>JAWNPS010000210.1:1380000-2013250 GCA_035047385.1 Drosophila tripunctata | reverse complement strand
CTGCTGGCTGACCATCCATGTGCATATGCCTCAATGGATCTGTGGCATTGCCAGCTCATGCCTCCCCAGCCGTACATCCTTGGCGCAGTTCCCCGATGAGCCTGAGCCGATATCTTGGTAAGAAAAATTTTGGTATTGACCATCATTCATCATTAAATTGTTTCGCTAACTGTTTTCAACAATATTTTTTTTTTGTTTTGTTTTCACATTTTTTTTTTTTTTTGTATTGTGTGCGCCTGCTGACATGCCGCTTCCTGTTGCCTCCCCACTCCTGCCCCCCCCCCCCTCCTACTCATTTTGCAGCTGCCGGGTTTTCTTCATGTTCTCGTTTTCCCCTTGCCACGCCCTGGCCCCGCCTCTTGTGCGGTACAACAAAGGGCAACGCGTCAGCTTCGGTTTTTGCTACGCTGCCAAAATTTGATGAATTTCTTTTTTATTCATTTTGGCTCCAGTCGCTCCCCCTTCTCCTCGCTCTCGCCCTCGTCTCTCCGCTGTCGCCACGCCCAAACTTTGCCTTGTATTTTATTCTATTTATTTTATATTTTGCTGCGCTTCTTCATCTTCTTCTTCGTCTTCAGTTCTTTTTTTTTCAGCCTTGTAACTTTGGCCCGCTTCTTGTGTCTTACAACATTTTTCTAATCAGTCAGTGCCCACGTCCATTCCACAGTTTTTATTTATTTATTTTCATTTTTTTATTTTTGTTTTTTTTTTTTGTTCCGTTCTGAGTTCAGTTCTGTGGGCGCTATTTAAATATGGGCTTCTGATTACACACTCTAAAAATTGGGTGGGGGGGGACTGTCATGGGGGTGTGGAGAGAGGCGTTGGAGGTGGAGGGTAGAAATCGAGTTGGGCTACTTTATAAATATTTTTAAAAATATTTATTTTCGCACTATATTGTGATTAAGGCAACCAGCTGAGGCGCCCTATGCTTAATTTATAGAAAAACAAAGTGTACTCAAATTTTCAGATCGGTTTCTTTAGGTATATGGATTTTTTTATTATTATGATTACAAATTTACCAACCTTAAAAGTTAATAAATAAAGAAATCATTTCAAAGTATTTCCTCCATTTTGCCCAGAGCCATGAACTAGTTTTAGAACCGCACCAAAGTCTTTCGCAATGTTCCGAATTACCCTGATGCTGATTCTGACTACTTATAGTATACCTATACAACTGAATCAGTTTTGTAGCACGGGGTGATATAAATATTCAAAAATCAATGATTCAAAAGATTTGTGCTAAGTTATCCTTCCGAATTTGTCAACTATTACATATATAGGCTAAATATTTACCTACTTATAAGACGGTTAAAGTTTTTAAAAAAATTTTCGTTTTAAGAAAGTTTTATGATATAGTAATCCGATTATGACTATAGCTCATCAAGAAAGTATACTTAAAGGATCTTCAAAACAAACGAAGATATCAGAACTATGTTATAGGCTCGAAAGTCATATGGTTTCGTCTGACTGATGAAAAGCGTGTAAGCGAATCTTAAATCTTAGAATTGGGGAATAGAGTTAAAATTTTGAACATTTCTTGAACACTTTGGTGTAACAAACTGCCGGGCAAGTTAAAGCAAATACGGAGCAGAAGAGATTCAAAATTATGTTAACAAAATAAGATTGTAATTATATGTATCTATTGATTCTATAACTTGTCAAAAACTTTCTATATTCCAACTGGTGTCAAATATTCCTGGCCAAATGCAAAGATAATTTCAGCATTATAATTCATATGCTTGTTATCATTTATGTTTGACAGTACACGTAGAGTTTCTTTAGGTACAACACATGGTATTAATATCATGGCATTAACATACCATTCCCACTCCAGCCCCTTGCTCTTTCCCTTTTCGGTGCTGGTGATTTAAATGCATGTTACACACTTGGCTAACAAGTGAGCGGGGAACTGTTTGATGTGCCACAAATGGCAGTAAATGTTTCAAATTAAACTTGTAGCCAAAAGTTTAAATGCAAAATGCTGACAAATGCGTTTCGATTTTCTATGGCATAAGGCACATTTAGAGGGCATTATGGATATGGCGAAGGGGCATGGGGCAGGGGTTGTGGGTGGGGAGGTGGGGTGTACTCGTTATGGGCGTGTAAAGCAAGTGGATGGAAGATGGGAGATGGCATCGGGTCATGCTTCAATGTTGGAAATTAAATTAAATTTCTTTATTGGCATTTTTAATGCGCAGACAGCGCGGGTATCTTGGCTCTGGTTAATGGGATAAGCAATGAAAATTTTTTAAAATTTTAAAATTTTGTTTCTTAAATTTAAAATAAATGTTATTGAATTATAAGAAAAGTTTGTATACATTTTTTAGTGAAGTTTGTTAAGGTAGTATTTGGTAATTAAAAACATATTACAAATATATCCACAACAACACTATTTAGGCTTAAGTTTCAAAACATTTTTACTTTCAATTAATTTTAAAACTATAAATTTTAAGTGTTGTTAGGTAAATTTCTCATGTTGTACTCCAGGGTATTTGCCAGTCGTTCAAGTGCATTTCAAGTAACTTTTTTACTTTCAGTGCTACACATATGCAGTGCATATGCAAAGCTCTGGCTATGGAGGGGATGACTTTCAAGGTACAGTATGGAGGGGGAGAAGAGGAATGTGATATGGGGGATGGACTGCTAAACCAATCAGCAGCAATAAATGATAAGCTTCGGCAACAATGCCAAAGGCAGAGAAACTGTCACACACAAAGCGAATGAAATGGATCAGCCCAGGGGGCAAAGGAGGTGGCCAAACAATGCTGTGAGTGAGTGTGAGTGTGTGAGGGGGTGTGTGTGTTGACCAGCAATAGGCAATGTCTACTTTGCAACAGATTTTCCACTAACGAAGCTCACGATTTCCAATAATGTACAAAATGCGTTTTTTTTTTATATAAGCATAAGCAGCAACAGATACGAGATACGAAATACGAAATACGAAATACAGATACATGCCCAGCAGCAGACTCAGATACAATCGAACAATGTGTGTATGTATGTGTGTGATTGTCATAAAACGTGCGTAGAGTGGATATAGATAGATTGGGAGAGAGAGGTGTGATAGCGGGAATATGTAGCATGTTAGCTGGACTTGGTATAATGAGTTCCCTTGTGGCCAAGTCCATGTCGCCTCATATTAGACCCAGCATTTTTGAAAGTAAAAGAGCTTATGAACTTTGCCAAAAACTTAAGTTAGTCTAAACCAAAAGAATGTGCGCTGGAAAACTACATTGAAAAAAGAACAGAATAGCTAGATGAGAACTCTTTTCATTTTTGGCAACTTTAATACAAAAGGTTTTAATTTGATATTTCAAGCTTAAAACCTTATAAAATTCTTAAGATACGTACAATAATCTTAAAATTCAAAAGTGGTTTATATATTAATATGGGAACTAAGGAATTAATCGTATGTTTTAAAAATTTGGTAGAAATTTACATTCTACCTTTTTTTGTTAATAATCTAAATATAATAAAACATTTATTAATAATATATATTATTATTATTATTATTATTATTATTATTATTATTATTATTATTATTATTATTATTATTATTATTATTATTATTATTATCAATAATGAAGATGTTTCTTAGAAAATTTTAGTTGACAGTTTACTTCATATATTTCAGATAAACAACTGAATCTTAGAGCTTATAAAAGCTAGAGCCATCAAATTTGGTATGTCTATGCTATAAGTAGATAAGGATTTTGTTAGATTTTCTTTGTTATGTACATATGGGAATTTCAGCGAAAAGGTCAACCAAGAGTCCAAAAAAATATTTCATTTCTTTTGTAATATAGAGTTTTTTTAGTCGTTTGCAGCTCATGGACAACTCTTTTTGTATTTTTTCTTTATCTTCTTAGCTTAAATACTAATGTAATGACTATAATTGTATATATAACTGCAAACAAAACTGCAGTGGGAAAAATGTCGCGTGAGTGACGTCGCGTGAGTGACCTAGAAGAATCCTTCGCAAAAAAAGGACAGACCAAATATTGAAAAATCATAAGTCTAATAATAAAGCTTGATATTTCTTATTTATGTCAAAAATATTTAAAGTTTAAAATTTTCACACAATTCGCAGAGTTTGCCGATTATTAGCAATGATGTCTAAAGTCATGTATATTTGAAGTCGCGTGAGTGACCGCTCTTTTGTGGCTTTTATCTCAAAAGATAAAAACCGGAGGCTCTCAATTTTTTTACCAATTATAGTAGTCTCAAAATACTACAAAAAATTATTAGTGGTGAATTGTAAAAAATTTAATAGTGTTTGATATATTTAACATTTAAAATTTTATTTTGCTTACGAAAGTCGTGTAAGTGACCGCGGAAATGCCCATATATCTCTTCCACGAATGTTCTTTTCTTCAAATATATTCTGAGATATCTCAAGAAAACTCGCGCCTATACCAACTAACTATAAAGTGATTTGAAGAATGTTTTATAAAGTGTTCTAGAAATGTTTCTGGTCAGCTTTTTTAGGGTCCCCTGCAGTCTAGTTCGCTCGACAGATGGTTTATCTACTTGCTT
The DNA here is from genome assembly GCA_035047385.1 of Drosophila tripunctata. Taxonomy (NCBI): domain Eukaryota; kingdom Metazoa; phylum Arthropoda; class Insecta; order Diptera; family Drosophilidae; genus Drosophila; species Drosophila tripunctata. The sequence goes on along the minus strand of JAWNPS010000210.1, from coordinate 2,008,714 downwards.
TTTATGGGGTCTCCTAGGCGTTAAGGTGAAAGCCACTTAAGGACGCTCTACCTCCACCCCAAAGAAGGTGGGTGGGGTTTGGGGTTGAATGGGAGATAGTAGGTCAGAAGAGGTGATGGGGTGGGGAGAGGGAACAGTGTTGTAACCAGTTATCATGTGACTGTAATAAAGTGACAGCTACAACAACGGGAACCAAGGAACCCAAAGGACAGGACAAAAACTCGACCGCAAAACTTTTGCTAAGGCCGAGCAGGAAAACCGCACGCGGATATCAAAATCAGTATGAAATGTGGTGGCAAATGTGGGACAGCTGGGTGGCTGGAGGTGCAGTGGTGCTGAGGCTTGGAGGTTCGGTGGTGCTCGTTTAAAGTCGCCACTTAAAAGCCCATTAAAGTGACCAAGGAACAGAAGTAAGCAAAAGGAGGAAGTAAAATTATGGAGAAATGCATATAATGAGTGGCAAATGGCGAACAAGTGAAGACAACATGACAAGAGCCCTATCCCCTACCCCTTACCCCTAACCCTCCCCCTACCTAACCCCTTACACAATCCCCTAAAATACCGTACCCCCTGAATCCCTGTAGCTATTGCTCTTTGGTCTGGTCGCCGAGCTTGGCCACATAAATTATTAATTGCAAAATAATTGCGAAATTGTGTTTGGCCAAGTTAATTTATGCAATAAAACTTCACCGCAGTCGTGGCCAGAGCCGCTGAACGATGTCGAGACCCGTTAGCAGACCCCCAGAGCCCCGAACCACCTAGATAATCCCACCGCCCCAGCCCCCATCCCTGTTCCCCCCCACCCTATTTGCACCCACTGTACTGGCTTACTTTAAAGTAGTCAATTTCATTTACACTGCATGGGTTTCTTTTGCCACTTTTTTTTATACTTTAGGCCCATTTTCTGTTGTTGGCTTCTGGGCTTCTTGGCTAATGAGTCCGAGTTCTGTAATTCTGTTCCGGCCAAAAGCCATGCCCATCTGCTGCTGCCGCCGCCCGTTAAGTTCAACAAACAGGCAATTACTTAAGCAGCAATGCCACTAACAAAGTTACCAAGTATCTGTGCCATATTGGCTTCAATTTCAACTGGTTTCTAGGAAAATGCTACACATTACTTAAAGCTAAACATTTAATTCCCCATTTGCAAGCAACTTACTTGTTGCGGTTAGGATTTTATAGCGAAAAGATCATTCAATTGGCATAAAGCATCGGTTGAAATTTGTGTTTAATACAATAAACTTTTTCATTTTATTTGATTTTGCTTTAGATTTCGTATGTAGGTAGTCACCTAAAGTCTGTTAGCTCTGCTGTAGCCATTCCTTAAAGTTTATTTTTAAATTTCTTTTAAAGAATGATCTTTTATATCCTAATCATTCTTTATAATCTAATCAAAATTGAATAGATGTATACAACTGATGAAGGCCTTCATTAGTTTAGCAGATTTCAAAGACAAAACTTGAATAGCTGTTGTTGTCTTTTTTTTTCAGGAAAATTATTTGTAGGAAAATTTTCGTAATAAATGCTAAAAGCCTTGCTTTACTTTCGAATACATATCTTTCTTAAATTCCATCTGCTAATTGAGATTGTTGAAAGCTCATTTCCAAATTGAGTACCTTGATGATATGAGTGTAGTAGATGATTAAATGCAAATATTCCAGCTATTGGTACAACTTTCTAGCTTGTTTTCTACTCTCAAGTTGGGCGATTTGTAAACTTTATCCAGCTGGCTTATCAATTTCTCCTCACTGTCTCTCTCTCTCTATCTCTTGCTCTCTTTCTTCGCTTGCATCAGTTTGCTTTCTTGCAACTTCAATGTTTATAGATTCTAGCATATACACTGTGAGAAAAGTCTAGTATATATTACCGAAATGGGGAATTTAAGAAAAAATTCAAAGCGAAGCTCAAAAAAAAAGTAAATATATTCTAAAAATATGTAAATGTGGCTGTGCCTCTTTTTGGACTTTACATTTTTCGATGCATGATAACTTTCTTGATTGTAATCTGATCTTAATGCGATTTTCAGGATCGTTTGATATTGTTTGTCCCTAAACGAAAACGTAGTAACAAAACTCTACGTTTACAAATACGCAAGCTAAAGGGTGCAAATTTTCAATTTGTTTTGTTTCTTGAGGGCGAAGGGGGAGTTGCATTCAAAAATAAAATGATGACATTGTATTTATATTACATCTAAAAAACTGCATGCTAAAATTGGTGGCTTTATATGTTATAACTACTGGCATATTCGCCAAAACATGTATTTTTCCCGCTATTGTGGGCAAATGGGGCCACGAAAAAAGGGAAACAAACATGTATCGACTGACTAAATATAGAGTCCATACTGACTAATTTGGTATTTGTAGCTCCTACCATCTCTGAGATCCTTTTGTTCATACGGACAGGCGGACATCTCAATAGCGACATTTATTCCATTTCTCATTTCTTCTTGTTTTAACTTAAAAGAGAGCCGATTTCGTGTTAGTGCCAAATTGACTTACAGTCACGCATTTTTTCTCTGTGTATGTTTATTGCTGCTAAGGTTCGTCATGTTGTGTTGCTGTTGCTGTTGTTGCCAATGTTATTGTTATTGTTAAGGCTGCTTTTTGGCCAGCTATAAAATCAAAGTCGACTTTTCTTCGTTTTACTTTTTTTGCTGCTGCTGTTGTTGTTGTTGTGATATTTGAAACATTTTTCGTTTAAAATTCCTTGCAGAGAACAGTGAATTGAGAAACGAGAATCGAGTAACGAGCAACGAGAATCGAGACAACAACAACAACAGCAATGAGATGGATGCGCTTTCTTGTTGTCTGGCTTATAACAATATTATTGTTGGCCTTTTGGGTAATATTATTGGTTGGCCGTTATTCTAGCTGCTTGTTGCCTGTTGCCTATTGCCTGCTGCCTAATGCCAGTAATAGGCTTAAAGTTTTCCAGCATTTTCATATTTTTCGGTAATTGGGAAGGGGTAGGAAGATTGGGATTGGGGAAGGCAGAGAAGTTCTGCACTTTGAGAATGCACGCAGCATGTGTTTATGGTAACTCTATCTGGGAACTCAGCATGCTGCACGATGCCACAATGTATCTGACGCATGTTTAAATATATAATATACATATATACTCGCGTCCCTATGTATGTGCGTAGGTCCTCTTTGGTATCTTTGCATCTATGTAGCCTGTTGTGTCTTTGTGTCTGTGCAGGCAAGCATATAAATCTATTATCCTTTAATTTAGCTGCAGATATAATGAAGCATGCTAAAGTGTATTGTGTGTGTGTGTGCAACATGCAACATGCAACATGCAGCAGCAGCACACAAATCCAATCAACGCCAATTTGCCAGCCAAGTTGCACAGGCGTTGTGCAAATGTGCAATTTATTTATTGCAATTGTTGTTGTTCCAGTTGTTGTTGTTGTTTGTTTGTTTGTTGCTATTTTTGCAAATTGAATTTGCGTTTGAAATGCGATTTTGGCAATTCATTAACATTTTGGGTCCGCATCTTGCAACTGCCACAAACGCCGCTCGCTGCAGGCAGTCGCCTTTCACAATTCCAAATGCAAATTTTATGCCTCAAAAAACGACAAAGACCAATGGCAACAACAACAACACCAAGGACAACTAAAATGTTCTGGGAGTCAAAGCCATTAAAGTGAGATAGCACCAGATAGTTAGAAAGAGAAGGGCATAAAATAAGAGTAGGAGAGAGAGCGAGAGACAGAGAGAGAGAGGGCAATGCCAAAGGGAGAACAGATGTTGCCATTTAGCAACCAAATTAGTTAATAACAGCAAGTTAAGTTTGACTTAGACAGAGACAAAAGCCGAAAGCTTAAAAGCCAAATTCAATTAAGATAATTCAACAAAGCCAACTAAAGTTAAAACAGCTAAAACGTACTTGCAATTAAAATTGATAATTAACTATTTAAAGAAACCATAATAAGGCACACTAAGTTACCAAATGCATAATAGGTGCAGTATGCCATCGCTTAATAATGTTAACTTGGCTAAAAATTTGGGAACAAGGGCAATTCCAACACTATCTACATTTATAGCGGAGTCGACATAGCGAGCCATGTCTGTTCGTCCGTATGAATATGGAGCTCTCAGAGACTTTAAGAGCTAGATGCAAAGCTTTTGCATACAGTCTCCTTATAAATTTTATACGTCTGTACGTACGTCTGTTCATTTGTATGGATTAAGAGCTTTTCGAGGTTTTAAGAAGCAAAGCTTTCGCATCTAGTCCACATATTTCTGCAAGCAGTGCAGGTTTGTTTTAAATCTTTGATAGTGGAATCAATATAGCGATGTACTTTTGTCCGTATGTATGAATAAGGAGCTCTATGAGATTTTAAGAGCTAGTTGCGAAGCTTTTGCATACAGTCTCCTTATAAATTTCATATAATATTACGTCATTTAGGTACGTCTGTTCATCCGTATGGATAAAGGGCTTTTAGAGATTTTAAGAAGCAAAGCTTTCGTATGTAGTCTACATATTTCTGCAAGCAGTGCAGTTTAGTTTTAAATTTTTGATATACGAGTAATATCAACTCATCTTTACCTAGAGGAATCAATAAACCGATGTACTTTTGTCCGCAAGTTTGTTTTAGTGTGCAAGTTTGTCTTAAATTTTTAATATTATATTACGTGCAGTTTATCTAAATACCGTCATATAAACCAGACAATAACATTGAAAATTTTATTCAAACTTAGCGCCAGCCTTTAAAACACTATTATTAAACGATCCTGCAAATTTCATGAAGATTGATTAAAAAACATTGAAGCAGTTAAGAAAAGAAAGTATATTCATAAAATGATGTTTTCGTAAGACTCAATAGGCAACAATATAATGCTATCCTATCTTTCTGTGTTTGGATGTGGGTATGGATTGGGAAAGAGCGAATTGTTAGGATTGTTAATGCATGCGTAAACAGAAACAGTTCATTGTTCGAATCAACACGCCTACTTGGTACTCGGTATTCGGTACTGAGTACTGGAAGCTGGGTACTTAGTACCCAGTGCAACAGTTGCTCTTTATGGGATTCACCTGGCGATTTGTCAATGATTTATGCATGTTGGAAAGGTCGATAGGTTGGGGACTTGGGGCAAATGAGGTAGCGTTTAAAGGGGGATGTTAGCTGGTTCAAAATTGGCCACGTCGCGATTCAGTTGCAGCTCGGGACTCGTGGACTGGTGGACTCATGGATGCTAACTTGTGGCGCCTCCATTTGTGTAGCAAGTTTGCACAACTTTGCTGCTGGCCATAAACTGAATGCATTTGTGATGCAGACCACGAGGTCTGCACCTGCCACGCCCACTGGCCACAGTCCCGGGGCCCGAGGCCATGGGCCAGGGGGCAGGGAAACGAAATCATGCTAAGATTCTGTTAGCTACCCACTGATTAAAATGCGTTTCAGGAACCGTGTCGCCAACAGTTCTGCCACCGGCTCTGCCTCTGTCGACGCAGCAGCATTTGCATTTATATTGTTTTGACCAATTTCTGCCCTGGCATTATTATCATTTCCTCTCCTCTATTGTTTTTCCTACGTTTCTCTGGCAACTTCTTCTTTTCCTATTGCTTTCGCCGCGTTTTATTATTTAGCTTTATTATTATTGCAAGCAGCAGTCACAGGACGAGAAGAAGAAGCAGTAGCACTAGCAGCAGCAGCAGCAGCAGCAGGATCAGGTCAACACTAAGGCCTAAAGCGAGTCGCTGCAGCTCCTTAACTATCCAACTTTTGCGCATTTACCATTTCCCATTTCCACGCTTTCCTGCTTAGCATATGGCATAAGTTAGAAATGCATTTATTCGCCAGCAATACCCGTTAAGAAGGCGAAAAAGTCCCAAGAAGGACTGCAGATACTGACCTCATAATGGATAATGGACAGTAGACAATGGCGTTAAGTCAAGAAAGCAAAAATTCTTTGCCAAATACCAAAAATTTCATAAGCATCACGATTTTTAAATCACTTGGCAAACTGAAGACAATTAAAAAAAAAACAATTGTACAATAATTTTAGCTATTTTTTTATCCCAGTGTAAGGAACGAAAATTATTTAAAAACTTGCGAAATAATTCTTTTGCTTAATGTTTGTGGAGCTTACAATAAATAAGTTATATTTTACTTCAACTACTTTTAAGCAAAGTTTAAAGTAGCATTTCAGATACACTAGAACTGAAAGCTTTCCAAAATCAAGTAAGATCTTGAGTTATAATCTGAGGTATACTTATGATCACCTTCAAGTTTATTGATTCCCATATAGAGTCCCATATTCAGTCGAGCATCCCGACAGCTCAGTGCTATATGCTGTGACAGTGCCGAAGCAGAGCTCAGTGCTATGCTCGTGGTTGCTCCTCTGCTGAAATTTCACGTTTTTTGATGCATGATAACTTTCTTGATTATAATCCGAACATATTGCAATTTTCAGAATCGTTTGCTATTGTTTCTCTTGTGACAAATGTGAAGTACCAAAACTATGCGTTAAGAAATAAGTCAGTTAGAGACATGAAAACTTTTAATTTCTATTGTGTCTAATGAGCGAATGGGGCATGACATCAAGTGAGTAAAACATTCTTGTATTGACTGACATTATTTGTAATCGATGCTGATTAAATTGTAGCTCTTACCGTCCCTGAGTTCTGTTTTGCTCATACGGACAAACAGACGAATATGGCTTGACTTTTGATGCTGATTAAGAATGCCTTTTGCTGCCTGTTACATACTTTTCACAGACCCAATATACCTCTCAGAGGGTATAAAACTAAAACAACAATGTACTTCGACAAGTGTATAAATTTCTACAGCCACTATGGATTGAGTTATATGTTAACTAGTGTAATTCCAGCATTTTTCACTCGGTTTACAGTTGTCTGTCTACATTTGAGTAGAACAATTAGAGCTTTTTCCACAGCAGATGCCGCAATAAATAACGTATATATTAACGATATGGACATACGTATTTATTGTACAATATATTGTATGTGCTGGACTATCTAAAATATCGGGGCTAACTGGGTTACACTGCGAGAATATATCTGGGCGATTGATTGATTGGTGAGTGCAAAGCGTTACAAATTGCCAGCTTAAGTATCTGTATCTGGATCTGCTGTTTGTCCCATACAAAATGGCCAAAAACTGTCCTATGCATACATCTACATATATACTACTTTATGTGAATATGTGTATATATATATATATATATGTTTGCTGGCATTTTGTCATTGTCGACTGCGGTCCGGGCAAAAATTGTTTGCGATTTTTATCATTTTAAATGGCGGCCGCAGAGCAACACAAAAAATGACACACAAAAAACTGAGACTGAAAAAAAATTCCATGGACGAAACAGTGGGTAATAGATGGAGAGAGAGAGAGGGAGAGAGAGGAGACATTAAGTGTTCTGCCTGCTTTTCCGTTCTATTTTTCTCTGCTGGCTTTTTCGTGCTTTTCTAGTTGTTGTTCTTGTTGTGATTGTTGTTGTTGTGATCTTAAGCGCGGATTTGCATTATAATTTATTATGCGAGAATTTCATGCATCCAACCATTTCATTTCCATTTTTCTATGGCTAATTTCGATGCGACGCAATGCCAGCGATAAAAAAGGGAAAACATTTCTTTAAATGAGTTTTCTGTCTCTCAATTTGTGGAACAGAGAGTAAAAGAGAAAGAGAGAGGGAGAGAGAGCGCTAGATTGAGCTGGAGATAGAGAATTCTGGAGAACACGACAGTTTTCCAAAGCAAAAGGCGTTGAAAATCCTTTGCTAATCTCTGCGTAAGCAAAATTTATAAATTATTTATCCAGGTAACAACAAGAAGATGAAGAAGCAGTAGCAGCAGAATGCGTCTTTGTGTTTTGGTCACGTGCTGGGATTAAAGCACAACGAGCCACAGAAACAATGTGAAACGAGCTTAAATTGTCTCGTATTTTTATTACTCCCACAACATGAGAAATCCCCCTGTCCCCGGCATCCACCACCACCACCACCCCTTTTGGTTAACTGGGTGAAAGGGTGTTACAGCTTATTACACAAAAATTTCATCAACAACAACAAAGACAGTAATTCCCCCGTGCGAATGCTCGGAAAAACGTATGAAACCAATAAAGTAGCATTTTCAGCAAAAGTTGTGAAAAATGCCAAAAGAAAAGCCGCTTTCAAATTGCTTCCTTCAAGGCGTAAGGCAATGAAAACGAGCTGCTTAAAAACTAGTTAAGAAAATGACATAACTAACGTTTGTTTTTGAAAACGATAGTTTTGAATATGAATTACTATCGATTACCTATACTAATAAGGACTGCATAACTATCGATTGGTTTTTTCCCTTCGTTAGTTGGTAATTACCTTATTGTCGACTCAACTGATAGAATCTTTTGCAAAATATTACAATTTAATACACATTTATTTAAACAATTAATGTGTATTCTCTATAGGGTATCAATTAGTCGATTGCATAAGGGTCTCTACATTCTATGATTAAATCGCATATGCCTCCATAACACTCTGTAATCAAGTTTAAACCCCAATCAATAGATTAGGAGTTAAATTTCCATTTGCCATATCACAGCCGGTGTTTCCCTTTTAAAAAGGATGGGGGGGGGGAATGGAGGGAGATGAGTTTACTGGTCACCTGTAGACCAGAAAGTGCCCAACTGGCTGTGCTCGAGAAAATTGCGGTTGATTTGGTTTACGAGCTGGTAACGGAAAATTGTTTAATTATTTAGTAACTTGATGCTTAAAAGCTTAACAAGCAACGCTGCCAATGGCAATGCTAACGGTAATGTTAATGTTAATGACGATGACGATGAACAAGAAGCGAAGCCGAATCGTTGGAAAGAGAAACTCGGGGAAGTGGAACAGCAAGCAGTCTCATAATTTGCCCAAAAATGTTTATGCCGTCATTAAATCAGAGTCCAGTTTACCGAAGAGTTCACAGCGTACACTGAGAGAAAAGAACCAAACATCAATTTCGAATTGGGCATTGTGTGTAACGTCAATTGTAGGTATACGAAGACCGCTTTAAAAAGCATACTAAATTTCAGAAAACTAATCTTACACTTAAAAAAAAATTTTAGAGTTTAGTTAACAATTTTTTACTCTAAACTAAAATAAAGGAGACCTTTTAAGGTTCAAAGTTCTATGCTATGGAAAGTATTTATAGTTCATACCCAAAACTTTTAAAGATTATGTCAATAGGTCGATAGCTGAAAGGTATACAGCTTGTATGGAATCGTGCTATTTTAGGAATCCTGATATTATAAATTGCATTCAATTTATCGAATTTGTGTTAAGCATAATTACTAAATATGCTTCTATATGTTCTATAAAAAAATACCGAGTTATGCTAAAATTTTAAATTGATTTAGGTTAGATGGCCTGTTAAATTTCAATATACTTTTAGAATTTTTGCAACTAATTTTAATTTTAGTTATATTTTATATACTATTAGCACAATAAATGTTTACAATAAATCTGTATGATTAGCGTATTAATACATAAAGTAAATAACGCGGCTCTTTTAGTAGTGAAACGGTTCCAAATACTGCAGATCTTCAAGGTAAGCTTTCCATTTTGGTAGAGATGCAGTTATTTATACTACAGATTGTCTAGGGACGGTCGTTGCTTTGGTAGAGATACGGTTCTGTATACTACAGATCATCAAGGTAAGCTCAACTTTGTGGTAGAGATACGGTTCCAAAAACTGCAGATCTTCAAGGCACGGTCACCATTTACATAAAGAAACGATCCTGTATACTGCAAATCTTCAAGGCAAGGTCTTCTTTATGGTAGAGATACGGTTCTGTATACTACAGATCATCAAGGTACAGTCGTTGCTTTGGTAGAGATACGGTTCTGTACACTGTAACACTGTAGATCTTCAAGGTAAACTCTCCTTTATGGAAGAGATTCGGTTCTGCATATTACAGATCATCAAGGTACGGTCGTTGTTTTGATAGAGATACGGTTCTGTATACTACAGAGATACGGTTCTATACAAGGCAGATCTTGGTTTGTTTAAGATATTCTAAAAAAATGTTGATTCGTTTTGTAATTTGATTAAGTTTGCTCAACAGTTTAAAAAGTTAATTTATGCACTTGGTATTTTATCAGTGTAGTAGCAGGTCTCTTTTACCCCTTCTCTTGCTGTCCCTCTCTAAGACTACCCTTGCTTGACTGTGTATGTGTGTGTGTATCGTAAAGTGTCAATAAATGTGGTCGCTTGGCTGTAGGAGTTGATGCCACTATCGTGGCTTAAAGGCCTAGAACCACACACACGCAGAGAGAGCGGGAGAGAGAGAGAAAGAGAGAGGCACAGCCCTCTGTCGCACCGCCTCTTTGGCGAGTGGCACTCAGTGTAACTGCTGCCTGCTTGCCGCCAGCTGTGTCCTTTCCTAGACAAACAATAAAATATTCAAAGTTTATAATGTAAATTAACCCAAGTTGGCTGGCTCGGGCTTCGGGCCACGTTTGCTGCTGCTGCTGGTTCCTGGCTGTGTCCTGCAGTCGTGGCCAACTTGCTGAGTTGCAAGTTGCCCATGAATATACAATACTCTTAGACTGTCTCGCTCGCACACACACACACACATATACACTCTGTTGTGGCCGTGTGGCAAGTGGCAAATCTAAATCTGAATCTGAATCTGAATTTGAGTCTGTGTGGCAAACATAAATTCTCATATTGCTGGCCCTTTGGTCAGCACCCATCTTAAAAGACAGAGAGAGCTAGTGAGAGAGGGAGAGAGACGAGGAAACAGATACCTAAAGGATTTGGGACTAATCAAATTTTATTGGTCCACTCGCGGACAAGTGGGCGTGACTGCCGCCCCCTGCCCTTTGGCCACAGTTCTTAGTGTGTGTGTGTTGGTTTTGTAAGCCGACACGAGACGAGCGATTGAACTTTGACCAGGTGCAGTTTGCAGGTATACTGGACACTCCGTCGTCTCTCTTTGCAGCACTCTCCCTGGACTCCAACTAACTGTTAATGATGCTGCCATGCTGAGCATTTGGAGCATGTGCCACACCCACCCCCACCCCTACCCCCATTGGTTTCGCCTTGTTTTAGTTGCCGCTTATTCATCAGCAGCCCTAAAACTAGCCAGCAATGATGAATGATTAGCAAACAGCCTCAGACCAAAGCGGATGAAGCACCAAACTGTGACAATCGGGATGGCAGAGCAAAAAGAGATGAAAGCGAAGGGAGTGAAAGGAGAAAGAGATGACACGAGGAGAAACAGAGATGACAAGCGGAGGTGCTGGACTACTCGACTGTATCCATGCTCAGTACATATAGTGTTTACAGAAGTGTTATAGGTCAATGGTCAGCTGTTTATACAACGATTTAATCATGTCGAATATACGAATACACCCATGTTCAATGCAATAGATACACTTGCAACATAACACTTTAAATTGGACTTACCCTTTGAGACTTTTGACAAACTGTTAGCTTATGTTTTTGTGTCTTAGAGGCTCACCGTACGCAGATAAAGCTTTTATTTTTAAATTTATGTTGTGAAAACATATGCTTCAAATTTTAACAGTATTTTTTATAAACTAGCTATTTTTAGTACCGTACTAGACTTACAACAGTCGAGCACTCTGACTGTATAGTTGAATTTAGCTGCATAGTTTAAGCTACTGAGTATTTTGCCTGTCGAGCATACTTCTCTGTTGCTCTCTATCACTAGTGGGAAGAATGGCGTGCTGTGTTGCGTCCCCGGAACGTCATCTTTCATTAGATTAACGATTGTGCCGACGACCACTGGAAACTGGCCATGGAACGTTCTGGGCACGAGAGCTGCCCAAAATCAAATCTTCAACAATCTGTTCTGCCAAAATGCCTCCGCACACACACGCATACATATGACAGATGCCCCTTCATCCTTCCTCTCTCCCAGAGCTGCCAGCTCTGCTATATAGGCTTTGGGTCTATGTTTGTGTTTGTATTTGTGTCTATGTCAGTTTGCACAAAAAGACAAAAAAAAAATGCCAAGAGCGCAACAAATTGACGCTAGACTACAAAATATCCGTTACTTAAATTTAGCTTATGGCTCTAGGAACTGATAACACCAGTGCTCCCCCAAAATTCAATAGATCTAGCTCTTATAATTCCTGAACCCTAGGAATGCATTTTTTTTGTAGTTTCTTTCGCTTTTCTTTCCCCATAAAGTACTGACATCGCAACGATTTGAGTATACCCTTACTCTATGCGTAACGGGTATAAAAAAGAAAGAGTGTCAAATGCGTGCGGCAGCCTATGTGAAGCTCACAGCTTTGACGCTCTACCACAGAGAGCGAACAGCAGTCGTACGGACAGGCAGACGGACAGACAGTGGGACAGGGTCAGGCTTATGACCGGCCAACGACCAAACGAGTGTCAACTTGATCCTGACAAAGTATTTGTGGCTTGCCAGTCATTTTTAGTGAGCCCACAGATTTTTAGTCAGACTCTACACCCACACTCTCCACCAATGTGGAAAGAGAGAGAGAGAGAGAGAGAGAGAAAGTACGATGGGAGAAAGGGACTTTTATGGAGGCCAGCAAAGGGACACACTTCAAAAGTTGAGCGTCCTCTGCGTATTCCCTCTGTTGCCAAACGAAAGCTCTAACAAAATTCACAAATGATAATAAATATGATAATAGAATTTATTTTCTGACTTTATGGCATTTTCCTCCATCGTTTTGCAGCTCATTTTATGTGAATTGTTTAAACATTTACAGCCAACAACCAACAAATATTTATAAATTCAATGCATCTGCTTTCTTTTTTTGTTATAAACAAAAGTAACATATGCTTATCTGATTCGTTACGATTGTTTTAACTTTAAATTGAATGTTTTATATTACTCACTGGTTCATACATAACATAAAAATTTAAACTATTTTCGAACGAAACAAAATACATAAGTAAACTTGTTCTGCTAGCAGCGCAGTTGGTAGTGCATGCCAAAACTGGTAGCTCTAGCTCTTATACTTTCGAAGATGATGGTTTAAGTACAGTATTCCATCAATGTTATTCCACGCCCATTGCACTTCAATCAAGTACACTTCACTTTTTAAATTAAGAATAACTTTATTTAACAATACTTTTAGGAACTTAGTTGATTAACTAAAAAAAAAAAAGAAAAAAATGTGTTTCCTTATGCATATAATTATAAATAATTTAAAGCGCTGAAACTTTTGTTGTTCGTCTCGGCAACTAAACGATGATGAAGGGATTTGATGCTAGTTCTCGCTTGTGATTCATTTGAACAAGCTGGAATAGCATCTTGCACACAACTGCAATTGGTGATTGGAACTAGTTTATTTTGTCTCACTGACAAATAGCAACTAGTTCCCACCGAACTCCACACACTTTGTAACTCCACTTCTCATTTTCTTGTCTACTCTCTTCTCCTTCTTCTTCTGCTAGATGTTGACTATTGGATTAATCCTCGGTAGTATGACGCTTGGCCTTGGGCATGGCCACATCCAGGGAACGGTCCACATAGGCAAAGTTATCCACAACACTGACAGCCAGAGCACCACCCATGATAGCCAGAGCACCGCCAATTGCAATTTTGGACCACATTTTGCAGAGTATATATGTATATAGGTAGTAGTATTGCGATCGTCAACCGACTGAACTCAACTGAACTGAACGGCTCTGATATGTGTTTGCACTATGCGCGAGTCTCACGACCCGCATTACGCTTTATATACTCGGGAGACTTCGCAAGCGGTACCGACTCCAGTTCCATTCCCGATTAGTCCGTCAGGCGGGAGCTTTCGCTATGTGCGCTTGGTCACGTCAACCCCAGCCAGAAGCTTTTTTCGCAATGGATTTACCTTCGATTTTTTCCCACCACCGTTTTCCCCACACCCTATGCATTCTAGTCGTACACTGATAAAAAAAAATTTTTTTTTTCTGTAAAGAAATTTTTTTTATAATTTTCTATAGTTAAAAGATTTCGCATATTTTAATAAATATTTAAATTAATTTTACCATATTATACAATAAATTTTTAATTATTTAAAACTTAATTAATTGTATTTCCCATATAAATCAGAATATCTCATTACAAGAGAAATTATATCTTAATTTTTTTAATTATTATGTAATTTAATATTGCAATACAAGTTAAAATAAGTTTTTTATTTTAATTTACCGAGCTTTTTTTTCTCAGTGTATACTCGCTTCAGTCTCGCTGTATTATGCACTTCCTTCACCGCGAACCGCCCATCATTATCGATCATTAGATAAGAAATTTCGCACATTTTGCAGCAAGCTTTTCTATATAAGTATAAATAATACTACCGCTTACATATATACATATTCCTCACATACATATATTTGTTCTTTTTTTCGCAATGTTTTTGTTTGTTTATTAGTTTAGTATTTGTTTATCAAGATCTCATAATCTTGCCGGTTGTGTGGTTTGCGCGTGTTTCCAATAGGTCTAAATTTGGGGAAATGAGTTCTTCGTTCTATGAATTAACATATGTTTGTGAGTTTCTGCATTTTATTATGTGCTCTGCAATACTTTTACTTTCATGTTGTATAATTAACTTTTTAATAGTTATTTTTATTACCAACAATTGGGAAATCAAACAGTTGAAAATTGTTGAAAAAGTTTTAGAAACATAATGTAATGAGTTGTATTTATACTAATTGCTTTGAGAATTTAAGCTCATAGCTAACTATTAGATAAGATAAATTGATGTAAACTTGTAGACATAAATGCCAGTTTTTATTATCTAAAAGATAAACTTCAATAGCACTTTTACAAAAATCAGAATTGTCAATAATAAATGTACATTACAAATAAGTAAATCATTTTGTTTGGATTTGTCATTAAAAGTTAAGCCAAAATTTTATTAAAAAACCTTTGCATGTATTTAAGTTTAGTCAGAGTACTTTTTTTTAAATTGTTTTACGTTGGTTTTTCAGCTATTTTTTAATTTCAGCTTTTTACTATAATTAACATTAATCATTTTTACTGCCTTAAAAGCAATACTTAGATCATCTCATCTTCGGTACAAAATAAAAATAGATATAAAAAACCAGCAATACACTGTACAAAATTAACGTGGCTCACGAATTATCACATGAATAATAAAAAAACTTCAGAAATGGTTAACATTATCCAGAAGTCAAAGAAAATGCAATTCAATTCAAATATAAAAAAATTAATTTCAAATATATAGAAATAATTTTAAGTATAGCAAAAATTCACAATTTAAGTTAAGGGTATAGCTGAGTCGACAATACCCTTTGCTGATATTTATTTTTTGCTTTTTTTTTGCATTAGCTGCAGCACAATATGAGGGACTAATAATGATAAAATGTTATCGCCACGACAAATGTTTCAACAATAAATTCTCGCTAATCGCTTAGGTGTGAAGTACATATTGTGAATACGAATAGAAGTGTGAGTGTGAGAGCGATTGTGAGTGGGTGTGCGAATAAGTAAGTTGTATTTATAGCTAAAATGATGATTAGCAAATTAATGTCACTAAATAAACGACTCTGACAACATTTCAATAATTGCGCAAGTTGCATTTCTAGCCGAATACCAAGTGAATGCGGGTTTGAATAACGTCTGAGTGTACAATGACTCATGGTGCCTAATGCGTTTGGAAAACCGTCAAAGTAATCTAATCAGATGATGCAAGCCATATAAATGCCCTTGCGATGTACAAAACTGGCACAACTGCATTCATATTGAGGCAAATGAATAGAATAAAATATAAGTATTGTATTTCTTAAGTGAAGAACTAGGAAAATATGAGAAAATTTAAAAAATCCAATCAAGGTTTTTAAAATTATAACCAAATTAGCTAATTACATTACGAGATATAAAATATAGACTGGCGCTAAATAATTATTGGACGGTCGTTTACACAAAATATTTCAAATGATTGTAAAAATTTTAACAACCTTTTCATTTGGATCCTAAAAAGTTCTAAATTGAAGAGAAATTGAATTTAGAACATGTTTTAAGTGTTATATTTGGAATTTTATTACTATTATACAGAAGATTAACTTGCCAAAAAAGCAATAAGTAAATTCGTTTTCTATTCGCTTCGAAAAACTTTAGAGATTGTGTCACATAGGTTCGGATTAATGCTGAATTTTTACCATTTGAAATTTCTTTCTTTCCAGTTACTTGATTTGGTATTGACAGTAATTTACAGTTTAAGTGCTTCAAGATAGTTAGTGCTAATAAAAGTCTAAACATTTATTGATTCAACTGATTGATTAGCCAAGTAGCTGGCTGACTGATTTCTGAAGTGTGTGTGTGATGAATATTGATTACAAGTTTTATAGTTTATCAAGAATATAGAAACTTGGTAAGAAACTAGCTAGAATAAATAGCACTTCAAATCTATAGTACTTGATCACATTTTATACAAACTTGGTACACTCAAAAAAGTATTCAAGTCAATTGAAGAGAATGTTTGAACTCAATGTCAAGTTGGCGTGGCGTGGAACCCAGGAACTAGATGTACTAAATAATAAATGTGGCAGAAATCGCGCTGTTTACGCGTAAATTAATCGAAGCTCATAAAGTAGCGCATAAAGCAGCGGAGAAGAGGGAGACGGAGGCTGAGACAGAGTGTGTGAGACAGAGACAAAGAGAACGAATAGCAAGAGAAGGGGAGAAGCGTATCTATCTTTGAAAGCGACATCGTTGCATGCAGATAAACATGCATTAATAATATAAATTTGGCTAGCATTGTTCAGACGTTGGCATGCCACATTCAGCAGCTGGGGCAGAGGCAGGGGCAGGGACAGGGGCATGTAGCAACAACAGGGCAGATATATAAGTGGACGGGGAAAGGAAAAGGGAACTAGCGGATTGTACGCTAACGGATTGCCGTCATTTGTGTTTGCTTATGGTCTGCGACTATGCGAATGGCGAGTATCCGTATCTGTATATCTGTGTATATCTCTACACAGCAAAAAGAAAACAAAATTATTCGATTAGTCTACTTTAAAATAGTTGATATTAGCTCTTTTTTAAATCCTGTACTATAATAGTATGGTTAACAAATGAGCTACATGTATGAAACCACTTTATCTTTTAGACTAGCAGATTTGTGTTTTTATACGAAAGCGAGTCGATATAGCTTTAGCTTAGAAGCAATATAAAGACAATGTCATCATAAGTTTTTGGATGCCACGCCCCCTTCGCCCATAAGAAACTGAACAAATTAAAAATTTGCATGCCTCTAACTCAAGTATTTCTTAACGTATAGTTTTTTAACTTCACATTCGTTTGGAGGCATACAATATTTAACTATCCTGAAAAACACTTCAAGATCGGTTTACAATCAAAAAAATTAACATACATCGAAAAACGTAAAATGTTAGCAAATGCGTGTGCAAAGCACTGAACTCAGCTGCAGCGCTGTAGATAAAAAACATATGTACAAGCACGTGTGCATGTTATGTTCTGGCAGCGGTAACTCCGATTTTAAGTCATATAACTGAATATGAATGTTAGAGGTAGTTTTAGAATATTAACTTGAACTGAAATAAGCGTGGCGAATCTTTAAAGAAACTGATGCAATGAAAAGTTTTGGGAAATTTTCAAAATCTGTGAACTTTTGACACCATTTCGTTTTGAATTTATAGCGACAGCGCAAGTTTTTATTTGTGCCATGTGCCATGTATCTTTCAGGGTTGCAACCTACTACTTGCAACTTGCAACTGTTGACGCCATACTTCATGTTAGCTGCTCGAAATTGGCATATTTGTTGCATCTGTTTGGTGGCTCTAAGCGAATTTTTCGTTGAACATTTGCAGCTTTCAGCGTTCTTCCAGTTAAGTTAAATTTCTTCATAAATATACTAGTCCAGAAGGAACGGCAAAGAATGGGATTGGGGTTACGGCTACGGGCTTGGGGTTAGGGGTTCGGGGTTAGGAGTTAGGGGTTAGGGGAGTAGTGACTGACTGGCGTCGCGTCGGCAACGTCGCTTCGCATCCGTTTGTGCCAATTTTCAATGCAAAAACCCGTGCAACATTGCAACCTGGGGCCGTTGCCCCTTTGCCTAACCCCCGCCTGTTGGAGCGCCCCTGTCTTGGCATGCTCTATGGCCGCAGCGCTTGGCTGCCTGGGTGCCTGGCCGCCTGTAGAGGGCGTATTTGTGCTGCGCTCGGTTTGTTCGCTTGCACTTCCTTCCGGCTGGCCCTCATACGCCGACAACGCAAAAAACCTCAAGTAAACAGACGATGCAACACCGCTCACCCGCCTCTTAGCCCAATAACCCGTTACCTCCTTCATCCACTGGTGGCAGCACTGCTTATCAAGAACCCGTACTCCTTCTACGCCCACTAAAGTTCCGTTTTCTCTGTGCAAATTGAATTCTCGAGCGCACATTTTCATTACACTGTGCACTTTTGTGTGTGTATCTTATATGTGTGTGAGTGTGTGTGTGTGTGTATTTGTTAATTTTCACACTGGAAAATTGCATCAACTGGTTTACGACTTTTTAACCAGTGCGGTTGGCAACAGCAACAAAACACGGCTCACGGTAAATATATCTAACTTTTCAAACTATTCGATGTTACGCAAAGTACAAAATCTTCAAGCAAGTATGCTAAACACATAGATACCCAGTCAAAGCTCTGCGGAACTTTACTTTCCTTGATGATGAACGCATCCATTGGGTCGTATCTCCTTTTCCCATGCTCCTTTCGTAGTACGTTACGTCACTGTTTATAGGTATGGAACTGCAAACGAGTAGTAAAATTGTTTTGTGCATATCTTACGATATCTAACGAGTGACATTGTATTACAAAATATGTTATATAATATTTGTAAATTCTACTTCACATTTTTACATATAATTAATTGGTTATGTAAACACAAAATATATAACAAAATGTAGAACAGAATCCATGTTTGGTCTCAGAGATCAAACGAATTGGCAGATGAAAACGGCAGCTATACTTAATCATACTTCTGCACAAAGTTATAACACTCCATTACTCTATGCATACCTTCTAGATAAAACACACTAAGATGAGGCAGCAGTCAAAACTCATCGTTAGAAACCCTCTAGCTGCCAATATCAAGGGAAGAGTAAAAATCGAAAACAACAACTGGGCTGATATTGCAGATTTAGTATACCACAACTCAAACTCTGGGACAGCTAACGATTTCTCGATGTGTTATGAGCCGATATGCTGTGGCACGATATATTTAGTAGTAAGCCAATATAGCAGATCGATGCGATTGCGTGCTCGCATACCAAAAATGTACCCATAATTGGTATTACATATTTGTTTGGCATGTCGAGCATGGAATTCAGTCAGAGTTCATAACGAGGTTAAAAAGGAATGTACTTCTCTTTCCCCCCCATATCAAGCGTACACCAGACTTGAAAGCTTTCTTCTTATTTTGTAAAAGGTCGGGAGTTGTGGATTAGTGTTAGAGGTGGTGCATTTCAAAAGGTGGTATGAAGGGGTGGTAGTGGTGGTGGTGGTAGTGGCATAATCCATGGAGTGCATATTAATTTATGAGCAAAATTTTGCGTCCTGCACTTTGTGTGCACAATTAAATTTTCAATGTAATTTCACGCGCAAATGCCTTCAATTGCACGCCGATGCGAATGGGAGTGATATATCTCTCCCTCCCTCTCTCTCTCTTTCTCTCTCTCTCTCTCTGTGTCGTAGGCCTTAACCTCGATTTGCAGTGTGTGCATCACGTGAAGCGACATAATCATCATAATCGCATTGACACTATAAATGAACGCGTCGTACCTACATGCAGCAGAATGGGGCAAGGGACGATGGTTGCAATAGGAAGGCTGCACTTAGTGTTTTTGCCCCATTCATGCGGTTGACTGGCAAATACACACATTTTTATGGCCTTTTGTTGTTTTTGGCAAACTGGCCGATTAGCGTTTGCTTATCAATTAGCACAGTTGGCCAGCTATCAAAGTGTCATCGATAAGGCGGAAATAAAGCAACAAAAACATGCCCCTTCCCATACCATCCCCCACCCCACCACACTTCTACGGGATTTCCTTCATTAACTTTATCAAACAAAATTTCCATTCAATGGCCTTGTTTTATGCTTTTAGCCACACAAAGCTTTAATAAACAGCGCTTCTAATCAAGGCAATGATATTTGTAATGATATAACTGAAAACTAGATTATATTGTAGCTTACTTTTGAACCCTTTGTAAGCCATGGAAACCGATTTAATTTGTAACCCTTTTGATACAATTATAAAAATCATGAGCTATATATGTATAAGTTTCTGATGTGCCTGTTGGAATAATTAATACCTCTTTTGTTTTAATATATTCCTGAACAAATATAGAACTTACAAATGGCGTATATTTATTATAAAGATAAGTAGAGTTAAGCATACCCTGTCGTAATCAACATCATCCGTTCCTATTACACCATTGATATACATAGTAAAATATATACATGTATATATGCGAAAAAGTCAAATACACAAGTGTATGAGCGAGAAAGCATTGCTCTGTGTCGCTCCCACACTGGTTGCAATGAGAAAATTACATTTAATGATTATATTTTATTTTGGTGATTGTTTAAAAGTTTTAAAATAGAGTTTTATGAAATTTTCAGGATATTTTTATATAACCAATTTATTGACTTATGTTAAGTTTTAAGAGTGTATGAAAAGGATAACTTTTTTAGATGGGGATACAATAATATATCTATTACAAATTTGTGTTGCCTGTGCTGTAGCCTATTTGTTGATAAACTTTTCTTTTAACTCTTACCATTTCTGAAGTCATACTGAAACATATGTACTTCATAGGTTCGGAAATGTTACGCATTTTAAAAAAATTAACAAACCCTCAACAATGAATAAAATGATATTTTCTTGTGTCTAAAATATTTTCGATATCGAGCAAAGTATTTTATTTTAACTTTCTCTGACAGACGAGCACTTGACGCCGTTTTCGTATGTTTTTAACACTGGCAAATAGTGTTGTTATTTGAGAAACAATAGCTGGTGCTGTTGTTGCTTTCACTTTGTCTTTGCCTTTGTCTTTGTCTTCTTCTTCGACTATTAAATGCTTCCGTTAGTTGAGCGACCCACGAGTAACCACCAAACGTAGAGCCGCCATCCAAAAAACCCAAACCCAGGCATCCGTTCAGCCCCCCTCCTGATTTGAGTGCTGTGAAGTGTATGCGTTGTAATGTACGTTAATAAATTTAATTTTAGCCTCTCTTTCTCTACGCCTCTCTCTCTCTCTCTCTCGCTCTCTTGGTCTCTTTCGCTTCTACGCTTACTGTGAGGCCATCAAGTTTAAAGTGTCGCCGGAGTCGACACAACTCAACTCGATTCTCCTTTTTATCAGTTAAATGGGTGGGCCGTAATGCAATTTGGGTAACAGTGCCCCCCACCAAGCTACGCCTTACAGCAGCTATCACCCCCTTTGATGCTCTCTCTCTCTCTCTCTCTCTATCTCTCTGCAACATTGAATGCTCTGTGTTTAGTCGCATAGAGATATGATGCCGGTTACTGCCGCTGTTGTGTAAAGCAATTTTGATAAATTTATGTGAAATACGCTTTCATGATAAGCTAATTAAATTCAATCGCTGTAACCAACTGCCAAAAACCAAAATGCTGCCCCTTTCCCCTCTCTAGCTCTCATTTTGTCGCTGCCCCTGTCCTTGCTTCTGTGCCTATGCCTAGCTTCTAATGTCGACTGTCGAACGCTTACTGTGCCTGCTTTTAAAATTTCTCCCCTTCCAATTAGAGTAGAGGGAGGTAACTGTTGTAACTGTTAAAGCTCAGCGATTGTTTCCATATCGTTGAATAGACCCAAAAAGTCAGAGCTTGAGATTGGCTAATAAACGCATTAATATGATAGCGCAAGTGAAGATGCAGGAACAGGAGGAGGAGTACTCTAAGGATCGAAGCAAAATAGAAATCCACTAAGAATCCGATTCAAGCTTTTCGTGTCTTAAATAGTTAAGAATGCTAAGTAATACCAAAAAGCAATTGCAAGGTTTGAAAAGACCGCAGTCCACATTGGGGACGAAAGCGGAACCCAAAAGCATACAATTAAAGTGAGAATTGATAACTCTAGGCGACTAAAGACGATAAGCACTTAAATTTGAATTTTGATGAATGCACAAACATTTGTGTATACATATATGTAGATATGTATCTATGTACCTGTACAGTCAAAGGCGTTCTGAATCGCACTCGTCAGACAATTTCACGCATTCCGTTTGTAGCGGAATTCGATACAGGTTGTAATGTGATTCGGAAAACGAATCACGCATATTTCACATGCCAATTCAGTTTATTGAAGGGAAATCCACAACAACAACAAAAAAAAAAAAACAAGAATTAAATAATACGAGAAAAAAGTATAAAAATTGCAGTGCGAAAGATTTGCTACCCTTTAAAACAGCTTTTTGAGTTTACAAAGTAATATTTTTTATATTTTAAAAATTCATTAATAAACCTAATATTTATATGAAAATTCCTAAAATACATTGTACAATTGCCAGTGAGTACAATAAATGTATTATGTACGAATGTACAATATACATTCAACCATGTCTAACGATTTGAAATCAATGCTTAATTGCATTAAACATGTGCCATTAGCATAATTATAATTGGGTCTGACATCATCATTGAACAGCCGGCATCAAAATTATATTCAATTCTCATTATATTTAATGAATAACCATTCGCAAAACATACAACAAAACAGCGAAATGGAAAAAAAAAAATAACAGAAAAAAACGAATGTGATAACCTGTAAGCACATGATATGCTATTAGATATCCTTTAACTTGTGGCATTATTTCAAATATGTTTTTCATTGTATGGCATCTTCCGAAATGGGATTTAGAAATTTTTTAAAAATATTAGAAATCAACTTTAGGCATTACGATTTAACAACTTTCTATATCACTTTTATAGTACGATTTGTGTTTCTCGCCTAAATATAACTTAGTGTCAGTGATTACCAAATCGCCAAAGTTAATTTCTTTCTTACAATCCTACAAATCGGTTCAGAATCAAGCCTGATAATCGTCAAATCTAAACAAGACAATTTAATGCAGTTTTTCTTACGCCAATGCCGTTGTCGTTCCAAGAACAGTGACGTCACTCTATGTTTGGGTATAAAAACTAAAACGCATTATACATTATAAATGTGAAATACATAATTTGTGTTACATTAAAACTAGATTTTAGCCTGAACCGAGAGCATAAAACAAATTAATTAAGATATTTCCACTGTATTTCAATTTATGATTGTGAAAGTAATGAACCTGCTGATGAAAGGTTAGATTAAGCTCTGATATCTTCGCGTTTGCGACGGACAAAGTTTTGCACTAGCTTATCGGACCCCGTTTTTGAAAAAGCTCAGGGTATAAAATATCAATACCGTGTCATGTAAACATACGTAAGTATGTATATGCATATACACTGTAAATGTACATGGTCATAAGTATGTAATGCACAAGTATGTACATACATATGTACATATATATTTGCCACAATTCGTTAAACGTCTGTCCTGTTGCATATGTTTGGGGCGCTCATGCGTTATGCTGATTTGCATATTAAATACGACTACGACTACGATGAACAACATGAATGAATACGAGCACTGAGATAACGATGATAAATCGACTCTGGTCAATTGGCAAATGTAGCGGGATAATGACAAAAGGATTCCAATTGCCTGTATCTAAGCCCTCTGGGATGCAGTTGGCAATTTGCAACATGCCTTAACTAGACTTAGTTAGTTCAGCGATTGTAACTCCATATAATTGTATTTACTATTATCATTAATGCTCAGTTTAGACTAGTGTGGATGATAATTCAGTTTGAAAAGCTCATTGTTGTTGTTGTTGTAAATATATGGACTAACATATTAGTTGATTTTAAGCAGTTGTATTTTTTGGCTTGCAATTAAAAGATAATCTTAACTGAACATACCTTAAAAGCACAGGCTTAAACAGGTCTAACTCTAAGTACACATGTACAAACTGAGCATTACTTTTGTGTGTCAAGAAGCTTATAGTGAAATATAATATGTTTATTTTGATAGACATCTGATATGTTTAAACTCTATAGCACATTATGAATAATGTACTTCTTAAACACGATTTGCAATTTATTTTATTACAAATTATGTACATACTAAATTTGATGCTTTTAGCTCTCTGCGTGTCTTTCATTCATACGTAGAACAAGCGAACATCTCTTTGCCGACTGCGCTACTAATGCTGATCGAAATTATGTAGCATACTTTTCGGGGCTTGAAGTTGCTCACATGTTTAATAGCTTGTGAAAACAGTTTCAAAAGCGACTGTACATAAAGTTGATGGCGTATTTTATTTATAATATACATATGTAAATAAACTTCTTAACTAAAACAATATATTTCAGAAATCTGTGGATTCTATAATGGATAGAAACTAGGAATTCAAACAAATTTGAAAAACACATATGAGAAACGTTATGCAGAATATTTAGCAGACATGTGTATTTAACTGATATTTAACAATATGTATGTATGTACATAGGAATGTTCTTTAATTTTCACATTTTGTGGTCATTTGCTGCTGCTAACGTGATGGCACAGCTAACGGTATTCATAGATTGCTTAACACCATTTTGTAAACTTTTTCCATGCTCACTTTTCCCTTATTTTGTCTCTTATTTACAACGCAATCAAATTTAACTGTTTAAACAAGCGTTGAAAAGATTTCGATCCAACACACACACACACATGCGGGCTGCAGCAGCCATAGAAAATGGAGTAGAATAAAAACTGTGTGTGTGTGTGTGTGAGAGGAACAGAGACGGCAATATTAAGAAAATGCAAAACAATTTCAGGCGAATTAGCGTAATTGTCTCAACGCTGCTGCTGCTGCTGCTGTTGCTTCTTCTTCTTCAGGACAATGAACATGGCGAATAGTAAATGGCGACTGCAGCGTCAATGCCGACGTCAACGTCAGCAGCAGCAGCAGCTGCGTGGGTAAACACAAGGAGAAACAGCAGCCAAGCTACTTAATCCTCTAATTTGTATGTGTGTGTGTGTGTGTGTGTGTGTGTGTAACTGTTGTCTCCCTCACCACACACACACACATACCCTCACCCCCTTGCCACATCCCACCCCCATTGTCAACCCGATGGCTGGCAGGCAGCAGCGCAGGCTTCATTTGTATGCAAAAATGTAAACCAAAAAATCAGCGAGAATGTTAAATCCAACAAAATGCATTTAACACATAAAAATTTGCATAGAAAGTGGCTTTGGTATGTTTGGTATTTTTGTGCCGACGTCGCCGTCGTCGCTGCCGTCGCTGCCGTCGCTGCCGTCGCCGCAGTCACACTACACAACACAACAAGAGAGCACCCAGGCACTGAAAGAGCGAGTGAGTGAGCAAGTGAGTGAGCGAATGAGTGAGTGAATGGGTGAGAACGATGCTCAAGATGCTTACGTAGATTTCATTTTAATTTCACTTTTTGCTCTTTTATTTTTTCTTTTGCTCTTTAACTATTATTGTTACTTGTTTTATGAGTGTGCATGTGTGCATGCGTATGTGTGTGTGTGAATGTCTCCGCACTCCACTAATTTCTCGCCTAATTGCACTAATAAACGCACACACACGCGTTCTCCTTTAAATCGTCGCCCTTCGCTCTCTCTCTTTATGTACTGTGCTGCTGTAGATCGCAAAAGCAAACGAATGAAGAGACAGAGAGAGAGAGAGAGAGCGAATGAGCGAATGAGGAGTTGCTAAAAATGCTGCCGAAAAGCATTTGAAAGACTTTTTACTAAACAGTGTTGCCAAGCTAGCTTTTGAAACGACAGTTTTAGACTTTAGCACATGCTAAATGCGGAAAATTTATATATTAAAAAAAAGAAAATGGTTAACAGAAATTTGGATTGCATTAAAAGCTCAAAATGCTTTCGTTGAGTATTAACAAAATGTTTGACAACCAGTAATGCCAACTAATAAACTTGATTACAATGTTGGGAAATGTTGGAAATGTTATCTTTGGCACGCCAAAGATTGGATAACCTTGCAGAACCCTGTATGAATTTATAGTACACATGGTCTTACTTTTATCTTTAAAAATCGTTTGTGATTACTTACAAACTATCGGAATGAATTTGGATAAAATCGCTCAAAACACAGAAAACATTTTAGTTCTAAGCATTTTCATTCGATTGTTCCTATGGCAGCTATATGATATAGTAGTCCGATCGGGATGAACATGGGATTTGGTACTAAACGCGTATTGAGTGAATTTGGTTCAGATTGCTTAAAAAAATATTTTTTCTACCGATTGTTCCCATAGCAGCCATGTGATATAGTGATCTGATCTGGCCGACTTTAACATAAGAACCAAATTTCATCAAGACAGCTATAAAACTGAGAGACTAGTTCGCATAGAGACAGGCGGACAGACGGAAAATATATACTTTGTGGGGTCTGCCACGCCTCCTTCTGCCTGTAACATACTTTTGCCAAACCCAATATACCCCACAGAGGGTATAAAATAGTAGTTTGCTTTATTTTGTTGTTCTTTTTTATACAATTTTCTAGGACTTATATGAAAGTGTATGTAGTCCTGTCCGTCTATCCATCCGTTCGTCTGTCTGCTTGTCCGCAGTATCAGATCTTAGAGATGGTAAAATCTACGACTGTCAAATTTTGTTTTTTTTTCATCCCACATTCAAAGGCACTGCAGTTATTCATTTTTCGATGCCACACCCACTTTTCCACCCACCTTTTCTTTTTTGTTTTCTCAAATTATAGCTTTTCTAGCATATTCTGTTTGTTTTTTTTTAGCTTGTTTAGATCCAAGAGGTTAAAGAGTTGGCAACACTGCTCGTTACAATAGATTTCATGTCAAAATTCGCTTTTTCGTTTATCGTTATCGTTATCGTTATTGTTGCTTGTTATTTGTTCTATGCTTGCCTCTTATGTCCGCTAATCTAGCTCTTAACTGCACTAATAATGCACTCTCTCGCACATGCACACACTAATTTGGCGCTCTTCGAGTGCTCTCAGCACTTAAAGACGTTCGCCATTAGTTCTGGCGCTCTCTTTGTGCACTTCTCTGCTGCTGCCGCTGTTGCTGCTACTAATGCTGCTGCTGCGAGCGGCGCCAGATAACTTTTCAATTGTTTTGCTATTTCTTATTAAGTTGCATGTTCTGTCTTGTGTTCTTTTTTATTTGCAGCCCGCGTACTTCTCTGGTTTTCCAGGCGCTCAGTCACTGCTTAGACTCTGTAGTTAAAAAATGTTAGATGTGTCTATTCGCTTTGTGTGTAATTGGCAGAAGAAGGCATATCTGAGACAATGGCTCACAGATTATTTCCACTAGCAACAAAATAAATCTTTAACCAACAAAAAAAAAAGAGTATTTTAAGTAAGCTAAAAATATATAATGCTACTTTATTCACTTATTATTACTTATTTATTTTGAAATAATTTTAATGCAAAAATTACGCCTTAAATCATACCAAAAACTTTTTTAAATTTTTAGCATATGACACATTGATAGTGAAACAAAGTTCTCTGCTTCAAGTACAGGGTCTCTCACAATCCGTGGGCTTGATAGTAGTCATTTCTATTAGTTTGTTGTTGTTATTTTACATAGTACATATTGTATATATAAAGACAAAAACAACGCAAAAAAAAGAGCGAAAAGATATATTTTTGTTTTTTTGCGCGTGTTTTTTTTTTTTTTTTTTTGTTATGTACTTTTTTGGTGTGCGTTGTTTTTGCATGTGTTGAGATTCTCATGAAATTTGCATACAAATTGCGTCTGGCACTGGGCGTGGTACAACTGTTGTACGGCACTGTAACCAGGCCCAGAACTCTCCATACTCCCCGTTCACCCAATCATTCCCCATCTGCGCGATTCATGGACTATCCTCACACGCTCCGGGACCAAAGGGTTACGGTTAACAACAACAACCACAACCTCAACCACAACAACAACAACAAGAACAAGCACAAGAACAACAACATCGGCATCTGGCTACTGTCAATTTTGTGGGCTTCTATCAATAATCAAAATTCAGCTTGTCCATTCATTGAGCAGCAATCATAAAATAATATACATACATATTTATATTATATCTTCCAGTTAGGTTTGCTTCAATTGGCATAATTTATGGAATGGAAACAAGAAGAACACACAGCATATGTGTAAAAACTAACATACTTATGTGCTACTATTCTACATACATATGCATATATTGTAATTGTGTTATGGTTAAACTAAGTTGCCCCAAAGTCTCAAATAGGCCCGATGGGCTGTAAAACTTACTTGTTTATTCAAAAAGAAATGTTTAAATATTATGAACGAAATTCTTTTTAAAATCAGTTGTTTCTTTCAGATCATAAATTTTATATTGAAAATAATTTTACTTTTACATAATTTAATTTAATTAAACTTATAAACCAAAATTTCTCAAAATTAATATATAAAAAAAAAAAAAACTTTACGTTTTTTGAGGTATGCAAACATTTTTGAACTTTCTGAGGGGTATGTTGGGTTTATGAAAAGTATGTAACAGGCAGAAGAAGGCAATACAGACCCCATAAAGTATATATATTCTTAATCAGCATCATAAGTAGAGCCTTCTTTCCGTCAGTCTGTCCGTAGGAACAAACAGATCAGAGATGGTTGTTACTTAAACTAGAACTCATATAATTGGAAATAAATCTCAGAGGGTATTACACGGACGGGTTACTCGACTAAATTTCTTACTTGTTTAATTATAGTCCGATCTTGATGCGGCTTAAAATGCCATTTCGCTCGAAAATAGCTGCAGTTTTGACAAACTTTTAAAATGGGTGAAAACGGGGCTTTAAATGCCCATAACATCGCTTAAATCTTAGCGATTGTAAAGGTTTACGTTAAGGTAAATGTATGTGAGTTAGAGGCATAAAATATTTCAAATTGTTTCACAAACTCAACATACCCCACAGAGGGTATAAAAACTGACATTAAAGTACTCAACATCTGAAATCATAAAGTTATATACATTATTTATGAGATTATAAGAAAAAATTGTATGTATTAAGGGTGTTTAAATCAAGACTAATGAGCATTTGAAGACTTGCTTAAATTAGGAATGAATTTCTAGACCAAATTAATTTCTTTCTAAGTTCTGTGAAAGATCTAAAATTTTACGTTCAATGTTAATACAGACTGAATTCTGTTTCACAGCTTTAAAGACCATGTTCTATTGTTTTGTATCACTGTAGCAAGTGCTACTTCAAGACTAGTTTTGAATAAACAGCAATTTGTAAGTTTTAAACTGTATTCAAATTAAGTTATATGCGGTTAACACTGCGTATACGCAACGCATTGTTCAAAAAACACTCGAAGCGATTGCTTTTAATGGCATTTGAAGCGTTTGCTGGTTGGCAGAAAATGTGTCTGTGTCTATTTCCTTAGAAATAAACAGCACAATTATCATAGGTAAACAACAACAAATAAATAGAAGAATAACAGGACTAATAAAAACAAAAGTCAATTGTGGCCTTAACGCATTTTCCGCTGCCTTTTTGTTTGCCTCTCTTCTGTGAGTGTGTGTGTTCTTTGGCTTGTTTATTTTGAGAGCGCCACTCGAAGACGGCAACCAGTCAAAAGTAGCAGTAACTTTGCAAACACCCCACTGTCTCTCTCTCTCTCTCTCTCTCTCACTCTCTTTTGCTGCTGCTTCACTCTGCATTTTAGAAGACGTCTACAACTTTTGGCGTCAACTTTAAGTTGAATTGTTGCTCAATAAAAGTTGCAATTGTTGTAGTAGTTGTTGTTGCTGTTGTTGATTGCTTAAAATTCATAATGATAATAATAGTGCATTGTGCACTAATTGCAGCTACAACAACAACAACTGCTACAAATACTACAACAATAACATTGTTCACTTGCACTTGGCATCACTTAAGTCAACTGCAAAAACTTTTCGCCGTCATTTCAAATGGGCAGAGAGATAGAACGCAGTGAAAGGCATTGTGAGTGACTGCGAGAGGCATACAAAAGTGTGTGAGAGAGGGAGACAGAGTTAGTGGAATGCTTGAGGGTTGGGGTAAAGGGGATGAGGGCAATGCCTTGGCCATTCACTTCTCTTGGCTCATTCATTGAAGCATTTTGCCGCTTGCATTCAGGCTAAAATTGTTCCACAAAGATACGAGCACAGACAATGACAGTGGGACACACATACAAACACACTTATAAAGAACACTTAATGCACCCAATGCCAAATGCCCACACCCATTTCCATTCACATTCACATTCACATTCACATTGAAGTGCACTTCATTGCCGTCCGCCCGTTTAGTCGACTTCAACTACTCCTATTCGTACTTGTGCTTCTGCCCCTATAACTGCTCCCATAACTGCTGCAGCTCCTACTGCTTTCCAACTCCTACTGTTCTCCATGTTTCTACGCTCTTCTTCATCCAACTTCTACTCCGATCCCTTCTCTAACTACTCCTTTTCCTGTACTTACTCCTTTGCCTGCTCCTGCTGCTGATGCTCCTCTTTTTAGTTCTACTCAAACTCCAACAATTATTCCAACTACTACTCCTACTACTACTCCTACTATTATTCCTGCTACTATCCTGCTAGTCCTTGCCAGCCTGCAGGCGCTGCTTAACTTTAACTTGAACTCTAAAATAACAACCTGAGTTGTTTTTGGCTTGTTCAGTTTTCGTATAATTTCCTTGCAGGTATTTTCATAGCCCTCTCATCATCGTGGGGCACTGAGGGCAGCTTGCAACCTGACAAGTGCCTGCCACCTGTCAGCTGCCACCAGCCACCAGCACCGTTGCACCGTTCAACAAAGCCGCCCTCTGCCTGTCTTGTAACGGTCCAGTCCACAGTCTTTCTCAATTTCACGGAATGAAGCAACTGTCGGTAAGTGATGAAAGCTAAAAGAGACAACGGTCCACACTGCCGGTTGACAATATTGGAAAACAAGAATCTATGTACATATATATACACTTTGAGCATATATGGATTTATGGATATATGGAAAAGAAAGTGAAATGTAAACAAGCTTGAATGTGAATGGAGATACTTTGAATTTGGGGTAAGAGCAATTCTACGATATGAAATTATAGGAAGCATCAGATACTCGAACCCATGGCAAGTATGATGCACAATAAGCAAACATAGGTTTATATACAGCTTTAGCTTTAGAGTAATATATCAGGTGAGTTATTCCAAACAAAAGTATATGTAGTTCACCCCAAAAGCAGACTACAGTTTTTCATTTATTTACCAGTAAGTCAATTCGGTCCTTCGTTATGTAATTATAAAGAAAAAGTAGCAAACTGTATATTAAAGTCTTTATTTGCTATTGATAAATGATACGCCTATAGTGCATAGTATATTAATTGATAAGCACTAAAATTTCAAGTGCATTCACGAGTGTCTTTTGTCGTATTGGTATCAAATGCTTTGCCCCTGCTCTCACCCAACCTCGGTGCGGCTATTTGGTTATCTATGTTACAATGCTCCGATCTTCTTAACTCGTTTCTAGTTAACTGTTATGGCTACTTACCGTGACCCGGCCCCTGTCCCTGTCCCTGTCTCTGCCCCAGCCCCTGGTACTACCTACTACTACTACTATATAGTCATACCGTTAACTTATCTAGCATCTACTACTTGCTTTGCCAAGCAATTTCAATGAAATCAAGCAAGCAACTGCAAATGCTTTGTTCTCCTTGCCATTCTCAACGCAGCTCCTGTTCATTGTCCTTGTTGTCGCCAATGTTGTTTTGCCATGCCCCTGCAGCACAACACACCCCCTGCCCAACCATTTCCCCTTCCTGCTGAGCTCCACTTCATGTTGCCCTGCAGCAATATTGCCGTTGCCTCGTCTTCAGCTGTTGTTGTCCATCTTCTGCTTCTTCTTCTTACCTGCGCTCAACTCAGCTCAAGTATTATCAGCCAGCGTTAATATACCCTGTAATAAGTTTGGCGAGAGGCATATGCATGCCTTAGAATGCAAGTAGACACAAGACAAGAAATTTATAGCAATTTTTTTAATTTACTGATTACATTTAACATATTAAATACTTGATTGACTGACTGATTGATGCCTAAAACTTATTTAATGATTGAACTGATTGATAGATTGAGTGAACTATGAAATGATTGAAGAAGAGTGTTGAACAATATGAAGTTTAATAGCTATTTAAAGCTCATTAAATTTGATATTGTCATTGATTAAAGCACTGATTGACTACATTTACCTTATGAATGAACCAACTACATGATTGATACTTTATCCAGTAACTCATAATTTGACCCTATAACTAAGTGCATAAGTTTATTATTGAAGTGCAATTGAATTGGTTCTTAATAACAAAAACACTTGATTGAAGCTCAGACTTTAAGATGGTTTTAATCAAAGCCCGAATATAACATATGGGAGACATGTTGGACGACTGATTTTAAAATTTTTACTAGCTGCTTGATTGATAAATCGTTTTCTTATTTACGACATATGAAATTGACGAATAGGGGAATAAAGTAATTTTGTAATATCAAATTCATTGCATTTTTAATTAAATGTGCTTGATTGAAGAGTATTTCGTAGACTAGCTGATTGATAAGGTATTTGAGCGATTGAAAGCATGATTAATAGTAAGTTGGTTGATTTGAGGAAATACTAATTAATTGACTGATTCAATGCTTAAATTATTGACACATTACTTTTTATCAGATAGAGTGATTGAAAGATTAAAAGTGTAGTTTGATTGAAGATTCGCTTGATTGACTGTGCAAATCTTTAAAAACTCAATTGTTTTAGTTAGTTGAATATACTTATGATTAAGTACGTGATTTAGCGATTGTTTTATAAAATTATTGACCAATTGATTGATTGACAGTGTTGCACAGTTTGACAGAGTATCTTAATGTTTAGCATTACAATTACAACATTTTCCTACTACCTTGGCCATTCCCCGTATTCATCTTTTACTTTCTGCCTCTGCGCTGTTGTCTTCACGCTTATGCTTTCTCCCCCTTTATATATATATATATATCTCTCTCTCTCGTATACTCTCTCCGTCTCTGTCTTTCCTGCTTGTCTTGCCACAGGTTGTGCTTGTTAGTTGTTTTTGCTGCTGTTATTGTTGAGCGCTCAAAACGCTGGAATATTCTGTTACCTTTAGCTGCACAAGCAGTTTGCCCCCATTACTCTATCCCCTTAGCCCCTTAGCCCCTCTTGCCCACCCACACTATGCTCTATCAAGGATCCCCCTTCTCTCATGCCATCGCTAAGTATCTAACAGTTTCCATCTATCTGCGAACTTATGTTGTCATAATAGCGTGAGCACCACACCAGAATCAGCAGCAGCAGCAGCACCACCTACAGCCGCAGAAGGTTGTAAGGGAGGTGGAAAAGCAGCTCTTAGGAGAGTAGAACCACTGCCCGACTTTACCCGAAGGCGGGTCATAATAAAAATAACAACTTAACTAAGTAGACAATGTTACCAATGTGCGTATGTGTGCGTGTGTGTGTTTCATGTTGCCTTGACAATCATTTGAAGAGCGCCACGCAATGCTTGTCAAACTGTAAGCGGCTTTTGTGCAACAAAAACTGCACAAAAAAAAAAAAAACAAAAACAGCGAGCTAAAGTGTACAAAAATATAATACTAAATATACATACATATATATGTGTGTATAAAATAGTTATAATAATAATAATAACATGTTTATGCTTTGCCGTCTGCTTTAAATTCACTTTTATCTAAGATGAAAAATCTAAGAGGCAAAACTGACAGTCGGTTGGAGTGAAAGTGTGGGTAACAATGGCGAATTTAGCAGGGAATATATGACAGAGACGGACAAGGAGTCACAGAAAGAAAGAGAGAGTGGGAGAGACAGAGTGAGAGAAAGATAGAGAGAGAGAGAGAGATTGGTAGGCAGAGTGAGACAGAGAGAGAGTAGGATCTTTGAGCTGCTGAAAGGTACAACATCAGTTTTTGATGAGTCCATCGCACCTTTTCAGCATTTTCATACCCGTGCTACTCGCTGTAATAGGGTATATGCAAGAGTTGAGAAAGATAAGTGTCATACCAGGGCTGACAATAGTGTTCTAAATAGGTTGTCCATAAAAAATGTTAGCAATAAACCAATACATTTAAACAAGAAATCAGCTTTTCCTTTATTAAAAATATCTTTTAAACTTTAAATGAGCTAATCATAAGTTTGTGACTTTGATCTAAAAATGGTTCAAGTTTGTAGAACTCAAATTTGAAGATGAATATGCTTTTTCCCAATGATTTTTATGCTAAAGCTTTGCAGATCAAGTTTCTTCATATTATTTGCCTGACACTTGAAATTTCTTAAAAAAAATTATCAGTTTTATTGATTTGAAAGCGCGAAGATTTAACTCCGCCCAAAAGTATGTAATAATTTTTTTTTTTTAACTTATATTAGATTAGCGTTAACGGGTATTACTTAGTCAGGTGGCTTTACTCGATTCGTTTGTGGTCTTGGTCTGGTTGCCACTGCCAATGGTAAGTATTTGTGGCTCTTTGGCTTTGCCATTTCAGCAAAATGATAATCCTAGCCATGGCCAAAAGGAACAGCAGCAGCAGCAGCAGCAGATGCCACAGTTT
Source organism: Drosophila tripunctata (assembly GCA_035047385.1). Classification (NCBI taxonomy): domain Eukaryota; kingdom Metazoa; phylum Arthropoda; class Insecta; order Diptera; family Drosophilidae; genus Drosophila; species Drosophila tripunctata. Next base: position 1,974,113 of record JAWNPS010000210.1, on the reverse strand, counting down.
GTTGTAGTTCTTGTTGTTGTTGTTGTTGTTGTTGTTGTTGCCATTGGCCAAGTGCTTAATTCTTGTGCGGAAATAACGTAGCGATGCAAAGTCAAAGCTGCGTGCACCAAAACTCCGAGTTGGCGAGTTCTGAGTTCTGCCAAGTTGCTTGTGGCTGTTTTGGTTAACTCAATAAATGAAAGTGTGCCACAAGCACACAGAGACAGAGACAGAGACAGAGACACACCTCCTCACACACACACACACACACACACACATACAGAGAGTCCGCACTTAACCACAGTTGTTGCCATAAAATAATCTTCTTCAGTTTTTGGCCAAAAACTGCTGACGATTGCACAAAAATGTTGTCCAAGCTCATTTACTTGTTTACGTTATTTCTCATTGTCGTGGTTTTTGTTGTTGTTCTAGCTCTGCTAGTTGTTGCTGATGCTGTTGATGTTGTTGTTGTTGTTGTTACTCTGGCTGTTGACAATTACACACAAAAAACTGTTAGCATTTACCACAAAACATACGCAGAACACTGCCTCAAAATCCAGCAGGAGTCGGAGTCAGAGTCGGAGTAGAAGTTGAAATTGTAACTAGAAAGACACTGAAGATGGAAATCGCAGCAGTCTAATAGGAAAACTCAATCCAGCAGCTAATGTGCTGCAATGGAGTGTGCTCGACAGCGCAATGCTAAGTGCAGGCTAATCGGATCTTGAATTTGATTCACCTCCGATATTCAAACTATCATCTGAGACCATTTGTAATGTCATAGAAAAGTTTTTAATTTAGAGGTTAATGCAAAATGACGGCAGTCTCATGGAAAAATAGTGTCATAATGGTATTACAAAAGTATTTTACACTCCTTTACATAACCGTATACTCACAACACCCATTAGACCCACTGAGTACTGGGTATATAAACAGCAAGAACAACTTGGTTGTGGACGACAATGGCGACAGTTTCATGTCAACAATTTTGGAGCAACTAAATGGACAACAGTCAGCACTTTTGGCTCGTAAAACTGAGAAGAGTGATACGTGGGAGTGAGAGTGAGAGGGACAGTAAGAGATAAAGAGGCAGATATATGTACGTAGAGAAGAAGAGAGAGTTAATGTATGTGGGGATTTTAAGGGGGAGACAGCCTAGAGACAACCATTTGGCTTGGCTCAAAGTCAGGAACACAGTTAAGAGTTTGAGGTTCGCGGCTCCCCACCCCTCCTTGCAAATGACCCACCCCCCACCTTGTTTAGTCTACGCCGCTGGCGAGTGTCCATTAAAACGTTAAAAGCTTCTTGAAATCGCATAAAACTATTCGCTGTTTTCGCTTATTCTACTTATCAAACTGCTTCTCTCACAATTTTCCCTACAACCCACCCCTCTCCCTCTCCCCCTCCCACTCTCTCTTAGGACTTCTCCTTCTACTTGAGCAGTCTTAGCCCATTACGCGAAATTTCACTGACCAAACTCGTTCAGTTTTCAGCTATTACTTTTTGGCAAGAAAGCGTCATTAAAAGTTGAAAAATCAGCTAGCATTGTGAAAGGATTTTCATTCGTTTTTCCGTTTTTACTCTGTTATTTTGCTCTTCTTTTTAGGAGGTGCTAAGAAAACAACGAGTATCGGGTCAGAAACATTGTAAAACAGTAAAAGAGAGAGAGAGAGAGAGAGAGAGAGTGAAAGGGAGTAAGACAAAAGCCACAAAGTATGTAAGTACAAATTACTCGGACATGTGCATCCAATTGTCCAACTTTTCAATCACAGAAAGCAATGTTAAAACCTTAATTTTGAGCACATTTCAAACTACATTTTCGATTAATTCATAACAAGTTTAATTCGATTTCGAGTGAACGTAATTAATACGTGAATGTCAGATAAACTACTTAATTATAATACAATATTTTTTAAATAAATTTCAATGAAAACTGCAGGCATAAAACCAAACAGTCTAAAGTTATTTGTGAAATTAAGCTATATCTATGGATTATTCTTTTGTTTTGTTACTACTTGCTATAAATTATTGCTTTTATAATGCTTTCTTTAAAACTCACCTTTAACTTTTGTATATATATTTTTGTGTTTGTTTTCCTCCGCCAAAATCGATGGCTCATCAATGTGACGGCAGATACGAAAATAGTTGCCGCACGCCAAAGTAAACAAAATAATTTATCATTTTGTTGGGCGGCACACGAAAAGGAAAACGGGAAAAAGGAAATGGGGAAATGGGAAAAACGAAGCGTAACCAGAACTAGCTAAAAGTAATTCCACCAACCACGCCCCCCTCCTGTCGAAGAGGAGCTGGGTGTTAGCTCAACCATGGATTCGCAAACCTGTGTCCAACTCTCGGCCAGTCAGTCAAATGAAAAAAGCAACCGATTACAAACGAAACTCAGTCAAACGGGAACTGATAGACTTCACAAATACCCATTAGTTAACATTATAGCTTAAAATTAATACAATTATCTTAACGGTTAGTGGTTTGTGTAGAAGTTTCATTTAAAACATGCATAAAGTTGTACAATAGTTAAAATTTATACCGATTAATCGATTGCGGCATCGGACAAAAAAACTGAACACTGTCATCAACCAATTATAATTTGGAAAGATATAGCAAAGTATTTATGAGTATTGTACTGTCATCAACCAATTATAATTTGGAAAGATATAGCAAAGTATTTATGAGTATTGTATTGCAAACCTAGAGCCACTTATAGCGATTACAATGTTTCGATTAATCGATTAATGCGACTGGGCAGCAAACGGGGGTCTAAGAGGTTCATAGGCTAATCACATTGTGATCAGCTTTATCAAGGTCTGGTACAGTGTTGAAGTGGCAAATAAATTAGTTACCTAAAGCTATTACAATTTTTCGATTAATCGATTATAGCAAAAGAGAAACAAACAGGCGTGTAAAGGGTACCTAATGTGATTAAAAGGTCTAGTTAAGTTTTGAAATTAGAAGAAGAAGGTAACCAAGAACGGTGACAATCTTTCGATTAACCAATTATTACAACAGAGCAAAAAACCATTCGTCTAAAAGGTATATAAATTAATTACATTATAATTACAACTAAAAGTGCGACGATTAATCGATTAATGACAACCATATAATCGATATACCCAGTTTGATTAACACTTTTCTAGGGCAAAAAAACCAAAGCAAAACTTTGACACAAACAAATTAACGGTAATAACTTGGACTTTGGCCAAGCAGTTGGCTAATTTGCGCTGCATTTGCATGTATGTGTGTGTGTGTGTACAATTTGTAGGTGTGCTAAGGGGGCGTGGCAGCGCCTCGCGCGTAGCAAATAACCGTAATGAAGTTTGCAAAGTTTTTTTTGACACATGCGAAAAGATGTCGATGCAGGAGCACAACAAAAAATAAAATTAAGGGAGAGGGAAATGAAAGGGGACGCAGAAGAGAAGGCGGAGGAGTGGGTAAAAAAATAAACTGAAGATGGGTCACACTGCAAGCCACTGGGGTTGAGGTTATTGTGTTTGCCACAAAAAGGGGAATGGGAGTAGAAGAAAAACTGGACGCTCCTGTTGTAAAAGTGTGTTTTGCGCGTCGCCAAACGACAAGCAAATATTTGCAAAGTGGCAACAAAACTTGGCCCAAAACTTGACGACCAGCAGCGACAGTGGCAGCGACGTCGACAGAGGCAGAGGGCAGCGCACAGGACACAGGACGCGAACGTTTCCTGCTGAGCTCGACAATTTCTTTTTTTTTTTGCAGCAACGCCCGCTGAGTTTTTGCCACTTTACAACGCACACACACACACACACACAACACTTTGTTGCCAGTTGTGGTGTCGATACTGTTGTTGTTGTTGTTGTCGCAGCGAAAATATTATTTTTATTAATGCTCGTTTGGTCTGGATGAGGATCTGGTTGTGGCTGTGGCTCTACTTCTGCTTCTGGATCTGAACTCCACTCCGGCGTCATCTGCGTTGTCGGGGTGAAAATGTGTTTTATATTTGTCAAATAAACGCACGGCCAAAAGTATCGGCAAATTTTGTGCTTCTTCTTCGCGTTATTTTTTCTATTTTTTTTTTTTTGTTGTTTTTTGTCCGTCTAACGCTTTTATTATTTCTTGTGTCGCCGCCGACGCCGCCGCAGGAAGCGGAAATCGTGCGTGTAATTGAACGGACATTGAATGAAGCGAGGGGCGAGGAGTGAGTGGCGAGGGAAATAGCGGTAAACTGGTAAGACACTAAGCAAAAGAAATGTGTAAATGGGGGGGAGGGAAGAAGAGGCAGGGAAGACGGGCGAAGAGGGCAGGCGGGCAGGCTTACCATTTGTGGTCAATTTTACGTGAGCTGTAAAAACAAAACAAGCGGACAAAAAAAAAACAACACCAACAACAACAACTAAAAGAAAAGCGTTGGGAAAAACTGAATGAATAGACGCAATATAAATGCGAATACAAATAAATATTAAGATGGGGCCAAAGATATTTGCAGATACATTTTGTTTTATGCCATCGAGAGAGCGCGCTATCGTGAATTTTGCCATCTTTTTTACGGCTGCAAGCGCAAAGATTGTCTAGCTTAAAGGGGGAGGCGGTGGGGTTGGTAAGGAAGGGTGTTGGGTAGGTGAAGGAAGAGGTGCTACTAGCTGCTTGGAATGGGTATGGCATAGATGCTGGATTTGGATGACAAGTTCTGGCAGCTGTGACCAGAACATACAACAAGCAGAGAGCGATTACAACTTTCGATTTCGATTAATCGATTTGCGCGTCGTATAACAAAATTGAATATTTTATAAAAGAGTCATACATTAATTGGAATAAGATATGCTTTAGTGTAGTTAAGTTTTGTAATGCATTTATAGAGTCACTTAAATAACTAGAAAAAGCACTCACAACTTTCGATTTCGATTAATCGATTGTCGTATATCAAAATTGAATATTTCATAAAAGAGTCATAAATACCCTAGAATATGGTGAGCTTGAGTAAAGTTAAATTAAGATTTGTGAAGCAAAAGCGACACTTTGAACGATTAAAATGCTTCGATTAATCGATTAGCGGTATAGATTTTATGCTGGTGTAAATGTAATGCACAAATCTATGACATTATGATCAGCTTTTCAAAGTCTGGTGATGTTTTGATATACAAAGTAAGAGATTAATGAAGAGCAATTACACTGTTTCGATTAATCGATTATTGCTTCAGACAACAAGACGTAATCATGTTTAAGAGAAACATAAAAGGCATAAAGTATAGTTAATAGTTTGTTCGAGTTAACTAAATATTTTTCGGATATATTAGAATATTTTATTTGTAATTTAAAAAAGGAACATAAGTAAATCATAAGTCTTTGTTATTTTTCTGTCAATTTCTACAAGTGTAAAGTGGAGCATATTTTTTATTGTCATTTGGGAAGAGAAGTATAATTAGTTCCAAGCAATTGACTTGACAGTAAAATGCTAATTACTCTAGTCTAATTATAGAAAATTTCAAGAAATTCATAATTGAAACAATTACCAGGGAAAGTAGCAAAACGTTAGGGGCTTGGGGCAACTTCTCAGAAAATATAAATATGCAGCAAACATTTGTAATAAATTATAAGTCAATACCACCAAAACTCAGCCCAATAAGTATAAGAACTCTAAGAAAATGACAGAGTTCTTGAAGGCAAGACTTACTTAGTTCAGATGAAAAGAGGTCCTTATATGGAAGTTAAATGGCATTTCAACTAAGTACTAAAATAAGTAATTTCAAAACTATATTAGAGACTTTTCTTGGAAATTGTAAAGCAATAAAATAGTATATACCGCAAACTGATTCATTAAATTATATTTCTTTTTATTCCAATTTCAATTTCTACCTCTATACCTATACCTATACCTATACCTATACCTATACCTATACCTATACCTATACCTATACCTATACCTATACCTATACCTATACCTATACCTATACCTATATCACACCTATACCTATACTTATACCTATAAATATACCTATACCTATACCTATACCTATATCACACCTATACCTATACTTATACCTATACCTATACCTATACTTATACTTATACCTATACTTATACCTATACCTATACTTATACCTATACCTATACCTATACCTATACCTATACCTATACCTATACCTATACCTATACCTATACCTATACCTATACCTATACCTATACCTATACCTATACCTATACCTATACTTATACCTATACCTATACCTATACCTATACCTATACCTATACCTATACCTATACCTATACCTATACTTAAACCTATACCTATACCTATACTTATACCTATATCACACCTATACCTATACTTATACCTATACCTATACCTATACCTATATCACACCTATACCTATACTTATACCTATATCACACCTATACCTATCCTTATACCTATAAATATACCTATACCTATACCAATACCTATACTTATACCTAAACTAATACATATACCTATACCTATACCTATACTTATACCTATATCACACCTATACCTATACTTATACCTATATCACACCTATACCTATACTTATACCTATACCTATACCTATATCACACCTATACCTATACTTATACCTATATCACACCTATACCTATACTTATACCTATAAATATACCTATACCTATACCTATACTTAAACCTATACATATACCTATACCTATACCTATACCTATACCTATACCTATACCTATACCTATACTTATACCTATATCACACCTATACCTATACTTATACCTATAAATATACCTATTCCTATAAATATACCTATACCTATACCTATACCTATACCTATACTTATACCTATACCTATACCTATACCTATACCTATACCTATACCTATACCTATACCTATACCTATACCTATACCTATACGTATACTTATACCTATATCACACCTATACCTATACCTATATCACACCTATACCTATACTTATACCTATAAATATACCTATACCTATACCTATACCTATACCTATACCTATATCTATACTTAAACCTATACCTATACCTATACCTATACCTATATCTATACTTAAACCTATACCTATACCTATACCTATAGCTATACCTATACCTATACCTATACCTATACTTATACCTATATCACACCTATACCTATACTTATACCTATAAATATACCTATACCTATACCTATGCCTATACCTATACCTATACCTATAAATATACCTATACCTATACCTATACTTATAACTATACCTATACCTATACCTATACCTATACTTATACCTATACCTATACCTATACCTATACCTATACCTATACCTATACCTATACCTATACCTATACCTATACCTATACCTATACCTATACCTATACCTATACCTATACCTATACCTATACCTATACTTATACCTATATCACACCTATACCTATACTTATACCTATAAATATACCTATACCTATACCTATACCTATACTTATACCTATACCTATACCTATACCTATACCTATACCTATACCTATACCTATACCTATACCTATACCTATACCTATACCTATACCTATACCTATACCTATACCTATACCTATACCTATACCTATACCTATACCTATACCTATACCTATACCTATACCTATACCTATACCTATACCTATACCTATACCTATACCTATACCTATACCTATATCTATATATATATCTCATCTCTCTCCTAGAAACCCTGGAAATTCATTGTTGTTAAGTCCATTCTCGATCAACTAAACATTCCGTTGCATACTTAACTTACTTTTTTGTCCCTCATCTTATGGTACCTCCATCTTGTTCTCCCTCTCTGCTTACCCCTCTCACTACCCACTCCGTTGTATGCCTCATTGTTGTCTCTTAGTCATCTTCAATTATAGAAAGCAGCTGCTGATACAATTCACTTGTCAAATTCATTATACAAATGCGCGACGCTGACTCAACTTGTGGGCGGAGATACAGTGTGGGGAAGAGAGAGGGAGAAAGAGAAAAGGAGTGGTAGGAGTTCAAGCGAGAGAGAGAGAGGGGAGAGTCCTTGAGCTGGAGATGGCGACAATAAATAATACCGTATGGGGAAATCTACGCTCATTTTTCAAAACATTGCCGCGAGCGGACGGCGGCTAAGCGGGGGAAGGGACATTGGTGGAAGGAGCAGGAGCAGGAGAAGAGAGGAGAGGGCGAAGTATTGCGGCGATGTATTAACAATGTCAGCGTTGGCTTTAGACGCCGCTGTCGACTGCGCAGTCGGCGTCGCTGGTAGTCATCAACATTGTCATTGACGACGACAAATGTTGCCGTCTTTTAGGCGTTGACATTTGATAAATTAAACATTTTTGTACTGCGAACTGAGAACTGGAGAACTGGGAGCAGAGAGCTCAGAGCTGAGAACTGGGAACTAAATGTCGCCTACTCCACTTTTTTTTCTGGGGGGATTGTGTCGCATTTTTTTTTGGCACTTTGTTAAATACATTTGGCTTTATTGTTGTTGTTGTTGCTGTCGAGTGTTGCGCAAATTAGAAAACACTTTTGACATTTGCTGCCTTTTTCTTCTCTCTCTCTCTCTCTCTCTCTCTCTCTCTCTGCTGTCGCTCATTTTGTTAATTGAGCAGTCGCCTTGTCCCCACCGCACTCCCTCAGGATCTGGTCCGCTCCCCACGCCCCGCGGCCTTAGACAAAGTCAAAGCCAAAGCCAAAAGCTTCTCAACTTGATAATGATTTTGACAGAGAGGATGACGATGATCCTAAAGGACGACGCCTTCAAAGTAAACGTTTTACGTGCGTGCTTTGAAGTTGCTATTTTTGACGTGGCCCAAAATATATTTAATATTTATTAACAGCCTCTTTAACTAAAGCTGCCACGCCCACACCTCTTTACAGCCCCCTTGGCTACATTACGGGGCAAATGCAACTGCTGCTGCTTTAACCCAAAAACTTAATTATATATTCACGCAGCGCGTCGAAGCCCAAGCCTAAAGCAGAAGAGTTATCTCCACAAAACTGTTGGAGGGGACGATAGGGAGGCAAGATCAAGCAGCTGGGCGGCACCCTTGAGGGCATATAATTTTGAGGAAATTTGCAAAATCTTGTCATATAACTTACAAATATGTCAAACTCAAATTAAATCATTCTCCTAAAGGCAAAACTTGAACTGAAACGAACTGAGCCAAAAAGCACACGCAGCAGCATAACGAAGTGAAATTTTGGCAAATTGTACAACGAAACTTTATGATTTGTGGCCTAAACAACGCAGTTTTACACCATACTTAGTGGCAAGTGAAAGCTGTGAAAGAACTTTCCAAATTTGGCAGCCACAAAGGATATCATTGTCAGGCATCTCAGCCAAAGTTATCAACACAAATGTCTTAGTAAATAAATATATATAAAATTACTAACTTGCTGGGCTGAAAATAATGTACGCATTTAAATAGTAAAAATTGTCTATTACTTATGATAAATAAATTAGTATATATTGCTAATAATGAGTTAACAACCGTATGGAAAATATAATATTTGGATTTTGTTATATCATCAAACATAATTTATATATATTGCAATAAATGAATTAATAACCTTGTGGGAAATCAAGTATTTTTAAAAATATAACGAATGCATTCAAGTCTGTGCAAAACTCATCTTAAGTTTATACTATTCTATTGGTGCCTGTGCATTCAATATAATTGGAAAGTTCTGCACTTGCCACTTGTTTAGGAAAAGAAAAACATTTTCCAGCAAAACAAAAAAAAAAAAAAATACTTTGCATAATGCAAATAACAGAATTTGTATATACAAAGAAATAATTGAAGCCTTGGCACAAGATGTTGAAAATTTTGCACAGATAATTGACCAGTTATCAATAGGAAAATAAATTGAAATTGAGCCGGCTTAAAGCTTTGTTGTTTTTTTTTTTTTTTACAATGGCTGCGTATACGCAATATGATAGTTAAGAGTAATCTGATTGTAATACGCTTAGGCGAACGTTTATTTTTGAGCAAAATTCAAAGTGCTATCGAGTCTGTGCAAAATGCAACTCTGTGACTGTGTACAGTGTTTAAGAGAGAGAGAGAGGGAAAAAGCACAATATGGCAGAAATAGCCAGTTAAAAATGAAACTAATGACCGCTTGTTAGTATTGCCCAAATGCTGTAATGCTGTTTAACGCTTTCAACTGGAAATTAAAGGTAAAGATAAGTTGGTCAAAAAGCATATTTAAATTAAATGCATTATACTGTTGGTTGAAACTTGTGCAAAGTGTCTTTCAATAAGAAAGAATAGTCCCAAACAAAGACAACAAAAATGGGTTACACTAAAATCAAAAATATTATATAGAGCTTTATGTGCTTTAACTCAGAGCTATAAAATTAGTTTTAGAAGGAACATTTAAATTAGCTAATACTTCAATCTATAAAAAGGCATTTTCCAAATTATGTTTGAAATATGGATTGAAATTCTCAGCTTAAGCAGAGTTGTATATTTGGAATCATAGTCTTAAAAGTAACATTAAGAGCATTTAATTCTTGATTTTGTTTCCTAAAAAAAACATTCTGCATTTAGTTAAATGCATTTTATTTAATGCCTCTTTGAATATTTCTAGCTAGTCATTATATATTAATCTGACACATGAAATACCTGAACTATTTAACAACTATAGCATGCTTTAGGTGCACGTGTTCAAAAACTTTCTCAGCAGCTATATCTTTTGTAATATATATACATATCGGATTTCCTTATGACTCAACAACGAAATGGGATTGCTCTTAACGAAATTATAGCTATTAGAGTCGAAAGTGGGTGGGTGTAAATAATACATATCAAATTTAAAGTCCCTTGATTTTATTGGGCAAATGTTATTGATGTTTTGTTTAATTTTTTTTTTCTCGCTGTAAGCCGGCTATAATGAGACAGAATACAGACGTTGATTGCTTAAAGCGAATGCAATTTACGCTCAATGGTCGCCTCATTACAGCTAGTTGAATGTTGTTGAAGGATACACAGTACATTAAAGCCCCCGGACACGAGTCCAGGTCCCAAACAAATCTGATTAATAATTAGAAGCAAACAAAAGCAGGCGCTCGACACACTGGGCAGCACAGCACAGCACAGGCTGGAATTCAAACTGACTCTGGCTGTGACTCTAAAACCGAAACTGTAGTTGAAGTTGAATCTCTGTGCACGTTTTGGGCCACGTTATCATTTTGGCGTTTGCTTAAGCCGCGACAGTAAATTAAAAATGTCCCTCGGGCCATTTATCTAGCAACGACAAGATGATCAATGCGGCCATTGTGCCAGAGCGAGATGGAGACACGGACGAACAGAGACGGCGAGAGGCGGCAAACTTTTCGGACCAAAAAGCCAGACAAACCGACAGATTTTTAAATAAACTCAGCGTGGAACGACTTGAGCCTGCCATAAATCCTTGGCCAAAATGAGCGCGCATGTTGGCCAAGAAAGTGAAAATGAAAATGAGGCTATCCCCCAATGCGACACGTAGACGAATTTTCTATCTGGTTTTCTTCTCTTGTTCATCTTGGCTTTGATAAGATTATGAAAACAAAACCCAAAAGGGCTTCTCCACTACAATATTTGGCAAATAGCCGAAACAGCGCAGCTGCAACGCGAAAACTGCAAACAAATCAAAGTCCATTGAGATGGCATATCTACTTAAGACAATATTAAATACGCCAGCATCTTTCGCCTACCGCAATGTTGCCCCATTTTGTTCTGTGGAGCTCTATTCCTTCTACTCTAAAAGTTCCTCTTGAACAAACACCAAATAAAAAACCCTTGCATACTTTTCAGCGCAGCACTTAAAATCATGTTCGTGTTGGGATCGAACATTTTTGGCAGGCAACTCAAACATGTTGCGTGTGTGGACTTCAAGCAGACTGAAGCTAACCTTTACACATTCTAGGTTAATCTATTATGTTCATTAGAAATAAATATACAACTGACTGGCTAATTGATTGACAAACATGAAAGTGATTGTGATAAACCTTGGATTGCACTTCAAGGGTGAATTGGTGCATAGAAAACAGCAAAGAAAGATTATCGTTGCTATTTGAGATAAATGTTCGGTCCGTATTGTATACAAGTAAATTGTAATTACACACTATAAATTGAGTTGTATTGTGTACTTATAGCAAATATTTGAAAATAAAAACCAAATTAAATAACATTTGGAAAACATTTTAAAGTGCATACATTTCCAGCTAAATTTTCTCGCCAAACTTTAAATGATATTTAAGTGCAGAGAAGATGTTTGAAATCGCATAAGCACGCGGTTAAGCAGAGGGTCAGGGTTTAAATGTCACCAAATGTCAAATTTATGGAGTGGAAAGAGTCAACAAAGTCAGCCTAATTCGGAAAACTTCAACACCATGAAATATGCACAAAATGTATGCATATCGTATGTACCAGATATAAAGAAAATGTTGGCATAGGTAATATAACACACATGATAGTTCAGCCAAGGGGTAAGGTGGCGGTGGCAGTTGACAACTGCGGGTAAAGCCCGCAGTCTGATGTCTGCTGTCTGCTGTCTGATGTCTGCCACCTGCCATGAAATCTATACTAAGGATTCGAAATTCAAGCTGTTCATGAGACTTGCAGCTCATCTTCTAATCGTTTATTCTTATCATTGTTGCTGCTGCTGCTGCTGTTGTTGTTGTTGTGGCTGAGCTATCAAAAACTTGGAATTACCACACGCAAAGTTGTCGGAGTGTCAGCTGCAGGCCTTCATCTCTCTCTCTGTGTGTGTGCTGTCCAGCAGGATGCGGCATTATAAATTCTAAATAATAAATCAAAACACCAACTGTCTCTGTCTCTGCAGCAACATTGCCAATTGCAGCGGCAACAAACAGCAGCAGCAGCAGCAGCAACAGCAGCAACAACAACAACTCGTACTGCACTTGCAACAAACGAGAGGAAAATGCAAACTGCAACCGCAACGAAACCAGTGAAAATTCAACATTTTCCACACTCAAATCAAAGCGTATCTGGCTGCATACACTGCTAAAAACGATAAGCAAGAATTTATATTTTTTCAAGTTGCAAAACTTAAAATTCTTCTATTTACTTAAGCAACACTCTTAAATGAGTTTTTTTATTTATGCTTAGAAATTAGTTTAAAATGTATAATCGAATTTGTTGCAGTGCATGTATGTATGTTGGTGTTTGTTGTTTTAAATATTTACCATACGTTGATTTTATTTTACATATTCGAAAGCTGTTGACCGGCTGCAAAAGTTGCATGCAACAAAACTTTTGTCTAATAGAAATTATGACGTAACTTTGTTTTTGGCATTTGCCAAATGTTGTGCCAAACACATATGCAAATACACACACACACACATATATATATATATATATATATATGTATACAATACAAAAACTAAACGAAATTGCTTTTAAATTTGGCAAAAAGTCGCTCTCATTAACGCCTTCCTCACATCCCTCCCTCCCTCTCCCTCTCTCTCGCTCTCTCTCTCTCTCTACCTCTCCCTCTCTCTCTCTCTGTCTCTCTCGCTCTCTTACTATCCCTGTCACACTGTCCGTCCGGCTTTGAAATCAAACGGAAATTAAAACAAACTCCACTGCCGCCACACTCCCCACTCACCACCACCCACTCCCAAGGGGATTTTAGCACAACTATTTAGTTGCAGCAGCTCGTACTCTAAGCTCTCTATGCATAACGCATCATTACGCTAACAAGGGTTGGGGGTAAGGACAAGGGAAAGGGAATGGGAAAGGGATGCTGCTGGTGCATCAGGGAAACTGGACAAATGGTGGGGAATAAAAATATATATGAGTATGAGTATACTTATATAAGAGCGGGTAATTGGGAAAGAGAATAGACCACGAGAGAGAGAGAGAGAGAGAGAGAGAGAGAGATAGTAAGAGAAGGGATACAGACAAAACATGCGAATTTGAATTCTGAATTTTGTGACCAGCAGCGAGGCAAAGAAAAGCGAAAGGACAATGACAACAACACAATGTAAAAGAAGAAGATGAAGATGAAGCAGAAGCCAGAAGCAACAGAGAAACAGAGAAAAAACAAGCAACTGTAGAAGACAACACACAGAAAATTTGCTAAATGCCGGCATAAAAATGCGCCACATCCTGCAATACAAATGCAAACACACACTCACAGAGACAGAGTCATGCTGAAAGTGAGCTAAAAACAGTGAGAGTGCCAAAAAGAGAGAGCGAGAGCGAGAGAGAGACAGCAACAACATACAACGCAGTTACTCCCACAGCGGATACAACACAAACAACGCGTTTGCCCTGCAACTTTTGCCGTTCCCTCAGGGGCCAAGGCACTTTGGCTACAGCACCAGCTAAAAGTATATTCACTAGTGCACACAAAAGGCACATAAAATATAATTGTCACATAAATATCAGAAAGCATTATACGCCACCTTTGCCCATTAAAATAGAGACACAACAAATTGAAAATTTGCATTCCTTTTAACTTACGTATTTTTAAACACATAGTTTTGTTTCCTCATATTCATATTTAGAGGCGAACAGCATCAAACTGTCCTGAAAATTGCAATAAGATCGGATTATAATCAAGTAAGTTATTACAGATCTAAAAACGTAAGCTTACAGCAGAGGTGCCACCACATGAAACTTTGTGCTGGATACAATTTCTATACCCTCTGAGGGGTCTATTTGGTTTGTCAAAAGTATGTAACAGGCAGAAGGAGACGTGGCAGTCTCCATAAAGTAAATATATTCCTGATCAGCATCAACCGAAGAGTCTATATAGCCATGTCCGTCTGTCCGTATGAAAACATAGATCTCAGAGATGGTAAGAGCTAGAAGTTCAAGTCAGTCAATACAAGTTTGTATTACACGATATTACACGGTCGGCATGCCCGACTAACATATTCTTTCTTGTCTTAAATTTGTTTCTATAAAATATAGTAATGCTCTAAAAAACATTATCGTATTGCTATCCTCTATATTAATTTCATCCACTTAACCAGCATGTTTATGATCTATAGTGTGGAATACTCAATATCAGTCAATAACAAAGAGTTCTATAAACCATATCGATATAGATATCTATGCACATTTTAATACACACTTAATTGACCTGAAATAATTTGCAATGGCATAACTTTATATAAAAACTGACCTGCATTTTGTTCTCCGTAATTGACACTGTTTTTAGTGCACAAACTTCGGGCAGTGTTCGTCTAAGCTGTTTAGTTTAGAAACTGAAAAGTTTTCCTATTGATACCTCATAACCGAGAGCAATCAATGACTTCCATTTGGGAGATTAACGCAAAACTTTTGTGTCAACTTTTATCCAAATTGACTGGCAAGAGTATTTGCAGAGTCGTTGAGGGGCGTCACACAATTTGCAGTTTGTTTTCCCAGTGAAAAGAGACGACGATGACGATGGTGAGGACAACTTCGAAGACAACGCATTGTTGGCGATGACGACCATTTTGTAGCCAAGTTAGCGAATTTCTTTTTAGCTAGCGTTCCTTGAACAAAAATACCCTATAAAAGGGTAAAGTAATGAAAAGCAACTCACTTGTTATTCATTATTATGAAAGCTGTAAGAAATTTTAGAGAAATAAAATAAAGTCTACAATGTTTAGCAGATTATTACACAGCAATTTTTTAAATAGTTATAAGGAAAGCAGATGCAAATAAATGCGAAATAAATAAACACTTATGTATATATTATACATTGGATTAAGATCTCATCAATAAGAAATTATCCACATGGCTTTTTTCACTCAAGAACTATTGTGAAAAGCAGTTGCCGGAAGATTATGTATGGCATAAAGTACTACATATAATATACACTGCATTTCTTAAAAGTTTCACTAAGCATAGCTGTTTTAGAATGAAGCTTTTCCGGAAAAATGAAAACCGATATGTTGACGCTAGAAATTACTGCTGGTGCTGGTGGATAACTCTAAGTTTGTCCAAACCATTAAATATTTTGCATACTCTTTTCGTTTTTGTTCCTGTATGTTGTTATTGTACAACGGACCCTTCTTCAACCGGTTAATCCACTCCACTTCCTCGTTTACCCTCACCTCCTCTCGTCTCTTCTCTGCACGCTGCTGCCCTGCATTGAGTCCTGTCATTTTGATGTCGCCCTTCCTGTGCAATGTTGTGTAGTTAACGTGACGTCCTAAAACGCAGTAGCAGCCATCAAACGTAATAATATATGTAAACACTCAACTGCACACACACACAGACGGACACACCCGCACATACAGACACACACAAGTAGACTACGCAGCGTTTATTTGTGTAGCATACCTTTTTGCGTAGTTTGTCGTTGTTTTCGCATTTGCAAGTCCAAAAAAGCGAGTAATCATGCCACATTCCAGATGCTCGATTGTTTTAAGCCTAGTTCATACTTGCAAGCAAACTTGCATGTTTATTAAACGATCTTAATAACATTTATAGCTCATTTGCTGATATAGTATGCTTTAAAATCCTGTGCTTATTATCACTGCTGTAGGTTAACAGATTGATTTTGCGAACACAATGGGTTGGACTAATATCTACTGGTGTCCGACATCCATGGTATACTTTTGGAATAAAGTATTGTTTTCAAAACCATGTCATCAAACTGTCTTGAAACTAACAAGTTACGTTCCTTTATTGGTATCAAGGTATGCTGCCGCTTTTCTCGGTTTTTGGTATAAAATCCCAAGTGCTACTGGCAGTATTTTGAATACAGTTCTGACACAAAAGCATTGGCCTATGGTGACCTTTGGAAACGAAGCTAAAAGTGTATATATCTAAAAATGTTGGTAACACAGTTCGTTAGCTCGTTCAATCTACTCAAGTTTGTGGTTTATTGTTTGTGCTTGCAATTTCAGCATTTTTGTTTGTTCGTTTATTATTTTTGCAATTCGTTGTCTGCTCTAACAAGTGCTAATGCAAATGTTTGCCAAAACAAAAGCGAGAGAGAGCTCAATATAGAGTTAACAAGAGACACAGCTAGAGAGTGAGACAGAGACAGGGCTAGTCTTGAGCGTTGTCCTGCTCGCTTGATCCCTGATCGTAAGCATATTTTGTATGACACTTTTTTTCATCTACCACAAAACATTTCGCATAAGCAAAAAGATAAAGATGTAAATGCAGATGAAGAAGAGCAGGAGTACGAAGAGGAGTAGGAGAAGGAACAGGAGCAGAAGTGAGAAAAAAAACGTTGCCAAACCCACAAAATTCTCGCATATATTTCACAGAGTTTGTTGTTGTTGTTCGTTGTTGGTGTCGCTGCTTTTGACAGTTTTGTGTACTGTCAATTTGAGCAAAGTGTGTAACGCTGCTGCTTATATTGTGTGTACACACACACACAGACACAGGAACACACTCACACATACACTGTCATATAAACTACAAGACATGGCAATATCGTATTTGCTTTGTGTGTGTGTGTGTGTTGCCTTTAAAAACATCTACAATTTTTCTTGCTTGCACTGTGAGTTTTTCACATCTCATTTTTCCCTGCTGCTTGCTATTTATACCCTGAGCTCTTTGTGGGCGAAGAATGGGGTATTTAGGTTTTATGCAAAAGCTATGTAGCCAGTTTAAACGACTGCATCTAACAATCTTTAATTGCTAAAGAAAACTGCAACTTATGGTTCCTAGAAATGGCTCGAGTTTGGTCCTTCTTTTTGTTTCTTGACTAGGAAAAAATAATAAATTTTATTAAATATTTCATATTTCTTCCCAATATCTTTGTTAATTTTCAGACACGAAAACCAGCCAATAGTTCGTATTTCTCAAAAAAAAACATGATAAGAAATTATTAATAAAAGCAAGTAATGTTAATTAATGCTTTAAACAATTTCTTACCCAAAAAACATATGATTTTGAAGACTTTGGTTATCGCCTAAAATTTCAAAATAAACAATCTACATTCATCCAATATTTGCTATCATATAGGCTTTCTATGATATGCTTAATATATTGGCTTTGCTAGCTAAGTCCCGGGTATCTTATAGTATAGCCAACTCACTTAGAGTTTGCTGCCTGCATGGTTTTTCTTCTTCTTGTTTGTTTCTTCGCCGTGTTATGGTGGAGAAGACAGTAAAGAGTGGGGGAGGTAGAGAAGGGTCTGGGTTGGGGTTGGTTTCGTGCCCCGCCAGAAACTTGTATTTGACAGACCCTTGTCTTCATATGTGCCAGAACTATCGTCGTTGTCGTCGCTGTTGTCGTCTGGTTCTCAATTCTCAGTGCTGAGTTCCCTGTTTTCAGTTGCTCTGGCTCGTTCCCTTATGCTTGTGCTCATCCTTGGCGTTGTCCTGCTGCTCGTTATTACATTCAGTTGGCGTTGTAAAAAAATATCATTATATGCGCCATATATGATGGGGTTTGTTTCCCTCGACCTCAACTAACCCCGTCATTGAGCAGTGCATAAATTCAGCTCTCCTACATCTCCCTTTCTACCTCTCTCTCTCGCTCTCTCGCTCTCTCTCTGTATGCGTGTATGGGCTTTATGCGATGGGCGTGGCAGCAGCAGCGGGCGGTGCGTCATCACATTTGCACTGCATGATTGATCGTTTACAAATAAGCAAGGCGCGCGCTAAGCTCCTCAAGCGCCCCACGTTGGGCGCCAAGCGCAACAAAAAATACACGCTAAGTAAAATAAAAATGTCCAAAGCTGTTAAGTTGCGTGTGTGTGTGTGCAGAAACGGTATCGCAATTAGGCAACTGCAAACGATGCAAAACGGTGAGATGGCCAATTAAAATCGTTTGAAAAGCTCAATAACAATTTCAATACTCAGCTTATAAGTTGCACAAGTGGCGCTCAACGTGGGCATGTACAGGGAGACTGTTGTTACACAGTGTGTAGCAAAAACTGGCGGCTGATGAAGTCATTTAGCTTATTTAGCACCGCTTCAGTTAGTTGGCGCCCAACGTGCGAGCGCGCGTGTACGCATATACGTGTGTGTGTGTCGAGAGACAGCGAAAGAAAGATGTAAGCGTAAAATAATTAAATTGTCAGTGGCAACCCTAAAGCAGAGGCAGAGACAGAGACAGAGACAGAGCGAATGTGGCTGTTGAGGCTTACGAGTGTCAGGCCCAGACCATTAGAGTTGGCTAAGAAACCCTTTGCCACCACAGCAGCAGCAGTCACTCCCCCCTGCTCTTGGGCGCCATCAAAATAAATGCCTGTCATTAAACAAATTGTCGCAATAAATCTGCGCATTTCAAAGTCAGTGAAAAGTGAAAGACAGCAAAATGCTGAATGCCTCAAAATGGCTCATACAAAAAAAGAAAACACACACTCACAAAAGACAAAGAGAGGGAGAGAGAGAGAGACAGAAAGAACATTAGAGGAAAGAGAGGTAACAAGTGTGTGTGTCTTTGTTTTGGCTTACATAATTAGCATTCCACTGAGCACTATAATTAACTAATCATCGCCATACATGCCTAACTAACATATTTAGACCATGTATGTAAAATCTAACTTCCAAAATGGAAACACTAGAGAAGTTCTTCAGTATCACAATCAAACTAACACATTTCATATACGCACTTCAAAGTTTAAACTAAAACTTAAAGAGTTTGACTAAAACTTAATTTTTATATATTCTTTGATCTGTTTAGATTTTTATAGTAACTTACTCATATCAG
Source organism: Drosophila tripunctata (assembly GCA_035047385.1). Taxonomy (NCBI): domain Eukaryota; kingdom Metazoa; phylum Arthropoda; class Insecta; order Diptera; family Drosophilidae; genus Drosophila; species Drosophila tripunctata. The sequence continues at coordinate 1,954,531 of JAWNPS010000210.1, read as the reverse complement.
AAATACTGTCTGATAATTTTTCAAATCGAAATTTAAAGAGGCCTTTAATTTGTGAATTTTTCTTGATTTAAGTCATAAATGAATTCGAGCAAGAACTGGAAAGAAATGTTATCTTTGGCACGCCAATGATTGGATCCCCATACAGAATCCTGTATGAATTTACAGTACACAGTGTCTTACTTTCATCTTAAAAATTCGTTTGTGATTACTTACAAATTATAGCACCCATATCACAAAGTTGTCGGATCAGAATGAAATTTGGTTTTTGTCATAATAGTGGGTACTTTATGCATATTGCGTAAAACTTTTTCTTTAAGCCGATTGTTCCTATGGCAGCTATATGATATAGTAGTTCGATCGGAATGAATTTGGATAAAATCGCTCAAAAGACAGAAAACATTTTAGTACTAAGCATTTCCAGCCGATTGTTCCGATGGCAGCTATATGATATAGTAGTCCGAACGGTATGAAATTTGGTATGCACATTAAGTGAATTTGGTTTAATATCCGATTTTAACAAATGAACTGCCTGCAGAGAGAATACGCATGTGTACCAAATTTCATCAAGATAGCTTTAAAACTGAGAGACTAGTTCGCATAACAACAGACGGACGGACGGACAGACGGACATGGCTATATCGACTCGTCATGTGATGCTGATCAAGAAAATATTTACTTTATGGGGTCTGCCACGCCTTCTACTACACATGCTGAATAAATTTGTTTAGAATCGTAGAATCGTACAGTTTGATAGTATAAGTATAACATAGCTGAAGTAGGAAGAATCTTTTTTAAAATTGGTTTAAAGTTGGACAAAAATTTCTTCTTGTAACATATGAATGAAACCAACACATTGTGTTTTTCAATGTTCAAAAAAATCATGCGTTTTTGCGCATAAGTACAGGGTCTTTTACAGTCGCTTCACTTGACTGTATAACTGGCTGTTAGTTTGCTTGCTGACCATGTTTAGGAATTCAATAAAAATTTCATAGCAATAATGACGCCTTAATAATTGGGCATACATTTTGATAGATGTATAATTTTTATAGTCCTTTTTCGCTCTTCTGCTTTTTCTACTACTACTTTTTCAGCTGCCGTTTGTTGCTCGTTACGGCCACAAATAAACAAACGAAAGGAAAAAAGAAAAGGCAACAAAACAACAAAGAGAGAAGAAGATATGGAAAGGGAGAGTGAGGGAGAGGGAAGAAAAATACAATCAAGTTGACAAAAGGGCGCTGGACAAACAGCAAAAGCAATTAGAAAATGGCGGCCAAGTTAATTAAGCGCCATAAAAACGACATTTTCTGCCTCTTTTGCCCACCCACCCCGTCTCCTTCTAGTCCCTGCTCACATCTTATGCTTATTTGGGATGCTTTAAGCAGAATGCTGCTGCCTCAATCTCAATAGATAGAAATCAACGTCAGAAACGCTAAGAAAGGCATAAAAAAAGACAAACACACACACACACATAGATAGCGAGTCGGGAAGCATAAATTAAAATACATAAACCATGCGAACGGTTAAAAAACAAGGCCAAGACAGAGACAGAGAGAAAGAGATGGAGACAGCTGAAGAAGTGGCAGCTTGGGCACATACATCAAGCAGGCAGCGAGATGGGCGGCGATAAGATGGCATTACAATAAAAAATAAGTTGTTCGGGCATAAAGCAAAACCAACAAGGGCCAAAGACAACACACAGAAAGAAAGAGAGAGAGAGAGAGAGAGAGAGAGAGAGAGAGAGAGGGAGAGGGAGAGGGAGAGAGAGAGAGGGAGAGTGACAGCAGTAGCTGGAGACCAAGTAGTTGAAGTTGGCAACAAATTTATGAGCAAATTAATTGAGATTGGAAACGCAGAAAGAAAGCTAAGAAGCAACAACAAAGGCCACAGCATAAAGCAAGAAGAAAGCACAAAAGGGAAGAGCGGCGAAGGGAGACACGAGGCAGGAGACAAGAGAAAGGAGACAAAGACACTGGACATTCTGGACAGAGGACAGAGGATACGCAATGGCAGGCGACAGTTCTGCACTGCACTACGCTTGTTAGTGGCCAAAGTCTGAGAAGCACATAGAAGAGCACCAGCAGCATAGGCAGTACGTGGTGTGTGTGTGTGTGTGTGTGAAGTTTGTGTTACCAACTTAATTGAGACACAAGTCAATAAACAGGAAGCGAGTGCCAAGCTAAAAGTCAAAGCAACCAACAGAAACACGCAGGCAAAAAATACACACGAAAAAGAAATAGAAACAGAAATAGCAATAGAAATAGCAATAGAAATGAATGAAAGAAAGAGAAGTGAAAAGGCTTGGCAAATACTTTTAGTGCTGACTGTGTGTGTGTCAGTGTTAGTAACTCCCCAAATGCACTACAAAAACCAAATACAGATAATAGGCTAAAACTACTTGCTACCCAACTGGCAAATGCCCTGTAAAGCTAAAACAATTTTGTATACCCACTGTCAAGGGTATATTGGGTATGTTAATAGAATGTAACAGACAGCAAAAGGTGTGACAGTCCCCATAAAGAAAGTATATACTTCAACAACACCACTAAAGACATGCCCGTCTGTCTGCATGTCCGTCTGTCCGTATGAACGAACTGATCTCAGAGATGGTAAGAGCTACAAATTGCAAATTTACTGTCTGGACACCATTTGTGGCATCAGGATTCCATATTTAGCTGAACACTACGAGTCAACATTTTGTTTTTCAGCACCACTAATCAAACATTTGCAAAATTTTAGCCATTTTACTACCAAAATGCTTAAAAAACTGGTAGTTTCAATTCAAGAGCATTCAAAGTAAGTCCAAAATCTTAAAATAAGACCAAAATGTTTTAGTAGTATTAAATAGAAGTTAGTTTTGTAGCATTAAAATAAGATTAGTTTTATTTTGTAATAAATCAAAAAGCTTTAAATTATATAAGAAAATAAAATATTACTAATTATTTTAAAATACACCATGTTGTGCTCAAGAGTTTACTTAATGAAATTCCAGCAAAAATATTATTACATTATGAACTTCAGAAGTTAAGAGTTAAATTTCTTAAATAGATTACTTAGGGTATTCTAAAATACAAATAGCTTCTAGATAATCTAATTTAAGCTTAAAATTTCAATGTTTTTTAAAACATCTAATACAAAATATGGATTAATCTTAACATAACTATATTGTTCTTATGTATATAATCAGCCAAAAATTACAAGCAGCATTTTTTAACTTTACCCTATAATTTTTTACTGCTTTCGTCACTAACGTGGACTGCCGTTCACAGTGATATCGTAGAACAGTTATGATATGTGAAGCAACATTTCTTCAAAAATTAACTTAAAAAGCTTTTAAATATTAAGAATTTAATTGTTTAAATTTAGTGTTTTTATTTTTGAATTTCTGGTCAAAAAACATGCACTCAAATTGCAGGGTATTCAAGCGTCTGTTGTTCCAAAGAATGTTGCTGGACAAAAGTGCAACGATGCTCAGTTCAGTTGAGTTCAGTTGAGTTGAGATTCACATTGTTGGGCCTGCATTGCTGGACATCCTGTGCCGGGACTTGTACTCCAGGCACAAACTCATCCTGTACAAGGACTCGCCGAGGCGACCACATAAAAAATAAACCAAGCAGCAACTAGAAAGGGACACAAATGAACGAGAGAGGGATAGAGATAGAGGGAGATAATGTGGCAAACTCTGGCTGCACAATAAACAAATAAACCCATAAATCTTTGCCACTAAAGTAATGCGCGCTGCTTGCCCAGTGGCCAAAATGGGCGGGGAGGGCGGAGGGATAATAGTGGGGCAGTGGCAGGGGAGATAGAGAAAAGTAACAGGACTTGATCGTTGCTGCAAACAAACAAATCCCGTTGTCTACACAGCGACTGTCATGCATGGCAATGTCTTCTGCTGCTTACAGTTGTTGCTGTTGCTGTTGTTATTCCTGCTGTTGTTATTGCTGCTGCTGTTGTTGTGGCTTTGCGTTCTGCTGCAATTTGTGGTGTCGCTTGTTTGCTGCTGCCACCGCCGCCGCCACTTGATCCGTTATCCTTAGGCACGAAGGCAAAGGAGGAGCAAGAGCATGGCAGCAGTCGATTGTTGTTGTCATTAAAATTCAAGGCATACAAAGTCATTAAATTATACGCGACATCTTTTGTGAGCGCGTCGAGTAGCTAAGCACACGAAGGGAACAGTGGGGGGGTGGGGAGTGGGAGTAGAGGTGGGTGTTAGCTTAGAGCTGGGGAGGTGGAAGTGGATGGGAGTGAGAGTGAGAGACGCAAGCAAGCGTGAGAGACAGACGAAAGTGTTGGGCGGTGCTAGACAAATGGCCGTTGCTGTTGTTGCTGCTGTGCTGATTTGCAACACAAGCAGCACAGCACAGTCAGCACCGACAGCGACGTGAGCGCTGGCAGCGACGCAGCGTCGTGATGCGATTAAGCAATCAGCCAAATTGGCAGCAACGCCAACTTGAAAGGAAATTACACGGCAGCAGCAAAAGCAAGCAGTGCAGATGGGGGTGTATGTGCAGATGGAGGTGTATGGTGTTGTTGTTGTTTGTGTATTAGCTACGTGTAGATGGAGATATCGCTGCTGCTGTAGGATGTTTGCCATGTGACGTCAAGCGGCAAAAACAAACAAACACACATATACATATATAGACAGCAAAGTCAACTGACATTATAAAGTCATAAGCAGCGCACTTCAAGACACAAATCGAATGAAGAAGAAGCAAACGCAGACAGAGATAGAGACAGAGAGAGGGAGAGTGACAGAGATAGCGAACGCTGCAACAGCAACGATAGCAACTGCAATGTCAAGACAACTCACAAGACACATACAAACTGACAAACCGACAAACCGACAAAACTTGGCAACTGAGAAACCGACAAAAGGTCAAGGGTAAATCATACTTATGTATGTACATATATCGACAAAACAGCTAAGCAACAGCAGCAACAACAACTGCAATTAGCTTAAGAGCCAAGTTAACAGAGCAGAAATGCTAACAACAACAGCGCTCAATAAGTACGTATGTTTTAGACGTTTTTCCCAAGAAAACAAAATTTCACTAAGGAAATTTCCTGGAAGGAAAATATGGCATACAATATTCTTTGTTATGCAAAATGCCACGTGATAGATTTTTTGGCTGTCATTTAGTTATGTGACAGTTAGTTATAAATAAGATTCGCATTGGAAGAATCGATTACAGAGATAACAGATGTGTCTGCATACAATTTATAGGAACTGTTAACAAAGCAGATAAAAAGAAGGCCAACATCGACCAAGTGAATTTGCAATTATGTTGTACTACAAAATTAACTATGCAAATTCTTGCAAATTGTACGACTTATCGTACATATGTATATATTAGGGATGCCACGCCCCCTTCGCCCAAATAAAGTACAAATTCATTGAAAGTTCACATGTTTCCGTATCAAGTATTTCTTAACATATAGTTTTGTAACTTATCGGATACTTGGACACAAATAATTTTAAACGATCCTGAAATTTGCATCAAAATAGGACGATAATTAAAAAAATTAGTCATACAACGAAATTCGATACTTTCAAGCAAGGCATAGCCACGTGCATAGCCCTGAGCTCTGCACACAAGCAACAAAAACAAAAAACATTGTGCGAGCGAGATAGACATACAAATATGTGTGCATGTCAAATTCTTGCATCAGGTACTCCAATTTGAACTCATATAATTGGAAACGAAGCTCAAAGGGTATTACACGGTCGGCATTCCCGACTGAAATTTTCTTTCATGTTAATTACTGAAGTGTTTAACAATTTTAGTTTTTTTGTGATATTTTTGTTTATATTTGGGCATGTTGTGTGTTACTCAAAACACTTTCATACTATTACAATGATTTACAGTACTCGGTCCTATTGGGATTTGTACTCGGTTCATATACGAGTTGTTCGAGGGTAATACAGCGCAGGACTACTGTAAAATAATAAACAAGATTAAACTTTTAAAGGCACAGATCGTAAATTTTTATAGACATTTAATAACCGTTTGTATAGAATCCATTGAAGTCATCAAATTTTGGAAATTTGCATAAAATCAAGAAAGTTTTTCATACAATGGAAACCTTCAAATTCTTGTGCCTGTCAAGTTCTTGCAGTGCCTTTCGATTTATATATTCAGGAATGAGTGACAAAGGGTATTACCCGATCAGGAGTGCTCGACACCTTTTCTAAAATTTTGAACTTTAATAGCTTCGTTAAAACGTAAAATATTTTTTAAGCGAAAAAGCATTTTAAACGACATTTAAACCTAATAAGAAATCAACAATTTCTTCTCAACATTTTTAAAATTTCATTTTTTTTCCTCAAAGTTTTTCATAAATACCCCTTAGTATTTTTTTTTTAATTTAATTTTTTTTTTTTTCAATTTTTATCCCAAAAACTGTTATATTCCATTAGAAATTTTGCGTTGATTAAGAATATATAAACTTTAAAGGGTCAAAAAAGAGTTTAAAGTTTGCTTAAGCTGTTTTATAGTTCGTAAACCTTAAGTTTTAAATTGCTTTCAAGTGATTTTTTCATATTATTCCGGCATGCAAGAGTGTTATGTCCATTGGAATTGTCAGACAGAATGTTTGGGAATTTCAATGGCTCTGGCGGAGTTTTTCGATATGGGATTTTTCCCAACTTAGTTGCATTTTATCGTTGACAACAGTTGGGCTTTCAACTTGGCGACAAGTGGATCAATTTGTTTGGGTTATAGTTTTGGGTTGGTATTCTGGTTTGGGTTTGTATTCGCATATGGGATCCAAAATGAAGTCATTCCCAGTCGTAAAGCGAAGCAGAATACGGGAGTAGGAAAAGCAGAGTCTCTGCAGTTGCAGTTACAGTTGGGACCGTCAATTTGCGTATGCATTAGGGAAAGAAAATGGATAGAAGAGACGAGAGGAGAGAAGAGAAGAGGATACCACTTGACAGCCCACACTGAAAGATGTTTGTTATGGCAAACGCGTGAGCAAAACAACTACAATTTTATATCCCGCCGAAGCAGGGAAGAAAGCAGTGCGGGAGAGTACAGAAGGGTTAAGGGAAAGGAAAGCTAGGCAAAGGGGGAGCGGCATGGAGTACACAGCGCCACACGCCAAGACAAATTATGCTGTTGATAAGCGCGACAATAGCGGAAGCAGAGCCAACAGTGCCATGAATTGGGAAGAAGATTGCCAAGAGATGGGCAAAAGGGGTTAAGGGGGTTTTAAGGGATTGTAACTGATGCTGACACAAGCGCAACTGGCTGCTCTTTATAAATGTCCATATATATATATATAAATACATACCTAAGTGTGTGTGTGTGCTTTGTAGAGAGCCAACGACCCGAACCGGCATTGCATTCAGATTACTTGTTAAAGGTTATTTAACCCATTAAAAAAAACACAACTAGTAGCGAATGCGGCAGACGAGTACACTCGACTGATACAGATACATGTATACGTAAAATATATCTGTAATATGTATCTAACGGCAGGGGTATTTCGCAGTCAAGCACACTCTTCCAGAGCTGTCTTACTTGCTAAGTATAGGATTTAAGAAAAAAAAAAAAAACAGAAAAGTACGTACATATATAGCAAATTGCGCAAAAGGATTTAGATGACAAGGATAACAATAACAACACAGAGGGAAGAGATGGAATAAAGCGAATAAAAGAGTGGGAGAGAGAGAGAGAGAGAGAGAGAGAGAAACAGAGTGTATTGCATGGTAAATGCTGAGAGTTTGCCAAAAAAAAGTTATTAGAAAAAGTCGCATATGCTTTGTCAGGTCAAAAGACGCTAAGAATCTCAAAGTGGAAAGGGTTAGTAATAAGGGGAAAAGGATAAACAGGAGCAGAAGCGGCAGCGGCAGCCACTTCAGCAATATAAAAGACGTCGCCTATCAAGAGGAGCATCTTAAGCAAGCAGCAGCAGAAGCAGCGGCACCCAAAGGCACACAGCAAAGGGGCAACAACAACAGCAGGGACAGGGGAGGCTGTTTGAACTGCTTGGGCAGCGCATACATACATAAATCATCGAGAGAAATAAATCACAGCAGGCATAGGCGGGGGAGAATGCGACGAAGGGGAGGAAAACAAAACTTTCGAGCTCTAAAAAATTATTAATAATGCAAAGGCATCAACAGCGTCAAGGAGCGGGGACTAAGTTGTACCATGGGACGGTCAAAGGATTCACTGGCATAAACCGTAAGCCATTTTCTTTTAGTCCTTTCAGCGAGTCGAACAAAAGCTTAATACAAATTTTAAAATTTCCTATTTTTACAAACAAAAAAACAAAGCATACTTTTAGGGGCAGCAAAGAAAGCGCAAAGTCAACTCGTAAGCAAGCCAGCAAAACCTTTAATAAAACGAAATCAAATTAACTGAGACCTGATGAGCATTGAAAAATATAAAATTATTATGTATGTTTATATTGGAGTTTCACGAATATTTATTGATATTCTATATATATATATATTATAAATTTATTGTTATAAAAATTGTATTAATAAAACTTTTACTTCTTTAATTTCATTTCTTTTACATTTAATTATAGTTCAATATAATATAATATGATAAAATGCGTAAATAAAATAAAATGTAATAAAAAAAAATAAAAATTTATTGGTATATTATACATTTACTTACTAATATAAAAAAATTATATAAATATATTATTCATTTATTTAAAATTGTTTTATTGTTATTTATAATTTAAAAAATATATTTAATTAAACCTAAGCATAAATGGCTTTTATAATTAATAATTTTAATTTCGATTCATTAAAATCATTTTATTTTAAATAAAAGTTGATTACCTATATAAAAATAATATTTAAAATATACTTATAAACGTATGGATTTATTAAAAATTATTCACATCAATTTATTTAAGAAAAGTAAAAAGCTGCATTTCTTTATACATTCAGAAATATTTCAAAATATTAAAAATAATATATAAATTTTTATTTAAAATTAAGTTGTAAATTAAAGAAATAATATGTACTGTACACATAAGTTTTTGTTAAGCTACATAAACAGTTTAAAAAAATATTTTAAATAAATATAATGATATGCAAAATATTATACATACATTAAAAGTTTATTTAAAATAATTTCTTACTCAGTTTATATATAATAACAATATCATTAATAATAAATTTCACATATTTTTCGCTATTCAAACAATTTGCAAGATTTACAACTTGTTTTGTGTCTATCATATCATAATAATTCATAAATAATTAATGAAATCGAATTGAATATTAAATGAAAACTACAATTTACATACTTTAAAAGTGCCAAAAGTGCAGTTGCGGAAGTGCGGCCAAATGTACGGTTGGGCCTTAGGCCGACTTCCGCTGTTGTAGTGCCATTTTTAATCGCCATAAATCCATGTAACATCCATTGTAGAACAGCCACAACAACTTCAAAGTCGTCCGCTTCATTCACAAAGATAAAAGCACACTCTCTTTCTCTTCCCCTTTCTCTTTCTCTTTCTCCCTCTTCCTCTGTCACTCTCCGTTCCTTGCTGCAAAGCCAGTGCAAGTTCGCTTTGCTACTCTCTCTCTCCCTCCCCCTCCCCCTGCCACACTAGCAATGAGGGCAATGCGATAAGACGATAGGCAATGCTAACGCTGACGTCAACGTCAACGTCGACATCGGCATCGACGCCTACGTCGCGTCGCGTCGCGTCGCTTCGTGGACAAGCAACATGCAAATGAATCGCAACTTCAATGCGACTTTAAGCGTCGGCGATTCGATGGGTTTCTCTCTTCTCTTCTCATTCTCTTTCTCTGTGTCTCTCCCCTACTGGCGCTTTTTATCTATCCGCTTCTTTCGCTGTGTGTGAGTGTGTGTGTCTGTTTGGCCCACAAAAAAAGTGCGCGCGAGTTTTAAATTTATGCAACAGGCTTTTGGCCCATTTGTAAATTATGCGCTGTCATAAAGCAGCACAACGGAGTTGCCAACTACCGGCAACCAGCAACCAGCTACCAGCTACCAGCTACCAGCCGGAGATCCAACAGCAACAACAACAACAGCAACAACGACAACAACAACAACGACAACGACAATGTCCAACCGGTTCGATAGCGACAGCAACGCGACGAAAAATTATCGAGCCTGACTGCCTGACTCCTAGTGAGTGTGGAGCGTGAGTTTGGTGGAAAATAGCACAGGCTGTGGCAAGGGAAAAGTCAGTAGCAGCAGCAGCAGCTGGCAGCAAGGCAGCCAGGGCAGGGATGGCGAGAGCAAGTGCCAGGGCTGCAGCACGTACGGGCATATAATTTTTGCCAAATCAGAATATTTATGCGTCTAGCCGCACCAGTCGAGACAACAGCAAGGAGCAGGAGCAGGAGTGTGAGCAGGAGGGTGAGCAGGGAATGGAGTGCGAGAATGAGAGCGCATAAAAAAATTACAGCACGCTTGAAAAAACGCGACAAAAACACGCAATGGATATGACTTTTATACAAAGACCAGGCCGAGCATCGAGGACACAGGACACGGGATACGGGACACGGAACACACAGGACACAGAGCACACAGTGCAATATACACAGGATTCAGGATCAAACCAGGACATCGCTCCGTTGCTCGATGCGCAACGCCTGCTGCTGCTGCTCATCGAAACGCATTTGCACTTCAACCGGCACGTAAAACATTCTCGAAAACGTAAACTCACAACTTTTCCAATGCAACGTAAAATATGCATTAGGCATTTATGACTATACAATTCTACTTAGTGGTAAATTTCACGCAGTGTTGTCTGAGTTTCAGCAGTTAAAAAAGAAATGCTAGAAATAGCTGAAAATCAAAGAAACTAGTTAGAAATGTGGGGATACTTTTCCAATACTTTCAAAATTTTGAAAAAATACGTAATATTATTTTAATTATTTTTAATTAAAAACAACAATGAAAGTACAGTTATGTATCTATACGAATGAGCAGCATTGTATGCTCTGCATACAATGAAGCATGTGGAATTATCATTTGATGAATATAATTTCGTTTTCGTTGAAATTTTGAGGATCGCTTAAAAACAATATTTTTAAGATATATTCTAAGTTTGAACAAAATACGTTAAGTGCTACTTGTTTATATTACCATATAAAGTCAATTGAGTCTAGGGGAATATTAGATGAGTATAACTTCATGAGTGAATTGCTTCATTGTTTTTCAACCGACTTCGGATTTCGGATTGAGGATCGCTTACAAACAATATTTTTATAATATAATCTAAGTTTGAACAAAATACGGAAAATAAAGGTAAAGAGGGAGTGATATAAAAATTCAAAACAAACTTGTACTGCAATTAGATGTTTAAACTCTTTATTAGAAAATCTATAAACATTACTGAGATGCTTTCGCTCACAGGGACGTACAATCGGCAATAGATATATCGAGTGGGCCATTGATGCCATTCAGGCATAAAAAATGCTTCTATCAGACTGTTACCCATTTCTAAGAAACTTCAAGCATAAATATGCTATAAATAATATACGGACTTAAAAAACCCATATATTTTAAGCAAAGTAGTAATATTATTTAAAGAAAAGTATGCTAGGAAATAAAGCTAACAAAAGTAAAGTTTACCGACTAGAAAAAACAATAAAATATTTTGTTTGCTTAACATTTTGATAAGCGAAATGGTTTACTGTTACCCTGTTGGGAACATGCTTTAAAAATATAACAAAAAAATAAAAATAAAACAAAAATAACAAGAAAAAAAAAGTATGAGGAAATCGGCACCGTTTTTTGTGGGAGTTCAATAAAAAGACAACTTTTTGCATGGCGGTTGGAGGCGTTCAAATGGTGTCGAGTGGTGTGCCAAAATGGGGGCGTGGGTGTGGTTGTGGAGGCGTGGAGTGTCGCTTGTTCAACGAGTGGCAACAATTTAAAAAAACAACAACGTAGTTGTCGTAGTCGTTGCCGTTATTGTTATTGTTATTGTTGTTCTTGTTCTTGTTTTTTTTTTCGTTTTTCGTTTTTTGTATTTGTTGCACTGCAAACGTTTTTGGCACTTTTGGTTTGTGGCCAATTTTCAGCTTTCGCAGCAGTAGCAGCAGCACGATGGGAATGGGGGCGTGGTCAAGTGTCTGCCACTGCCACAGAGTCGCTGCCGTGCAAACATGTGGCAATTTCTGCGGTTGCAAAAGTTAAAAACTTTCAACACTCCGCACCGCACCACACCTCACGGCACCATGTCAAGCATTTAGTATAACCCCTCAATATTTTTTACTCCTTCCCCGTTTTTTACTTATTTATTTTGTTGTACATTTTTTACGTTTTTATTCTTGGTTGTGCTCTCGCATTCTTTGATTTTTATTTAATTCAATTTTTATTGTGCTTAAAAAATTGATAAATTATTGCATAACAAACGGCGCTGGCGGGTTAAGGGTCGCTTTCATAAATTGGCAGACGCCTCGCTGCGTTTGACAGCCGCCAATGCAAATTGTGGTTATGGGCTCGAAGCAGTAGCAACAGCAGCAGTAGTAGGGGTAGCAGGGGTAGAAGGGGTAGCAGAGATCTGTAGATGGAGCAGCAGTATAGGTATGGCTGCGTATCCCGTGCCTACGTGTCACTGATGGCCACAAGATGTTGACAATGACACTGAACGTGGCACGATACTTGCCGCTGCTGTTGGTCAAGCAACAAAGCAAATGGCATTGAGACAAATACGTGAGATATATACACAAATGTGTCTATGAGTGTGTATATGTGTGTGTGTGGGTCAAATGACTCGCGCGTGATATGACAACATCCGGTAAATAGGATTAGTTATAGTGCTAACACAAAAAAAAGTCAGCAAACTTGTGCAACTTCTCTTGAGCAACAGCTGCGAGCGCTCAGCTGAAAAGTATGCAATGAAAAGTGTGAAATTGTAGCCCAAGTGCGTGCCTGTTTGAGATGAGCAAGTGAGACGATGCGAAACGATACCAGACAAAAGTGTTGCATGCTTTTAGGCACGTCTAAAAATGGAACAAGTCTTTTTGCTGGCAGCGCTGCAGGAATTTCAAAAGCTAAAATAGCTTGAATGTTAAAAAAAAAAATGTTAAATCGAGTTTAAAATTACTAAACGCTAATTTTAAAGTATTATGTAATTATTTTTTAACTTATATAGAACCTAAAACAACAGTGTTTTGCATAAATGAAATCTTTTAAAATCAAAATATTTATTTACAAAATTGAATTTAAAGTTAAAATAAGTCAATAAAAATATATAGATTATATGTATGTGTGAATCAATTATAAAAAACATAATAATCGAATAATTTAAAAAACAAAATACACTTAAAATATATTTAGAATATAACGAGTTATTATAACAAATTAAGTTTTATTTTTGACTGAAATCGAACTGAATGATGATTGGCTAGTTAGCAGTTATAATTAAAGAAACGATTTAAGCCCACATTATATGTTTTCACAAGCATTGAGGTAATATCCTTGCTTACGTGCCCATCGCCAGTGTTGAACAACATGTTGTGAAAGGACACTCATAATTAGATTATCATTGCAATGCTTTACGCCTCAACGTGATGTTTGTTCGCCCCAACTTTTTGCAGAATTTCTATTCGTTTTTATATTTTTATTCATATAGAAAAGGAAAAATATTTTTTTTTTTTTGCTACACGTGCCCATCTCCGGGCACAACTTAAGGCAGCACTCAATGTGTGTGTGTGTGTGTTGTCCGTACTGTTTGCCTAACCAAGTTGAGCTGCTTGAACGCCAAGTGTTGGACTTTGCCATTCATTACGTAATGTTGCGCGGGTTTTATGTCTTGGCTAGCAAACGTAGCGGGCGTGAGACCACAAAATGGCGGGCAAAGCGAAAGTTGATGCGAATGCTGCTGCCGTGGCATTGAAGTCACGTAGCCATGTTGAGTAATGCGACACGTTGCCATTGATGGCCCGATGACGATGAAGTGCAAGTTAGAAATAGAAATGAAAATAGAAATGAAAATAGAAATGGAAATGGAAATAGAAATGAAAACGCGCCATACTCGGTTGACTGTTGTCTGTCGGCTTTGGATTGTGTGTGTGCTTTTTTTTTTTTTTTTTTTTTCTTTGTTTCCCTCTCTTGCTGTATCTCTCTTTCTCACTCTCTTTTTGTGTGTTGCCATTGTGACAAGTCGCTAAAGTCAAGTGACACCCACGTGGTTTCTATTTTCTTTTTCTTCTTTGCTTGCAACATTTATGGGCTTTTATCTATCATTCTTTTCAGTCTGATAACAATTAGTTATTGCACAAATGCGATTTTGTTCTCAAAACTATGAATTTAAACTAAAATCTTAAATGAAAGCAAAATGCTGTCAACCGTTGAAAAATTTCTTTATTTTAATATTGATTGTTACATTTTAGCAGTGCGCCAGATTTTTTATTTACATGTGATTTTTCGAATTGATTAGCGCCACCAGCTGCCGGCAACAGCAACAGCAGCAGCCACAAAGTTTGCATATTTATTATGCACTCAATGCTCAAACATTGAGGCCGCTGCGGTCTCATTACCAGCTAAAAACTTGGCTAAAAGCAGACCAACCGTCAACTGAAAAATGAACTAACAACTCTAACGATGGCGTCAGGTGTTGCTACTATTGTTGTTGTTGCTGCTGCTGATGCTGCTGCTGTTGTCGATTGCGAATTTTGCTGCTGTTGCTGCTGGTGTCGGCAACAATGCCACTTCGTGGCAGTCAGTTTTGCATCAATAACTTGGCATTTTTATTGCATTCACTGCACTGTGGGGGGCATGTGGCAAGGGGCATGTGGCATGGGGCATGGGGCATGTGGCACAATGCAGAGCTGTGAGAGCAACAACAACAACAGCCACACATGCGACACAATTGCATGCTGCACACTCAAGTGGATGCTCTAATCAACAGGCTGCAGGTGCTGCTTTGACAGTCTCTCACCTCTAAAACTTTCCCCACCCCATATCAATTGCCTCGTCTACGGGATAAGGTTAGAGGTGAGCACACATCAATGTGACTCTCTCTTTTCATTGGCATAGGCAGCTATTGAAAACGTTACGTCACTGCTAGTGGAGGAATCTGTTAAGCCCTCTAAAAGTTATGAAGAGTATCTGATTATTGAATAGTAAACTGCATTCTTCTATTAAAAACTATGCGGATAGGTATTGTCTGTCTCGCTCGCACAAAGGTTTTTTGCTTACAATGACGGCAGCGCTGCAGCAAAGCTCACTGCTTTGCACGTGGCTGTGCCTTTGCTGTATATTTACGTTTTTCGATGTATGAAAAACTTTCTTAATTATAGTTTGATACTAATGTGATTTTCAGGATCGTTTGATATTCTTTGCCTCTAAATAACTATGAAGTTGCAAAACTAAACGTTTGAAAATACGTAAGCTAGAAGGCTTTAAAATTTTGAATTTGTTTTGTTTCTCATGGGCGAACAGGGCGTAGCATTAAAAAAATTATGAATACACTGTCTTTCTATTACACTTGGAATCCTGCATGCCAAAATTGGTGTTCCTAGGTGTTATAGTTACTGAGACATTCACCAAAAACATGTAGTTTTTCTCAGATATGGCAGATTTGTCTCTTATTGTGGTATTTTCAGAAAACTTCGAGCTTTTTCGTATCTGAGGTAGAAAACTTTCATTATTATAATTGATCTTTTTGTGCGGCCAATATCATTTGACCTTTGTTTTGTCAAGAGTTTGTAAAGCTAAATTTCTGAATTTTAATTAACATTAGGTTAAACAGTTCCGTTCACAGATATTTTGTGTTTTTAATTTGATTTCTTTCTCTCTTTAAATGTAATTCATTTAGCTCAACGAAAACTGCAAAATATAGTAGGGCATTCAACTAGTCGTCTTTCTAAATTAAAACCATTTCAAATATTGCAATAATTGGCAGCTATCCATGAAGGCAGCAGTTTGGTTGTTACGCTTATCAGGCGACTCTCAGTCGTTTCTGAGTTTGTCCTCAAGATGCCGCAAGGCAAAGAGATCTTCTATAATCGTGTTAGAGGTGAGTGTGTGTGTGCAAAGTGGCTAAATGGTTGGCCAAGAACAATGCACACCGGCTAATCTGTTTAATTAAATTGTCTTGGCACTTGTGGACGAAGGAATCAGTTTTGTTGCCCACACAAGTTGCTCTCTTCTAGCTCAAGTAGACATTGGGAGTGGCAGAAAAATAGATGGAAGGCTTGTGGCATATGGCACGTAGCATGCAGCACGTAGTCTGCTAAGAATAAATGTTGTGAAATTTAGGAAAGTTGCTTTAAAAATATTCAAGGCTAATTAACAAGAATAAAAAATTATATAATAACAAACACAAAATTTTATTGAGTAAAGCGAAATATGTGCCCTTCATTAGCTATTTAAACTAACTATCAATAGGACTTAGCTTCTCTAAAACGACTAGAGACTCTTTAACTATCAAGTCCTACATTCTTTACTAAAGAAGCTGGTTTTTTGTAGCAGTGTAAGTGTTGCGGTTGGTCAGCTATTAAAACGTAGCTAAGCTGTAGGAGAAAGTTCAATTTGTAGACACGTAAAAATCATATCATAAACAGAGATATAGCTGGAGTAAGATGGGGAGAGAGGCAGAGGCAAGTGAAGGGCAGACTGATAGTGTGTGCCCACGCCCAATGATAAGCCCTTCACGTCGTCGACATTCTCGCATTTGTCGTCATCAGCTTGAAGCTGCTGTTTCCAGCTTCGACTTTAGCCCACGTACAGCATATAAATAACATTTCGATTTGCCGTATGACAAACCGAGCCAAATGCCACAAATTATGCAAGCCAAGCTAAAGCACCACTCACACCACTCACACCACTGGCAACCACCCGCAGAACACTCGCACTCGCACTCGCACCACTCAAACATAAAAGGAATGTAAATCGAGGCACTTGGCATTGCGTATACGACGCGTGCGCCTTAAAGCCAACGCTGCATAGTTTTAAACGTTGTGACTTTTGCGACTTCGTTTGTGGTTCGCTTTACTCAAACTTGAAGTGGCCCATTAACAGTTGCCAACTGAAGCTAATAACAGTTGCCTTAAGTAGCAGCTACTAACTCTAGTTATTGTAGTTGTAGTTGTTGTTGTTGCTTCAAGTTTCAATTGTGTTGAACTCCCAATGGTTTTCTATAAGTTCCTTGAGAATGAGAGCAATTCAATTGCAGCTTGCAGCCATGCACTTTATTTGTCTTCACTGACTCACTGATCAGCGGCCTGACAGAGCTATTAAACTTACAATCTTCAGATTAACACACAAAATATTTCAAAATATTTTTCAAAAAGTTTTCTCTTCACTGAAACACAAGTTTAAAGAAAATTCTAATCTGTATCTATTCGCATATTACAATTATTTAAATATTTTCAGATAGTCTGTCCATATGAGATTTATGTAAAATAGCTTTGATACTTTTCCGTTCACTTTCTTTGCGAGATAAGTATAGAATATGTATATATGTATGTATGTTTCGTAAGTAGCAGAAACGAGTATTATCCACAAGTGCCTCTCATCTCATGAGTAACTTTTCTCCAGGCAGACAAAGGATTTACATAGTTTATATAGTTATAAATATATGTATATATAGTATGTATGTATGTATATTTCCATTACCTTGACGCAACTGGGACAAGCTCTTAAACTTCTTTGGAAAATGTGTTGCATAGTTTAATGTTACAAGCGGAAAGTGGGGCAAGGCAGTGGAAATAGGGATGAGGAAAGTAAGATGTAGAGTCTCAGGGCCAGGGACAGTAACGGGAACGGAACGACCGGGTATAGTGGTGCGGTGGATATCAACTATAGTCAAGGAAATTACTTTTAACATTTCGAATGCTGCCTGCCAGTTTCAGAGGCAAGCGCAAGGAGCAAAGCACGGAGACAGTCGACTCAAAGTATATATTTATATATACATATTTAAGAAAAAAATAAAATAAAAATAAAAATAATAATAATAAAAGAGAGCAATCGGAACAGAGCTGATGCAAGACTGGAAGACAGGAGGCAGCCGACTCCAAAAGGCAAATGAAAAACAGGAAAATTATTTGATTTTTATGCATTTCACTTAAGCAGCTGAGTGAAAAAAGCTGCAAAGAAAAAAAAACTAAAAGGGCACACGAGACATTCAAGCACGAGGAGGTAACGTGGAAGGACTAGTAAGTTGCAGCTGAAGTCGGCAGACTGAAGACTCAATACTCTAGTCTGGAGTCCTGAGTCCTGAGTTACAGAGTCTTGGAGTCGAGGAGTCGGCGAATCCGGTGTTGAGCACGAGGAGTCTGGGCGCCCGGTTGTCTGGCAAGTTGCTTGCATTATAGATAAAGTTCCGAGTTCCGTGCGAGAAATAAAGCAAATAAATGCAATCAGGAATAATAATTCGAGCAGCAGTCAAATAACTTGATTTCCCTCCTTCCTTCCAACCTTCAAACCATAACGTTCAACGAGCGACTCGCGACTCGCAACGCATAAACAACATTTACTGAATTAAACCAATACTTGTCAAGACAATACTTGTTCGCAAAGGGCACCACAAGGGGATTAATGGGGAAATACGAGGTATACGACATCGCTGCTTGGCTCGTAAATAAGTGCAAAGCCTATGTTTTAACACCTCTTCGAATAAACCAACACCACAAACCGAACACGCAAAGGTATGTGCGGGAATATACCCTTTAAGCAGCTTAGTAGTATAAACGATTAAAACACATTCTAAAAAATGTGAAAATAATTTGTATGTAATTAAATGTAATATATACATTGTAAATTTATCCCTCTAAATAAATCACCAAGTTAAGAAAATTTTAATAATTGAAGCATTTTACTTGAAAGTTTTAGGAGCTTCCATGTGCTTTCAACTAAGTTAATGCTTTAAAATCCAAGTTTTTTGTAAGCTTAAGTTTAGTCCGAAACATGCTGCATTTCCGCGTGAAGTATGAAATGTAAATTGTAAAAGCTTTCTTGTGCTGTTCAGTGTGCTGTAATAACTGTATACATGACAAGCTTTAAACTTAGTGAATACATTAAGTTGAAACTTTGAGGTTACGCTATTTGATAGTTTATTAGTGATTAGTCTATGTCATAATTTTATTTATTTTGGCTCGAAAGATATCATATAGCTGCGAAAAGCTTTAATGTACTTTAAAAGCTCTTTAAATGTTAAGCTTTAAAAATAGTAAATTTATATATTGAAAGAGCTTTGATGTGCTTTCAAAATACTTTTATTTACGAGTAAACGTGTAAAATACAATTTTGTTCTTGGAGCTGTTCTAAATTTTTCTAATGACCTCGTTTATCGTAAATGAGAGATTCTCTATATATATATTTTTTTAGGCCTTACATTATTACACTTTTTTAATTCTTTGAGCTTTCAGATATATTCTAGTTTAAGTTTTACTTTTCCTAAGACTATTTAGCTTTCATGTGTTTTCAAAGCTTTTGCATAACACATAAATATTGACTGAGCTTTGTCTAATACTTGTCCTTAATTATATATTATATTTATAAAAATACACTTAACAATGAGCTTTAAAGCATTTTGTAAGTTAGTTAGTTGTCTGAATTGAAGTTGTTAAGTCTTTCATGCGCTTTAAAAGCTTCCAATTTATTGTGTTTAGCTATAAGCTTTGGCTTAATCGATTTGATTGTCACCCTGTATGCTTTTACTGTTGGCTTGCTTTCACGAAAAGTTACATAATTAAACGATAATTTACAATTACTTAAGTTAAATTTATAGATAGATCTGTAACGTAGTAAACATTGCTCTTGGGGCTTTTGGGGTATTTAAATGCAAAAACTTTTTGGCTTATGCCGCAGGCCAATAGATTTCATGCCCCTAGTTTCTACTTTCTGCCTTTTCAGTACTCGAATCGAGCCGAGGCAAGGCAAGGCGAGTCGAGTCGAGTTGAGCCGAGTTCAGTTGAGTTGAGTCGAGTTGGCTGCCAAAACTTAATTATGCATGGTTAACACGAAAACTCAATAAATTTTCAAATAAATTCACAAGAAAGCGTCCACGTGTATGTGAGTCAGTGTCTGTGTGGGCAGGTGAGTGTGTGTATGTGTGGTATATGTAAATTTTATTTGCTAAAGGATTTTTCATGAAGTTTCCTCGGCTTGGGCTCAGTCGTCGGTGCTGTTGCATTTAGATTTATTTGCGACGTGTGTGTTATGTAAAACCTATTAGGGCACCACCCAGATCCAGCTACTTCCTCTTTCTCTCTGTCTCTCTCTCTCTCTCTCTCTCTCTCTTTCTCTCTCTCTCTCTTTAAATCCCACCTTCTTTTCTTTTATATCCCACTTTTTCATTCTGTAGGGCAACAGGCTCTAGACTCAAACTCCAACTCCCACTCCATCTCCGACTCTGATTCTAATTCAGACTTTGCCCACTGTCTGCCATTCAATTTGCCCCTGGCACTCAACTGTTGCACAAAAACCATGCTGCCACAAAATTTGTGGCAAGGCATGGTAGGTCTGCCACTACAAGTCGATGCCAAAGCCAAAGCCAACATCCAACAGGCAACTGCCAAAAGCCTGGCCAACAGCAACCAGCAACAACCGACGGCAACCTGGCAACTAATCGCCTGTTGAAATGGCCAGAGTAAGGCAAATTTATTGAGTTCTCATATTGAGCAGTTTTATAAAAATAATGCAGCAAACAAAGCCGAAGCAAAGTTACAACAACAACCAAATGGAACTGAACTGACTCATGGAATTGAAATTTCGAATTGGAATCGAAACTGGACTTTGAGTTCAAATCGAATTTGCAATACGCTAATCTGCAAGTTTAAAGAGAATTAAATTAAAACAAGAATGGGACAATTTTAATCAATTTCTTTATTAACTTGTTATCAAAATTAAACATTGTTTATCTAAAAATGCTAAGAAATAACTAAATTCGTTTGTTAAAAGTTAAGCAGCAAAATTTATATGAATTTTACAATATAAATTTATAACATTTTTTACTTTTTTTTGAGTTAAAGTTGTGAAATAAATTGAAATTGTTTAATTTTATGAAACCTTTACAAGTTTTCAGAAGCAATTTAGTTTATATTTATAATAATATATTTAAAAAATAATTTAATATTTTTATTTATATATTAAAAGATACTTATTTATTTATTTACTTTTTTATTTTTAAATATTTAAAAAATATCTTATGCTTAAAAATTTAGTTAAATGTGTCATACATCTTATTGCTTAGGCTGTGCGATGATCAGTGAGCGCAGTCAAGAATTTTATAGCAATCACTGTCAACAGTTGAACAACTAAGTTGACTTTTAAAATGACATTTGGAGTTATTGCAGGTAATATCAATGTCGTTGTCGATCCAACAACGGCTTAAATTACTAAATGCGGCATACGAGTAACTCACACACACACACATTCCCCGTTTGGGGGGTGGCACACCCTTGTGTGTAGGTGTGGGATTTAAAATATTTTGCAAAAAGCAGCAGTAACAAAAAGTGAAATGAAGCCGAAAGGCAAATAGAACATAAATTACGCAAATCCAACACGACAACGCTGCAGACGTCGACGTCGACGTCGATGGCGGCAGCGGCAGCGGCAGCAACATCGTCGCGACATTGCCGGACACCTCAAGAATGTGTGAGAGTGTGTGTGTGAGCTTAAAATACACACACACTCATGCAAGGTGGAAGTCACAGAGAGACAACAAATACATAAGTAAAGTCAAAGTCAAAAAGCAGACAAACATTGCGTATACGTGAGAGAGATGGAGAACCTGCATAAGCTAGCGCCATCTCTGTCGCATGAGAGACAGAGAAAGAGAGAGAGAGAAAAAGAGAGAGGGAGGGAAGGCGAGTGTGTAGCATGCAATCAGGCGCCAAATGCTCAAGTGTCTCATTGTCAGCATGTTGCATGCAACACGGCGCCATCGGGGCAATGGAGAATAAAGTAAAATGAACAGCAGCAACAGCAACAGCAACAGAAACAGCAACAAAAATGTTAAAGCAAGTAAATAAACATTGTGTGCCATTATCAGGCACGGCCAGCAACAACAACAACAACAACAAGAACAACAACAGCAATAACAATAACAACATCAACAGAAACAACAACGACAACAATCAGCACACCAGGCAACATAATTTGCTGTTGCAACTGAGAACTTTTCAATGACTTGAAGCTGAAAAAGCTGACAGTCCAGAGTGTGCAACAACAATGCGGCACAGTGTCCCACAATTGCATACAAAATGCAAGGTATATTTGAAAAAGATACAAGTATATAAATAACTTCTGAACATCCAGTTAGTCAACACTCTTTGCTTACCTATGGAAAAATAATATTAAATTCAGACGAAAATATTAGAAGTTTTTTGTTTAACTCTTTAAAACGCAAAGTTTAAACTTTCTTGAATTTATTAAAGATATTTGTTCATATTTTTAGTTTAATAATGCTTTCATGTATTCATATTGTATTATATGCAGCAGCAGTAAAAATAATTGCAGTGTCTTTTTGTGCTTCCCACAAGTAAATACTTCAATATTATTTTCATTGCAACTGTGTGTAAGATAATTACATTTCAAAATAATTTAGATTGGAACAGAAATCAATTTGGTTAATGTATTAAAAGAATTTATAAAAATTAAATGTAAAAAAAAAAGATTCTAGTAAATTCAATTAATTAAGAAATAGTTCTTCAAAGTAAAAAATCAAATAATTATATCGCGCTTGATGTACCGGGTGCTCAAGCACCAAGGGACTTTAGTAACTTGTCCTAAGGTTTTAGCTTTGGAGAAGTCTTAGTATATTGAAGTGCGTCTTTTCAGTAATCCCACCTGGATGGCACAATACAGTCCAGCAGCTAATATGCTTTTTTAAATTCTCCAATAAAACAACTTGAAAATAAAAAAAACGGTCGAGCACGATAGTAAATAAATGATTAATTTTGTGTGTTCAAAGACCCACTATTAAATAAGAAATATAATATGTTCTCTATAAAAAATTAAGTTTTATTTTGTAAATTCTTTTAATTCATAACTTCATAACTATAAGATTGAGGACACTGTGCGCCGTTAACTGCTGCCGACAGCAGCAACGTCCAATGCCTGGCATACAGTCCGGATGTGCCGGCGAACCTGATACCGTGTTTGTGTGGGGGTGGGGGTGGGGGTGCATGTGTGTGTGTGTGTGTGTGTGTGTGTGTGTGTGTGTGTAGAGCTGCATGGTTGAACAGTCAATGGCGGTGCAGCCGAAAGACCGGAAGTGCAGTCGAGCAACAGCATAGCAAGTGTGCCATGTGTGTGTGTATAGTGGAAGTGTCTGTGTGAGTGTGTATGTATGTATGTGTGTGTGTGTGTGTGTGTGTGTGTGTGTGTGTGTGTGTGAGTGTGTGTGTGGGTGAGTCGGCTAAACAAAAGTGGCACAACAAGCACAAGTTGGGGGCATAAAATAAAACAGAAAAAAACACACAAGTTGACATAAAAATTGTACAAACTGAAAATGATTTGTGTGACCCACACACACACACATACACAAACAGACACTCAAAACATACACGTGGACGCCTAAAGCTAGGCTACCATTATGCTCTTCCCCTATTCCACTCCCACTTGCTCTCTTTTTCTCTCTCTCTCTCTCTCTTATTCTAAGCAAATCAAATAAATCGCCTGCATTGACACTTGAACGATTAGAAGGCAAAATGACACAAGTGACAGCAATTTTCATTTATGTCTGCGCTCTTCTTTAACTCGGTATATCTTTTTCTCTCTCTCTCTCCTGCTCTCTTTCTATCTCTCTTGTCTGTGCAGTGCCCTTAGTATATTTGACACAGTTTTCAGTTCAATGGCCCCTTGTGACAGCTGCAGTTGACGCCATTTGGTTGAAATCATTTTTAATGTTTTTCCATCGGCTTCTTAAAAAACAACAATGAACTAATTGAAGTCAATGAAAGGTAAGCATCAAAATCAATTTTGCCAAAAAACGAAAACTGCATAAAGTGCACAATTTTTTAATTACTCTATGGCAAATGAAATTGCATTTTAGCATACAACAAAAAAAGAACAAAAAAAAGGAAAACTGACGTCGGCTTGTTGGCTAAATTGAAAAAGCTTAAACTAAATGTAGAGAAATATTCTATAGAATATTGAACTATTGTTTAGATATAAATTGATCTGTATTAAAGCTATTTAAATATAATTTATAGTGAGTTTAACCGATATAATATATACCTTTATTTTACATTTCTATTTTATATCCTTTGAAGGGAATATTGGATTTGGTAAAAGTATGTAACAGGAAGATAGATGTTAGATAAGCGAAAAACCCGACATACCTCAGAAAAAGTACATAATTTGGCGAATATTTCAGTATCTATAACACCTAGGGATACAAATTTTGGCATGCAGATTTCTAGATGAAATATAAAGACAATATAATCATCATTTATTTTGCTGCATCACCACTTTTGCCCATATTAAACAAAACAAATTCAAAATTTGCACGCCTCTAACTCGCGAATTTCTTAACGCATTCTTTTGTTATTTCATATTCGTTTAAAGTCAAACAATATCATACTATACTGATAATCGCATTAGGATCGGGTAATAATCAAGCAAGTTATCATACATCGAAAAATTCAAATTTACAGCAGCACCACCGCCGTCCCACAAGCAGCGTAAGCAAAAGCGTGTGTGCATGTCTCTCTTGCCTAAATAGTATACTGCATAGCAACGCCTTTAATGTAATTAAGCAATTCAATGATTTTCAGCCGCTTTAAGAGCAGCTTAATTCCAAGCACTTGCGTGTTCGATTTATGATTTCATTATTGAGCTTGTAGTCGTAAATAGATGACGATATTGAGCTGTGTGGCTTAAAGTGCTTTAATTGTGCTCTGTGGCTGTCTGCAAAAGGACAACTGTGTGCACACATACACATATGTACATATATAAGTTTAGTATGGCTTAATCGGAGAAAGTTTCGTTTCATGGCTAATAAATTTCAACACGGCAGCATTAAGGTTAATAGGACAGCACAACTTGGCCCAATTGCAATAGCAGGTGTTTAGTTTGTTGCACACTTTTCCTTTTCCATTTCCATTTGCTTATGCCTCAATGCGGTTAAGGAGTTACTGATGGAGTTAGAAACAAAGTCAGTGGCGAAGTGTCGGTGGGGGGGGACCAATTAGAGCCAAGTCAAAGTCTCGTGAAATGTTGCCATTGATTATGATGAGTCCGCGCACTGTTGGCGCTCAAATGCCAAACACTTTGGGCCTAATGTGTTGACGCTGCTACCAGCTACAGCTACAGCTACACTTAAAAAAAATCATTGTTACTGAGTCCAATTACTGTTAAAAACTCAAGATTATATATCTCTGTAGACTAAAAAAAAAAGCTAAATGGAAAAGCAACATTTTCTGCGCTGCCTTTTCTTGATAGTTTATTGACTAATAGTTTTTATCAGTGTACATATAAATGGATGATAATGTGTGTGTGTCTGAAAGGGAAGCTCTAGGTTGTAGATTGTTCAATTGGGACATTGGCCAGCTGGTTGACTAGTTGCTGTTGTTGTTGTTGCTGTTGTTTCACAATGTTGGCAATATTAGTGCCAGGCCAACGGGCTCAAATAGGAGAACACTCGCAGCAGACAATTTCCGGTGCACAAATTGCCAACTTACGGAAGAGCGGTTGCTGGTGGGGGAGGGAAAGGGAAAGGAGGAGCAGGGTGCGGATGTGCAGGGCAAAGGTTCATTTTGGGCGCTTGCAAAGCCAGGGACAGCGTTGAGTGCTGGCCACCGCTTTGGCCAATGTAATTAATACCAACATAATTATATTTGGATAACACAAACGTAATCAAGATTAATTGAGTAACAGCAGGTAGTTTGCATAATTAGAACTCAACAGACAGTCGACCTACTCTTTCTTTCTCTCTCGCTCATTCTAATGCTCTCTTACACTCTCTTTCTCTCTCTATGATAACGTCTCGTTTCGTCTCGTTTCGTCTGCGGCGTTGACGATAGACTGTCGTCGCTACGTTTTTGCCATGGCCAAAAACATAATTTGCAATTTCAAATGCCTACCTATTATTCCTCCCCCCACCGCCGCCTACCTCGTCCTTCGTCTGAATCTCTTGCCACCCACTTTTCCCCTGTAGCAATTGCCTGGACTGTGAGTCTATCCAAGTCAATTTGTGGAGCTTTTGGCTATTTTGGGCATCGACATTACACTGAAAACAAATCAACTTCTAAAAATAATGTAATATGTAAGATAACAATCGTGAGCGTCGACAGTTAGGAACCTTGTACTTATTTTTAAGACATTTTTAATATTTTACGCAATTTATTGTAGTAGTACAGTTAGTTCTAACTATATATAGTCATGTGAAATCTAACTTGAATTGCCTTGACGACTTCTTTCGAAAATAAATCTAAAACGTAGCTAATTATCTTGTAGCTTCACCGAACCTTCATAACAAATTTAGTGGCTCTAGCTCTTATAGTCTCTAAGTTTCAGTTGTTAATGCAGATAGAAGCACATCGGTATATTATATCAGCAGTTGTTGCTCATCATTCATATATAAATATCATATCGTTTACGTTTTACATATAGGTTTCAATAACGCTTATTATATTCTTACTTAAAATTCGATATCTATAATAATATACAAGATATTTACATTGTACATGGCAGTATAGGTATTTTAGGAACCTTCAAACTCTTAACTGATTTCAGTTTGTCTGCATAATGAAGATTGAATCATAAGAAGACTGATAAAGATAAACATTTAAACACAAAAAAAAAATATATATACATATGTTTTATTAAAGAAAAATGTATTCTTTTTGCTTTTTTTGAAACATGTTGAAAATTTTAAGAATTTAAATCAGATTTTTTAAAATTTTCTTTAGCCTTTTCAAAAACGCTTGCTTAATGAAATATATGCTTGTTGTATAGTAATTTTATTTATATAAATATAATTTCTTTTTTTTTTAAATATGGTCTTTAAATTTGTTGCTAATTTACTTTTTGTTTAGTGGTCAGTGTATAAACTGTTTTTCTTTGCTTTCAGTGTATGATCATTGGTATTGCTCTGCTCACCTTGTTTTTACCTCATTTGATTACAAAAGTGTGCACTTCACTTGCCCATGGCCAGGGTCATTGTTTTTCCAGTTGTTTGGTATTGTTGTTTTTATTGTTGTTGTTGTTGGTGTTGTTGCTTTGCTTTGACTCATGTTGCCTGGACACCAATTAGAAGATGCATCCAACAGCAGAAGTAGTAGCAATGTGAGACCGACTAATGACTATGCCACTCAACCACCTAATGGACTCGAACCACCGCTGACGTCTATTTGTTACTTGTTGTTGTTGCAACGAAATAGTCGAAAAAAGGAACTTTTATATTTAAAGAATGTTTTGTTTAACATTTTATTATATTTTATATTAAATAAATTGAATTTCTTTAGTTATAAAAATGTAGTGAGAAGCATAGAGCAGCATGAGCAGCAAATGGAAAAGAAATTCTGCTAATTCAGGAAAACTTGAAAACTAGTGACGAAAGTAGGTGCTGCTCGACTGTGAGCTATATAATGAACTGCTAAAAGTTTCCATAAATAATTTAGTAACGAATGACTTTTCCATACTTAAAGAACTTGCCAACTAACAGTTTGTAAAAAGTAACTACTAATTTTATTTTATCGATTTTTCGAATATAATTTTTTTTATTTCAACTGAGAGAAGAACACAAAAACAAATTGAGCTAAATGGAATTCGGTATTTTTTTGAAGCGGCAGTGAAACTATCAATTGTCTGAGGGCGGAATAACAAGCTGATCGGGTGCAATCTTCTCCGGAAGATGCTCCGACAAAGACTCACGCCCATAGAGATCGAACTTATGGCTGAAATAATCGTGAACATAGAGTTGCTCTGGCTTCACATAATGAAAAGACACCGGATAGTCGGACAGACAATCCAAGCACTAAGAAAAAATATTTTTATAAATTTGCTAGCAAATAAAGAAACCAATTGACTCACTGCACGGGGATTATAATAGGCATTCTTGATTAGCCAAAAGTCCATGCCATAATAATGCGACATTAGTGATGAGAATGGTTCCGTGGGGAAGAAGCGATTTCGCAATTTCGCATCGCGAGAATCGCCAGCGGGAACGCCCAAATTAAATAGACACTTCCCCGCCTCCAAATCCTCGGCAGAATCGTCCTCTTGTCGACACTTGCTGCTGTCATTTAGGCCGTGAACAAACAGCCGTACTGCTTCCCGACTGAGCACGTAGCCACTACCTCCAGACATGTATGTCTGCCACCGGAATAGAGGGAGATAACAAGAGAGTGAATGCGATGGTAATAGAGTTAATAATGATTTCGATTGTAAACATTTGCTATTGACTTACCTCATTCATTTGCTTCCCATTGATCATCTTGTAATTGAAGCCAAAATGTATTGGCATATCCGGAGAGTACGGATAGAGCATGTACCGCAGATTCTCCACAAAAACAAAACTGTCAAAAGGGTAAAGCATGCTTGTGTAATAGGAAATAGTACATTTTTGTATAACTATTGCTATCGCAAGTTTAATACGAAAGAAAAATTCAATGGGGCATCTTTCATTTCCAATTATACTTCAAATCACACACATTCTTTCGCTTATGCTGCTTGTTTGACGGCAGCGCTGCAGCAGAGCTTAGCGGTAGGCACGTGGCTGCGCCTCTGCTATAAATTTACGTTTTTCGATGAATGATAACTTTCTTGATTATTATCCGATCGTAATGCCATTTTCAGAATTATTAGATATTGTTTGTCTTTAAATGAATACAATAGTAAAAAACTATAGATTTAGAAATAAGTGAGTTTAAAGGCACACACATTTTCAAATATTTATGTTTCCTATACACGAAAAAGAGATGGCATTCAAATAATTTTGACGCCATTGTCTTTATAATGCATCTAGCAACCTACTTGCCAAAATTGGTTACTCCACGTGTCTTAGCTACTGAGATATTTGCCAGTTTATTTTAAATGCTAACTTTCTCCGAAATGAGTCAAAGGAGGCGAGCTTTAAAAAAAAAATAAAAATTTGAATTGACTGACTAAATATGTGGTCGATACTGATTAAAATAGAGATTCAAGCACTTACCATCTCTCAGTTCTCTACGTTATTACGCACAGGTAGACGGACAGACAGACGGACATGGCTATATGGACTCGGCTTGTGATGCTGATCAAAAATATATATACTTTTTGGGCTCTGCCACGCCTCTAACTGCCTGTTTCATTCATTTCACAAACCCAATATACCCCAAAAGGGAATATAAATCGTTTCTAGATCACCTACGTATCATCGTCAGCCTTCATAAACCAATCGGCCTCCTCCAGTTTGTTCTCGTAAATGTATGTAAAGGCCTCCTTGGTCTTGCCCCAAAGTATCTCATATTTATCTGGCTTGGTGAGCACAATGGTCTCCAGTTCATCGTCCGGTTCGGAGGTCATGAAGTAGATTTTATTACATCGTTTGCCCCACGTTCGCTGTATATGTATCGCTCGAGATTTGTGATACTTGGGCGTGGTCAGAACAAAACAGAGAACTCGCACTTCACTCTCCAGTTTCAATGCAAGCGGTTGAGAGCTAGAGAACTCCTGATCACGTTTCTCAGTCAATGCATTTAATAGCATGCCATTCCAATAGGCATAGAGAACAATTAGCGATGAGCCACAGAGCAGTATCATTAATATCAATTTCCGCTGTGATAGCCGGTAGACACTCGGCCTTGAACCGGCAAAGAATACCTGAATATCATCCTGTTTCTTTGGCAAGGTCACCACCTGTTGCACCAGTTGCTGCTCATCCAAAGTGATTGTGTGCTCTGACATTTTGTGACTAGTCTAAAAATTGTGCTGCTGGGTCTGCACTCTTCCACACAGACAGTTCAGGTGCCACCTTATCTAGAACACGTTTGTCGTTTTGACAAGTACAAAGCGTCCGCTCGTGATAACAGATTGCAACTTATAAAACTACATATCTGTGTTGGCAGCATATCTTAAATATCAACACTATATAGTCGACTTTTAAATACTCTAGCTCATCAAAATACTATAAACAGAGAGAGAAACAAAAGTAAAGTTATAAACAAGAATTTATCTTTCGTATATTAACTTGAAAGACAGATGATTTTGTTAATACAAAAATCAATTGTTGAAATTATTTATGTAAACACACAAAGTCATTTTGTAGGGTAGACAAAAGAGTCGCACCTCAGATGTTGTCAGCCAGCTTTTAATTTACAAAATTAAAAACGCATATATAAATTGGATTCAATACAATTTGAAGCTCTTGAAAGCTTTAACATTGAACAAGCGAAAAAGTTTAGGTCTCCAGATACCCTTGCTGTGAGTAGTAGTAAATTAAATGTTACAAAACTTACTAGTTTTTAAATAATGTAAAAAAACTGTCAAGAAACCTTTGGCGTTCGGAAAAGGTATTCACTAAAACCTATTTAAGCTATTAATAAATTTAACAAAATGTATTACTTCTGCTATGCATCCTTCAATTTTATACCTACGAAAGTACTTATAAGTAAATTATAATTTAAAGAAATGTATATAGAGTTTTTAACATGAGTTTAAAATTTCTCAAATAGATTGACTTAAATTATTTATTACTCAACAAAGAAACTTTGAATAGTTTGTATAAGATTGATTCGGTCAAAGAGTTGAAAAGTTCATTGGTCCGCATACTCCATATGCTAATTCTGTCCGGCAGATGTCGCTTGTCGCCTATTGCCTGCGGGTCCTTGATGTTGACATACGCCATGCAAACCGCTCGACAATCGTAGAAATTTGTTGAAATTTGAAGGCTTTTTCAATTTATCAAAACGCCACACGGACTTTCCTACGCTCAGAAAGGCAGAAAAAAAAAAAAAAAACGAAGAACAAAAATAGGAAAAAAGAAGAAAAAAAATGAGAAACTACGTAAATGAAAATAAAGGACAAACAAACCGAAACAGTTGAGAAAATCTTTCAATTAATCATGAGCGACATGTGGTCGTCGTCTCTGGGCGGACCGCCGAGCGCGAGAATAATTATACGAGCATAGCGCATACGCCCCGTTATCCAACCTCTGGGGGGTTACATCCAATCTACCCAGCTACCCGCATCCTTCCAGCAGTCTGCTACTTTAGTCGGGCAACTCGTGTGCTAACAAATAGCTGCCATAATAGCGTCCTGGGCACATCCTGGCATTGCCAATGTGCCACTTCACATCTCCATCCCTTCCCCCATCGCCTTCTCTATTGCTTTCCAACCGCATGCCCTTCAAACCCATTCCCTGCGCTTTGGCTAAACAAATTCGCATTAATAAAATGAAACGCGCGAGTAAAAATAAAAACTGGACTAGTCAAATATGTGAATGTGCAAAAGTCGGGGATTATAAAACTATTCGGCCCTGTGGGCGAGCCCATTGGGGGTCTGCCCTTTCAATTCGCAAATGGTGTTTCTTTTGCCCAAGCTAATAAAATATTAACTTTTTGGCACTATTTTATTTTAATATTTGTTTTATTGTACAAATGAATTTCGCTTGAAAATTTATGGTATGATATGGATAATGGTGTTAAATTTTTAAATACATTGTGCTAGTTCATCGACTTGAACTCAAAATGCAGTCTTCTTCTATACACATAAATTGACTGCATACCATATTTACCATATTCAGAAAATCGCATTATAGAAATAACTTTCGTTTCCAATAGATCTTGTAGCTTTTATCGAAATCATAGTTTAAAAAAAATAAAATAAAAATCGCAGAAAATTTTTGTATAAATGCCTTTAACCCTTAATAAAATTTAATGACTTTCTCAAAAATTTAAATCGTAAAAATCAAGTAGAAGAAGTCAATCAAGCATCTTGACCGTACAGATTTCATACCCCCTAACTTTCAATTCCAATTATGTATATAAGTTCAAATCGGAGCAAGAGCTGCAAGAATTTAGGAAACACACGTTTTTGTACGTCTATCTCGCTCGCACAAAGTTTAATGTTTACGCTGCTTTGTTGACGGCAGCGCTGCAGCAGGCTGCGCCTCTGCTATAACTTCACGTTTTTTAATGTCTGATAACTTTCGTGATTGTAATACGATCTTAAGGTGATTTTCAGAATCGTTTAATATTGTTTATCTTTAAGCGAATATGAATTTACAAAACTATACGTTTATAAATACGTGAGTTGGAAGGTATGCAAATTTTTTAATTGTTTTTGTTTCTTATATTATTAAAAAAAAAAATTTTAAAACTTTATATATTTTTATTTTGATAGCCATTTTCTGTGAAATTGAAACGGCTTTAATACTCATCCGCTTAGTTTTGAAAATTTGCGTATTCTTTGCTGAAAATTTCTCCATATCAACTTTTTAATAAAACTTTTTTCGCATTCCTCTTCCATCCCATTTTCATTTCAACCTCCTGCTATTTCTCATTTCAGTTTCGCCAAGCCTTTCTTTCGATTATGATTCAATCAATCTACTCGTATCTCACCTTCGACTCTTGGCATTCAATTCTTCTGTTCGTCTTCGCGCTTTTGTCTGACGCTTTCGAATTTCAGCACTACTATACCCATAGAATTTCGACATTCAAACACGTCATAACAAATTCCATTCCAACTCCGTTCACCATTCACCATTTAACATTCAACATTCAGCATTCAACTGAAATGTACTCAGTTCGACCGAATCCTCCCTGTCATACAATTCTCAATCCTTTTGTTGTTATGCCAGCCACCTGCCCCGCAGTAATATCTGTGAAATAATAGGGTAAAGGGGAATATCAGTTTTGGGGGGCATACGTACATACATACATATCTCCATCGATGGGCGGTGAGGCGTGTCTGGCAATGGCAGACTGCAATGAAAATTCATAAAAATAAACCAAAGTCAAATGTGTAACAGCAGATTTTTTGCAATAATGTTAGCATTCGGATTTTACAAGCGCACAGCATCAAACGACATTTGTCTTTCCACTCTTCTCACCCCCCCTCCCTTCTCTACTCTGCTATCTTCCCCCACCGTATCCCTGCCAGCCCGCCCATCCTTCTTGCCATAGTCTTTTGGACTATGTTTGAGTGGCGTTGGCATCGCATTTATTGCACTAGAGATGACAACGTGTTGCATCACAATCAGTTATTTAATCAGACAAGAGTTTGAACTACTTTTAATTAGTTTTTAACAACAATTAAAATATTTTGCATTTCAATTTAATTTTCCTAAATTTTAAGCTATTTAAATATATCAGGAAGTTGATATATTATTTATTGATATATTATTTATTTAGTCAAGGGAAAGAGTATCCCAAGTTGCTTAGGAAGCTCTATTTCCCACCAAACATTTGTGACCATACTCGAGTCGTTTTAGAGTCCCCTTGCTGATTAAAATAATCATAAATGAGCTCATTTTCTGATCATAAATGACTCCTTCATCGGCAGAAAAAAATACCCTACCCGCGACTCTTCTTGAGGAGTCGCCTACTTATGACCCCCTTTTCTAATCAGTTTCGAATCACTTTCGAGTCATATTTTTAGAACATACGCGACTCGTTTCTAAGTCTTCTAATGAAAACAATCACGTTTTAATCCCCAGTACGATCAATTGGCGATTGCTGTGCATTTTGTTGTTATGCTTTGAACTAATCGCATTTTGATCATAAATGCGACTCATTTTGGACGCTTTCTTGAGCGATTCAAGATTAATCATTTTTTATTCTTCCCGGGGAGTTAAAAACAACTCGCCAAATTCAGTTCTTACAAAATGATCTTCCAAATGCTAGGTGGGTTCTAAAAAGTATTTTCAACAAGTACAAATGTGTTTATAACAAAATCTTTCATATTTTTTTTAAACAAAACAACTAACTGTGTGAGTTCTGTGAGCGAAGTGAACCACAGCATGCCCAGTTAGGAGTTAGGCGTTAGTCTTTCGATATATTTGCGGCTCTGTCTTTAACACACATTTAGCTGAAATAAAGTCACGTTGACTGCTCATCTCTATCTGACATCAAGTCAGACAAACACGCTGACACACACACACACACACACACAAGCAGTGAGACATCAAACGTGCAAACATTTGCCATATTTTTGTAATCAAAGTAAACAATCCATTTAACCAAACACAGACACAGAGCATGCAGGACACTGGACACAAGTACACACACACACACACACGCACACCTACTGCACACACACACACACACTGCACACCCTCCCTCTCACTCGCTCTGTCTCTCTTTCTCTTGCACAGCGTTGCCAGATCCTCGACGTTGCCATCGCAGCTGTTGTGTTGCGCCCAAAGGTGCATCTTTGGCAATTTTGCTTCATTTTCGATTTTGGCTCGCGACTCGCGTGCAGCGCCCCCTGGCGGACAACGACACAGCAAACAGTGTAATGCCGAAGGCCAATGCAGTTTGTGTTTCCCTTTAGATACATATATACACTCTATCTCTATCAGTCTCTCTATACCTCGACTCCACTCCGCTGCACTGCTCTGCTATCACTTCTACATTTATTTATTATACCCTTGCAGAGGGTATTATGTATTTGTCGTCAAGTTTGTTATGCAATAAGGAATGCGAAAGGAGGGATCAGCATCAACATTCGAGTCATTATAGTCTGTCTGTCTGTCTGTCTGTCTATCTGTCTGTCCGTCCGTCTTTCTGTCTGTCTGTCTGTCCTACCGGCTGTATATTCGTCTGTGTGTCTGTCTATCTGTCTGCCTGTCCGTCTTTCTGTCCGACCGTTTGTATATTCACCTGTCTGTCTGTCTATCTGTCTATCTGGCTATCCGTCTGCCTGTCTATCTGTCTGCCTGTCTGTCTGTCTGTCTGTCTGTCTGTCTGTTTGTCCGTCTATCTGTATATTCGTCTGTGTGTCTGTCTGTCTGTCTATCTGCCTGTCTGTCTGTCTGTATGTCCGACCGTCTATATATTCGTCTGACTGTCTGCTCGTTCGTCTGTCTGTATGTCCGCATGTCCGCTTGACCGTCTTTTGTTCGTCTGTTTGTCCGTCTATCAGTCTGTCTGTTTCTTTGCGAACTTGTCTTTCTCTTTTGAAGGTATCTTCAATTTGATGCTGATGCCTATTTTCTCTGCACGCCGTTTATATGTACTATCTTCTAATCGGCCACATCGGATCATTGTATCATATAACTGCCGTAGGAACATTCGGTTAAAACCCTACTTTAAAACAATCTCAATAAAACTATTCCGTTATGTATTAAGTACTGAGTTCCATATTCCAAACCAAATTTCATACTGATCATACCTCTATATAATATAGCATATCATATGTAGGTGCAATCGGTAGATAGTTCGTAGTATCAGACATTTTTGTCTTTATTGGAAAATCTTAACTAAACCAGCCGCTATTAATTTTCTTTAAGTACAATAGCCAATACATTAGATGCAATTCGATTACTAGCAGAGCTATAATATATATAATCCTCAAACTGTTTAAGGTCCACTGCAAGGGTATCGCGACTTTAGTGTGCCAAATAGAACATTTCTTTCTTGTTATTATTGTCACTTGCCAATGTTCATTCTCTTACACAGTCAGTCAGTCATAATAATTTCTGTGGACCATCGTGCTGGCCGTCGCACAGTGGGACAGCAGCAGCAGCAGCAGCCAGCAGTTGTAGCGTGTGGCATGCAGCGTGTGACAGTCAAGCGGGCAGTCAGTCAGTCCGTACGTGACGTCTTTGCCTCGTTTTTTATGCAAACAGCATTTGAATTTAAAATGAAAACGCTAAAGGGCGTGGCGACTTTGCTGCTGCTGCTGTGTTGCAAGGCATCAGAAGTCGACTGTCGACTGTCGACTGTCGCTGTCGCCTGTTCCTTGTGCTCCTTGTGCTTCACGTGCTCCCTATGATTTCTGTGCTCCTCATGGTCCCCTTCATGCACTTCGTGCCACTCATGGTTCACTGCTACTGCCCCTGCTCCTCATATGGTCTACTTCTATGCTCTTTGTGCTCCCCGTGTTTCGTGTGCTTCTTATGGTACTCGTGCTTCTGGTGTTGCTGGTGTTCCTGGTGCTTCTGGTGCTCCTGGTGTTCCTTGTGCATCTCATATCCATGTTGCTCTTCTTGACCGTCCTTGCTTTCCGTGGTCCTTTGCTTCTCGCGGCTCCCAAACTCCTTTTTCTTTAGTGTTCCTTTTGCTGCTCTCACCAGATCTGGTGCTCCTTTTGCTCCAGTTGCTTCTCATGCATCTCCCACTCCATTTTTCTCTACATCCCCTGTTTAGACACTTCCACATGGTCCACGTGCATCTTCGAACCCTCATATATGTACTCTTTCTCATGGTTCTTCATCCGTGCTTCATGCTTGGCTACTAACCCTTTTTTATCCTGCTTATTTCTCCCACAGTTGTGCTCTACTTTGTTCCTCCTCCAGTGCTCCATCTGTTCCAACTGCACCCAGTGTTCCATTTGTTTCTGTTGCCCATACCGCTCCGTGCCCCTCCCTTGCCTGCATCTTCTGTGTTTCTCCCTAAGCTCCAACATTCTGCATCTTCCGCACCGACTGCCCCTACACCAAGGGGGGTGTTTCTACAGCTTCTACCCTTAGTTCTCCTGCTACGGCGTTGCCTACTTTTCAGCGCCATGCGGTAACTTTAGCACTGATATGACAACACTCCATGGCATCTGTGTCCATTGGCATTTTGTTTGTAAACATAACTCTCTCTCGCTCACACACTCTGCATATAAATGTATGTATGTAGGTGTGTGAAAATAGTTTTTACTGTCGGCACAGTCACAAAAACCCAAACGCAGCCAAAAGGCAATAAAAGCAACGCGCCAACTTTGTTATTACGTTTTTATACCGCCAACAAATACACAGAGGATAGCAAACAGAAGAAAGGGAACAGGCAGGGGATAGAGGGTGGAGTCTGGGTAGGGATCTTTCGGTTCTTTGCACAGTTTTTATGTGCTGAATGAAGCAACTGGCACACCTGTTCAACCAGATACATACGTTCAAAATTGTGCAACTCTTCTCTTTTGCCCTGTTTCATTCATTTGCATTTGCATTTTTAGCTCACTATTTGCCCTTGGCTCGCTCATTCCCTAGACCTCCCCTAAATCCCTCCCCGTACCCGTATCGCCCCTAAGCACAGTGGAACTAGTCTACTACTGACCAGCTGGCTTTTATTATTTTTGGTACAAAATGCGAATGTGTTGTTATTATTCTGATTTTAATTCAACAGACAGCTGGATAAAATGATTGAAAAATTGCAGTGGTCGAGGGAAGTATTGTATAATTGACGGTGTAAATTATCTTTTCGGCCAAACAAGAAGAAGAAAAAGAGGAACAATTACCAATCCACTGTCCAGCTGAGATGCGCAAATTGTGTTGTTCAAGAACTGTGAAAAATGTATTATTTAATATTCATCATAAAATTCAATTGATATTCTAATAATTTAATTTTCTGCATTTTGCATTTCACAATTAAAATGCGAATTTAATAACCAAGCACAGACAAAAGTCATGGCATGTCTTCTTGCCAATTATGTCATCAACTCGAAACTTATCACATTACTATAAATTTGTATTTTATTCAAAAAAGCAATAAATACGAAAATATGTTAATTATGCTGTTGAAATGATTTCCAACATTTCTATCAAATTCAAGCCCTTTGAGCCCAATCAATTAGGGCAATTATCTAAAGCAAAGCAAACTAACTATGGTTAACATTTATGAATATTTAATAGCGGCTTCGAGTCTTTGATGTTTGCATTTAAGATGTTATACTTATTAAAGTTCAATTTACACATATGTCAAAATTGTTACTAAACTCACTTTTCTCTAAGCTCACAAGATATACCTTAATGAATGAGTTTAAATAATTGTAAACCAATATAACAATATATACTTTGTTTAAAGACAAAGATGAAGCTGTATTTCAAATATAGACAGGGAAAGTTTTCCACTCAAATCAAACGAATCAAACTCTCACAGTATGTGCAAAGTAGTACTATACATAAACTGATCATATAATTTGAATATGATAAAAACTAAAAAAATGTACTAAATTTGTTTTTCTTTCTAACTTTTGTTTTTCAAGATAACTGAACTAAACTCACAGAGTATGTGTATGGTATTATTATCTAAACTCTGAACAACTTTTGTTTGGATCGGCCAACTATATCACGTAGCTCTAATATAAGTAATCTAACAATTATCAGAGCTAAGTTATGTCTTTAGTATGAGAAACTTTTTTGCCTGTTGAGGTATCCAAACCAAACTTACACAATAGGTGAGTAAATAAGTATAAAATAATATAATATTGGATATGCCGTAGTATCTCACAATCGGTGTGCTCGACTGTAACCGTTCCTACTGGTCAATAATAAACCAACTTATTATGAATTTGCTGAATACAAAATTATTGGGAACATTTCATTATTAATTAAACTATTATGAATAAAATGAAACAAATTATTTTATATATCCTCATTTCCATTCATTTATTAACTTATTCAAAATAAAGCGCTACAATGCCATATGTTAAAAACTTGTCAACTTTAAAAGTAGTTTAATTGCATTAAACAAATCAATATTATGTTATATAGTGCTATAAGTATACTAGTATAAATATATATTTTGTTTGTTTATTTTTTGCTTTGGTGTTCGACTGGAACAGGAAAAAAACAGCAGCAGCAGGATGGCTGTGATGCCACGATGTTGTCCTGTTGCACAACAATTCATGTTCATATCTGTATCATTCAGGACGTCAAACACAATGTGTCACTTAGGTGTCAAACGGCAAAATAAATAAATAAGCTGCGAGGCGGGTGTTGGGAGATTTCCAAATGTTCTTGTTGTTATTATTATTATTATTATATTTGTTGTTGTTGTTGTTGTTGTTGTTGTTGTTGTCACGCGATTTCAATAGTAATCTCTTGTCTTGGGCATAAATGTCGCATTAAATTGTCACGCACTTGTGGCTTAATCACGCCAAAAGGATAACAGCCAGGCCCATAATATGACCGGACTAGACCAGGGATGGAGGCACAGATGGAGATAGAGATTGAGATGGGCTGAAGACAGACACTTCATAGCAATCGCTGGCATTCTTCCACCAAACACATCCTTGTGTCGGCTTCAACATGGACGCTGTCCTGCCTCCTGTCTGATCCACTTCAATGGCTGCATTGCATAAAAGAAGGACGCGGAAAGGAAGTGGAGAGAGAGAGAGAGAGAGAGGTCTTTCGGGGGTTTTATACATAGGATGGCATTACTTGTTTGCGGTTTTTATTATATTATGCTTGTGTCAAATGGGCTCAGCGCTGTCACATCCTTGACTGCTGCTAGCTCAGCGTCCTGTCAGAAGACTCTCAGCCTCAGTCTGAATCAGTGTCGGAGTCTCAATTCTCCCATCACCTCCCCCATTTTTCCATAGTCAGTTATTACACATCTTAATGTTGAGTGCTTCGCTTTGGACTAGGACTGCTCGTCCTTCTGCTTCGCCTCTGGAACAGGTGGTGCCCCTTGGGCCATAGTGTGTGAAGGGTGAACCAAAATTCATGCCGAAAATAGCAAAACCACTTGGGGACAACGACAAGTGCCACTGTGATGTCTTAAGCACTCAAAAGAATATTATCACTTTGGATTGTAATGCAGCTTACGAAAAATAAACTTATCTTCTACACATTTCCGCAGTTATTATTACTAATCATAATTATATTCATGCGGAATCTAATTAAATGCTCATGCAATCACACGGAATTATTACATTTAATACTATTTAAATACATTTTCCAAACAATTGTATCAATAATAGTAAATGGTATGTTACCATGACTGTTCCAAACATTACTATTCAATTTATTTAAAGTGTTTATATTTCAGCCTAAAATGCTGCTATCATTTTTGTAATATTTCTCAAAAGTTTTTCGCTTTTATCCTAAAAGTATGCTACGGAAATTTTTATTGCCATGCTAACAATAATGCAGTTGTTACTCTTACACCAAAATGATTTGACTTTACTTTTAAATATATATTTAGTATAAAAACTTATAATTTAAGCATTATTACGAGTATTTATATAAATATTCATTCCGTTAAAGAACTGGTTTTCTTCTGTCAACCCGAAATCCTTTTATAGAATTGCAAATGTTAATCTTGTGTTGCTGTGCAATTGGCAGCAGCACTCGCAGTATTTTCCAAGTTAAGGCACGTTTCAGTGGTTAGGCTAGCGCCACCCTGTAAGGTCGTAGGATCGGAATCACTCCAGTAAAATGCATTGGCCAAAAATGGTCTCCAGTCAACTGTTTTGCTTGGCCGCAATGAAATTGCCAAGTTTATTTGATTTTGCAGCACAACGGAAGGGAGAGAGCAGAACGAGATTTCAACACTCGACATTTGGACACTGGACACCCTTAGAGAGGGTATATATTTAACTGTAGCTAGAGTCCAGGAACCCAAAGCCCGACCGCAACATAAAGTCAATCTGGGAAAACCCTTCAACCCAAATCAGATTCAAAACATAAGCTCAAGTCCAAGTTGAAGTTAGAAGCCAGAAAACCAAAACCAAATCCTTAGTTGATGCATAAGTGCTGAAAACTCTTTTGTGGTTTGTCGGCAGCAGCTAAAATTGAATTATAAGCCAAAAGCAATGCTCATATTGCAACACTGAAGCACCACAGCACTGAAAAACACCCTGCAGCTACTTTTTAGATGCACTGATAAAAAAAAAACAAACAACAATTTTAATTCAAAACAAAGCATTCTTCTTAAGAATACAATTTGTAAGTTTGTTGAAAATAAAACACAATTCGTATTACCTAGTTGGAAAATCTAATTTTATTATTAAATTCTTTAAGACTAGTCTGTTCTTCGGTCTTGTTGAGCTGAACTTTTTTGGTACAGTGTATGAGCTTATTATGAAGCTAATTTGATTACAAGTTTTACAAATGTTTATTAAATTTGCATTGTCAATTAAGTATGCACACTGTGCAAAGTAGTTTGTGTGGAATGAGTGTGTGCTATTTTGTGGGTCCAATAATTGCATTAAGGACACACTTGTTCATTGCACTGCTCAACAAATATGTGGTTCGTATTTGCAGCCAAATGATCAATTTACTGACCCTTCACTTTTTGCCCAGTAATTTTGCGCTATTTTCGCAACGCCCACTTTTTGTTGCAGCCATCGAGTTGCTCCTCTGCATAATTTGTAATTTTGCTTAGATTTACTTAAAACTTGTCGAGCTGTCTTTCCATTTAGCTCTGCTTGATTGGCCAGCAAAAGTTTTGTCGCCAAGGAGTCGCCCGAGTCCGGCTAACACATACACGTACGTGGGTATGTATCCACGTGTGTGTGTGTGTCCTGATGAAAGGCCAAGTCAACCGCTCGCCTGATTACATTGGCCTTCTCATTGCCTCGTTCATAAGTCGCTTGAAAAGTTTACGTATGATTTCCTTGGAAAATTGAAATTTGCGGTTTTGAGCCATTGCCAAAGTCCATAACCCGTATACTCTCTCTCTTTCTCTCTCTATCTCTAAATTTCTACCACTTTGCCACGTCTTTGAAACAAGTTCAATTCGCAGTGCAATGGCAGTCTTCAGTTCTTGTACATAGTATGTCAACCTCTTTATTTGCTTTGAACTTTATTAGTTCGACTTTTCATATCCGGGCTTTTACTTGCAATACATTTGCAATTTGCAATTTCATTTCATTTAAATTTGAATGGCATCAACTGTAACTGTACTTATACTTATACTTATACTTATACTTATACTTATACTTATACTTATACTTATACTTATACTTATACTTATACTTATACTTATACTTATACTTATACTTATACTTATACTTATACTTATACTTATACTTATACTTATACTTATACTTATACTTATACTTATACTTATACTTATACTTATACTTATACTTATACTTATACTTATACTTATACTTATACTTATACTTATACTTATACTTATACTTATACTTATACTTATACTTATACTTATACTTATACTTATACTTATACTTATACTTATACTTATACTTATACTTATACTTATACTTATACTTATACTTATACTTATACTTATACTTATACTTATACTTATACTTATACTTATACTTATACTTATACTTATACTTATACTTATACTTATACTTATACTTATACTTATACTTATACTTATACTTATACTTATACTTATACTTATACTTATACTTATACTTATACTTATACTTATACTTATACTTATACTTATACTTATACTTATACTTATACTTATACTTATACTTATACTTATACTTATACTTATACTTATACTTATACTTATACTTATACTTATACTTATACTTATACTTATACTTATACTTATACTTATACTTATACTTATACTTATACTTATACTTATACTTATACTTATACTTATACTTATACTTATACTAATGTATAAGTTATATAATGATATAACAGAAGTCGACAAAAACTTGTTTGAATCACAATTATTTTTAATTTTGGCTTTACCCTTGAGGCTTTACCATTTATACATAGAGAAATATACATATTTATGTATATGTATATACGATGTGAAACATTGTAACTTCAATACATATGTACATGTACATAAGTACATACATATAATAACAGCAATTATAAACAAATAGCTTAAACGAGTTTAAGTTAAAATCCAACGAATATAATGTCTTAATACCCTCTAATAGTGATTTTTAAAACAGAGTATACTAAAAAAGTGACAAAACATTTGGAAGTAAGTTTCAACTATTACAGTAGAACTCGACTATTTCAATTTATTAAGTATTTTATGCATATTTATTTTAAACTGAAATATAGTTAAAATTTTTTCAATAATTATTAATATGTTTGAATGGAAAAAACAAGTTCTTTTGCCGAGAAAGTTTTCTCAACTGTTACAAAATTAAGCAGGAAGCATTAGCTGGACATACCCTCGGTGTACTAAACACTACTTAAATATAGTTGACTTATGATCAAGAGAGCCAAGTATAAACCTCAGATAGTTTCAGAGTTAAATTCATATTTAGTTTTGTTCGCTCGACGGATGTTCACGAAATCGCTTTAAATTTCAACAGAACAATGCAGCTTCAACTTGCGATAATCTTCGTGGTATGTTCACAGATCATAAACTGAATATAAATATACATATATGCATAACATAACATACACATATATCTGCAGATGTTCTCTGTTGTCATTGGCGGCATTTTTGAGGAATGCCTGGAAATGCACAAGTTGAAACAGTCTGAAATCGAGGCCCTGTCGCCAAATACACCCGCCGACCAAATCCCCGATAATATCAAGTGTTATGCCAAGTGTCTGCTGAGGGATTATCTGGGCGAAGATGACAAACTGAGTCTGGAGCGCATCGGAGAAAAAGCCAATGCCCAGGAGAAAATTGTTCTACAAGGCTGTTTGGCCAAATACGATGATATGAGCACATCAGCTCCCTGCGACTATAGCTACCATATCCTGCAGTGCTTGACATTGATGACAAAACCCCAATGAAATTAAATAAATATAGGTCGATTAGTCAGACTATGAACTAATTTATATCATACGGCAAAACTGCTTCCAAGTATAGAAATATTCAACCGCTGCTTCATGTTCTGGCGTCACGTTTACCACAGATTATAATTTTATATGCATTTCAAAGTATTTTTAATACCAACAGTTGAGTGCTATTGTATTAAAAGAAATCATTCTTAAAGAATATGAATTGAAGAGCTTTTCTATTGTTTGTCCAAAGTAAGTTCAAGATTTAAATTATTCTTTTCTGACTTTTCCATTCCCAATTCATAATAATTTCCAGTTTGGCG
The DNA here is from genome assembly GCA_035047385.1 of Drosophila tripunctata. NCBI lineage: Eukaryota > Metazoa > Arthropoda > Insecta > Diptera > Drosophilidae > Drosophila > Drosophila tripunctata. Next base: position 1,910,759 of record JAWNPS010000210.1, on the reverse strand, counting down.
AGCTGAAATGAGTTTCCTCCATTTACAATTTGCATAAGACAATAAAATGAAATACAGATTCGTTTGGAAAATACTTGTAAGATTTATTGAGATAGCAAACATATAAAACATATGTTAATTTTATTCTTCAGTTTTTTGTTGTGTTGTATTGTTATTTATGTATGTATGTTATTTTGGCATTTGCTGCTTTTCTCAAAACTTTCCGCAATGTTCAACAATCTGAACTGCGGTTGTTTATGATTATACAATAATATATAATATAATATAAGATACATTTACATAACTAATAATTATGAATATATCGAAAAAAAAAAAATATAGAATACCAAACACTAAGGCGACAATATCTTATCACATGACACTATGTTTTGATTATAACGCATTTTAAAACACTATAACATAGATAATGCCTAGAGTATGCTACGATATTTGGTTCATCTATGTATGTATGTATATATGATGAAACCAAAACAAAAAAAAAAAGAATAACAAACACATGCCTACATACATCAAATGTATTCGTAGATATATAATATATATATCTAATAAAAATGTATGTACATATGTTTGCATTACTAAACATATAAATAGTATGTTATGTGTGGCGCCATCGCAGTCAGTTTTACAACTATACATATATTAACTTGATCTACTGTCTTTTTGGTAATCAGTTTTGCTTTTGTTGCTCAATTCGACTACTAGAAACATTGTTAAACAATAAATAAAACATTTAAATAAGCACACAAAAGAGATGACGTTACAAAACAAAAACAAAAAAAAATTGAAACATACAAAAGAGACGAAAATGTGAAATAAGTTGACAAACTAAAGTAATCTAAGTTAATAATAAATTAAAGCGATCCCCAATGTGACAATGAATTTGTGTGATGTTTGATTCAAATAGTTAAAGTTTGTTGTTGTTACTGTGGTTGTTGTTTAAGATACAAGACGCTCATTATCGGGACGAAATATGAGCGCATAGTTCTCAATTAGCATCTTGGCCACCATATTCATTCGCCCAATATCGAAATTGATATCATTTGCAGCCAAGAGGCAGGGACCCCAAACAATGGCCAGATTAGAGGCAGGCATTCGATTCGAGGCACTAAAGGCTGCAACGCTGCAAAACAATCGAAATACATCGCTAATTAGTTTGCATAATGGCATTCGGCATATTGGTGTAGTCTAAGACATCATAGTCATAATGAACTAATACCTGTGATTAAACTCCTTACGTCCAATTAATGATTATAATTCAATGTTCTTGTTATACTCGGTACCGCGGGCGAATTATGAACATGATGAAACTTAAACTTTAAGATGCCTATGTATATGAGTACATAATCTCTACTATTTTCTATTAAAAAAACGTTTACTAGTTTGTGATTGATGGATGATTGCGTAATGTATCAATCTCATTATAAAATACTTAAGCCATAGCTATAGCTTGAAATGCTCAAAAGCATGACTTTGCTAAATTAGTTTGATCAATTATACCGATAGATAAAGACATCTATATATTAAAGCACTACTTAAAGAAAGAACTGAGTAAGTTATTTGCATATAGAATCTCTAAGACTATATTTAAATTTTGGTTATATCTAATTGATATACGATTGATTGTCTGATCTACAATATTAAGCTACTTTCTACTCTCATTTAAAAGAAAATTTCATCAATCTTTGCTAACCTACAACAAAACATGGATTTTCTAAGTTCTCATTTTTATTCAATTTGCTTTGATTGACAGTATTATGTAAGTATTATGACAGTAATTATGTAAGCCTAGCTGTGTTAATAACTCCTACACATATTTAAGACAAATTCTTTTTATCTTTTATAACTTTACAATAATTTGATTAATAGATGATTGATTGCTGTTATATCTGTTGTAACTTTTATACACATTGATCAATAGATGATTGATTGAAGATATCCCTGTATACATGTACTGAAGAGTTCATCTTTCTAAATGATAGTACCTAAAAATAAGTATGGGTTTCTCCACTCTGATTCGTAGATTGTTTAAATTGTTGTACCTTTTTTTGACACTCTGATTGATAGATAAATGATTGACGTAAATACACTGTGCTTGAGTTTTTGGGTTCTCCTTTCGTCCCTAACGTAGTTAAACTCTTTATATGGTAGCGTGTTCTGAGCATTGTTGAGAACATTTTGATTGACAGCTGATTGATAAGGAATATCTTTGCCTACATGTTGTACAATTGCTACAAGTCTCTCTTAAATGGAATGTATGCGATTCATTTAGTCTGCATTAAACCTGATCTTTCTTTGTGCATTACTCGCACGATTCTCTGGATTGAACTCACTTGGTCAAGTGTTTGATGAGGAAACGCAGCGTGGACCGATTGGGTTCGGGCATCTCATCGAAGGCCAAACGCATACGGTCGATGGCAGCATCGTCGGTGAGTCGACCCAGACGCTGGTAGGCCTCATGGGTGATAAGGGGGGCGGGAAGCTCGCGGAAGAATTGCTTATGAAGGCTGGTTAATGTATGGATGTCATCAGTCTGTAGCAAGCGTGGATCGTAGAATTGTGATAGCTTTCGTTTCAATTCATCCACCAACAGTTTGTTGCCCGAGGCACGATAGATACCATCCTGATCGATGCAATCGGGACGCTCGATGTGCGCACACACATCGACCACAAAACGTGGTACATACGGATGAGCGGACATGTTCAGCTCCAAGTCTTTGAGACGTGCCCCAAACAACGAATATTTCGGTCCATCGTCCAAATAGGTGCTATTCACTTTGCTGGTATTATTTGAGCTCTTCTTATCGGCCTTGCTAGAAAGTGGCAACAAGAAATATGTCGTCAGTGGCAAGTACAAACAAGAAAGAGAGTTGGAGTTACTTACTTTCGAGACACTTTGTTATTGACTCCAACTGCAACAGCGTACAACACGAAACATCAGCCATTGAATCAAGTTGGCAAGTGAGGCACATGAAAAGCAAAACAATGTCATACGATTAGTATAAGTATATGTAGTACATATGAGTATATATTAATATGCATACATATACGTATATTTATCCTCATAAAAAAATCTATACATGGCGGGAAATTTCGCTCCCTACGCTCGGAATATCTCATCTTCTTTCTCATCGACTCTCACAAACTCCCACAACTCGGCTGATGGATACCTGAATTTCAACTGTTTTTCAAACAATATTCACACCGTTTTGCTGACAACGGCGACGTCGACAGCGCAGCTGACTGCAATTCATTGTGGTAGAAATATATATGTAGGTATATTTATCGCTTTGTATTCCACACACTTTATATGGGCATGGGGGTATTTTGCATACGAATTCTACTAAGTCAATTTGTTTCCCTTGCAACTCACAAACAACAAAAACTAATCACAACCCAACAATAATAATAAAAATAGTCACTAAATATAAACAAGAAGTTTACTTAATATGTAACAAAACAGCTGATATTGTATAAATAATTAAAATTTTAAATAAAAATAATAAAACATTAAACATTACTACTGATTTCACAAGTAAATAATTAATTGTTCTGTGTATGACGTATTTCTAAAACTATTAAACAAATATGTCAGCTATTTTTTAATTAATACTTTGCATATTACAACTTATATGTTAGGTATAGAAAAAATTAATTGATGCATATGTAAATGCTCAAAATAATCATTCGATTTAGATATTTTTATACCCTCTAAGGGGTCTATTGGGCTAGTGAAAGTATGTAACAGGCGGATAAAGTATATATATTCTTGATCAGCATCAACAGCCGAGTCGACAATGCCTTGTCCGTCTGTCCGTCCGTCTGTCCGTCCGTCTGTCTGTATGAAAACCAAGATCTCGGAGACTATAGGAGCTACAGTCACCAAACTTGATATGTATATCAGTCTATGCTGCAAGTAGTACACGTTTATTTTGGATTTTTGCCACGCCCCCACCGTCCCCGCAAATCGTGAAAAACGATTTCACAATTCCTATAAATTGAAAAAGTATTGAAGATATATAAACGAAACTCTCACAGTATGAGCATGTTACCACTTAATGTATCCTGACCGACTTTGGTTTGGATCGGACAACTAACCCACACAGTACGTGTAAGGTAGTAATATACATATACTGACCGACTTTGATTGGAATCGGATGACTATATCATATATTTGCTATATGATGGAAATTTAGAAATGTACTAAATTTGTCATTCTGTGTAACGTTTTTGTTTTTCAATATAACTGAACTAATTTCACAGAGTATGTGTATTGTAGTATTACTTGTTTGGATCGGACAACTATATTACATAGCTCCCATATAAGTAATCCGTCTTTAGTATGAGAACCTTGTTTGTCTGATGAGGTATGCAAACCAAACATATACAGTAGGTGCAAAACATTACATTGCAAAACATTGCGCCTTTTTTCACAACTAGGTGACTAGTATATTAAGCTTTTTAGCATATAAAACAGCTCACATCAAGTACTTGATTTTGTTCTAAAATACGATGTAGTATCTTACAGCCGGCTCGCTCGACTGTAGCCGTTCCTACTAGTTTTGATTAATAAAGGCTAGCGAAAATTTAATTATAATTCGTTTTAACAATTTTCATTTAAAATATTATTAAATAAATTTTTTTCTCAATTTTTATTGTTAAAAGTAAATGTTTTAAATAATTTAACATCTTTAAATAAGCATCATTTAAGCTACAACAAAATAATTTATACATTTGAGTTTTTAATAGATATAAATAAACAAAAAGGTCCTCGAGCCTTGTAAATTTTTTCTAAAAATATCTACAAGTTTTAACTTACTTTTTACACTGTTCGTTTGCTAGTTGCAGCTATTTTTTCGAATAACAAGAATATTATAAGCTCAGCATAAAATAAATAATAAGTCTTTTTGAGTTCCAATTTATGGAGAGCATTGCTGTATGAATCTTAATTTCGTAAAAGTGTAGCAAGATTCCCCACGGTGAATCATTTGCCACCAAAAACAACAAGAGGCAAAAAAAAAAAACAAAATCACTAAAAGTGAAACCCGCAAGACTTTCATTAACTTAAATAGGCGCAGGCAAAGAAAGAGAGCGAAAGAGAGAGAGTGAATGATAGAGCGAGTAAAAGAGTGAAAGAGATGGTGCTTGAAAATTCCCCTCATACCTCTGACAACTTCTATCTGCACTCATAGCCCCACACAAATGCCACAAATCGGCAGCACATTCATATTCACATTCGCATTCGTATTCGTATTCGCATTTGCAAATTCCAATTTCATTCATAGCTGTCTCTAAGTATGTCTCTCTCAATCTAAATGTGTGTCTGTGTGTGTGTGTTTGTGGGGGCGTATGTGCAACCTTTTAAGGCCACTCAGCTTTTGAGTGGCTGACAAAACTGGTCTCTAGACACACAAGTCGAATATTCGATACAAACAGAGCAGACATCGAGGCGCCCCTACATTTGATGAAATCAGCATGTGGATTTTCCATATTATAACCGCAACGCATTATAACCGATTCGCTGCAAACTTATTAGTTTTCGTTTTATTCATTTTATAAATCAATCATACGATTTGAATCACTTTCAAATACAGAAAGTTGTGCAACACCAATTGAAAATCCGAACCTTAAACGATTCTATAATTAATCAATAGCATTTACAAATGGCTATGTATTTGTCACGTAAAACAAAAGTTTATGACCACGCTGTTTGCTTGCCTATCAATAACTGTTTTTTATGTTATATAATAAATAGAAAACCTAATTGCTTTCATGCAAGTTATAAATCCAGAGTAGTAACCCCATTACACTGCAAAAAAAACGAAAGCTTTTAACATATTTACATACTTTTAAATACAGACATTTATGGGGGATTGTTTAAATAAATAGTAAATATAATACTAACCACAAAACACGAACTCAACGCAATATTTTTGTATTTCAAAGCCATTGAGCTTTTCTTTTTAAAAATCAAATACGACTTTAACAATCGGAACATTACTTAGCTTAAAGCTATGTTGCATTCTAGAAAGCTTTTTAATAATATATATATTTTAAGCATCCTTGAACTCTTCGCAAAATAAGTCAATTTAATATTGTATTTCAAAGTTATTGAACTTTCTTTATGAAAAAATAAACTGTGACTCTATAAAAATCGATAGACTATTTAGCTTAAAGCTTAGTTGCATTCTAAAAAGCTTTATTAAACACACAATACGAAATTTTATGCAAAATTTGGGAATATTTTTGATTGGCATCGAGTCGATATAGCCATGTCCGTCTGTCCCCTTTTCTGCATGTCCGTCTGTCTGTCCGTAAACAACAACTATAAAACCAAGGAACACCAAGTTCGACATGCAGATTGCTAAATGTAATACAAAGACAAAGGCATCCAATTCTTTTAATGCCACGCCTCCATCGCCCACAAAAAAACAAAACAAATTGAAAGTTTTTATGCCTCTTACTCACGAATTTCTTAACGTATAGTTTTGTTACTTCACACTCGTTTAGAGATTAACAATATAAAACGATCCTGAAAATTCCATCACGATCGGTTGATAATCAAAAAAGTTATCATACATCGAAAACGTTCATTTTTAGCAGAAGCTTAGCACTGAGCTCAGTTGCAGAGCGGCCGTTGGAGGGATATTACACGCTTGTGCGTGCTTGACTGAACTTTTCTTTCTTGTTGTATTTTGAATTTAATTGCCTGTTAATATTTGAAACTACAAATTGAGTGAGTGAATCCCTTTTGCTACGCCCCTGGCATTGGCAAGCAAGCAAGCACATAGCTGAGCGATAATCGATATTAATTGTAGAACTGTTATGTATTGTACTTACTTTTGAAGACAAAGCGGTTCTTAATCGGCTTCTTGTCATCCTCGCTGGGTAAATCCACCAGATTGCCAATGGATGCGCTTTTAAAGCGTTGCAATATCGTTGTCTGCTGCGTCTGTCGCACCTCATTGTCTTCCTCGATTTGCTGGGCACGCAAAATATCAGTCACTGGCACAATCTGTAATCACAAGACAAGACACGCACATATCAATTACGACTGTATGGTACGGTAGAGCACCTACTATAGCTACTATAACATCATGAACAAGAACAACAAGTAGAAGCTGCGATTAGAGATACAGATACAAATTAATTGCACTTTGTATCGTTTCGTTTTTAGTTTCATGTTGCTTTTTCACTGGAATCTTCACTTGAATTTTCTTCATAACTTTTGATTGTTTTGCTGTTTGTGTGTGTGTGTGTTTCTTACCGTTGTTATTCTACGTTTCGATTTGCCTTTACCCGTCATTTGTTATCTGTTTTGGCTGTTGGCCCACCCCACAAACACACACACCCGGAAAACGAAAGAAGCACACCCGTACACACACACACAAGAGCATATAAAAATTGATAAGAAATTGAATTGGATTTTGGTTGGAAAAGCAGAATGAGCGACGCGTGCAATGAGAAACGCAAACGGTTAATGTGCGCCCAAGATAACGAAATGTTGAAAAGTGTTCGAGAATTGCACGAATTTGTTGTATTTATTATCGTTCTCTATCGGTAAACTAAGCTCTGTCATATTACCCCCCTAACACCAACCCAAACCCACCTCAACTCACCTATCTTCCTCCTCCTCCTCCTTGCCACCCACACACTCTCCCACTTCCACTCTAACATATATGGTATATACAGTGCTGATATTCTGTTTCTCCACAGCATAAACAATACGTAAAATACGAAACTTGGGCTGCCCAACAGCGCTGGTCAGCTGTCTAGAACCGCAACTGTATGTGTATAACAAGCAAACAGCTTGGATTACTAGCACCGATCGTTATGGCGTCTGTGGCAGCCATATGCATATGAATCCATATACCATATATGTATGTATGCACTTAGTTGCTTGTGTGTAATATTCGCATTCCCGGAATTTATCCAAGCAGCTGATATATAGAGTATTTAACTTATCGACTTCTCGCCAACTGTCACGAATTGGTCCGAATAATCAACCAATGCTTGCGTCATTGTTGCAAATCCCACCGATTTCATCAACAAACTCCAAAATAATGTACTGTTCTGATTTCAGTTTTAACATCTGCACCATTTCTATAGATAATTAAAAATAAGTTTCGTTTTCTTGCATACTGTGTCGAATCTGGTTTGCATAAAGGGTACAAAAAAGATTTTTATTAGATTTTTCTAAAGCCAGGAATTTAATACGTATAGTGACCAACCCATGATCTTGTCGATATTTTATTTTAAATATGAAATCGGATGGATAGCAGAGATTTATCAATCTGATTCGAAAATTGAAGAATTTCCGTGATTACATATAAAATATACCTAGTTCCATACGAACTTACAGACATGTCATTATCGGCTTTTGATGCTGATCAGAAATATATATACATTATCATCGTAGCAAATACAATCTATACTCCACAAGAAAAATCAAATTATAAAATCCAAAATTTATAAATTCAACTGAAAAAAACTTAATGAGTTTTTCTTCCATTTACTTTAGCACAAAAAATTAGTAAAATATTTTTAAAAAAAATTGAATATTTTAGTTTGAAAAAATTGGCTTAAAGATCTATATATTTAAGTTAAATGAAATTAAAGCACATTTAAAATCTATTAAAGCTAAGACCACAATGAACCAAAAATAAATTAAAAAAAAAATCCACTACAATTTCAATAGGACACAATCAAAATGAGAATCTTTTCAATCAAAAAGAAAAAAACAATATAATTTTTCATTACATTAATAAAACTAAAATACATTTGTATTTGCATGCATTGGGTATACTACATTGAATGGTTATGGGGTATGCGAATTTGTAGCAACAATATAAAACATCGACAACTGGTACTATTTGCACAAACTGCGCTGTGTTTTATCAGTGCAAAAATTTAAAACTAAAATGCGCAAGATTAAAATCAATTCTGTTTTGCTTTCGTTTTCGTGATTAGTACTTTATGTCTATATATTTTTTGTTTTTTAGTTTGTACATAAACAAACAAGAAAGAAAATGTCAGTCGAGCATGCCGACCGTGTAATACCCTCTGAGCTTCGTTTCCAATTATATGAGCTCAAATTGGAGAAGCTGCTGCAAGAACTTAGCATGCACACATGTTTGTGTGTCAATCTCGCTCGCACAGTGCAATGCACGTGGCTATGCCTTGCTTGAAAGTAACGATTTTTGTTGTATGACCAACTTTTTAAATTAAAGTCCGATTTTGATGACATTTTCACTATTGTTTAATATTATTTCAAGTATATGCTAAGTTACAAAACTATACGAAAAGAAATACGTGATCCGAAAGTATGTGAACTTTCAATGAATTTGTACTTTATTTGGGCGAAGGGTGCGTGGCATCCAAAAAATTTTAATGGCATTGTCTTTATATTGTATTTAGAAACCTGCAGGCCAAAATTGATGTTTCTAGGTGTTATAGTTTCTGAGATATTAGCCAAAAACATGTATCTATTCTGAGATATGTCTGGTTTTTCGTGGGCGTGGCATCATAAAAAGGAAGGAAACTTTTATTGACTGACCAAATATGTGGTCGATACTGACCAAGTTTGAACTTGTAGCTCTTACTATATCTGAAATCTGTTTGTTTATACGGATAGACGGTCAGACGGACATGGCTATATCGACTCGGCTTATGATGCTGATCAGATATATATTTACTTAATGGGGTCTGCTACGCCTCCTTCTGCCTATTACATACTTTGCACAAACCCAATATACCCCTCAGAGGGTATAAAAAGCAAAACAGTGCGTTGTGGTTGTTGTTGTTGTTGTAGGCATTGTTTTTGCAATTACCACAGAGCGCGATTTTGGGCATCTTTTGAATACGTATGTAGAACGTAGTGCGCCATTTGTTGTAGTTGTAGTTGTTGTTGTTGTTGTTGTTGCTGTTGTTGTTGAGCAACAGATTAGCATACTTGTATCTGTAGCTGTATTTGTATCTGTATCTGTATCCAAATCTGTATTTGTATCTCTATATCGGTATCTAAATGTGTGCGTTGACTGCCAGAAACAAAATTCTAATTTATATGCCCATCACGAATTGTTGTTGACTGTTTTTTTTTTTTATTGTTGTTGTTGTTTTGCCATTGTTGTATAATACTATAATACCCTATTAATCGTGTAAACTGAAGGGGTGTTCACAAAAAAAGGCAGCGCAAAAAATTGATGAAATTAAATGCAATGTTTCTTGTGAGTGCTTTTCCTAGTGAATCAAAAACTTTTCTATATTTTGTAGGGTAAGTATTAGTCGGGACATACGTGTGTTAATAGTTAACAATATCATTTCATTTACAGCCTAACTATGATTTAGTTTAACTCTATAAATGATTTTCAGGGTAACCAGTGATAGTGCATACTCTCCTATATCATGCTTGCAAAGTGTAACTTTTAATTTTCAAGAAATTTGTGTCATAGTTTACAGGGTTAACAGCAGTCGAGCATACTCCTAGAGCATTCTAACATGTTTTCTTATTGTGTTTTTTATATATATATATTTTTTTTTATTTAAGTTTAAAAAATTTAATTGATACGACCTCGAGTCACAGCACAAACTTGTCGCGGTATTTGTATCTGAATCTATTTGTGTATCTATGTATCTATCGAATCTGTTGGCTTAGCACTCGCTCTCAATTTGCCCATATGATTCACCAACAAAACAATGTCGGCATTTTTTGTGACCTGTTGGTCTTTTGTTTTGATTTGCAAGTAACTCAAAAATGTATATCAAAGTGTTTAATTTGTGTTGTGTTTGTGTATCGTTAACGGGTTGAGCTTCTCCACTGGCCCCGCATTTTTCAGGGACACAATGTCAATGCAGTCAGCAAACAGAATTCAAGCTGAACAAGCCTTAGAGATTGTCTTAACCATAAACACTCACACACACACTCACTCACATTCATATGTATCCATTGTTGTCAAGTGCCAAGTGCTTGTATATTGACTTGGCATTGCGTAGGCAAAGTCACAGCAATGTTATTTAAACATCCGCTGCTCAATTGGGTTTTTTTTCTGGTTTTTGTGGCACTTGCAACCTCGTCTCAACACTCTACATATAACATACATATATTTATCTTAACACCCAATGAGTCGCGCTTTCAAGCTCAATTTGTACATTCAAATTTGATTCTTGACCAAATTCAGTTACACATTTTGTATAAACAATTATCGATTGATAATTGGGCGTATAAATAGTGAGCTACTTACTTACTTACTAAATCAAAAAATTGTGTAAATAAGCACAGCAATACAATTAACTTTCAGAATTTAAAAAACTTTCAGATTTTCCAAAATATTATAACATGTCTTACCTATTAGATGTGAAATATTTTGAATTGTAGAAGCTCAAAAATTATTATATTTATCCAAAATCAATGAAAGGTAGATAATATATAGTACATATATATATAACAACCTTTTAGTAGTCAACAAACTTCAGACTTAAATCAATAAAACAACAAACAAAATCATACATAAATCACAAAATTAAGAAATCATAAACAATCATGACAAATCTCTGGATTTAAATGCTCTTTACAATCTTCATAATAAATCTATATTTCCCAAAAAAAAAAAACAGTATTAAATTGGCAATATCTACAATACTACTTCAAAATTCTCCATAATTATACCATTACCATTTTGAAAGCCATATAAATATAATACAGATTTGTATTTCAAACTAAAAACGCTGCAAATTGAGGTTATGTAACTACTTAAGGCATTCTACAAGATAAGAGATTTCCGACAAAACCAAAATTATGACTTCGACACCGAGATAAGTGTATTTGAGGCAATTTGAAGGCACTGCTCGTAATATCCGGCCCTTTATTCAAACATATGTATGTAGAGCGTTCAAGCCCTGTTTTTAAACATTTTTACGTACATATTTCTGTTAAGCAAATTTAACCGATAAGTGGAAGAAAAAAGCACACAGTCCACCTATAATTATGTATGTACATATGTAAAAGAAATTTTTGTCTGCAGAACTCACAATCAACAGTCGAATTTTACAAAAATATTTGACTAATGTTTAACCAATTAAATTCTGATAAATGTCCATGAAAACGGGGAGTGTTTCAAGGAGAGGGGGGGGAGGGGCGGCCGTGAGTATTAACGACAGACAGAAAATGAGGAACCGGTTCCCAAAAAAACACAAAACACAAAAAAAACCGATGGCAAACTGGCAAAATTCAAAGCCAAAGAACTTGTATGCAAAAACAAAATAAACAACAAATTGTCGCTGTTGTAGCCCAAACGCGAAATGTGATTCAACATTTTGTATATTTTATATTGTATATTTTTTTGTTTTGTTTGTGCTTCGAAGATCCGAGAGAGTCTCTTCCGAAATGAAATTCCATAGAATTTCTCATGCAGCGGCAAAATGCATCAAATGCAAAGGGGGAAAAAATAAAATCCGAAAAAAAAACAGCAACAACAAAACGTGAGAGGTAAATAAATAAAAATACATGCATAATGCCAAAGAATCGGGGAGAAAGAGGGGAAAAAAGTAATAACATATGATATCAACAAAGCGCAATAAAATAACGACTATACGAAAATTTACAAACAAAACATTACAAGTCGCCCCACCGAATGCTCTACACAGTAAACAATTTTTCAACACACAAAAATATCTTTGCGAAATTTGAGAGTTTTCGCTATTAGTGATATAGATTTATTTCGAAATATTTATCAAAGAAGTGTTATGGATCAATTCTAATTTTATTTGCAAAGCAATCAGAATAAAGACTCTCATTTGTAAACAAACTTTAAAGAAAAAATTTAAAAATAAATTACAATACTACAATTGAAATGTTTTACATACATTTAACAAAAACAAATATTATCCATTCTAAAATCTTTAACGAATTTAAAACAAGTCGACTGTAGTAACTGCTTTATTTTTACAGTGTATAGCTTGAAATTTCAACACAATCATTCAATTGATAATGTATGAACTAGTTGAAACTAACTAATCTCAAACTAGTGTGAATCAAAATTGGTCCAGTTTGCATTGTTATATATAGTTTTCATATAAAAACTTCCCAAAGACGTATTCCTCTAGTGACGAAAGCGCATATATAATTTACTAAACATTTAGAAATACTACATATACTTACTAAAAGCTACCTTTTACCAGCTGCTACTTATCAATGAATATCTATCTATCTATTATAAACGTATTATGCCAGAAATGTGTTATATACCAAAATGAAGGGAATTTCACTGCATATAAATAGTATATTAATATTAAGTTAATTTTTCTATGAAATAAAATAAAATAAAATGAAAAAAAGTCCATAAAATGCAACTTTTGCAATGCAATTTATAGATCATAAAATTCAACGAGTAAGATTTTGTAGTAATGTAAATCATTTTTTCTAATATTTGAAACAGCAGTGGGTCTATTTAGCCATTTTTCGCCAAACTAGCGGTAAAAAGTTAGCTTTTAAGGGAGCAAAAAAAATTTTAATTTAAATTAAGTTCAAAATATCTTTTCAGTCGTTTTTTTATGACCGACAGGCTCTTGATGCTGATCAGGAATATAAACACATTATCTTTGTAACAAACACAATCTATACTTCACAAGTAAATACAAATTATAAAATCCAAAATTTATAAATTCAACTGAAAAAAAAATAATGAGTTTTTCTTTCATTTACTTCAGCACAAAAAATTAATAAAATATTAAAAAAAAAAATTATAATTTTAGTTTGAAAAAATTGGCTTAAAATTCTATATATTTAAATTAAATGAAATTAAAGCACATTAAAAATCTATTAAAGCTAAAACCACAATGAACCAAAAATATATTTTAAAAAAATCCACTTCAATTTCAATAGGACACAATGTTTTCTCATGTTGCGTCACTAGCGTGGACTGTCTTCAACAGTTGTACAAATTTGCAATTTATAAACGGAAAGGGTATTTCTTATTCTTGGAATTACCCAACCAAAAGGGCCTCGATCTGTGTGTGTGTGTGTATTTTATGCAAACGCCAAAACTGTAAAGTTTCCCCATCAAACGGAGCTAAAGTTAACGACAAAGCAAAAACAACAAAACAAACAAACAATCGAATCAACAACCGTTATACTCACATTCGCAGACACTCACACATTTAAAGTGATGCACTCACACAGAGACAATTGCAATTTGCAGCGTTTAATTGATGGGGCCGCGAATGAAGAAGAAGAAGACGAAAAAGAGAAAAACAATGCAATTGCAGTTCCCACTATGCAATATGGGCAAAGAGTGCTAAAATTTGGGAACATCAGCTAATAGAGTTTATTGCTACATTTAGGTAGTCCAGTGGCTCAGTGTGCTGAATGCTGAGTTGTTATAAACCAAGTTTAAGTCCCAGTGGAACCCCACGTATAGTCAAAAATTGGAATTGTATGAGTAAGAGATCTCGGGGTTGGTAAACGCTACCAGCGAAAAAATTGCTATGTAAACTCACTATTTAGTCAGTCAATGCAAATTTGTTTTATTTCTTGAATGCCACACCCCATTCGCCCACAATAAGCAGAAAACTAGACATATCTTGAAAAACAAATAGAGGTTTTTGGTTAACATAAGACTTTGGGGAAACAATTTTGGCATTAATGTTGCTATATACAACATTAAAACAATGTCATTATGAAGGGTATACACCGTCGTGCGTACTCGACAATTGGGTCGGTTGGATTAGGCTGAAATCCCGTTTATCACCTTTACGAAAACTTTAAACTACGAATAAAAAAAATTAACAAAAAATGTATTTTCATTTTCTTTTCAAAAACTTTTCTAATCGATTAGGAAATTTGTGTATATTAAAAACATATATGCTTTATGGCTTCGCAAATGAGTTTTGAGCGTGTTACGTTCAGTTGAGGTCCAGTTATCACGTCTTTAAGAACTTTAAACTACTATAACTTTGTCAAAACTGCCGCGAAATGGCAAATTGAACTTTGGTAAACTTCAAATTTTAGTAACTGCTATATTTTTGGCAAAAAATATTGTGCAATACTGGAAAATACGTGCTCCAATTTAACAAAAAATGCAAATATATTCGATAAGAAATACATGCTGATTTGTGATGCTGATCAAGAATTTATATACTTCACCCGCAGCTGTCACGCTCGTTGCATACTTTTAGCCAACTTATTATACCCTTTGTAGAGGGAAAACAAGATCAGAGCGTGATCGAAGGTGTTAAATAAAAGTGTTGCAAAATGATGCAAATACAAGCAACAAGTACTTGTTTCAGTTTAGATTTAATGCTAATAACTTTTGCATTTTAGCCCATAGTGCAGTGGAATGAGCAAAAGCACATAGATAAAAGTGAGATAGAAAGGGGGGGATGTAGTCATCTCTTCTACTTCCGACAGCACTCTAAGCACACTCCTCACACTCCTCGCACACCTCCGCTCTCCGCTCACACTTACCATGTCTTCCTCATCCTCACAACAGTTGACATGCTGCAGCTGTTCGCGCCAAGCCAGCACCGAGGTGGGAATCAGCAGCCGTCCGCTGGAACGAACGCGCAGCTTGCGGCCGGCACGAGCAGAGACGCCGCGTTTGCTGCTCGCTGCGGCAGCCAGCACAGCCAAAGCCCAATCCTCTTTGAGGGGACGGGGTATGGATTCGGGAATGTCATCGTTATCGTTATCGGCTTCACAGCTGCAGCCGCTGTCATCGTTGCTAGGCATTGTTGTTGTCGCTGCTGTTGCTGTTGTTGTTGCTGCTGGCTTTCTTCTAGCCACGGACAAGCTGGACGCCGGCATCGGTGGCGGCAGCGGCGGCGCTGGTCTGCGTATGCGCGTCATAAAACGCTGATGAATTTGAGACCGTTGATAGTCATAGAAGATGGCGCTATATTTACGCGGTTCGCTCAAACTGTAAAAGATGCAAATGTTGCGCAGCAGCGGATGCGTCAACTGCGCTGCACTTGCTGATGCTGCTGCTGCTGCTGTTGTCGCTGCAGCTGCAGTTGCAGCTCCGTGGTTTTCTCTGCCGCTGTCGAGGCTGCTGCCACCGGCGCTGCTAATGGAGCCCAGCGTCGCAGTGCTGTTGGTAACGGTGCTGCCCACACTAAGCGTCTCAGCATCGAGCGCTGCCCGCTGTTCGCTCTCTTGCTGCTCTTCTCTCCGTCCGCTTGTCTTTTCGAACATGAACTCATCGTCCGTCTCCCAGGCGCCGTGATCCATTGATGCTGTCGGCGATGGCAGCGGCGTCGTTGCTGGCGTCGTCGCTGTTGGCGTCGTCGTGGTCGTGGTCGTCTGCTTAATCAGCTTGTGACGTGCACCGGCTGCAAATGCTGCTGCCGCCTGTAAAGCTAGCGTCTCTGCCTCCTCCTCCATTTCGACATCGACATCGACGTCAACATCTGCGTCATCATCGGGCAATGTTTCGGCAGCTGTGATGATCTCAAAATCATCGATATCGGGCTCCAGAGTTTTATACTGCCATATGGTCTGATAAATCGATTCTTCCTCCTCCTCCTCCTCCTCTTCACCATCCCCTGTCTCCACTTCTCCCTCCCCTTGCGCTTTTACCAACTCTATCTTCATCTCAGTATCGTCATTGTTGTTGTTGTTGTTGTTGCTGGAATTCTCATTTCGAGGTTTACTCAGCGCCGTTTGGGGACTACGCATGGGCACCTGAGGCGCCGGTCGGCGTACCTTTATCACATAATTCTACAAAAGAATCGAGAGAAGCAAAACTTTTCGTTGTCAACTCAATCACAACGCATTCCAGAGACACAAATCACCACAGCACAAAAAGACTATGTCTCATTTTTGGGCTCACCGCAATTTTACGTGCAAACTACGAGTGTAATCTGAGTTTTGAGCGAGTAACGAGTGGGCAAAACAAGTAAAAATAGTTGACAATCGTTAGTTTTCATTTTTTTCTAGTACCAAAAAACAGTCTTATACCTCAATCGTGTTAAGATCGCTTAAAAATTCGTTCTAAACATAGTTCTCTATACAAAAATTCACTTTTATACTCATATACTACAAACATTATAGCATTGCTTGATCGTTTTCAATTATATTTTTAACAAAGTGTTATTTCTTACCTGTTTAAAAGTGTTTTATAAGTATTATTTAAAACTTTACAGAATCTTTTTGCTATAACATTTTATGCCAAAGCTGCATTTTGTTTATTTAAGAAAACTTTGAAAACTTTAAAGAACGAATTGTTATAGGCAACTCGTATATTTCTGCGGAAAGTTAATTATTTGTTATTAAGAACTGTTTTATAATGCAATTAGCAAATCAAGCGTAGAAAGTGTTGTGTTTAATAGTCGATTTTTCTTAAGAAAAATAATTTAATTTGTGTTTTTTGCAATTCATTTAAAGGCAAATTTGTATACTCAGTTGCACAGTTTGATCGTTTAAGGGTAACGATAACTTTTAAATATATCGATATTTGGATGTATTATCATTTTGATTTAAAGTTTAAAGTTTTCTTACACTCATAACTTAAGCGCTTCAAATAGATGCTTCTGAATTGTTAGCTGTTGTTTGCATACTCGTTACTCAACTCGTTATATTACTCGACTCGTTACCTAAGCTGATGTTTAAACACAAAGTTCATTGTTTTGACTGTGTATTTGACTAATAGACAAACTTAGTGTATTCATTGTCTAGAATATAGAGCTAAATGGCTTTACGTAATGCTCGTTACGTGCCATTTTCAGCACTCGTTACGCTCACACCGCTCACTCGTTCCAATTGTTGTTTCTCTTCTTGCGAATTTCGAACTGAATTCTCACGATTTTGGCATTCGATAGTTTCGAGCGGACAAACAACTGTTTTGTTTTCTACTTATTTTGCTTTGTTACGCTCCATTTTGCGCATTCTTTTTCGTTTTGTTTTTTTTTTCGTATTATTTCAGTTTGTTTTTATCAACATTTTTTCTGCACTTGCACTCTCACTAGAAAAAAAAAACAAAAAAAACAAAAGAAAATAAACAAATTGGCAAAACACTTGAAGAGCGCAGTTTGGCATAATTGTTGTTGGTTTAAGATTCACTGCGTCTTGAATTACGCTTCGATTCGTTTGATTTGGACTTAGTGATGGCACGATTAATCATTTGATACACAAACGTGATTTATAAGTTATCGAAAAAAAATCTATTAATCGAATTATTATTTGTACTTGTTGAAACGCACTTTTTAATCGTTTGGAAAGGTTAAAAAAATTAATCGATTATTTACATTTGTTACTTGACTTATAATGAATCAAGCAATTGATATGATAATCGATAAATTCATTTCTTGTCTTTATTATTTTGGTTTCGATTACAATTAGATTTAAGTGACAAATATTGTAGAGAAATTGTAGAGAATGTTTTTAATCATTTGATAATTCGATTATTATAATTTTTAGTCGTTTAAACACGTTAATAATCGTTGAAAAAAAAATATAAAAAATAATTAATCGATTTTCTTAATTTGTCATGTGGTGGAATTATCGATTAGTTCATATTTTTAGCATCCCTTTTCGAGTTTCGATTAATCAAAATTAATCAAAAATTTCAGAAAATGTTCTTAATCTTTTGATAAATCGATAATTTTACTTCTTCGTCTTTTCAACACAATTAATAGGCGTTGGCAAGAAAAAAACGATTAATCGATTACTTTCATTTGTTGTCATTTAAATGCGTTAAGTAATCGCTAATTTTAAATTAATGAATTCTAGAGTAATTAATTTGTTTTTACCCATCACTATTTTTGGTTTCTGATTACGCTTTCGATAACGATTTTCGTAACAAGTTTACAACTCTCACGCTTCTGCTTCTGCTCTCTCTCTCTCTCTCTCTCTCTCTCTCTCTCTCTCTCTCTCTCTCTCTCTCTCTCTCTCTCTTCTGTTTGTCTCTTTCGCTCTCTTGTGATTTACCGTTATGTTTGCACGTTTCATTGCAGTGAACCCAAAACATTGTTGCTAACAATTAGTTGTTGTAATTAATCAATTTGTTTTTCTTCAATTATGAAAAATCGATTCATTTGCATGCAATTTGGCTATTGACCTGTGTCGCTTGCTGTTGTTGTTGCTGCTGCTGCTGCTGTTGTTGTTGTTGTTGCAGTTGGTTGCCATTGTCACACTCTTTGTTGTTGTTGTTATTGTTGTTATTTTCACTGTCGTCGCTGGTGGAGCGCTCAGCATTGCCGCTTTGTTTGGGCGCCGCCATTGCAGCGCAGTCGACTTTAACGCCGTTATTGCTACTGTTGTTGCTGTTGCTGTTGTTTTCGCTGCCAGCGCACTTTGATCGCGTCTTAATTACGCTCTCACCAACACACGCGCACTTGCTCTCACACACACACGCGCTCTCTCTCACGCTATCGCTCTCGTTCTCGCTCTCTGCTTGCGTTACGTTATCGCTGCCCAGACGCGTTGCGACCGCAACGTCGTCACTCGTTGGCGTCGCTGGCACAACTGCCAGCTCCAATGGCGTCGGCCCCAATTGTTGCTGCCGTCGCTGTTGCTGTTGCGTCGTCGCCGTCGTTGCTGACTCACGCAGGCGTCGCAGCCAGCGCTCGATGTTAAATTTGTTATCGCTGCGCAGTCGCAGCCGCAGTCGCTGTCGACGCTGTGGACTATGCAAATAGGCGCTGAGTAATTTGTGCCAATTGCCAATGAAACAAACGACGCTGCCATGCAAACTGGCAGCGAGTGCAGCGCTCTGCCACAGCTGTTCTAGCGTAAGATTTAGCGCTGCTAACGGCGCTGCTGCTGCTGCCGGTACTTTGATTGCACGCTGTGCAGTGACTGCGACAGCGACTGCGGCCAAACCGCTGAGAAATTCACCCACAAAGGCGGCATCGTTGCGTTCATTGATGCCGCAGCGACGTTGACGCTGCTGCTGCTGCTGCTGTTGCTGTTGCTGCAATTCCAATTGTTGCGGCGGCGGCGTTGGCTGCGGCGTCAACTGTTGTTTGCTTAGCAGCTTGCGCTTAAAATCGTTTACTAAGCGCTGTTGCAGCGCAGTAGTTGTCGCTGTCGCTGTCGCTGCCTCCGTGTCGTCGTTACTGCGCCTTAGCGTTACCAACTGCTGCGCTTCGCGCTCCTCTGCCGCTGCCGCTGCCTCAGCTTCCGCTTGCTCTGCTCTGCCCCGTTCGTACGCTGGCGGCACGCTCTTGGGCTGCTGACAGCCGACGCCGCCATTCAGATCCTCATAGCTGTGCAGTTCGCGTCGCAGCTGCTGCATCCACTGGCAAATGCTGTCATTCAAATAGAGCGCTGACGGCGGCGCCGCTGCTGCTGCTGCTGCTGCTGTCGCTTCGGTAGGCTGCGGCGGTTGCGGCTGCTGCAGTGGCTGTGACTGCTCCTCTGGGCGTCGCAGCAGCCGCACGGCAGAGATGCGCGGCTTTTTGTGGCACACATCCTGTGCTGCTACGCGCTCTGCTCGCACTCTGCCATAAATATGCTGATCGCTGCTACTGCGCTGCTGCTGCTGATGCTGCTGCTGCTGCTTCAGCTCACATATGCGCTGCATATCAAAAGTTTCCTGCGTGCGAAAAACTTCATCCACATTGTGGATTATTTCCAGTGAGCCACCGCCCACCGCTGCCCCCACGCCCCCAACCTTAGCTCTGCCGTCGCGCGGCTGAAAGAGGCGTCGCTGCAGCGAAGCAGAGCGATTCAGCTGCTTCAGTGAGCCAAAGAGACGCGTCAGCGTCGTCGCTGCACTCGACTTGGAGTAACTGAGCAGCGTGCGCGACTTGACGCCACTGCCGACGTTGGCTTTGGCTGCAGCTGCCGTTGTGGGCGTGGCAGTCGGCGTTGTTGTGACGCTGCTGCAGTCGCACTGCTCGCTGTCGCTATAAATGCCGCGGCAGAGCTCACAAATGTTCTCATAGATGTTGCAGTCGCTGCTGCTGCTACTCTGCGCTGCCGCAGCTGGCGTTGGCGTTGGCGTTGACGTAGCTGGCTGCAGTGCAGCCACAACGCTGCCGCTAACAATGCACTGGCAGAAGTGACAGTAGCGACCTTGGGCGCCAAAGACGCCGTAACCGCAGCCGCGACATAGATTCTCATAGATTGCCTCGCGGCGAAAGTATTTGCGCAGCTGCTGCGACGCTGTCGATGGCAGATTCTCATAAATGTGTTGCGACGGCGATGGCGACGGCTGCTGCTGCTGTTGCTGACGACTGCGCTTGTGTCGCTGCTGCTGCTGCTGCGTCGCCTCATTCTGATTGGAAATGTGTTGTTTGTTATTGTTGTCACTGATATCGCTGTTGTTGTTTCTGTTGCGGCTGCGACTGCGACTGCGACTGCGGCTTCTGTTTCGATTTCTTTCACTGCTGCTTTTCATTTCCACTTGTTGAGGCATTTCGTTTCACTGCTGTTGTTATTGTTATTCTTATTATATTGCTGCGTCATCATTTATTATAACATTAAGGAAAAAAAAATGGAAACAATTTTTCAATTTTGTTCTGTTTTTTATTTTATTTTTATTTTTTGTGTTTTATCTGTTTGTTATTCGCTTTTAATTGATGCGTGTCAACTGTCAAATGTGCACGCGCTCTCTCTCCCTCTCTCTATCTCTTTCTCTCTTCAATGCTTCGGCTCTCTCGCGTTCTTGCTCTCCCACTGCACACATGCACGCACGCACGCGCTCATTATTTGCTCTCTCCCCCCACCACACCACACCATTCACTCTCTCTCACACACAATCGCCTTTGGCTGCTGACTCTCTCAAATTGTGTGTGACTCTTGCTCTCCGCGCTTTAACCCTTAAGCTGTCTGCACCAGTTAAATCAACAGCTTCGTTATCAATTGTTCAATTGTTTACAAGCATGTTACAATGTACAATATAGATAATGCCGACGGCTCATAAAGCTACATAAAACAAGAAACAAAAATTCAGTTGAGCCCGCCCGACCGTGTAATACCCTCTGACTTTCATTTCCAATTATATGAATTGAAATCGGAGTAAGCGCTACAAGAACTTTACATGCACACGTGTTAGTATGTACATATGTCTGTCCGTCAGTGCATGTGGTTGCGCCTCTGCTTAAAATACCCGTTTTCTTATGTATGATAACCTTCTTAATTATAGTCCGATCTTGATGCAATTTATAGAATCGTTTAATGTTATTATTCTCCAAACGAATACAAGTATACAAAGTTATACTTTTAGAAATACGCGAGTTATAGGTATGAAAATTTTCAATTTGTCTAGTTTCTTATGGGCGAAGGGGGCTTGGCAGCCAAAAAATTATGATGTCATTGTATTTATATTGCTTCTAGCAAGTTTCATGCCAAAATTGGTGTTCCTAGGTTCCATATCAACTGAGATATTCCCTAAAAACATGTATTTTTTTTCGAGGCATGTCTTGTATTGGTTAAAAGGAGCTTGGAAAAAGGGTCGACACTGACAAAAATAAAGATTTTAGCTCTTACCGTCTCTGAGATGTTCAGACAGACGGACGGACATGGCTATATCGACTCGAATGCTGATCAAGAATATATATACTTTATGTTGTCTGCAACACCTCCATCCGCCTGCTACACACTTTGCACAAGCCCAATATACCCCTCAGAAGGTGTAATAACACAACACAGCAGAATTCAGATTAAAAGCTGAATGAAAACTTAAGCAATCAACAGATAAAGTTAAAAGCTTTAAGCAACTTAAGCAAAGTATTATAATATCTACTACTGAGAACTGCTGGTAAATAGACCTGGTAGCCGATTAAAGGTTAATAATAACTGTTGCCTGTGGATGCTACTGGTGATCCGTTAGACTATGTTATCTTAAAAAGTTATGTGGTCTATTAAGTTTGTTAACAACAAATTTTGAGAGCAGCAGGCAGCTGGGACTATCTCAGATCATTACGTTAGAGTCTTTAAGAGTTGAAGCCAAGAAAATTGTATTGCATGTGTGAAGGTTCGTCTATGCCTCAAACAGATTAATTTTTTCTTTAGACTATTACCGACACGGCAATTCGTAATAGCCGACTATAATAATAATCACCGATTCTCTGGGATTAAAGTGTTTAAATGGAAGGATACTGCCGATGCTGATCCAGCATAAGTATTAATAAATGTATTTTTACACAAACCGCCTCTAACAAACCTAATAGACCAATATAATTATCTAAATTACGTGGTCTAAAAACTTCAAAAAACGAAGTTCTTCAGCTAACTGCATAATATCTTATTTAATATTTTAAAAATTTAAAAACCTGACTTTTTTCTATAACTCTTATATTGTACAAGGTCTTTTAGAGTCGATTCAATCGGTTGGTGCATATTCTACTTAGTTTACTTTATTTTTCAAAACAACATTACATGTATTGTGTTTGTTTTCGAAGGCAAACCGATGGATGAGTCACAATGGCCAACGGGCAACAAAGCATGTCGAGATGTGTTTAACCCCTACTTGCCCCACCTCAGTGTCTCTCTCTCTCTCTCTCTCTCTCCCTGCCAGCTTAGGTCGCCGAGTGCCGGGTTAGGGGCGTGGCCCAAAGCGTCACTCAAATTAAACGCTCCGACATTGCGCAACGCCGCGGCGTTGCAAAGACCCTTGGGAAAACAAAACAGAGAAACTGAGAAGTGTAGAATTGGAGAGAAACAGAGACACCGAGGCACAGAGAAACCGAGAAACTGGTTAATGCTTGACAGTTGCGTAAATTCTTTCACCTACGCCTGCCTCACAGGTGCCGTCGTTCTGGGCCATGGAATGTGGACTAGAAATGAATTAATACAAATGTACAAATGTAAATATAATCAAGAGTCTATTAATTCCAAAGTCGTAGAGCCGACTTGGCTAATAGCTACATTTCCATGCTCTAGATTCTAATTTGATTTGATATATGCACTTCAAAATCAATTATTTTTCAAGTCAAATTTAAACCCAAGTTTAAATTTACTGATCTTTTCTTTTATACGTATTATTTTCTTTTATGTTCGGACTTTAAGGCTACTTATTATATAAAGCTATTTTCATAAACGATACCAGAACGTTAAAAACATAACCTCACATAAAAATATCTATAGAGTACAAGGGTTAAGCAAGAAATCTGTTTATTTTCTTAGCGATTCTCTTTTTAGTCATATTTTTTATTAAACTTGTACTTTTGAAATGATTTCACTTAAAAAAACGTTCATTGTTAAATCATTTCAATTAATAAATCAACTTCTAGATAATAGCAAACATTTTTCTACAGCAAAGCGATCGTAAATTGTGGAGAGTTTTATGTCTGGTAAGCTGCAAGATAAGAAGCAGATTGATTGCAATATTGGAAAGGAGTAAGAGAGTAAGTACAAGAGAGAAAGAAGGCAAAAGATAGCGATGGAGAATTGCAAAATGGCATTATTTTTGCAGCAGTCGCAGAATTTTCTGGCATATTTCGTAACACATAAACTTTTTGTAGATTTACAAAATTTAAAAAATATTTTGGTAACATATAACGAATTTCGATTTTATTTTCTTTTAACTACAATTTGATTCATTAAAATCGTTTGATTATTTGGAGAATATAACGATTCGGTTTACAAAGTTGCTAGAAATGTGGTTCACTTTTCGGACAATATTGTTCACTATGAGGTTTAAAATAAAATTTCCAAAAATTGTTTTTTAAAGTCTGAGATCTTTAGCTTAAAATATATGTAACACTATAAATATTCTTCAAGTGTTTTGTTCTTTAAACTGCAGCGTTAATTTCTCTATTGTGGTATTTCTAGAAATGTTGTTTATCGATCTATGTTTTAGCTTTTATAGAATATAATATATGTTCAAAATATGTCTATTTTTTCTCTCACATCACCTCTCCAATATACCCTTCTCAGAGGGTACATAATGCATTTTAACCCTTATGTTATGCAGCACTTTGAAATTTGCGTCAAGGTAAATATTGGAATTGAACAAAACTTAAGACATAACTTTTTAAAAAAATATTAATGAACTATTTTTAATATAGCAATGAACATTTAATGGCAATATGTTTGGCAAATTAAGTGTTAACTTACTAAAGAAAATTCTATAAAATTAAATAAATTTTTATAAATTTAGACTTGCATACTTTCAGGCAGTTGCAAAGGGCCGCAAAAGCGGCTTAAAACTTTAGGTAGACAACTAAGTATTGGAAATTCATATTTGAAATTTAATATTTGACTTAAGTACTATCTTTTGTGTACTTATCTAGAAAAAATGAAGAAGCTGAAATTAACGCTTATCTAGACAAACCAATTGACCTCGTTCTATGGGGATCAGCAGAAGAGTTGGGTAGACAGAAGAGTCGTGGAAGAGACTTGTGGAAATTGAAACAATTGAATTGCCTATGAATGTGAATCATCCATCAGACTAAGCGTTTGAATGTTCAACTATTCACATGTAAAACGGGGCTTGGCTACAATCTACATATGAATGTACATATATATACATACATATATAGTATATATAGTATGATTCGCTTGATCAGCTATTATGACATTAGACAGCGACAGCAGCAAAGCTTTTATCATTCAATTAAAAGAAAAAAAAACATATATTTTCGTACTCGTGGGTTTATCAATATATGTATATAGTTATGGCGATATACTATATAGTATATGTACGTGAACTATCGTCGCGTTTTTGCTTCAAGTCGTCATCGACTTTATCATCAAATATTTGCCTGCACAACAAAAGTTCACAGAAAAACAACACAAAAGTATTTTAAAAAACAAAACAAAAAAGTATAAAGAATATTTGTTTTTTTGTAGCTGATAAGCGCGGTTCACGCGACACTCGAAAATGATTTAAGAATTTGAATTTTAAAACTGAAATCACGCGTCTGGAACTTGGAATTGAAACGAATGTGACTCTAGTGATAATAGTCACAGTTCCGGTCGTTCCCTTTGCCGTTCCCGTTCCCGTTCCCGTTCCAGTTCTCGTTACCGTTCACATAAAGTCGAGCTGCGAACGCGACGCGTTCGCGAATTTAACAGAATATCAACTGAAATTGAACTCAAGATGCCTCAGCACATTTTCTTGGGTGGCGGTCGCTGTCGCCATCGCCGTCGCAGCCGCTGTCGACGTCAACGTCAGTGGCTGCGGCAGCGGCAGACGCCGACCTGGTCACCCAGCGGACGCGAACGCAAGCAGTGCAACACTAATCAACAAAACAAACAACACTACTCAATGAAAACTAAACTTCAGCAGAAGATTTATAGTTATATACATATTGATATTTCTATAGATAGAAAATTGAGTATTATTTATATAGATAAATTATATATATATATTAATTAATCGAACTAGAAAAGTTAGCTTAAAGAAAATTTAAATTTAATAGAAGAACAGAGGGAAATACCTAAATATTTATATATTTATACTGCAGAATCCGGTTATAGCGACTCCGCTCATAGCGTTCGTCCGGCTATTCCGACAAAGGTTCGAAGACCATGCAAACTTATATGAAAATTAAAATAACCTTCTGGATATAACGTCGGTCCTTTGCGTTTCGCTTTAACCGAAAAGATAGCTGTAAGCAAGTAGAGCTTTAACATGGGTTTAGTATAAAACTTTTAGTCCTTTTTCACTCACTAACTGACTGACTGATCACCGCCCTAAGCAAACTAAAAGACATATACACATAAATTTGATAAATTTTCTTTATTATTTTCCGAATTTTTCAATTTAATTATCTGGTCAAAGGTCAAATTGGTTCAGTATGATCAATCTGTTTTGTTTTGAAGATATGAATAATATGAAGAATCACACCCACAAATTACATGTCAGCTAAAATTGGTTAAGATTGGGTCACTATATCATAAGTATAGCTGCCATACGATATATCGTAGCTACAAGACAACACTTGGTTCGAAAAACTTTTTTATTTGTGAAACTATTTTGAAATATTTTGCTGTACATGAATTTAAGTGCAACTGGTGTGTGTGCCACTGACACGGACAATGCCGGGTTTTATAACTATTCCTGTAAAATATGTGTATTTTATTTTGTGTAGCACAGTGTATGCAGCAGATACACATGGCGAAGCAAAACTCCAAACCAAATGTGTGTAATGAACATGGACAACATGTGTCTGCTTGTGTGTGTTTGAGTTGGGGGTGGGGCGTTTGGGGCGTGGCAGCGACAAAGACGCTTTTTATGCTCAACGCCCGTTGCCTAATTAAGCATATCGCAACTAAGCGGGTTACCAACGAGAGGGAGCGAAAGAGAGAGGGAGAGTGGGTGCAAAAGACAGACACAGAGAGAGAGAGAGAGAGAGAGAGAGAGAGAGTGAGGGGTGCAGTAGAGAATTGGCTACTTCATAATGCTATCATAACCTGCCGCAATGCGTTATCAAAAGCTTTTGCAAAAAAAAAAAAAAAACAAACATAAAAATAAACGCACAAAAATTACAAAATGGCAAAGCAACAAAATTATTGGAAATTCAAAACGGCATCAAAGGAAAATTCGATTGCACAAAAAAATAAGCTGTGAAGGGATGGGCTGAAGGTGGTTATGGAAAGGGAAGGGAATGGGTACACCCAGAGAAAAATCAATCTAAAATCAATAAAAACCACATTGATTCAAAAAGAAACATTAATGATAGTCTACTAAAGTTGAAAATTTTTGTTTCAATATAGAACAACCTTAATTTAATGTTGCACAATGTTCACCATATTTATATGGAAACATTTTAGAAACAATGTTGAATTCTTATCAAATTAAGTTGTTTCCAAATTGAATCAATATGAACGCATTATTGACTTAAAAGTAGGTGTAGCTGATTTAAAAGAGAAACAATATAGAATTAAAAATGAAAATTATTAATATGAAATGAAAACGTTATTGGATTAATAACGCGCAATATTAAATTAAAAACCCACGTTATTAATTTTAGAATGCGGAATGCTAGACCTGCTCCCCCTCCTTTACCACCCCTTTCTTTACCAATTTCTAATAAAATGTGAACGCAATAAGATTTAAAAAAATGAAACAAATTTATTCGATAATATTTTATGAAAATTACAATGTATTTATATATATATTTTAGCAACTATGTTATATATTTTTGTTTTACCGCTACACATCGGATAGAGATGAAGAGGCGACGAATTCAAATCAGAAAATGTTTTTTCCTTCCTTCTGTCTTATTCCGAATGTTTTTTTTCGCCATTTTTCGCTTACTTCACTCCAGTTTAAGGTATCCCGGCTAAATGATGCTTTAAGGGCTAAAGCAACTGAATCATCTATTTCAGAAATTTCTTCTGATTCTTTTACAACACTATCTGGTTCCGATCGAGTTGAAGATTGACCATCAATTTTTTTTTGTTCTACTGTTAACATAACATAACATATGTAAAGCTTACCGGAAGGGTTCTTCTTACTATGCGGTTCCTTTGGGAACAAAGCACAAATCTCCGTGGCAATGGTTAGGAAATCGTTAGGTCTCAAGTGAATGTTTTCATTGGAGTTTTTAAAGCTTTGCTTGTTGGCGTAAACGTCTAGCAGGGATCTTCCTTTAGCAGTTTCATCCAACAGACTTGACAAATCCTAAATAGAGCAGCAATATTAAGTAAAATTTTTACAAAATTGATTCGCTTTATTTACTTTGTTTAGACAGCCATGAACACTGGGTGTACATATCTAGGGCAGGGGATGGCACTGAAGATGTACTGGTGCTGTGTTGAACCCATTTTCTAATGGCCGACCTAAGGGACTCTTCTTCGTCTTCAATACCAAACTAAAAATTATTTTAAAAAAATTATTTCAAAATGCTTGAGATAATCTGCAAAACACTACTTACCTCTTCCTTTCGTCATGCAAAGAGCTTGCTTCGAAACTTTGCCCGGGGCCTAATGGTGAAATAGCCTCCTTTATATCTTCTCTATCCAAATATTGCAAGCTTTCAAAAGTAACCTGCGCATCTACACTTATGTGAATATTTATATTAAAATTAGAAGTTTTTAATACTAAGCATGCAAACTTACTTTGAAGGTAGACCAAAACATTTGATAACTTGCGCTAAAGTAACGATTTTACCGTTTTCGGTGAATAAAACACCATCATTTAAATTCAATTTTACCGACATTGTTTGAAACGCACACTTTGATAATTTACAACCAAA
Source organism: Drosophila tripunctata (assembly GCA_035047385.1). Classification (NCBI taxonomy): domain Eukaryota; kingdom Metazoa; phylum Arthropoda; class Insecta; order Diptera; family Drosophilidae; genus Drosophila; species Drosophila tripunctata. The sequence goes on along the minus strand of JAWNPS010000210.1, from coordinate 1,881,677 downwards.
AATGAATCAGCTGATTGATTTACACTGTTGCGATATTGATTTAATAGTGTTTCTTATTGATTCAATGCATTGAAATTTTAACATCACAGATCAATGTTGTTTCAATATTGATTTAGTGTTGTGCAATATAGATTTAATAACGTTTCATTTTAGCTTTAAAATCAACATTAAAAAATGCTTAAAATAATATTGTTCAACATTGAAATAAAGTTGTTTAAACATATTTCACAAAATTAATATGAAAAATCATTAAATCAAAATTGGAAATTGTTAATTTAAAGTATTTCAATATTATTTTTTCCCTAAGTTGAACATTATTGAATTAATATGTCGCGTTTGTGATTTTAAAATGGGATTTTTGGCTCAGTGTAAGGGGTAAACACATGGATCGGGACATCAAGAAGTTTTATAACTGGAACGCAATGCGAGCAGCAAACACAAATAAACAACAGAACCTGCACATTAAATGCAGCTGCATGACACGACAGCAGCAACGTGCAACAACATGCGGCAACATGCAGTAACAAGATGCAACAGGCATCGATATGATATACATATAAAAATATATATGTATGTATGTGCATACATATGTACATATGTATATCTGTACATATGGCAGAGAAACTGAAGAATCGCGACGGCATCGCGGTCGCTTGATCTTTGAACTAAATTAATTAAGCACAATGAACGCAATTGTTGTTGTTGTTCATACTTTGTTGTTGCTGTTGCTGTTGTTGCTGCTGTTGCTGTTGTTGCTGCTACACATACTACGTGTTTCTTGCTGTTATTGGCAGCAACATTCTACGCTGTATACCCAATAATGTAAATACATATGCAACATATGAACATTAGAGGCGGCAAAGTATCGATAGTCGACACCATCGATAGTCGGTGATAGTTTTTTTGAAAACCATCAATAGCGGACGATAGTGCCCTCGATAAGTGTCTAAGACGAAAGAACTGTATTTAAGTATTTAAAAAATTGCCAAAAGTTAACTGAAATTGAAACAAATCAATTATAAACGAAAATTCAATGTAAAAAAATTAATAATTAATCTACAGATTTTGAGTTTGGAATAACAATATGTTGACTTTTCCTCCTTCAACCGTGTACAGCAGTCTGACACAATTTATTCAACCTTTTATATAACACAAATTTGAGTAAAACGCTTTAAAAGCAGTATAAAAATACGTTATGTTTATTTCCTTTTGGAAGAAAGCAATCTATTATTTTGTTTGATCATGTACAAAACAATTTTCACCGCACTTAAAGATATTTTCATAAAACAAACGTCGCCTAAAATAAATATTTAGTGACATGTAAACAAAACTATCGTTGACACTATCGAAAACTATCATTAGCGAACAACAATCGATAGTCTCGATAGTGCAATCGATTGTTTACCACCTCTAATGTAAATATACATATATATATGTATATCCAGCAGATATTCCAGTGCTGCAAGCTGCCCAGACTTACATATACCCTGGCCACAACTGGCTATTGAGTATGCTCTGTGGCCTTAAGCTAACAAAGGGAGTTTTAAATGATCATACTTCCGTTTTATTACCAAACACAAGACAACGAAGAGTTGTATACCCTAACCAGCAAGGGGTATATACATGCATACGTCTGTCAAAGTGTTTGTTACCGCTTTGCATGTGTAGCGCAAATCACATACCCTTGCTTGTGTTAAAGCATTGGGTATATTGATGCAAGCATCTAAACGTTTAAGTAAGGATGAAAGTATTCACAAGCAGCACAGTATTCGATATGCTGTCTGTGCTGACATAAGTTAAGCAGAGCTTAAGATCTATGACCTAAACCAGATTAAGCTTAGGGTATATATGATTTATGCATTTCTACATGTACATGTGGGAATAAAAGGCTGTGAACTTAAAATTGTACATGAATATTAATTACATTTAACCAAAATGTATATTTTTTTTATTGTCCTGTTTTTGAAACGCCTTTCATAGAAGTTATTTATCAGCTCTCTTCTTCCTCACTTTTTCCTTTTTAAAAAAAAAATCAAACAAAATGATATATCTGGAACATGTTACAAGATTTTTATTATATAGCAATGTGTATTTTAATGTTCACCTACGTAACTTCGTAAAACTCATAGAAAGCATTTAAATAAATTTAAAGTGTTGCAAAACGACGAAATCAGAATTACTGACATTAACAAATTTGAAACTAATCTGACAACTGTACAGATAAATATATAATAATTTATAACATTTAAGCTAAAACCAAAAGATTTGTTCAGATATTGATGTTATATAAGAGTTACATATAATAAGCTGTGGAATCGGGTTGTCTGTTAACAACTGTTTTTCGTAGTTCTGGTTGTTTTTGAATCGATGGAAAAGGTACATATGGAAAATTGATTGGAAAGCCAAAAATTAATTGTTATGCTGGGTATAGTGTCCTGATTTGGGTTAGGCATAACATATACATGAGTATTACTTGTATATAAAGAAGTTTGGATAGGTGACATGTGTACATTAGGTGCGCAGCTTTAAATCATTTTTTTGGAGTATCTATATGTATATTTATGATTGTTCATGTCAATAGCTCTCTTCCTTATTCTTTCCTTCTCTCTCTGTCTTTCTTCTTCTCTATATTTCTCCTTTTATCATGTTTTACGTAAAGTTATCTTGTCTTGAAATCATCCAGTATGTTTAAAAGTATTTCTTGTTTGAGCTGTGAGTAATATGATTACTTTTCGCTATTTTATTTACATTAAAGTTTAAACATTGATGATATGGCGGCTATATAGTTATCTGATTACAATCAAACTTCTACACATAATGTGTGCGTTTGTTTAAGATATCTCAAATATTTCTAGAGTTACACGTTTTTGCAAACTATTTTTCACGATTTGCTAAAATTAAAAATAAATATTTCATCTGCTTGCAGCACAGACGAACCTACACGTCAAATTTGGTAGCTCTAGCTCTTATAATTTCGGAGATCAGGCAGACTTCTCTATTTAAAAATGTTGTAATTTTAAGTTATCCTAAACCGAGTAAGAACTATTTGATTCAAGTGCGATTTTTGTAAACATATTTGTAAAGTGATTATCGTTTCGCTAATACTAATTTTTGCGTTGAAACAATATAATTTCTGAATTATATATACAAATATTCAAAAGTCAAGTTTTAGTAGAGTTTTTAGGGTGTAATAAAAGCTTGAGAGTACTAATTAAATCAAATGATGAATGCAATTCCTAAGAGTTCCTAAAGTTCTTAACGTCAATTACTAACTGCGGGAATACCAATGGGAAAGTTAAGTTAATTGTTCATATTTACAGCTCCATTGGTTTAGAATTCTTGAAACTAAGGTGAAGACCAATTGATTTTACTGTTGTGCTTGTTGATGCTGCCAGCATTATCGTACTCCCAATTGGCCTGGGGTGGAGGAATGGACATTTGATTGCGCGTAATCGGTGGAGCTTGATAAGAGTTTTGAGGCCAAACGTTTGGCATATTCATTGGTACACTGGAATATCGAAAGATCGGCTGATATTGAGCGATAGGTGGCGCTTGCTGAAAAATCGGTGAATAACCAACGGTGGCTGCATATGAATTCACTTGTGGTGCTGGTAATTGAGTCGTAAAATAGATTATGCCATTGGGATCGACTACTTGGAGCACACGACGAATCGGTGGCTTTTTGAAAGCCGGAGCAATGTACAAACGACGGTCGCGTAGAACGAGACAATTGCTAATGGATAGAAGGTGTTGAGCCTCCTCTTTGGTCTGAAAGGTGACGAAACCGTAGCCCTTGTTATAGCCTTCACGGTTGAGAATCACCTTGGTGCCGATCACCTTACCATATGCCCCAAATGCGATCATCAAATCGTATTCGGTTGTGTCATGGCTAATTCCGCCGACATAAATGCGATTGGGAATCCCACTACCATAGATCGTTTCTGTCTTCGTCGTCACTTCTGTATCAACCGTTGATAGTGATGGCATTTTAACAGAAGACATCGTTCTTCGCTTGAATTTTTTAAATAATACAATCACACACACGAATCACACGAATCAATTACTTAAGAAGTTTTCGATTAAAATAAGTACTGCTTTTAAGATTCAGTACGTGCAACATAAAACAGTTCAGTTCAGTTCAATGCCAATTCTCAATTTCTTCGATTCTTTACGGTTCGATCTCTGGTCTCTTTTACGTTGATTTTGAGTTTTGATTTTCTTCTAGTTCTATTATTTTATTTTTATTGATTTTTTGAAAATTTTCTTTTATTTTTCTCTACTACTTAATACTGATAGCTCAGTTTACTATATGGAAATAAATAAATCCAACTACAAATACAACATTGTTCAGAAAGCAAAGCGATATTGATGATATACGCAGAACTGTAAGCAAATTTCTACATAATGTTAAAATATTAACAGTGTCCGTTAACAGCAGTGGCAATGCGCTTAAATAACAGTCTGCTGCAAGTTAACCGCTCAATTTGCTAAAGAACTTAACAGGCAAAGCCTAACAGCGCAATGTTAAAGCTTTACAGCTTCAGAGTTAATATTTTGCTTGTTATTAAACGCAGTTTGTTTAAACTTTGTTTACAGGGTATTTGCTGGTCGCGCTGCTGTTGCAATCACTCGAACATCTTTAATTTCGTTTTCGATTTCCGTTTTTTCTGCGGGTCTGTTTGCTCTGCTAACGGGCAAGAAAGGGGTGTCCCGCGGTTTCACTCATCTTAACAGTTCAACACTCTCATGAGTTGACTGCGCCGCAACGCCGCTGTCGCTGTCGCTGCGTTGTCTCTGCAAGACTCCAATAAGAACATCGGTCGCCTGGCATTATGATTATTATTGTTGTGCGCCTAGCAATTTTTTTTTTTTTTTCTTAATGAATTTTATCAAGCCCGAGAAGAGCGACAGCCAGCAGCCTTAAGAGAACCAAACGCCAGTTAAGGCAGAGAAACGGTTCCACACAAATTTAATTGAAATTTTATTTTCTTCCTTCTTCTTCTTCTTTTTTAGTATGTTTTATTGTCTGATGATGAGTCACAGTTTGTGCCGACCCTTTTTCTACTATATGGTATATAGTATATAATGAGCCATTTATTAGTTTCATTTAACTATTGGCCCACTAAATGAGGGCTTCTGACTAGCTGATAAAATGATACAAATGAAAACTATTGTCACTCTCTTACTGTACGCATTGTAAGTACTCTTACTATCAGTGCAACTTGTAAGATTCAAGCATAATTTCCTGATAACTTGAATAGATAAGATTAAGGCTAGGAACCACCTTATGAGTAACCAAACAAATATTATTAGTGTCAAGTGTTTGAAAAATTAGTAATGCCCTGTGATTTAAATAAATCACCAACTAGACTTTGCTTAAAGCTTTACAGATCATCGCAAATGACAGTAGAGTTTTAAAAGTATGTAACAGGCAGAAGGAGGCGTGGCAAACCTCATAAAGTGTATATATTATTGACCAGCATCACAAGCCCAGTCGATATAGCCATGTCCGTCTGTGCGTCTGTCTGTCTGTCCGTATGAACAAACAGATATCAGAAATGGTAAGAGCTAAAATATCCGTTTTAGTTAGTATCGACCACATATCCCGTCAGGCAATACAAGAATCTATTCTTTTTTCGATGCCACGCCCTATTCACACACAATAAGAGAAAAAGCAGACATACATACCTCGGAAGAAAAATACATGTTTTTGACGAATATCTCAGTAACTACGGCACCTAGGGACAATTTTAGCATGAAGGTTGCTAGATGCACTATAAAGATAATGCTATCATAATTTTAGTGATGCCACGTCCTTTTCGCCCAGTTAAAGAACAATTCCGTTGAAATTTCGCATGCCTGCGATTCACTTATTTGTTAACATATAGTTTCGTAACTTAGCGTCTACTTGGAGAGGAATAATAGCAAACGACCCTGAAAATTTCATTAAAATCGGACCATAATTAAAAAAGTTGGTCATACAACAAAAATGGTTACTTACAGACGAGGCATAGCCACGAGCATTGCACTGAGCTGTGCACACAAGCAATGAAAACGAAAACATTGTGCGAGCGAGACAGACACACAAACATGTGTGTATATTAAGTTTTTGCAGCAGCTACTCCATTTTGAACTCATACAATTAAAAACGAAGCTCAGAGGGTATTACAAGATTGGCATGCCCGACTAACATTTTCTTTCTTGTTAATTCTAGAACTCGTTATATATGTATATTTTATATGTATACTTACACTCTACCAATAAATTAAGTTATATAGTACAAAATCGAACGAGTAGAATATTTATGCACAATTATAAGTTAGACAAAAGTGTGACAAAAAAAAACGAGAGCCATAAAGCATAATATGGCATTAAAATATTGCTAATGGAACCAGCAAATAAATGGTATCAATGTATGCGTCAGAATTAATATGCATATGCATATATAATATATGTATGTATGTTCTCGCCCGATATACATACATACATATGTACATATGTAATTGATTATATTTTTGAATTGCCGCAAAAGTTCTCAAGTGTGTGTTTGTGTGTGTAATGGCAACTCAAGTGTCAATCAAGCGGCTACTTGTGTTGCATTAACAAAGAAAATAAAAATAAAACAAGAAAAATAAGATGTAAGTCTAGCATGCCCGGCCGCAAAATACCCAGCGAACAAGGCCAGAAGAAGCTGTCAGAATATTTCTACATTTCCCCAGAATATCTTTGTTCTAAAAGTCAAGACTCTAGATATAAAATTGCTCGACTTCACATAAACTTCCGATAATTTGCATAGCACTTCTTTGAGTTATCATCTGTACTGTAGCATTGCGTACTCACCACACTGCCTATCATACCCTTTTCGGCTAGGGTATGTCAAAAGCAGAAAAGAGAAATTGCTGTTTTTCTGAGCGTCAAGAAGTGTCATCCAAATCAGAGCGAGAAAATGAGCTGCATAAATAAAGTCAAATGGAAATGGAAAATGGAAAATGGAAATAATGCATTATGCACATGTGTTTGTGTGTTTGTGTTTGCTACTGTTTGCATTGCATTTCTATGCAAACTGATGATAAAATTGTATTACTCGTACAATTTTATTCAATTGCATTTATTTATGCGTCGACAGCGACGGCAACGTCAGCAGCGACTGCAACTGCAGCAGTAGCAGAAACAGCGACGTCAACGAACCTCTGATAATGTTGGCAGTCCAATTGTGCTATCTCTGTGCCACAAAGTGGCACACATAACCATAACTGTAGAGCACAGTGCGACAACTACATAAGCATTTGGCCGCTCTCTGCGGGCGACAGAAAACGCGCACAAAACGCGTGCGCAGAGCACGTCGCGTTGTCTGGCAAACGCGATTAGTCAGCGTCTTTCGAAACAGACAAAAGAAGCAAAGTTTAACACGCAACACAAACAATGCGCAATGCAGTTTCATGTTGCACCAGCTGCAACAAAGGTGTGTAGGTGTTAAAACACACACACACACAAGGGTACATCCCATTCGCTATGAATTCTATAGAGTTTTCGTGCAAATCTAAAAGTTCAGAGCTTTAGCTATTGATTCCAACACAAGACTCTAGCTTTATTGTAATTAAATTTATTAATATTAAAATCCCACATAAGCTTAGCATCTGTATTAATTGCACCAACTAGCAACTTGCAGAGGTGCCAACTTAGACAATTTATAGCTACATTTATTTATGACTTTTATGGTTAACAAGAATTCAAAACAAGAACCAAATGCGCTACCGCACAGCTCATTGGTAGCAATTTCAACACAGTCTTTTGAAAGAGAAATTTAAGCAACAAAACTAAGAAAACCAACAGTTGAAATCTGTAGTTAAGCCCATCCATAACAATGCCAAAAGTTCCATAACCTCACATTTTCTAAAACTGTTTAGGAAACATTTTATTTAAGTTACATATACTCTGCATTGATTAACAGCAATCGAATACAAATATTTTTTATATTTTTCCCTTTTTTGACCCTAGCAATCAATTTGCTTAGTGTGCTGCAGCCTTGACGAGCGCTCACTTGTCTGCACAAAAAGTCCCACTGGGTGCACAAAGAAACTCAGATAAATGCACAATACAATACAAGCCACTGTGCGGTTGGTCGCTTTTTGGCAATTCCGTTTTCTTTTATTTTTTCTGATTGCTTTTATTTAATTTTTTATATTGCACATATCCGAAGTGTTGTTTAATTTTTTTTTGTTTTTGTTTTTGATTTATTTTAGCGCTAATTGCACGCCTACATCATTAAGAATTTTGCAACACTCGTTGCTGGCAGTGTTGACAAGCTTGCATAATTTAATTGTTGTATTACTTTTAATTCACGCTAACATTATTTTGCAATGTATAAAACTAACTTGATTTAAACAATAGTTTGGGGTGCCTTGTCGGTTGAGTAAATGTTTTGTAATTTTGGTCCTAGACTTTTTTATACCCTCTGAGGGGTATATTGGGTTTGTGAAAAGTATGTAACAGGCAGAAGGAGGCGTGGCAGACCCCATGAAGTAGATATATTCTTGATAAGCATCACAAGTCAGATCTCAAAGATAGTAAGAGCTACAATATCCGTTTTAGTCAGTATCGACCACATATTTAGTCAGTCAATACAAGTTTGTTTCCTTTTTTCATGACACGCCCCATTCGTTCACAATAATCAATAAACCAGACATATTTTGGAAAAATACATGTTTTTGGCAAATATCTCAGAAACTATAACGCCTAGGAACACTAATTTTAGCATGCAGATTTCTAAATGCAATATTAAGATAATGCCATCTAAATTTTTTGGATGCCACGCCCCTTTTGCCCAAATAAAGTACAACTTTATTGAAAGTTCACATGCTTCAGGACCACGTATTTCTTTAGCTATAGTTTTGTAAATTAACTTATACTTGGATACAAATAATTTCAAACGATTGTAAGAATTGCATCAAAATCGGACTATAATTAAAAAAGTTGGTCATACAACAAAAATCGTTACTTACAGACGAGGCATAGCCACGTGCATTGCACTGAGCTTTGCACACAAGCAACGAAAACGAAAAACCTTGTGCGAGCGAGACAGACACAAAAATATTGCAGCAGCTACTCCAATTTGAACTCATACAATTGGAAACGAAGCTCTGAGGGTATTACACGATCAGCATGCCCGACTGACATATTCTTTCTTGTTTGAGTTGGCTAAGAGAGTACTGTGGTCTATTAAGTTTTTCGGATATGTTTGGTATGTAATATGCAAAAAGGAAGCATCTTTTACCCCCTAAAGTATGTACCATTTTTCTAATATTATTGATCAGCATCAACAGATGAAGTGTTATAGCGTTGTCTGATTGCCCGTAGAAACATATTTGTGGATCCCACCGATTTTAAGAACTAGAGCTACCAAATTTTGGAACACTGGTCTCGCAAATGTTATAATACAGTTTAATTAAACAATTTTCAAAAATATCTGACCAAATTATCTTAGAGTCGGACAGCTACTTGTGTCATTTAGATGTTATATAATTTAAATCCGAAATGTATGTTCTTTTTTTCTCTTTTTTTCCAAATTTTCTTATTATATACAAATGTTTTTCAAAAAGAACACTGCGTTATTCAACACTGGTTTTTGTAGGTATCATTTACATGACTACTTAACAAACTAACGATTGTAACATAACTTAAATAAACCGCTTACTACATCTGTGGTAAACATTTGTTAATCTAGAGTTACTCCTTTGTATAGGGGTCTTTAATCTGTGTATATATAAATATATATGTTCATGGTCAGCGGTAAAATACTAGAGGCTTCATTAAAACAAATGAAATCAATAACATATCGTTGCAAAGCAAAGTTTATTTAAAATTGTTGATAAACAGAAGTTTACTGAAAGTGGGAAATACACACATACTTACTACAAACAATTTTGCAGTTCTTTCCCGCACGTGAAAATCCCCATTATTCGAAGATTGTTATTGAAAATGTGTTGACCTGTGAACCGATTGAGATCGTTTGGAAAACACATTTTAGGGCTTTGTTTTTCTCCTTTTATTTTTTGGAACAATGCGTTGCGTTCGAAACGGAAACGTGTTTTATTTTCTTGGTTTCACTTTCTCTTTAGCGGCAAATGCAAATTTTGTCGAACACAACAGAAACAGAAGATACAGATACAGATATAGAGATACAGATACAGATACAGCTACAGCTACAGATATACAAGCGACTTATAAAGAGCAAATGTTCAGGCAATAAAATAAAAATGAGACGGGAATGGCATGTGGTGAAATTTTCAACAGTTCCACAAATGATTAACTATCTGAATCCGAGTATTCATTTGCCGACTACTAAAGAATTATGTCCGCTCGTACGCATACAGCTAAGAAGACTGTTCAAAAAATTACCATAGTTTCGGTATGGAAACAAATTAAGTAAGTCTTGAGAACGAATTAATGCAAACTTCCTGTTCATTATATGTCACGCTACAATGACACTAAGAAATACCCAGTGCCTTTTTTGAAAAATTTCAAAATGTTCTATACCAAAGGAACTATAGTTTCTCTTTGTAGTACATATGTATTACAAATGTCGGAAATTAATTTCTTTTCCAATATAGCGAGAAATCAAAAACCACTCCCATAAATTTATCAGGATTTATATCGAAAATAATGAACAATTCCGGAACTTTAAAATCTTTTTATCATTAGGGAAACTTATACAAAATTACGTGTAAGTAAGTAATTCCATAAACTTATATAATTGACTTGTAGCATTAATATGGGGGTCTTTATCGTACTTTGGTTAGGCATTAACCCATAACTATTATACTTAAATCGCGGTTATAGTTTAATTACGAGAAAATCGTTTTGAAAATTTCCTAGATGATTCAGTATACTATTTTAAATGCAGCGCTTATTAAATGCAGCTGCAAAACAATCGATAACAGTGGCTTTGACGTCAGAAGTGACCAGACTTAAGCACACCATATCGGTATATATGTGTATATATATAATATTTATTAATAAATATATACATATATATTTTGTATGTAAAATGTGGGCAGAGTATTTTTATGTATTTACAAAGGAGTTGATTTAAGCGATAAAATTATCGATATTTTTGACAGATTAACAGATCTAAAGTGGATCAAACTTTTAGATATACAAAATAATCAGCTTCAAAATATGTAAATGTAAATGTAAACGTTTCAGTTTTAGCAAATGCTGCTATCGATATTAATCGAAAGTAATCGTTACAAGAAAATAACGATTTTCGATGAGAAATTTCTGACTTTCGATTAAATTAAGTCAAATAAATATTGATTAAACGAAGCCAACAAACAATTAATTATAATAAAAGCTAATGTGCAACTTACCGTTGTTCTTCTGGAACGCTTGTCGTCACCATTACTCAATTCCATCAAGGATCTGGCTCTCAATTGCAAGTCTGTGGGTATACCTTCATCTTGGCAATCACAACAGGCATCGGGTGATGATATTACTTTAACATCTGGTATGTTTTGTGCTTTATTGGTGCTACGACCTGCACGATTGTTATTAAAATAATGACTGTTGTTGTTATTGCTGTTGCTGTTGCTGTCGCTGTCGCTGCTGGTCTTCTGCTTGCCATTGTTAACGGTTATTTTCTGTGTGTCACTGTGACTGCGACTGTGACCGTGACTGTGATTGTGATGCTTAATGTTGCCGCTAAAAACATGTGAAATGCTGCGAAAGAATATTCGATATCCCCTTTTGTGTTCCGTATCGCCAGCCATGTCTCTAGTTTTCACTCTCTCTCTCTCTGTTTGCGTCTCTATTTCTCTCTCTCTCTCGCTCTCTCGTTCTCGTTTTGTGTGTGATCTCTCAATTCATAACAGTTTTTGCCGTCTGTGTTTGTTTTTTTTTGTTACTATTATTATAGTTTGCTGTTTAATGTTTTTGTTAGCTTAAATGGTTTTTATTATTTTATTTTAATTACGTATACGTCGAGTGTGTTGTTTACTCTCCCACACACACACACACACACGCACACACATATAGAAGACGCGTCGCGAGTGTTTTTTCTAGCTGCTCATTTGCTCTTGAGCAGCAGCTGCCAACTGAATATATCTTGGCCTTTGTTTTCGGCTGACAACTTGTGAACACCAACACCAACACCAAACAAAAAACAACAGCAACACCTTCAAGAGGCTGACGCTGACGCTGAACGCTAACGCCGACTGCAGCAGCGCGAGTGTCTTATCGTCACACACTAACGCACACGCACACACCAGCTGATAAGCTGCAATTGTAACGGTAGTCTGCAAGAGCAGCAGTAGTAAAATCAATAAGAAACAAAAATGCCGCACGAATTTCACTTGGACACTGCACTAGACAGGGGAAAATGAGTCGTTGTCGTTGCCGTTGTCGGACGGAATCAAACTCGGACTCTGCACGGACTGCACGGACTGCTCGGACTTGTTCCAGGCGACCAACTGAAGTGCAGAGAGAGCAACGCAACTAAATCGCAGAGGCGCCACATTGCGGCCTCAGCGCTGTTCGCGGTGGCGTCGGCGTCGACGGTAACGTCAACGTTGTTGTAATCGGTATTTTATTTATTTTCGCTTTATTTTGTTGTTGTTGTTTTGTATTTACGTGTTTTTGTTGTGTTAAATTCTTTTTTTGTGTTTAGTGTGGCTATTGTAGTTGGTGTAGAGCGCTTCTAGCTGCACAGTGGTGCAGGTGTCATTTGTTTTGAAATGGTTTTAGTGTCGCTTGAATCAAATCAAGACGAATGATTTGCTCATCGTAATCGAAATCAATTTTCCTTACTCAAATTTGTATTTAAAAAAATGAAGTTAGCGAATTGTAGATATATGCTATATAAATATATGCCAATATAAGATAGAACCACTGGTCATACAATACATGCATTCTATATATACATATAGAACTATAAGTATTTATTGTTTCGTAAATTTCAATTGATATTTTTAACTTTTTTGATTGCCCGATACTTTCGTCTCTAACGTGGACTGTCGTTCACATTGTGTTAAAAATGTTTAAAAAAAAGTTTAAGTTAGCAATATTTAAGCAACATAAAAAAACAATTTGAAAATTTGTAAAAGTTATTAAATTAATTCATTCAAAACTTGACGAATATAAAATTTAAAGAACTTAACACATAAAATTAAATAAAATATAATATGTTAAAGAAAACTTTCTTAATTTCAAAAGAAATTATATAAATTAAGTACGAGCAAATACTTTAAGTTTTGTATAAAAATATTACATATTTTAAATAAACAAAGAAAGAAACTTTTAAAAATTTTGAGTCGAAAATTTTAGATTTTTTTAGAAATGTTTTGTATCCAAATATAAAAGCTTTTTGTATAAACTAAATGCAATATAAATCTTTGAAACTGATTGCACTTAAAAACCAAGTTAATTATTTAATAACATAAATTCTTAAACTACCAATAATTTCAACGAATTCTCGCAATAAATACTCTCTACGCCTCTACCATAAGCGTTTTCTACCACTGTGCCAGTTGAATTTCATAATAAACAGTCTGTTTAATAAACAAACTTTGGAATTTAGCAAATCAACTAAAAGGCATTTATTTTTTGGAGAAAAAAAATACACTGTATAGATATATATGCACATAAATATTGAATAATTTCCCGTAGAGTTTCGCTCTTCTACGCGCTTCTCAAACGTTTGTTGTTATGCAAAACACTTTACAGACAATACGATTGATAATTGAATGAAACAAAAATAACGCTTTCGCCGTAATATGTGACAGCTTTAAGCTTTGACAGATTGCAACACTTGACAGTTGCTTTCACCGCAGTCAAGTATTGTGGTAGAAGAAAGAAAAGAATTCTATAAATACAATACAATGTGCTGTGTACCACGGTGCCGCAAATGTTTTACACTTTGCGGGTGTGTTTATCAATGCCTACGGTTATTGCCGCCTATCGCAGTGTACAGTGTACACTATACACCTTACGTCATGTGTGTGTTTGTGTGTGGGTTGTTGTTGTTGTTGTTGCTGTTGTTGTTGTTGTTGTTGTTGTTGTTGTTTGTTGAGCAGACCACACAGTGAAGCCAAAAGGCTTGCTCATATTATGTATGTATGTTTGTGTTAGCCGCAAAGATTCTCAGCTAACTGTTTCGCTGTGACAGTGGGCCAATTGGCAGTGCTGCAACTGCCGCTGCTGCTACTGTAATTGTCGAGCACATCACGTACGTACGCGTTTTAATTAAATGCCATTGAGACGCTCCGCTGGAAAATGTTTGCAATGCACGGCTCGGAAATTGGTAACACAATCAGAATCGGAATCAGAGTCGGTATCGAAAGCGACAATGAAATGAAAAAGAGAAAAATAAACAACAACTGACGATGGGCCACTTGGCGGCTTCGCGGCGGTTGACACACGACTAACCGAATAGTATAACTGGCCCAGAAGCTACAACCAAACAGCCAACCAACCAACAGCGGCAGCAGCAGTAGAAAAACCTAAACAAAAACAGAAACCAAAAACCGAATCCAAATACGAATCTCAAATCAAAATCAAAAACAATAACAACAACAACCAACAAGCAACAAAACAATACTACTATATACTACTATATACAAAATAGATGTAACCAAAAACTAAAGAAACTGGCTAAAAGCAAAAGCGTCGACAGCGGCAGAACGGTCGCACCCCTCTTTTGTCAGCGGCCCCCGCAAAATAGACGACGACGACGACCACACGATGACTTTTGAATAATATTTACATTTTCTATGTTTAAATAAATATGTATTTGTCTCTGAATGTGTGTGTGTGTGTGTTTGTCTATGTTTATACGTCACACAATTCACGAAAATATTTCAACAAATCGTTGGAAAAACTATGAATTACTTCATGTCAGAAGAGCATCACTTATGAAAGAGACTGAGAGCCATTATATAACACTTTAGTTTATTTATATATTTATTAATTAATTTCCACATTTTTTTTAAATTTAATATAAGTCAAAAATAAAATAAAATTAAGTTATAAGCTGCTGAAACTAAGTGAATTAAATATTATCTTATCTAAAAGACTATTCAAATTTTTTAAAATATACCCATATATATTTGTTTATTTATCTATATACATATATTTATTAATTAATTTATTTATTAAATTATTTAATTATTAAAATAACATGCATTAAAAAGTAAGTTAAGTTTAAAAAAGCTAAAACTTTACGTTACATAAAGAAATAAATTAAATGTTATGTCCTATGAAATATTATTAAATTTTTAAAAAATAAAAGTGCATAATGCTTATGTCTTATTAGCTTTACACACTTGTCCAAATTAACAATATGTGGGCTAACAAAAATCATTAAGTTTTCTTTACCAAACTACAGAATTTCAACCCAGTTATTCTATGAAATAGAGTTCAAATTATCTCAGTATTTTAAAAATGTTTATTTTGCTTAAAATATCTTAAGAACTTCTTTTGTTATGCTATTTTCTAAACAGTTTGTTACTTAAAGCGTGGAAAGCACGTGGCAAAAGTCGAAAACAGCTTGCAACATAAACGAACCTTTTTAATTTTTGGATGCCACGTCTCCTTTGCCTAATGAAGCACAATTACGCTAAAACTTCGCATGCCTCCGAATCACTTATTTGTTAACGTAGAGTTCTGTAACTTAGCGTATACTTGGAGACAAATAATAGCAAACGATCCTGAAAATTTCATCAAAATCGGACAATAATTAAAAAAGTTGGTTATACAACGAAAATCGTAACTATAGGCTATAGTTCGCTAACTGCTTAATTTCATGAATTCAAAAAAGCATAAAGTATATCGTGTAAACCTAGTACTAGTATATGTCTCTTTTTGAGTGCGTGTGTGTGTGTGTGTGTGACGATTACAAGCAGCGAGGCGGCCAAAAAGCAAGTTGCGTTGTTAACGTGCGCAAAACAATGTGGAACAACAGCAACAACTGCAGCAACTGCCTGCCTGCCTGCCCGGAACGACCTATGGGGAAGCAGGCAAGAAGAGAGCTAAAGATCGGATGAGGGAAAGAGAGGGAGGAAGGGACGGGGAAACAAGCTCATACAAAATATAAATGACGAAATTATAGCTAACAACAACAACAACAATCATAATCAGCTGCGGCAACAGCAGCGGCAACTACCTATTTAGTTATAAACAATGCACATTAAAATGTGTAGCGAAAAGAAGCAAAAATATATACATATGTATGTATGAAAGCGACAGCAGCTACATAAGAAGAAGAACTGAACAAGCATGGCTAACTAAGTGACAAAAAACGCGAGAGAAACGCGCGCGTTTTTAGTGCAAACTAAGCGAAAAGCTATTCACATATAAAAATGCGAGCGCACATCTGAGTGTGTGTTTACATGCAAAGTGAGTTGAAATGTTACCCATTAATTAGATATTAAAGTCAGTCTATGTGCATACATCGATTGAGCTGATGTGAATGAATACAAGGTAAGCGTATTCACTTTGGCGATGATTAGACATGCAAGTGAGTCTTAAGTGCATGTGAGCGTATACAAGTTTATTGATAATTTAATTAAGTACTTCTAATCACACTTGTGATTGGCATTAGTTTTGTTAGTCATAGCATTTGAAATTACATTGCCTTGAGACTCGTACAAGCATTAGCATTAGCATTGGCATTAGCATTAGCATTAGCATTAGCATTAGCATTAGCATTAGCATTAGCATTAGCACTAGCATTAGCATTAGCATTAGCATTAGCATTATCATTAATATTCATACGTAAGCTGCTCTATATATTTCTCGCCTAATAAAGAAAATACGATTATTTATCATCAAAATTTCTTTCATTATTTATCAAAATATTTTCCAGCCAGATTTAAACACTTTTGCATGCACTCAAACCAATTATCGTATCATATTTTCCCCTCCCATTAAGACGTCTTAAAAACAGGGTTTTTGAAAGCTTCAACCGCATCTTCTGGGGACGAAAATCGTTGACCATGCTTTATTTTCTTGATGAGCGGGAATAAAAAGAAGTCGTTGAGAGCCAGGTCAAGGCTGTAAGGTTGTGCAATGAAACGGCAGCTCTTGTTCATTTTTCGAACTTCTCCGAAGGCTACAGGCAAACATACTGTAGGGTACCACTCAGAATTAACCATCCTACGTTGGTCAAGCGGAAAAGTCGAAATTTTGTCTAAGAAACAGACGAGCATTTGCTTCGAAGTGCTTCTTCCATGTACAACTTTCGTTGGATTTGGCTCATCTTCAAAGCCCCACACGGTCGATTGTTATTTTGTTTCAGGCTCATACACAATAATCCATGATTCGCCACCTGTGACGATCTTATGAACATCTTTCGAAGCACCACGATTGTATTTTACAACATTTCTTTGCATCAATCGACAAGAACACCTTTATGAACAATTGTCAAAATGAGCGGGATCCAAGGAGAACAAACATTTTTAACGGTCCGGTGTTAATGTAATATGAAATGTTACAGGTGGGAGAAATGCCCAAGGATGCCTCTGTCACATGAAGATCAATGTCCCTTGGCACAACGACCGTTCTTGGATAACCTTACTATACCAGTTTTTCACAGTGCTGTAGGATGGCGCTTTACTTGCGTACAAAGATTTAAGTTCATCAATACATTCTTGTCGTAATATTCCACGTCGAAAGTTGTGAAAAAATATCGATATATCAGATGGCAGATTTATATAGAGCAGCCCTAGCATTAGCATTATATGATGTAATACTTATATGTACAACTGGAACAATCAGTCGATAACTGATTGCAGAACTTGGTAAGGATATTAAACCAATGATGTGTCTAGGAAAAGCTTGTACTTTGATATAATATTTGAATAAAAAAAAATGTATATAGGATTATTTGTACTATCACAATATACCACATTAATTTGAATGAAATGTATTAGTTTTGGCAAAAATGAAAGATATATATACTCAAAGCTCAGCGAGTTTAACTGTGTATCCAAAAAAAAAAAAAAGTTGTAATAAAAGTACATAAATGAGTAGTTATATGGTACACACGATTAATGGTGAACTGCTCTTAAAACTAAGCGGAATGCTCGAGTAGTGTCAGCGATGAGGTAGAGCTGGGAGGTGTGCGCAATTCACATAGCTCCTCCATGAGGTCCCGAAAGAGCATCGGATTGACATTGACACTGACCTTCATGAGGAGAAACCAATCGCCAATGGTAAGATTCCTAAAGATACGCTGAACATTCTGTTTGGTCATAAAACGTAATTGACTGCGAATCATCAGTTCCCGGAGTGTACGACTCAAGATGGTGGCCAAGCGACAGAGGAGATTTAGACCCGACATTGTGGCCATTAGCAGGAACCAACACCAGAGGCATACAAAGATCTTCTCATTCAAAATGTTGAGTGGCAATATGCAGAGATTGTCCATAATGCTGGCCGTGCCACTGGCTCCATATTTAAGTACCTCGCATTTAGCAATTTTGGGAAAGACTTGAGATGAGATACGATTCCAGCTATCCCAATCGTACAACGGTATCGTAGCCAAAGCATGCATATATTTGGACCAGAAACCATTCAAAAACACCTCCAGCGCCAGAATGTTCAATATCTAGGAATCGGGATGCAATAAAGATTAGAGTAGATAGATATATGTAGTGGACTGCAACTTACAGTTGCTACTCACACTGATGAGGAAGTTAAGCAGCTCGCAAAATACATATTTGGCCATATAACAATAGTGCATATCCTCATAATCGGTGGAGAAGTACTTGACCAGCAATCGCAAACGAGTGTTATACGTCTGTTCCGAGAGCAGGGCTTCACCCACCTCCGAGCACAGCTGTTTGAGACGCTGGCCCTCCCACACCTTCCACAGACAGGAGGGAAAGTAAAAGACGAACGATTGAAAGAGCAACAATATGATGACCCATTGATAATAGCGTAGATATTCCCGCTGTGTGTGACCGCGAATTTCAGGACCTACGCCCTCGGCAATGGACAGGGCACGTGCATATTCCTCATTATAGTCAGCCAGACGACGTAGACTCATCCGACCAGCGCGATTGGTAGGCGGAATGGGCAATGGTTGACGTTCACTGAAATCGTTCAGCTTGATGATGTAGGTGCCCATGGTCCAGCAATAGGATTGCACATAGTTAATGTTCTTCTCCTCGCTAATGCACTGTATGGGATCGCCAAAGTATTGTCGGGCCGACAGGAGTAGCGAACAGGTCAATAGTATGACCACCGTGCACTTGGAGTGAATTGTAAATACGGCATCGTAGATGCGTATTGATTTGAATTGTAGATATTTAGATAGCGGCTTTACTGCCGAATACATTTCTTCTGCCTCGGGAAAAAGTTCCTTGACGACTGTGTCCAATTCTTAACCTCAATTGGGTTTTTCACTCATGCACTTTCAGCTGCTGACTTTCCTCTTTTGATTTGAACTCTTTTTTTCTTTTTCCAATTGATTGATTTGTCTTGGTATTTCGTTTCCTTTTTTTCAGCAATTCTTGAAAATTTGTTTTATTTGTACTTCTTATTTGTACTGTCAGTTAAGCTCTGTCTGTACTGTAAACTGTTTTGCACACACACTTGCCGGCCTAACGGTAGCAACAAAAACCAAATGTTGTTTATCGTTTGGCTTTACACGTTTATTTGTGCTACCCCTCATCATAAGTTTAACTATTTTACATAATTATACACATATTAACACACATAATATGTCAATTTCTTGTTGTGCTTTGACTATAAGTTATTTTACCTTTGAAATTTGACAGCTATCGATAGCCAACGATATCGTACTAGTATCCCTATGCAAAGTTTCATTGCATACTTTTAGGTGCTGCTGAAAAGTTTACAGCCCAACTCCCGTCTGGGAGGCTTTTGTAATATCTTTAACCAATCACAATCATTTAAAATGCTGGCAATCCCAAAAATGTAGACAGATAGAATCATTTTTCGCTCTTTTTCTACTTTCATCAAATGCTTCTAAAACGATCGTCTATGTACCTTAAAAGAAATCTTTCGTAATCAGTTTCTAACATATAAATTTGTATATAAGATGGTATGCAATATTTAAACAAACTCAAATTAAAAATAAGCTGATATTTCATTGCCAATTTGTTGTCTACTTATACTATCACTTTTTGAAGTTAAAATAAATTATTTCACTATTAAGTGAAGAATGTGAAAAGAACTCAAATACACAATTTGATATTAAACATTTTATGCATAGCATTATAACATGTTCTTCGGATATTTTCTATATGTTTTCTCTGCATATTTGTTTACATTTATTTTTTATAAAAGATACAAATATATATTGTTATTATATTTCGGCTGCGGCTACTTGTTTCATACAAACCACACGTCATATTCATTCATTTAGCATACTTTCAGGCGCTGCTTAAACTCATTTACAGTTTTACACTTTACAGTTTGATGAATACTCATTTTACTTACCGCAGAAGCAGAAAAAGCACATTATTCTACATTATATCATTGCATTTATTTAAAAAAAAAAAGACATAAAAATAGTATACAATAAAATTAGGTATGCTCTTAATGAGTAATGTTGAAGCGTCTACATAATTATCATTCGCTATTCAGACTTAATTAATTAATTTATTGTGTGCGCCCATCACGTTTCTGTGTGTGCCTGGAAGTTCAATTGCCAATTAGTCCAAGTTCAAGAATCCAATTATTGAAGGTATCTGTAATTAGCATAAAACCATTAGCAATATTATAAATAAAAAAAAAAACAGTAAAAAACAGTAAAACAACAGAAAGCAAAAACAACATCAACAACAACATTATTAAAATACATAATAATAACAAAGCACATGCAGGCATAAACTAATTAGCATAAATCAAATTAATTTATTTGCGTTTTTTTTTGGCCATGGGCATATACAAAAATGACACCCAAAAAAGTCGCACTCAATACAAAATTATATATATATATATATAAATATATATTATAAATATAAAAAATAGGATTATTTAATATGCTGGACTTGACAATACCCTGAACGTTTTGTGCGAATTACAGGGTAGAAAGAAATATTTAAATGTAAAGTTATTTCGCATAAATTATATTTAATATGCCTAGAATCTATATAGCTTTTTTGTCATTTTAACAACAGAGTATGTAAAATTTTTTTCACTCTTTACTTTAAGCTGAACATTTTCTCACACATATACATTTATTCCTTATTTTCATTCCTTCAGAGTTAAATTTGTTTTTATTTATTTCCACGAGATTACAAGAAAATAATATCTTACACGAATACCTTTTTAAATAAATGAAAAATTATTTGTGAAAGTATCTGAATATACAATTAACTAAATATATATATCGAACTGAGCTATATTTGAGCCACAATATAATTCCAGAAAAGATTGGCTCAGGGTATTGTTCGCTCAACTGTAGTATTTTTATACCCTCGGAGGCAAAATGAGGCGTGGCAGATCCCATAAAATATATATATATGAATATATATATGTATATATTCTTGATCAGCATCACAAGCCATATGAATAAACATTTTAGTCTGTATCGATATTCAATACAAGAATCTCTTTCACATTCGTTTAGAGACAATCAATATTAAACGATTCTGAAAATCGCATCAAGATCGGATTATAATCAAGAAAGTTATCAGACATCGAAAAACGTAAATTTACAGCAGAGGCGCAGCCGCAATGTACAGCACTGAGCTCTGTTGCAGCGCTGCCGACACAGAAGCAGCATAAACTAATGCATGTGAAAGAGCAAGAAAGACCTACAAACATATGTACGTGTTTTGTTCTTACAACGCTTTCTGACTGATCTTTTCTTTCTTGTTTGAAATGCTTAATTTAATTTAATTTAAATTTAATTTTCATATGTGTTATATTAAAATATATATGTACAATTGTTAAATTATTTGATTTTTATTAACCGAAAGGGTTTTTCATGGCTGTGACTTATTACGAATTCAGATGGCATTTTAAATTATTAACTTAATTACATACAATTTGTCGGAGCAAACAAACCTTCATAATAATATGGCAAAGTGTATTCACCTTTTTGCTTTTAGCTGCGATTAGCATTTAACATTTTCTCTGGACTAACTTTGAGGTAATAAAATCATTTGGGCCATTACAAACTAATTTCGAAAAGTATAACCAAACGAAATACAAATAAAAGCGAAACCAATTAGTGGTTATAAGTGAGCCGAGTGGTGTTCCCTGAACTTGACCTCGATGGCATTCAAAGCAGTTAACAACATCGGGTAACAACAATAACGTGTTGAATGTACATACGTAGTACATCTGGTAGATGAACACGTCACGAATCGAAATTATGTATATATATATTTTGGAATCCAAAAAGCAGCTGCCAAATAAGAGATAAAGTTGAATAATAAAATAAAGGCTGATCATGCGCAGAAGTCGAAACGAGATTTAACAAATTTGAAGTCACTCGTTGTTTTCTTTTGTGTGTGTGAATTTCTGGGTATTTGTAAATGATTATTTATATTTAAAATTTTGTTTTTTAATTTTTGGGCGCCTCATCAGTGAGTATGCGGAAGTTCTTGGGGTTGATGGAACGAAGAGCTTTATAATTATGTATTCCGTGTGGTATCTATTGGCCATAATTTTTTGGCGTCTCTGTCTCTGTCTCAGACTTTGTTTTCTTGTCATCGTTTTGTAAAGTAATTGTGACTTGCCATTTTCTCGACATGTTCCGCAACGTTGACCACAATAATAATTAAGATACTGGAGCGTATAGTCACAGATACGACTACACACACTAAAAGATACGTCGAACTTTTGTGTGTCATATTCTTGAGATACATGTGCTTTAGGGCCCCTAAATTATAGATTCAGGTTAAAGCCAAAGCCATAGCTATAGATACATTTGAAAGATATCGCCACACACAGTTATGTACATGCTATACTAACCGTACTGGCAGATTGTGGGCTATTTTGAAAAGTTAACAAAGCAATTGCTATTATTTATGGCATTATTGTTGTTGCCACAATCTCATTTAAGCCACCAATTATAGAAATTTTCATGTTTGGCCAACGTTTAGTGCAGCACTTGGTTTGTTAGTTAGTAAATTTAGTTACAAGCATGAGTTCAAGTGCTAAGTTAGCCACAATTTAGTATTTATGTTTAATCATTTGTATATGCCTATATTCCATTAAATTTAACTGCTTTTGAAATCTAGCCAATCTTAAGCTATTGCATATCTTTAGCCATTTGTTAAGTAAACTTTGTATTTGCTTAGTTATTTAATTGGGTTCTACTTAAGTAATACGAAAACTCAGCCATTCTTTAAGTTAATTGATCATTTTATTTAAGAAGTTTGTTGAGATTTTGGTAGTTTGATCCCCGCTGACTTTTAAATCGGAGTAAGCGCTGCAAGAACATAACATGCTCACTCATTTGTATGTCTGTCTCGCTCGCACAAAGCTTTTCATTTACGCTGCTCGTGTAACGCCAGCGCTGTAGCAGAGCTCAATGCACGTGACTGCGTCCTGCTTAAAATTTAGGACTTTCGCTGTATGATAACTTTCTTGATTATAATTCGATCTTAATGTGATTTTCTGGATCGTTCGATATTGTTTGTCTCTCAACGAATACGAAGTTACAAAACTATACGTTAACAAAAACGTGAGTTAGAGGCATGCAAAATTTAAATTTGTTTTGTTTTTTTATGGGCGAAGAGGGCGTGGCATTCTAAAAAATTATGATGTCATTGTCTTTATATTGCACTTTGCAGGCTGCATGGCAAAATTGGTAAGTTACTAGGTATTATAGTTACTGAGATATTCGCCTAAAACATGTTATTTTTCCGAGACATGATTGGTCTTTCGCTTTTTGTGGGCGAATGGGGTGTGGCATCACAAAAGGGATACAAACCTATATTGTCTGACTAAATATGTGGTCAATACTGGATAAAATGGAGATGGTAGTTTTTACCATCTCTGAGTTATCTGCTTTCATACGGACAGGCGGACAGACTGACTGACTGACAGAAAAATATATATACTTTATGGGGTCTGGCACCTTCTGCCTGTAACATACTCCTAACAAACCCAAAACACCCCTCAGAGGATATAAAAAAGCGGGTTCTTTATCAGCCTTTTGATTATCAATTTGCTATATATATTTCTTAAATCATATGTTTTTTGACACCACTAAACTTATAACTTTAAATTAACTCAAAATTTAACTAAGCTTTACAGACAAAAAGCACAGATGTAAAGATACAAAAATATATATGATTACTTTTGCATTTCTCTGGAATTGCGAATTGCGTTTTCATAAACAAAGGAATGTTTTAACTCAAAATGACACAGTCATCTCTTTATAAAAGCTATATATTTATTTATAAAGAGCAGCTCATCGAACAATATAGACTACACTTGAGAAGCACAGCTATTTGTTAATAATCACTTTGTTCATAAAAGCTCAAGGGAATCCCCCAGATAAGTCAGCAACCGTGTAATATAAGTACAAAGATGCATGATTAAACGACTGTTTATTATTGAAAGTAATTTTAATTAGTTCCAAGTAATTATACACTAGCTATAAATACTGTTAGTGAATGATTTGAGGTATTAAAAATGCTTTACTTAATATCAGAATCTCTATATTATATATAAAGTATGGGGTTTTATTACTAAGAGTTTCAAACTAATCACATAAGTTTCATTCAACGTTATTATATTGATTATAAATTTAAGGTCAACGTCTTTTCTTTTTGTGTAGGCTGGTTTAACTACAATTTTTTTTATTAGTTTGTTAATACGTTGAAAGCTCTAAAAGTTATAAAACAAAGAGTTAGCACTTGTTAATAAAATTCTGCAATTTATGACATCATATTTAGATGAACTTTGACCTGACAGTGGTCTGATCCAGACTATTTAAGTGAGTTATAAAACTTAGAAACATCTATACTATATAGCGGCACATAAACCAATCAATTAACGTAGCTGTGAGAAAAAACACTGGCGGTGCATTTGATATAGAAAACAATTGGAAGCGCAACTTTCGCACACAAACAGATTTATATACTTTAATATAATACTACTATACTATATATCTATAAAACTGGTTTGCATTTCTTTCAACTAACTCGTGTTTCTAATTTGTTTGTTAAACACAATAGTTTTCATTTATAATTTGTTCGTTTTTTATGCATTGCATTTATCATAATTAAATGCCAAAATGCAAAATATTTCCGGCCTCTTTTCATGCTGATTTACTGCTTGAAGTGGCGATTATAAAGTATTATAATATACATTTTTATATATGAATGTATATACTTCTGTATATATATTTACCTTACCTTGACCGTGTGCCATGGTAAAGTTGTTAATTAACCACGATCCACAAAAAACATATACATATTTATATCATTTTATACCGATTGATTAGCAGCAGATTGTTAAGTGTGGCAAAAACTAGTAGAAAGGGCTATTAGTCAAGCAACTCAACTATTGCAGACCCTGTACTTATTCAGATGCAAAACAATAGTTTCCAATTGTATGAGTTCAAGTTGGAGTAGCTGCTGCAAGAACTTAACATGCACACATATTTGTATGTCTGTCTCGCTCGCCCAATTTTTTTCGTTTTCGTTGCTTGTTTGCACAGCTCAGTGCAATGCACGTGACTATGCCTCGTCTGTAAATAACGATTTTCGTTGTATGACCAAATTTTTTAATAATCGTCCGATTTGGATGCAATTTTCAGAATAGTTTGATATTATTTGTCTCCAAGTATACG
Source organism: Drosophila tripunctata (assembly GCA_035047385.1). NCBI lineage: Eukaryota > Metazoa > Arthropoda > Insecta > Diptera > Drosophilidae > Drosophila > Drosophila tripunctata. The sequence goes on along the minus strand of JAWNPS010000210.1, from coordinate 1,855,897 downwards.
CTTAGTTACAAAACTATACGTAAAGAAATACGTGATACGAAAGCATGTGAACTTTCAATGTAGTTGTATTTTTTTTGAGCGAAGGGGGCGTGGCAAACAAAAAATTATGATGGCATTGTCTTTATATGGCATTTAGAAACCTGCATGCTAAAATTAGTGATCCGTGGTGTTATAGTTACCGAGGTGTTTGCCAAAAACATGTATTTTTTTCAGAGGTATGTCTGGTATTTTCAGGTTTTGCGGGTGGATGGGCATCAAAAAAGGAAACAAACTTGTAATGACTGACTAAAGATGTGGTCGATACTAACCAACTTTAAATTAGTAGCTCTTACCATCTCTGTGATCTCTTTGTTTATACGGACAGACGGCTCGACTCCTCTGTTGATGCTGATCAGGAATTTATGGGGTCTGCCTCGTCTTCTTCTGTCTGTTACATACTTTTCACAAACCCAATATACCCCTCAGAGGGTTTAAAAATTTCCCTACCAAGACCCGATTTTTAATAGATCGTTTATTTAATAGATATAAGATATAGTATATTGATTCTAACTAACAAAAAATCTGTAAGATTGGTTACGTTATTTCAAACAGTTCTTTTCGTATACTGTATTGAAAACAATTCCAAACCTAGTGCGTTTTAGCCGAATCTACATGTCAAATCAAATCAATCAAATAAGCACGTGATTCTAACAGAGTTAGCAAACTCTTGTACATTTTAATTTGCCTACAGGGTCTTCAAAGTAAAACTCACCTTGGTGACAAAGTCATCCTCTGGTTGTTCAATTGGCGGTGACATTTTCAAACTATAATTACACCACAGTTTCCGCTGCAGTTCAAGTTACAGTTTGCAGTTGCAGTTTCCAAGAAGTTACAGTTTGAGCTGCGCTGTTTACAGTTTGAGCTGCAAACTAATTGCAGATGAGTATGATTTGCACAAGCAGTCCATAAATTGTCATTATCTTTGTGTTTTAAAGCACGTTTAACCGACAACAATAGAACACAAACAAAAAACAAAAATAATAAAAGTATAAAAAATGAATTTACTATATGTACATATGTTTGTTTATTTAAACTTTTAATTAAGCTGGCTTCACGAACCGTTTCGTCTTGCGTTAAGCTTCAAACTGAGATTGAGTCAAACGATCGCCAGCAAGTTCAATGCGTTGCTGGCTTCGTGTTTGGCGCTCGGCCCGGCTTCGGCAGTGATCGGTCGAGCTCAAGTCAGTGGACAGTCGGTTGGGTGGGCTGCTGGGAAGGGGCAGGGGGTGGATGAGGTGGCAAAAAGTGCGTTCTGATGGGGCAAACTGGTTCCAGTTCTAGTTCTAGTTTACGGTTGAAAATTCGCATTTGGTTCTAGGTTGGAGTCGCCATTTGGCTATTTAATAGCCAGCTCCCACTTTTTTGTACTTTGTTTGGTTTCGTTGTTTTTTTTTTTTTTTTGTTGTTAACTCTGTTGCTTTTAGCCATGTGCTTATGCTGCAGTTAAAGTTGATGCTTATTATCTTAATGGTACTTGAACTTGTCGCTTGAACTTTGTGCCTGCCATTTGATTTGCTAAACTGCAACCTGCCACAGCCGCTTGACATTGACCATAAGTGAGCTGCACACACACACACACACCAACACAGACACGAAGCATGCAACAGCTGAATGCACATTGTTGCAACTTAGTTTGTCTACAACGTTGCCCTTGAAACTTGCAACGCTGCGTTGCACACAAGCGTTCAGAGCTCAGCGCTCGTGTGAGCTTCTCACTTTTTAGACCCTGCACTATAATGGGCTATTAAGTTTATCCATAAGTATTGTCAACCAATCCCATAAAGTGTCTACATATATTCTTGTGCCAATTCGTTAGAGCCATCTTATCACTTCAGAGCTAGAGCTACCAAATGTTTCACGTTGATTCGTTTTTACTGCAAGCAAATCAAGTTTTTTAAAGATTTCTGTGTCACCCACTTTTAAAGACGCATGTTAACTATTGTGATTTATAAACTAAGTAAACACATATGTATATTACATACAGAGCAATTTTGGTAGGAATCGGACAACAAAATCATAAGAAAAATATTTTTCTCTTCTACAGAAAACTACATTTTTAATTTAAATACTTGATATTATTGTAAATGATTACTCCACAACAAGTACAGGGTACTACAAAGTTGACAAGTTTCATATTACTAGTCTCCTGATTTATCTAGCAACTGTTTTGGTTATTTAACGCCTTCTGTTTTCTTGTCAATGGTATGTATTTTGAAAGCTACTAGAAACCGAACTTTTCTTAAACAGTCAAGCAGAAAAACTCTTTCTTACAACCGCTAACTAACTTAAAATATTATTAAGAAGTTTTACAAAATAAAGTCAAAAATTCTGATTAACTTGAATTTTTTACCTGCCTCAAATATATTTTAAGCCTATTTCGCAGCTGAGTCATTGTCCATGCTAAATACTCAATCGAGAAACCGGAAATTTTTAAGACTTTTCTATGCGAACAAGCTAGAATACGTATCTCTGGTCATAAACAACACAAAGCCTATCAGCGTACAGTCTCTTCCGTCTCAATCAATCATCATGCATATGAAAATTATAACCATTGTCATTAAATCATAGACTTGTCCGATTGTAAAATATATTGTCTATTCAGCGTTATATTTACATTAATCACTGAAGATTCAAGGGCGTGTGCTTAGTGTATCAGTTTGGAAAGGGAGTTTTCTAAAGATTCTTATAGATAGAACCATTACTTTAATGTAGTTTAGAATTTTAAGAAATTTGTGTATAATTTAAATATGAATTTGACAAAATTTTAAACATATACTTTGAAAACTGTCAATTCGAGTTATTCGTACTTACATATATCAAAGCTTTTCAGGCGATTATTAAATGTGTTGATTTTCAAATACTGGTTCGATGGTTCGAAATATTTTTATACCCTCTGAGGAGTATACTGGGTTTGTGAAAAGTATGTAACAGGTAGAAGAAGACGTGCGAGGCCCCATAAAGTATATATATTCTGGATCAGCATCACAAGCCGATTCGATATAGCCATGTCCGCCTGTCGTATGAACAAACAGATCTTAGAGATGGTAAGAGCATACATACTTCTGACAAACCCAATATATCGCTCAGAGGGTATAATAAAATATAAGCTACAGGTACCTTTCAGGTACTACTCTAAAATTTAAAAAATTTGATTCTTGCTTAAGCTTTCAATTTGCATCCATTCACATTTACTATTCTGATTTATCAATAAATTTATTGCTAAAATGCGACTAACATCGACTATAGTACAAAGCATTTGAGGCATTATTATTAGTTGTTTTACGAGTTTAATAGTATAATTATAGCTTTATGATTGAATGTACAACAAGTTGACATGCTGTTTGATGGCCAGTGGTTTTGATTTTGATTCGATGTCGCGTTAACACACACATACCCTATAATTAAATGTCTCTTGGGTTTGTTAGAATTGTGTGAAAATTCTTAATAAAGTTTAAGCTAGACTAATAGACGTTTTATCGCTACTCTCTTGTTCTTTAATTAACTTAAAATAGTATTTAGAGCATAACTATTAGTCGACTACTTTAAAACACTTTTTACTAGTCTTAGTTTAAATGTGTTATTTTCAATTTTCTAGTTCGAGTTCGAGTTTCAGTTTAGCTTCGATTTAACTTTTATTTTAAGTTCAATGCAAACATGAAAATCGGTTGTTGGCCCATAGGATTGTAGACCTGGCCAAAATCAGAGTTCGAAATGCTTGACTAGACCGGCTAACCGGCGACCTGGTCTTAGCCATTCATAGTCCAATAATTATCAAAACTTAAGTAACTAAGTTGTGTGTAATTAAAGTGCGAAACATTCCAAGGTCCCCCTCGAACTCACAGCAATCACTCACAATTCTCGAACCGCCCGTTTTGCCTGTCAAATTAATTATGTATTTGAAATATTGATTCAAAATTTTGCACTTTTCCCACATCCACCCCATCAACCACCAATCATATTCGATTGTAAATAATAAATCTAAGACTGCTCCAAATACCAAATAGTGACAACTGTCAAGAACTCAACCTTATACATGAGCGAAATTTGGATTAGTCTGACATTTAATTCCCGAAACTCCTCAAAAAGTCAACTTGGACTAGTAGTATGATTGCAAATGCATTTTATAATGTATTAGTTATGTAATACATACAACTTGATACTTAACAAAACTCAAGCTGGCATCCCGACCGTGTAATACCCTCTAAGTTCCATTTCCAATTATATAAGTTCAAAGCGCTGCATGAACTTAACTAGTACACGTGTTTGTATGTCTGTTCCGCTCGCACAAAGCTGCTCGTGTAACGTCAGCTCTGAAGCAGAGGTCAATGCACGTGGCTGCGCCCATGCTGCCAATTTACAACTTTCTTTGTATTATAACTTTGTTGATTAAAATCCGATCTTTATGCGATTTTCAGTATCGTCCAATGTTGTTTGTCTTTAAACGAAAATGAAGTAGCAAAACTATACGTTTAGAAATACGTTAGCTAAAGACAGATAAACTTTCAATTTTTGTTTTGTTTCTTTTGGGAGAAGGGGGCGTTGCATTCAAAAATGATGATGACATTGTCTTATCATTGCATCTGGCAACCTGCAGGCCCAAATTAGCGTCCCTAGGCCTTATAAATACTAAAATATTTGCCAAGAATGTGTATTTTGTCCCAGGGATGTCTGGTCTTTCGCTTTTTGTGAAGCGGCTGGGGCGTGGCATCAGCAAAAAAAAGAAAGATTCTAGTATAGAACTAAGAAAAATGTGATTGTTACTGATTAAAATGGAGACTCGGCTTGTGATGCTGATCTAGAATATATATACTTTTTGGGCTCTGCCACGCTTCCTTCTGCCTATTACTTTTCGTAAACCCAATATAATTGGTTATAGACGAAATCAAAAACATATTTAAAACTAATCTGTATTCAATCTACGAATCGGGCTACTGATTATTTTAAATTTATGACAATCGAATTCATAAATCAATTATATATTTTAAAAATAAACAAATTAATTTAAAACTTATTTATCCCCTCTTTATTTTATTGAATATTTTGTAACTGTAACTTGATATGTTAAAGATGTTTAATCGCTCTGATCAGTAGTCGATAGAATGCGAGCGATAAATGCATTTGATTTATGACAGATTATTTAGTGTTATTAGCCCTAGAAACGATAGCGTATAATTTAGATAAGGATTCGTGTATTGAACTCGACCGGGGTATAAATACAGAGCGGATACGATTAAACGGACAAGTTGTGAAACAAAATGAAATTGATTGTAACCATTAGCGTTATTTGCGTGTGTCTAGCTCTTGGCCACGCCCAACCGTTAACGCCTGCGGCGCCATGGAATGCACCGCTGATGAGCATTGTGGATGAGATGACACAGATCGGTGAGAATGCTGGCAAAGTGTTGGCGCATCAGTATGAGGAGATTGTGTTGGAGCCACAGCATCAATTGGAGGAGGCCGTAGATCTGGTAGAGGCACGTCGTGAGGAGAGTCCCGATTGTGTGGCCGCAGAGGATGCAGAGATACTCAGCATTGTGGATACAGCAAACGATGAAATGCATAACTGTGGCATGGTTGCAGCCCATGATTCCGCCGAAATAGTCAGCGATATCAATGAAGCCACCGAGCAATTGGTCTATGGCGGCTATGCCTTGGGTCACACCTACAACAAGTGTCAGAGCTACAATAGTGCCGTTATGAAGCAATCCTGCCAAGCCAAATTCTATATGCAGCTAACACTCTATGTGGTTAATGCCACCTCCTCCCTCAAGACCATCGCCGAATCCACCAATAAACGCATTCCGGCTGTCTTTACCAACGGAAATGTCTGCACCCATGTTGCCTCCGCCAAGGCCGTCGAGGCCCTCGATGTTGTCAATAGTCATATTGATTCCTGCATTGCCCGTAAACATTGAGATATGTTTTCTATATACACTTGCACGACAATAAAACTGCATTTAAACATGAGCTGACAACGTCTAATGGCTTTCTCTTTAACAAATTCAATTCGAAACCAAATACACTGTTTAAATTAGATGTCAAAAATGTAATAGAAACTGCTGTGAACTTTTATTGAAATAAGAAAGAATTGTTATCTTTGGCTCGCCAATGATTGGATACTTTTGCAAAAGCCTGTATGAATTTTCATGTACACAGTGTCTTACTTTCATCTTCAAAATTCGTTTCTGATTACTTACAAATTATAGCACCTATATGACAAAGTTTTCGGATCAGAATAAAATTTGGTTTTCTCATAATAGTAGATATATTATGCTTATTGTGTTAATTTCGGGTACAAAACATTTTCCTATTTAGCATTTTCAGCCGATTGTTCCTATAGCAGCTATATGATATAGTAGTCCGATCGGGATGAAATTTGGTTTGCACATGGGATTTTGTACTAAAAGCGTATTGAGTGAATTTGAATAAAATCGCTCAAAAGACAGAAAACATTTTAGTACTAAGCATTTCCAGCCGATTGTTCCTAAGGTAGCTATATGATATAAGTAGTAGTCGGGATGAAATTTGGTTTGCACATGGGATTTCGTACTAAAAGCGTATTGAGTTAATTTGGATAAAATCGCTTAATTGACAATTGAAAACATTTTGGTACTAAATCTTTTTAGCTGATTGTTCCTATGGCACCTACATTATGATGGGCCTACATTTTGGTCCGATTGTTCCTTTAGCAGCTATATGATATAGTGATCCAATCTAGCCGATTTTAGCATATGAACTGCTTGCAGAGAAAATACGCATGTATACCAAATTTCATCACGATAGCTACTTATAAGACTAAGAGACTAGTTCGCATAGAAACAGACGGGCAGACGGACATGGCTATATCGACTCGGCTGTTGATGCTGATCAAGCATGTATATACTTTGCGGGGTCAGCCACGCCTCCTTCAATGGGTTACAAACATCGTTACAAAAACAATATATAAAAAAAAGGTTACAAAAAGGGAATAGCATTTCAAACTGTATTTTACCCAATTGAGAGTTCTACATTTCAAAATTTGACCATACCCACTCGTTGACATTTTTTCAAAATACCAAAAAATTTTTAATTTTCTTCCTAAAAACTACATTATTCGATCAGAAATTAAATATAGGTTGAAAAAATATATACTCGTATATACTTTATGGGTTAAAAAATTAGTTTTAAGCTTGTCAAGGCTAGATGAATTCCCATTCGCATTTCTTTTGAAACTTTGAATTACGATAACTTTGTCAAAATTGCAGCTATTTTTAAGTTTTCAAAATCTTCATTCATTTAATAAAGTTATAGCCGATTATGCCAATGGAATTCCTAATGTCCGAATACCTTCTGCCAGAAAACTATTTCAGTCAATCAGTTACAGTTTATTGAGGAGTTTCTTGCTTTCTTTGTTTTGATTATAAATTTAACTTGAATAGCTGATGACCAATTATATTCCTTATCACGGTAACTCAAGACTTTTATGACCCACAATTACTGCTGAAATTAGATTCTGTTTTCAGCGTTTTTATAATTTTAGCGTTGACTTTAAACATCGCCATAAACACTGTCTAAATAATTGGACTACAATAATCGATCGATTAGGCTTAGTTCAAGTGCTTAGTTTATCTAGAGGAACCCATCAAAATATAATCAAATTGCAATAAAATAAAGTAGCACGTAAAATTGGGAACTGTTAAATGCTTGTTCATGCTGATCAAGTATACGATATGTATGTATGTATATACTTTATAAAGGGTGCCACGCCTTCTTTAGTCTGTTATTTTCGAACAGAAAAGTAAATCTGATATGCAATATTAAGTTCTATATTGTTTCTGAATGTATCTATTGACATTATAGGTAAAGATCTACAAATGGCATTGTTGGGAACTATCGCATTGCTATCGATACTGGCTTCATATTGCATGATGCTACTATCGATAGTGATTTCAAAAAATTTTCGTAATTTAACTACACCAATATTTTTACAAAATTTAAGTAAGTAACGAATGCTTAAATGAAATGTCTATATATATTTTTATGTTCTTTATAATAGCTAAAGTACAGCAGCACGTTACGTAAGCTATATATATAGACTATCCAAGACTATCGATGGGAGTATCTCTCGCTAGTTATTCACCTCTAATCGGCATCACATCACACTCTATACTTATTGTATACCCTGTAAAACCCAAAACACAATAAAACTCCATTTAAATTTTGTTTTATTATTTCTATTTAAATTTGATTTTATAATTTTTTTTTTGGTTTTTTCTTTTTCAAATACAATAAATAAACATTTAAACTATGTAGTGGTATGTATATATGCATATATAAGTATTTAATATATATATATGTATATATAAATATATACATTTATATTTATATATATATTTTATAAATCGTTTGTTTTTTTTTTTTTTGGTTTCATTTTGTTTTTGTTTTATTCATTATTAAATTTTTAAATAAGTGTATATATATTGTATTTTGTTTTAAGTTGTTTGGTTTTGTTTTTCTTTTTCTTTTGGTTTTCCTTGTTTTCTTGCTCGTTTTTTGTTAGTTAGTTAGTTGTTTTAATTTTAGTTTGTTGTTCTTCTTTATTTAATATTATTTGCAATTTCTCAATTTGCGAATTACATGAAAGAAACACTTGTCATATAAGTAAATTGCTGTTTTTTTCTTTAGTTTTTTGCATCAAATGTCCGATTAAACATATATTATATATACTATAAGTATATGTATATATATATAAATATGAGTATATATAGTTATGTATATGTGTGTATATATGAATAAAAGTTGATGCTTTTGCTGTTATTACGTGTACTCTTGTGTACACCCAATATATATATGTATGTATATAGCCTCTATATAGCTTTTATATATGTATCTTATATATACACATATCTGTGTGGGTGTGTGTTAAGGTGTGTCTGCGTACTTATTCGTACATATGTAGAATGTATGTACCAACAATTGTGTGTGTGTGTCTAGGTGTTGTCTGTAAGTGTGAGTATACATATTTGGCCTAAGATATAGTATATATATATATCTCGTTCCCTATATGCATCCATATACCAATAAGTTTTTGCAACTTTAGTTGGTTTTTCTTTGCTTTTTTGATAAATTTTATTTTATTGGAGTTTTTCTTTTAAATGTGTATTTCGGTTTTTTTTTCTTGTTTTGTTTTGTTCTTTTTTTTTTATATTAGTCACAGTTTTTTAGGCGCAATTTTGCAAAATATTCAAATGAATTCAGCGTAGTTGTCTTTTAAATATTAATAATTTTTTAAAATTTTCATTTCTTTTAGTAAGTAGTAAAAAATAAAATACAAGTAAAAGGCAATTTTGTAGTTGAAAAAATTTGTGCTTAACTTTGTAGAAATCTTGTTGCCTGGTTTTTTGTTTTTAGCTTACATTAAAAACAACTTAAAATCGTATAATGTTGTTTTAATGCTTCTTTTTTATATATATATGTATTTTTTTTTTTTTTTTTTTTTTTTTTATATTAAGTTCAATAAATTCGTTACGACACATGGACTAAGACACAGCAAAAAATATTTATGCTTAATTTAGGTTCAGTTTTCTGTTACTTTTTCTTTCTTTTTTTTCGTTTTTATTTGATTTCTCTTCACGATCTGGTATTATTCTGGTATTTTTTTCATTCCATGTTTGCCATTTAAATGCGCGTGTAAATATTTTTTGTTTGTTATTTCTTTCTTTCATTTTGTTTTTGTTAGTTATAAATGATGAAACAGCTAAAGAACTTTAGTAATTTGTTATTTGTATTTCCCCCCGCGACATCTTTTTAGTATGTGTATATATACTATATTTACTTTGTATACATAAGGGTTTGGTATTTTCTGTAATTGTTTAGTATTTTTGGTTTGGTTTTTCGTTCAAACACATGCATGTCCACTGTTATAGTGTCATGTATAAAATTTCTATTGCTTTCGTTTTAATTGTTTAGCAAAAACTGCAAGTAGTGTTTCAATTTGTATTGATATCCTCTGCCAAGGGTATATTAAGTTTGTTAAAAATATGTAACAGACAGAAGAAGAAATGGCAGACTCCACAGTATATAAGTATATTCACCAGCAGCATTACACGGCTAATCAGTATAGTCATAGTCTGCTGTCGATTTGGCTGTTAGTTCATCTGTCCACCCGTCTGAGTGTCCGTTCGTCTGTCTGTCCGCCTGTATGTCTCTCCGTCTGACCGTCCTTCTGTCTGTATGTCCGTCCGTCTGTCCGGCCGTCTATCTGTACGTTCGTCTGTCTGTTCGCCCGGGAGACCAATTTTGGCATGCAGTTTCCCAGATAGGCCATAAAGACAAGTCGTCACACATTTCCCGATGCCACGCCTTCTTCGCCTATAGGAAGGCATATACTTCTTATAGTATAGCCGCAAATAAAATAGGCAAAGGGTGACTGTACTTTTTTACTTTTTTCATTTGTTTTAAACTCGAGTATTACTTGGTTTAAGACTGGAGCCTAACAATCAACTGTCAATTGTCACAAGTAGTACGCTATTGAAATGGTGTTTAGTTCATCAATTTTAAATTTATATTTTCCACACTATAAATATATATGTATGTATATGCTATAATTTTTTTTGTTATTTTGATATGTTCGCTTCAAATGCCTGCCATGAAAATAAGTACATTTGCTCGTATTCGTATTCGTAATTTTTGTTTTGTTTGGTTTTTCATTTGTTTTCTTGCAATACAACTCCATAAATATGAGTTCAGTAAATAGCACATGTAACTACATATAGTACTATATGTATCCTATTTAATTGGGCAAACATACAATTTTCATTTTTATCATTTTTTTTTTTTTTATTTTGTTTTTTATCAGAAACATTTGTTGTTGTTGTTTCTATTTTAGGCTTTTTCTTATTTGTTATTTGTGTTTATTTTTATTTTAATTATTAGTATTTATTTTTTTGTGTTTAACGCAAAAAACTTGCATGTAAAACGTAAATATTTGTTTGTTAAATTGTTGTTGTTGTTGTTGTTTGTTATTATTATAATTATAAATAGTATTATACTTTAGTGTGGCCAAAGCTTATTGTCGGAAGCGTTATGCATTTCATTATTATATATGTATGTATAATAGTTGATATTATTTTGTTTGGTTTTTGCTTTTTAAAAACTGCCTCAAAACTGTCACTGAGTTACTGTAAAACTATGGATATCGAAAATGAAACAAAGAACAAGATGAAATTATTGGTTGTGTCTGTGAGTGTGTGAGTTTTGTTGGTATTTTGAATGCGTTTGTTAAAGTGTCTGTGTTCTTGGTAAGGCTATTTTGTTCAAAATGCTTGCTCGATCGATCGATCCACGATCCACACGATCCACTCCCTTGGGGATCTACAAATATTATATCGGTAAACATCTCTGGTTCATGCTTGGTCTTTTTTTTTGCTTATGTTAATCACTAATTGTTATTTTCTATATAATTATTCACGTACAAATATCAACTTTGACTTTTGTTAAATGTGTATATAAATGATTTACATTTTCTTTTTTTTTCTTTTTTTTTATTTGGCGCGACTTGTTTGCTTTTTGTCTATTTATATATAATATTTTAAAATTTTATTTATTTTGTTTTTTTTTTTTTTTTTGTTTTTTTATTTTATTTGTGTGAGCTTCTTGTCAAAGAAAAAAATGTTCAAAAATGTAACAAACAATTTATTGGCTTATGCAAAAATGATGTAGCATATGTCATAACCTATGATGTATACATATGTATATATATAAATAAATTGTAAAATATATGTATGTAGTTTTGTATAATTAAATATTGCATTTGGTTTCGTTGAACGTCTGGACATTTTTCTTTGTTTTTTTTTTTCATTAAAATTATTATATATATTTTTTTATTTTTGTTTTTGCAGCTACCTAGCATATTAGTTAATAAATATTAGTAGGTATGTATGAATACACATAGGTGTGTATATAATGTACGTATATGTGTGTAAAATATATGGTATATATACATATATAAATATATATATATATATATGTGTATTGTATATGTAAATGTAAGCATTCGTATCACCACACAACGATCAAAAAACCATGTCGCTGTGTGAAATGAATCGTTCTGTGTTCCTGAAAACTCATTAACCTCATATTCGCCAAAAAAAAACCAAAAAACAAAGAAAGTCAGGTTAACTTTGGTACGCCAAAGATTTGATACCCTTGCAGAGCCCTACATGAAAGAAAGCATACATTTTCTCAAACGTATATCCAATCGATTGTTTCTACGATATAGTAGTTCCATCTGGCTAAAACTTTGTTTGCATTGCTTGAAATCGATCAATAGATAGAATAAATAATCATATTAAGTATATATTAACCGATTTCTATCATAACAGCTAAATGATATATCGATCCGATCTGGCCGATTTTAATATAAGAACTACTAGTGTCACATCTGTGCCATTTACATATCATCAAAATAGCGTTAAAACTTTGAACAGATAGTCGATTTACGTATATATTATATATATACATACTTTATGGGATCTGCCAGGGCATAAAAATACTACATATAATTTGATCGCTGTGTTTAGTTAATTTGTTAATATCAGCATTTGCCACAAAATATACAAATATTACATTGAATACTTTGTCACATATAGACATATATGTTGTAAACTCTTTTTTTGTGACTAATTTCCAACATTTAAGTGGAGAGAAGTTTGTTGGACTTTATTTTTAAAGGTAAGTAACTGCTTTATGTATTGTGTACATGTTGTTAACATAAAATTGATAAAGAGCATTAAATAATACAATTAAATATTATTATTCAATATGTAATGTGTATATATATATATATATATATATAGGTATGTATAATTGTTAATTAAAAATTTTGATTTCAGTACCTGATTGCAAATGGTTATACTCTGATTTTATAGTAACAGACATACATATCTCACTGTAGTTGCTGCGGTTCAGTTTTTATTTGTTGCCCATATTAATAAGTAATATATGGTTTTTTTTTTTTTTTTTTTTTTGATATTTTGTGGGTCATTTAATCATACGAAAACGCTTTAAAAATTCTACAAACAAACTTACAAACTTTTGTCATTGTTGCAGTTGTAAACTTTAATATGTAAATACACACAATTAGCTACAGTTGTTGTTGTTATTGTTATTTTAAATAGACCATATAGACAAATATGGTTATCATGTTTACTACACTTGAAAAATAAATACAATGAGCAAATAATCTAGGACATTTTAAAGTTTAGAGTTTCTAAGTATATAGTACTTTATATATATATATGTATATATATTTTGTTTTTTTTTTTTTTTGTAAATATACTCGTATGTACGTGTGTGTTTGTGTGTGGGATTTCAGAAAACTTTGTTATAATCTTAAGTCATATATGTATGTATATATGTATATATGTATACGAAACGTATCAATACAAAATATTCAAGGAGGGCACACGAATTGAGTACACATTTGGTTTATCATCATCATCATCATCATCATTATCATTATCATGTTTGCATGCTAAACTGTTTTGCATAGAATTATCATCTAAATTTTCAATACTTTTCTGCTCTAATATTTGAATCTTCGTGCTTTGGCCGAAGGTATCTTTCGTTCGTATAGCAGATAGTAAACTCTAAATTTGTTGAAAAGATTTTTGAACGGAAAAGTTGTGCTTTTATGTATATATATATAGTATGTATATATCTATTTGTTTTAGCGAATATGTTCAAGTCGGTATTGGAGAGTCAAAAGTATTGGTCTGCTTTTGGTTAGCTAAACGTAAGCGAAAGTCCTTACGAAACTCACAACCATTCAAAGAAGGGATCAAAAAAGCAGCGTAAGTATTAACAAAAAGCAAACGAAACTATTTTTAACTTGTTCTTTTGGGCTTTCGTCACAAGCGTGTACGGCCGAAAGTGTTTTTTTTTTTGTTTGTAGGAACAGGATATATGTATAGTAGTTTAATAATCAATTGACTATTGTTAAGTTAAGCAAATATACTATTGATGTTTGTAATTAATTAATCATATTTTATATAATTTGAAAATTTTTTTTAACTGCACTGTCAGTATATATATGTGTATGTGTGTGTGTGTCTGTATGTTTTTGCTGTTGTTTTTTTTTTTTTTTTTTTGTAAATTAAAAGAAAACTCAAGCTTTGTTCTTAAGGTTCAGGTAATCAATTTCTAGTCTTATCTGTTGCACTGAGTAGTCTGCTTTTAAAGATATATATGGTATATATATGTATGTATGTATGTTTGTTTTATGTATATACTCTAATTTTGTGTATTCATTTTGTTGTTGTTGTTGTCATTAGTTTAAACATTAGATTCTGTTTTGCATATATGTTATGTATATAGTACTCGTTTCAAACATACTATATATAAAAGTACCATTTCAGATAGATAATTTCTCAATTTGTTCGCTTTGTTATTTGGTTTTCCTTTTGTTTTGCCCTTTTTTAACTTTTTTGTTCATTTGTTTTGTTGTGTTTGTTCAACTATTGCTTTGGTCAAACGAACTGAAATGTTAACTTTAACAGATGCTGGAACAATGCTAATGCTAATGCTAATGTTAATGTTAATGTTACTTGTTTGTTATTTGTTAATGTAAATGTTACGCTTTATGTTAATGTTAATGTTGCTGTTTAGGTCATAAGTTTTTAATTACCTGCAAACTATAGTTTAAATAGGTAAATTTGTTGCATTCATTATTATTATTATTATTAATTGTTGTTGATTATTGCTATTGAAACAGGATACGAATTAGGAAATTTTTGTTGAGGTTTATATGTACATACATACATGTATACATATGTATGTATGTACAATATATATATATATATATATAGTAGTTATGTTAATATTGTTTATAGAAAACGTGTTTAGCTTGTCAGCCTAGAAGATTCAACTTGTAAATTACTATATACTATATTGTATTGTAGTATGTTGTTTTACGAATTTCCGTTTTCAAAACATTTTCATTTTGGTCAGTTTCTCTGTACGACACTTTTTAAATGGCTTTTTTTTTTGTTTTTTTTTTGTTTTTTTTTAAATATATACATATATGTATATGTATATAAATATTTATTTTAATTGATTCAAAGGGAAGACATAACATTCTAGAAAAGGTTCTTACTGATTTGTGGTACAATATTTTGGTATTTCATTCGTGTTTTACTTTTTTGCTCAAGTTTATTAGTCGTAAATATATATAATTGTATATTTGTTTTTTTTTTTTTTTTTTTTTTTTATGGTATATTAATGTATACATTTTCTGAATATATATGTATGTATGTATATATATATATATATATATATATATATATATATATATAGTTAAAGCAATGTTTAGTTTTTTTTTTTTTATTTCTTGGTATTGTTTTCCATATTTATATATATGTATATGTATATTATAACTATTTATGATGTGTAAATATCATTATAATTTGTTGTAACTTTTTCAACTACTACAATAAGGATTTTGGTGCCATTATATATATACGCAGTATATATAAATATTTTCTTGATCATATTTTTATATAGGAGTGTGTGTGTGTGTGTGTATAGTTGTTTGTTATGTGCTGAGTAAACTTTTGAAGAACTGACAGTGCAAAAGCACTAGTTGTTCTTGTTCTTTTCTCTTCCTTTTCCTTCTTCTACACTCTCCCTCTCTCTCTTTTTTAAACTATCTTCTTGTTGCTCTACATGTCAGTGTTGTTGTTATTATTATTATTGTTGCTGTTGTTGTAGGAATGACACTTTTAGTTAAGACAACATTCAAACACTAAATTTTTTGTCATTTTATTTGAATTAATAAATACTTTTTTTCATATAGTAATATGTATATATAATATTTTGTTTCATACTTATCATATGGTTAATATAATGTTGTTTATCGTTTAAAATATCAAAAGTGGATGGAATTATGTGATTCTAGTTATTACACGCACTGTCTATATTTATATATATATATATATGTATATATAATTTTATTATTATTATAATGTATATATTTTTAAATATTCATTAATGTTCGCAGCAGAAAATTCGGACAAAGTTTTGGTTTTTAATTTTTCTGTTTTTTTATCGATCTCTCAGCGAAATTGTTATTAAAAATATCTATATAGAGATGGTTTTTCTTTCTATTTTGCTGTAGATACATACAATAAAAGTGAAACCATTTTCGACGAAAAATGTTTCCAGTGTTTTGAGAATTACGAAAGTTACAAAAAAAAAAAAAAAAAACATATTCGGGGTAAGCGTGGTAAGGACGAGATGTTGAGAGGTGCGATTTATTGCTTAATAATTTCCATAAAGTGTTTGATTCCATCATACATATGTATATCTGGCACAATATTCAATAAAATATTATGATCGGACTGTTGTAGAATTTTCAACTAAAACTTAAACACAGAAAAAAAAAAATAAATAAATAAAAAAACAAATTTATTCAAATGTAAATGTTATGTTATTTAGACATAATTGTTGTTCTTGTTTTTATAGGTACATTTACCATTTAGAATGCTTAGTTGTTCACTTGTGCTTTATTGTTGTATATATTTAATTGGTTCAAATTTTTCGGTATTTTTTACATACCCCCTGCCAAACAGTAAGTGCTCAAAGTATACAATAGACAGAAACAGCCGTGGCAAAACCCCATTGACTATATGTATATATATGTTCTTGACCTGCAACGCAAAGCCTAATTAATATAGTCACGTCCATTTGCGCGTCAAACTGTATGTCGGTGTGTCACTACTTCTATCTGCATGTCCGTCCATCCGTTCGTCTGTCCATTTGAATGATCTCAGAGATGGTAAGAGCTACAAGCGTCAAATTTGGTATGTGAACACGTCATATTTAGTTAGTCAACTCGAGCTAGGTTTGTGTCTGTGTGTCCGTCTGTCCGTTTGAACGATCTCTTAGTTAGTCAGCTCGAGCCAGTTTTATTTTTTTGGGATGCCACGCCCCCTCGCCCCTTAGAAATACATATAGTTGTTAAACTCACATGTCTTTAACATGTTTTTCTTATCATATAGTTCTTAAAGAATAGGCAGAGGGTATTTTTACGGTCGGACGTGCTCGACTGTACTTGCATTTGTATGTGCTATGTGTGTGCAAAAGTTGGCAAAATATTTAAGAAATATATGCATGTAGTATATTATAAACAATACAGTAAAAGCTCGATAAGTGTTGAAAAATTGCTACTAAAAACCGCTTTCAAAATCTTATAAATTGACAAAAATTAAATTTCTATTATTCTTGAGCTTTCACTGATGCTAAAAAATATTCGGCATTAAGCCCGATACATATATTGCTAGAAGATTGGTTAAGCATTGTTATAAATAAATATTGTCATATATTGATAAATTCCTATAACTTCCGATGTCATGGAAGGACAAATTGGAATTTTTCTTTAGTACTTGATTTATATAATTTTGTTTATTTTTGGTTTTTATTGTTGTATAAATTAATTACCTAAATAATTTGATCCAAAAAGAAAAATATGAATCTAAAAACGCTGGAAAAATATTCATAAGCGTACTGGGTAAATGCCGTTGTATTACATATATGTATGTTACGTAAAAGTCGGCAAATTTTGTTACACGAGCACTTGACCGATTTTTGTTCAATTTTTTGTTTACAATATTTATTATTAACACTATCACAGGCGGGGGGATTTAAAATAATATCATATAAGTAAGTATAAAAGTGTGTATGATTGTGTGTGTTTGTTGAACCAAGTTTTAGGCATAGTTATAGGTATCCCCAGTGGAAAGTGAGTTTAATAGCAGACGTAATCATAATTTTTTAGGTTTTTAGACTTGATTTCACTTCAAGTAATAATTCAAATACTGAAATGTTTCCTGAACTTAAAACCTTAAACCATTTAAATTTGAGCCTGACCATTCATTACGGAAACTAGCCATGCTTTCATTTCCCACTGGGTAGGTATAGGTATAGGTATAGGTATAGGTATAGGTATAGGTAAAGGTATAGGTATAGGTATAGGTATAGGTATAGGTATAGGTATAGGTATAGGTATAGGTATAGATATAGGTATAGGTATAGGTATAGGTATAGGTATAGGTATAGGTATTGGTATTGGTATTGGTATTGGTATAGGTATAGGTATAGGTATAGGTATAGGTTTAGGTTTAGGTATAGTTATAGGTGTAGGTATAGGTATAGGTATAGGTATAGGTATAGGTATAGGTATAGGTATAGGTATAGGTATAGGTATAGGTATAGGTATAGGTATAGGTATAGGTATAGGTATAGGTATAGGTATAGGTATAGGTATAGGTATAGGTATAGGTATAGGTATAGGTATAGGTATAGTGTTAAGTTTGTAAAGAAATGTCTGTGTATATGTACGTCTGTCCTCTAACTTATCTATTATATCATTTTTATTTTTGTTTTTCTTCGATTTTATGTTTTGCATGCCAAATTCGGAACGATCTTTGCCATTGCATTATAGTAAATGGTAAAAGGTGTAAAAAGCCTAAGGAGTACAGTCAGCAAAAATGGTAAAAGTTGTTGTTGTTGTTGTTGTTGTGTAAATAGTTGTATTCATATGATTCATACTCTCGTAATACTCTCGCAAATCGTAAATTGTAAATCATAGAACAATGCGATAAGTTTTAGAAGCTTCAGTTTTGTATTTATCGATATACGATGGCAATTGCCTGCACAAGGATTACGTATATCTGTCTGTCTGTCTGTCTGCCAGTGTGTGTGTGTATGAGTGGATGTGTGTGTGTGTGTGTGAGGAACATGATTATAGCTTAACCCTTGTGCAACATAACTAAATGCTGCCCAAACGGTGAAAATACATTAAATACATTTTGCTTTTCTTCTGTTTTTTGTTTGTTAATTATTTACTAAATTTAGTTAAACATTTCGTTGTTGTTCCATTTTTTGGAGGCCAACAACTTTTGGTGTTTTTCTCAGTAAAATTCATTTATGATTTCGCTTCATTTTTCTTTAAATTAAGTTTTCTTTTGGTTTTTTTTTTTTGTAAGTTCACTTAAGTTTTATTTTGTAATTTACCAAGTAGCTAGTAAGAACGCCCTTGTATATATATATATATATATATATGTATATATATATAATTTGTATAAGACATATATATGTATGTATATATATTTTAAATTATTTTTATGTTTTTGTTTTTGTTTTTAGTTTTTATACATTTTTGAGGCAGCTTCTTGAGTTCTAAACGTTTTGGGTTTCGCTTTCGCTTACGCATTTCTGCGTTTTGTTACACATACCTAAAATCAATAAAGATTACCAGATCTAGGAATACATATAGTATTAGCTACATAATACATACGTTATATAAGGTGCACGATTTGCTGTGTGTGACATTTGCTGTTATTGTAATGCACATTTTTCATTCAAATGCCCAACAATTTGTATAGTAATTTATTTATTTATTTAGTTTAGTTTTTACTTTTGTTTTTGCTTTGCTGTCCATTCTCAATTTCACTTTCGCCACAATTCCCCATGCATATTTAGCACATACATACTTAGTTTTGCAAGTTGCCCAAAAAAGTGCGCTATGCAAAAAATTTGTTTATCGATATTGAAATTTGGTAACTGCATTTTTGTTTTGTTTGGTTTTTACTTTAACTATACAACATTTTGAATAACTCACATAAAATTGATCAACATCTTATTGGTTTAGTTACAATACAGCCATATATATGTATCTGTATAATTATATATATATATAGTTTATGCCAAATACATGTATATACATATGTAAATGTCGTTTATGCACGTGTATAAGGTGTATATAATTCATAAAACATTCTAATTATATAATATGTTTTCTCATCTGCAATGCTGGAAAACCTTTACGCACTTATTTTGTTACTTGTTAATATTCACTTTAGACAATGAAATGTGTGTGTGTCGTCGCTTCTCAACAAATTCTTGTTAGTATTACATATATAGTTGAAATATTACTATATATATGTATATATATATATATGTATATATGCTATAATGTCATACGATCATGTATATGCATGTACATACATATTATATTTGGTGCCCAAAAATATTGTTGCCGTCTGTTTGTTATCGGCGGCGTCTACCTCAAAAGTGTGTCTAAAATGTGAGGCACGCTTAGAAATATACACATATATATGTATATATTACTTTATTTGTTTTAAGCAAAATTTTTAAAAATTAAATAAAAACACTTTATGCTAAGTTACAAATTTGTTTTTTTTTTTTTTTTTGGTTTGTTAAAGCCTTTTGACAACACAGGGAATTTGTTTTATGTTTGTTTGTTTGTTAAAAACTTATTGGTATTTGATTTAGTTCTTAGTTCAAAACTCAGGCCTGCGATTCCCAGTGATCATTACTATAGCATATCGGTTCTAGATACTGCTATAGTACATGTAACTACATACATTGTACATTCAATTATCGTTATCGTTATCGTTGTTGCTTCTTTTCTTTGCTTTTTTTTTTTTTGTTATTATTTAGTTTATGCTCTATTCATTACCCTTGATATATATATATATATATATATATATATATATATATATATATATTATAATGGCTTAATACAAAAAATGATGGCCAAAGTGGTGTTATATATATTATTATTATTATTTTTGGTTTGGAAGTGCAAAATACATACATATTTTTGCTAAGCTTGACTACTGGGGAGCTATCGAACTGTCTGTTTGTCTCTTCTGCACTGAAGTACATAAGTATTTTCACTGGATTTGCTACAATTTTGTCAGTTTTCGTATTTTTATTTTTTTTTTTTTTGGTTTCTAAGAGGCGCAATCTACGTATTAATACATATAAATACCTTTATGTTTGTATATATATATTATATATCTTTTGGTTTGGTCAAATCTTAAATGATTACTTTTGGTTTTTATTATCAATTGTAGCATTGTATACGTATTGTTTTATAAGTGTTGTGTATAGATACTTTTGGTTATGCATGTAGATCTTTATAATAATTTGTATTCTCTAGAATCTTTTGCTTTTTGCTTTTCCATACACGTACAAATTGTTTTGGTTTTCTTTTGTTTTTCTTAATTTGAACAACCCAGAGACATTTAAATTGCATGCTGCGATTTTGCACAGGTTTTTCCATCGTTTTTTTTTAGCTACATATATAAATCGAGAGTTATTCACATACATATATGTATATATATGTATGCACTATATATATGTAGATTTTATTTTGCTACTAGTTTATGTGTATATATGTATATCATAATAAGTATATGTATATGTATATGTATGTACATACATACATATATATGCATGTAGATTTTGTGTAATACACTGAGAGAAATTAGGAAGTTTTTAGTTATTAGTTATTTTGTTGTTGTTTGTTGTTGTTCTGTTAAAATTCTAGAAAAATAAAAGCTTTCTAATTGCTTCGGTTTTTTCATAAGTTTTCCCTTTTTTTTTATTTTTATTTATTTTATTTTTTTTTTTGTTTATCAACACTGGAAACTGCGCATCTCTAAGCCATTGTTATTCATTGTATAATTTGAATTTTATCGATTCGCATCTGATTCTACTTTTAAAAAAAAATTGTGTGAAAACATTTAAAAATTTAATAAATAAAACAAAAATTTAGATTTGTTGATTAAGTATACGATTGATTAGCTACAATTTTTATAACACATATTAAAAACTATACGAAGACAGACACAGATACACTCACACACAAACACACACACATATGTATATAGACGCAGACAAGCAGACACAGTGTTGTGTTGAGCACGTTCAATCAATCAATCATTTCAAAAGTTTGGCGGTTTTACACTACTCATGTTGTCAACTTGGTCAAATTGTTGGGCAAAAACAGCGTAAAACTGTTTCGCAAATTATGCGTTGACACTGTGTCAACAACCGTGTAAACTTTATAAATATGTATAATATAGTTTATAGTGGCAAGTTGACAAAGCACGTCAATTCAGATGCTGCCAACTTGATCTCAATCTTAGCGGTCAACTTACAAAACAAAAACCATTGACCCCGATTGACGCTGCGTCAACCAGTGTGAAGTGAAGCCATAGCATTATTGGGTATAAAACTTGTTACCAAAAATGTTTAGAGCGTAGTGTAAATAATTCTCACTGATATGTACGCAAATTTAACACAACAACTCGCAGAGTTTCGTTATTATACGAGTATTCTCTATATAAATATATCAATTGTATAGTTAAGTATTACTACTAGTATATAATAAATATTAAACTTTTTTTGTATTCTTTATCGTATATCATGGACAAGGCTTTGCATTATTTTCGCAGGAAAAGAATTAAGCAAACGAAACTACAGTTTTGTTAAAGTTTTTGATAGAAATAGATAAGCAAAACTTGTTAAAAGTTTTTATCGAGTAGTTATCGAATGTGTTACTACTCCATCAACTACGAAATTGGCACAATTGAATACAACAACAAAAACAAAAATACAAAAAAAAACATCTAGTAAATAGTATCAAAAAGTGCGATACCATAAACGTACTCCTGCTCCAAATCGAAACCCGCCGCAGATCATGTACTATAGTCCCCAAGTCGTAGTATTTATCGAGAGCTGTAGAAGATTTGTTTTAAGAGATATTTCAAGCTTATCTTCACAAAATAGATGGATCTTCATGTAAGTATCATCTACTACATCCTGACCAACTTCAGTTTGAATCAAACAACTACAGTAAAAAGCAACAGAGTGATTTCATGTATAGAAACTCGGACCTAACATCAGAACCATTAAAGATAATCAACAAAATCTTTTTATTTCATAGTTAGCAGCAATAATATTTTAAAAGAAAAGAAACCGCATAAAACAACACAAAACTTCAAATAAATTTTAATAGACCCTTATTAAAACTGATTTTATGGCTGGTTTGGAATGGTCTCTTTCAAGTATTCAATAAATTTTATAAGAATTCGTTTTCATTTCGCTTTTAAAGGCTTTCACAGGATACCCAGAGCTGGTTTTTGAGCAAGTGACCAAATATATTCAATCGGATTGAGGTAAGGACTTTAGGTAGGAACCTTAATCAACACAAAATGTTATTCTTCCATTCAATTCTTTACAATTGTTTATGTATGCTTCGGATTAACATGTATGCAATGCTCCAATGTCTAGTCTAATGCTTTGGGTACATTTTCCATGGTAATTTTTATTTGCCTAGCTTTCTCTTCTCTAAATAAAAAGGACCAATTTTGCAATGAATCGAAAATTGAAACACTAACTTTCAGGGCCTGGAAAACGCTCAGAATCGGCTTATATGCAAAACAAATTTAGATGCTATATTAAATGGGGTATGCTCTATGGGGAAAAAATAAGTCACTAGTTAATATCTATTAGTTTATGTCAAAGAGAGAACGACTTTGGGACCATAGCGTCGTGTATAATATATGATTGAATAAACAATAAAAAAAAACTCAAATAATTATGTAAAATATTTAAATAATAAATATGCATGTATTTGTTTTTGGTTTTTTTTTTTTAATTTCTTTTACTATTTTGTTTGTTAATTTGTTTGTCTATAAAGCTGAACACAACTCAATTTTATCAACATGGTTTTTTTTTATATAGGTTATTATAATATTTACTAGTTTATAGTGTTGTGTAAATTAAATGAAATATGTTAAATATTTTAAGGTTTAAAAATAAATTCATAAATTGTCTTTTTAAATTAAATTGTAAACAAAAAAACACACACACTCTTTTTCATAAGCGCTGACAAATTGTAAAAATATAATAATGTATGAATATATATGTATATATAGTAATAAATATAATAATAATTGTAATTGTTATTGACTCGAGGAACTTTTACAGGGCCCCACCAGGCTAATCAATTCTTGTCTCCTGGATACTGATCGTGTGAAGCTATATGTTGCTGTATATGTATGTATATAAGTATATAATCGGGTGTATTGCCCTTAATATACATATAACTTAAGTAAGTAACCCCATGCCGATATTCCAAGCAATTCACCACAATATCGAAATATCTTCGTGAAATTGTGGTGATTTGGATAATCGGAATAAGTGCATACATACTGCAAAGTAAGGGCCAGGGGTTAAGTTGAGGCATCGAACAGTTTTATCATTATATGTATGTATATACATATGTATGTATGTATATTTGTTATTGGTTTCCCTCATTTACAACTGTCAATTAATGCTTAACTTTAGTTTCAATGGCAATATTCTGTTCATTTTTTCGTTTTGTATTTGTATTTGTTTAATTGAAGTTTACTTCTTATCAATTGCTTTGTTTTTTGTTTTTTTTTTTTTTTTTGATTCAACAATTTGTTTATACTTTTATTTAATTTTTTGTTTTTGCAACTGTTTCTTTTTGTTTGGTTTTTTTATTTATTTGTTTTTTTTTTTTTTTTGGTTCATTGTTAATGTTTACGCTTAATTGATTGCTTCTCGGTATGTTTTTGAGTTTCATTTTCAACTTTCAAATCCAAATCCCAAAAAGATGCGATTTTTTTTTTTATTACCATAATATTTGGTTTTTCATATTTGTTTTTGTTCTTGTTTTTGTCTATAATAAGGCGAAAATATCATCAAAAAATTGACGTACACTAGATTGTTTATCATTTTGCTCATTATTGTTATATAGTATGTGTATATAAACATTTTGTTATCAGCCAAATGGGGGCGTGTCAAATCTGGCCATATACTAGCCCGATTTCCGAAACGAAAACAGTTTAGTTTTCGATAGATTTTGCATGCAATCCGGGCACATTGATGACTGGATTTGCTCAACTTTGGAAATCAAAAAGTAATTTATTATAGTTTCAGATATCGGCCCACTGTGTATGTGTGTGTGTCCCGTCTGCTGTGTGTTTTCATCTCATCTCCATTTTTTTTTTTTTTTTTTTCAGAGTAGATTGAATTTAAACTTTCCTCCATTTGTTGATTTTGTTGTTGTTTTTTTTCAGCTAATACATTTAAAAATTTCAAATAAAATACATAATATATATGTTTTTTTTTTTTTTTTTGTATATGGTGTATATGTATATATAGATATATGTATTGTTATTCGTTTTTGTATCAATATTTTTTAATGTATATATTAAAATAATTTGATGTATAAAGCGTTTGATATATATATATATATATATATATATATATTTTATATGTATATATATATATATTTATTCATTTTGTTTTTTTTTTGTTTTGTTTTACAATTTGTTTTAAAGTCGTTAGATAAATTTGAACTAAATGCACAATATGATACAAGAAACTACGAAAATGAAACACGCAACTAGGCAAAGTTTAGGGGGTTCGGGGTTTGGTGTTAGGCGTTTTTGGTGTTGTCCAGTGTTGTAAATGGCGAGAATATTCAAAGGTTTAATGTGTGTGTGTATGTGGTGTGTGTTATTGTTAGTTAACTTAAGTTAAACCTGACTGATTGCTTCACCGATCTAGCTATACTGACATATATAGTATATAGTATATATATATAGTATATATATATATATAACTTGTGGTGTACGTGTGTATATATATGCATATGTCTTTGTATATGTGGTATGTATGTATATATATATTTTACTGCCGGTTTCAATATGTATATCGTATATGTATAAGTGTTTATATGCTCTTTTTTTTTCTTTATTATTATCCATATATATATAAAGTTTTTGTTTTTTCGTTACTAAACTCAACGATTTACGTTTTTTAGACCTTTCAACAATTTTAAAAAATTTGTTCATATATTTTTTAGTGTTTTTGTTTTTTGTTTTGTAAGCGTCGCATTGAGGAACAAATTATTAACAAATTTTGTTGCTGTTTGTTGTTGTTGTTGAATCGATTAGTTAAATTAGTTTTAGTTTAGTTTAGTTTTAGTTATAGTTGAGTTAGTGTTTTGATGTAAATAGTCGCTGCTACCAATTTTCCTCCTAACTGAGCAAATTGTTCGTTTTTGTTCACAAAAATTCATTTATTATTATTACAAAAGTAGTTGTATTATTATTTTTATTTTTTTTACTATACATAATAAACAATAAGAAAAGAAAAAATAAAAATTAATACGTTTAATGATCGTCGGTCGTACAATAATAATAATATATTTATTTGTAGTTTATATCTTAGTAATTGTTTCATTTCAATATTTTTCCCATTTCATTTTGTATATTTATAAAAAAAAATCTTTGGCAGCATCTTCAAAATTTTCTTTTCTTTTCTTTTCATTACAAGTAGTGATTTGTTTTTGTTTTTTTTTTTTTTTTGTTTTGTTTTTTTTTCTTTACATTTAGTTTTTAGTGTTTTTGGTAGTAGATTCCAATTCAAAATGTAGTTACAAAATAAGAGGACTGAGAGATGTTGAGAGTGTTTATATTGTGCTATATATATATATAATATATAGTATGTATTTTTGTATTTTTGATGTAAAAAGTTACAAGTTTTTGTGTTTTTTATTTGTTTTTTTTTTTTGTTGTTTTCTTTTTGTTTGGTGAGCGATAAAAATTAACATAAAATATCTACAAATATAAAGTACAAGAATTATATTAACCGATAAATCATAAAAATAGGTGGAAAGCGTTTACTTTGTCACATTGTAGTACTATATAATTTGTTAAACATAATTTTGTATATTGTAATAATAATAATAATATGCCTTTTCTTTGTTGTTTTGTGTGTTTTGTGTTGTTTTTTTTTTTTTTTTTGTATGTTATGTTCTTGAATTGCTTTCGAATTCGAAAATGAAGGGGGAACTTTAAAGCAAAACCGAAAAATTGTTGTAATTGGCACGAGTTGGCTGATTGGGAACATGACGTCTCATTGCGTTACACGTTTACGTTGGTTAGGTGATGTGATATTGCGGATGTTGACATTACGTTACGTTACGTTCTGTTATGTTTTATTGTGGTAGGCTCTGTATCGTCGTTCTGTTCTGTAATGTCTTTTTACTTTGCGTACTGCTACGTTAAGTTCTGTTACGTTACGAACTGCTGCGTTACGTTCTGTTACGTTCTGAGCTGCTACGTTACTTGATGTTCAACGTATTTGATACCTTACGTTCTGTCACGTTTTGTTCTGTTTGCTTACATTACGTTCTGATCACCCACGTTCGTTTCGTTACGTGACGTTACGTTCTGTTACGTGATGTTATGTGGGACGTTACGTTGCACGTAAGCGTCATTGACTAGCTGAACGCATGTCCGACTTTGTCCAGTGCCACGTTCCCATCTACACGACCAATTTCCCTGCCGCAATCGTATATACACACATATATATATATATATTTATATATATACATACATGTATAATTTAGCTAGACGTTTTGTAAAGTATTTGTTTTTTTCTCGTTTTTTATAGTTCATAATCTCAACTAAATTGTAAATTTGATTTAAACTTAAGCACATTTTTTCATAAATTTGTATGCAAATAGGAAATCAATTAGATTTATATATATGTATATATTATAGTTTAGTTTTTAAGTGTCAAATTTTCTAAAGTTGCGTTTTTATTGTTGTTTGGAAACTTTGAAAACTTTTCGTTCACTTAATATCATTTTTTTGTGTTTTGTTTTTTGTTTCTGAAACTGAAACTAATCTAAAAATAATTTGTTTTTGTTTAAAACAAAAGTGAATTCTTTAGCCATGTTTTTTGTTAAAGAACAAACTCAATTATGTTGTAAAATGTTATAAATAAAAGCGTGTGGAATTACAATTTCATTTTTTTTTTCTCTTTCTTTCTTTGTTTTGTGGTGTTTTTTCGAAGGCTTTTCGTATGTAACAACTAAGAAACAAAGTGTAAAATATAGTTTTTGTTTTTGTTTTTGTTTTTTTTTTAACAATAGTTTAATGCTTTTTCGTTTTGTTTTTGTATAACAGTTTAAAAAATAAAATAAGAGTAATGTTGTTGTTATTTTTGTTTTTTGTATTTTTTATAAGCAAAAGTGACGAAAACTAACGAAAGTTTTGGCATATTTCATTTGTATACTTAATACTTAATCTTTTGTATTACAAAAGAAAACAAAATCCAAGTAAATTCACTAAGCACAAATCGAGTAGACTGATTTCTGAAACGAATACGAGAGTAGTTTTCGCGATCCAGTGTGTCCAATGACAAATTGTTAACTGATCTGTAATCGTTTCAGTAATTAGCTAAAAATTTGTATCGTTTTGGGTTTGGATGGTGGGGTTGGGTCACATAGCCCTTAGTTATAATAACATGTTGAAAGCTTAACTAAATATTTAAAAAAGAAACATCTGTGTGATTCACAATGAACGTAAATTAAAATTATATAGATATAGATACACATATATGTATATATATATATATTTCAACAGCCAAATTGTTCACAAAAAATTGCATTTTTCTTTTCTCGTTTCCCTCACTTATTCATCGTTTGATTTTAACATTTTATATTCACTTATTTTCTTTTGTTTTTTGTTTTGTTTTTTTTGGGACGTTTCTCCTAAGGAAATTCTTAATTGTGTGTTGTAGTGTCAACTAAAAAATTAACTTTAATTATATAATATAAAACAACGAAAAAAAAAAACACACACACATTTTAAAAGCGTTTTCAAAACTTAAGCAATAGCTAATAGTTATTTTGTTTTAATATATTTAAGAGTAGCCTCACACGTTTTTTACGCTTCTTTTTTCATTTTTTTTTTTTTTTTTTTTTTTTGTAATAAAGTTTTTTAAACAATTTATATATAGGTTATTGTTCGGATTGTTGTTGTTATTGTTTGTGTTTAATAAACAAAACAAAATATAGGAAAAATAGTTGTATTCGTTGCCGCTTAAATTCAATTTTGTGGCTTCAATTTGTTTAGATTAAATTATAAATATATAATTCGTATAACATGTGTAAAAACTAGATTTCGTTTCTCTTTTTGTTTTTTATAAAAATGACAAGATTAAACAGTTTTCTCCATATGAAACACATTGACACTTAACAAAAAAAAAATAAACAAAATAAAAATATAAATATAGGAAAGAAGCAAAAGTATTGTGTTTAAACATATAAAACTAAAATATAGTTAACATCATTTCATAATTGTTGTTGTTTTTCTTTGCTTTTCTTTGCCAACTCAATACATGTGTGTGTGTGTGTGTGTGTGTAGTGTATATAATAAAATGTGTTTACAGCCTATAAAAAATAAGTTGCTTTGCTCTTAATTAATAATATTTTGTTGCTTAAAATAAAAAACAATAAATTGCCATTTTACACATGTTAAAAACAAAAAAAATAATGAATATACATATATGTTATAAATGAATCATTAAAAAAGAGAACAACATGGTTATTATAAAATAGTTTCATAATTATGATATACATAAGTATATATAGGTATATGTATATGTTGATTTAAAAAATAATAATGTCTTGGGAGTAAACCAGCCTTATATATTGTATTACAACGGAAAAGAAATGGCACATGCCCCAAAATCTGTGCAATATGCTATATAAAGTATATATATATATATCTATATTGGGCATATGCACATATATATATATATATATATGTATGTATATGTTTTGTATGTATGTATGTATATAAGCAAAAGGAATATCGTTTTAACATTGTAAATATATGTATATAGAACTTAACAATAGTTGTTTGTTTGGTTTCTTCTGCTTCTGCTTCTCCTTCTGCTGCTTCTTCTGCTGCTTTCTTAGTATTATGATTTATTTAGTTGTTGTTTAATTAGTTGGCCTAATGCATTAATTCATTTGTTGTTGTTGTTTGGTTTTGTAGCTTAAACTTAGTTTGTATGTTGCGTTGTTGTTTATTTAAATTATATATATATAACACACTCACCGCACACCACACACACACACACTCATACATAGCATATGCTGCTGTTGTTGTTGTTGTTTTTGTTGTTGTTGTTGCTTATAAGTACATATACTTATATACATATATATGCCTCTTGTTTGTTTGTTACATATATGGCAAAGTCATATAGTCATAGGATTCACTATATATATATACATATATAGTATATATATATATAGATATCACCTCTTTTTTAAGCAGCGGTAAGGAAAAAACCTAAGCAGTTGTCTGTGTTACGTTTATATATATATATATATATATATATATATATATATATATATATATATATTATATTGTTGTGTTTATTATTTATTGCCTTTTACGATGGCGAACAAAAACTACAGTTCCGACTAGTTGTTGGCCACCAGCAGCACAGTGGGTCAAAATGTGCACAAAAGTGGCACATATGCTCTCGCACATACACATACATACAGCTTATATACACATACGCCAAATAGGTATATATTAAATATATATATATATGTATGTATGTATACTATATGCTTGTTTTTTGTTAATTGATTTTTTTTTTCTTTGTTTTTGTAAAAGATTCTGGAAGGGTTTGCACAAAAAAGCTAATCGGTCGATATAACGATATATATGTCTGTATATAGATAATAAGTAACATGTAGAATGATGTATGTATGTGGGTGTGTGTGTGGGTGTGTGTGTGTCTGTGTGTGTTTGAGTGTTGTTGTTGTTTCGTGTTGTGTTTTAGGACAATTTTCAGTTTGATTTTTTACTTCTCTTTTTTTTTTGTTTTGTTGTTAACAAAAAAGTGTATAAAAAACACATAAAATAAAAACAAAATTATTTAACAAAATTATAGAGCATTTTTTTCCATTCTTAAAAAACGTGTTTTGTTTGAAAATATGCAAAGTGTGTGTTTTTCCCCATAGTGTATGTGTTTTTTTTGCTTTTCTTTGTTATGTGGTTTTCATTCTGCTTATTTTTTGTTTTCTTTTTGTTTTCTTTTTGTTGCTGTTGCTTTTTCTGATTCTTCTCCTTCATTTTATAGATTTGTTTTTTGTTTTCTTTTGTTTTGTTATTTTGTTTGTTTGTTGTTGTCAGTAGCGCTAATCGTTATTTTGTTTTATAATTTTTGTTTTTGTTGTTGCTTTTAAATTAGAGATCAAAATAGTATTGTTGCATTTTCTTGTTGCTTGTGTGTTTGTTGTTGTTGTTGTTCTTTTCTTAAAAAGAATCTTTATATCATTTGTATGATATATATATATATATATGTTTATATATATATATATGTGATGTCGTGTTCGAGATTTGATTCGCTCGCTACCATCGTTTCGTTTTCAATAATTTTCTTCTCTTTTACAATTTTTCTTTGTTTCTTTCTTTGTTTTCTATTTTCTAGTTGTTGCCCTTTTCATTCTTTGGGCCGAGAGCTTTGGTTGTGTATAAAGGAAACGGCATTTAAGCTCGCATTTTATTGTTGTCTAAGTTGCAGCTTCATTTTGTTGGTGTTGTTCTTGTTGCTGCTGCTTTTCTGCTTGTTGTTGCTGCTGCTGCTGCTGCTGTTGCTGTTGCTGCTGCTGCTGTTGCTGATGTTGTTGATGTTGTTGCCTGCGACATCCATAAATCTTGCCGGAAGAGTATTTATAGTTATATTTGTTCATATCGACAGCTGGACGATTGTTGCGCGCTTTGATTTGCAATCAGTGAACATACAGGGTGTTCAAAACGAGCACATGATGATTGTTCTTGGCCAGTGTGACCACATATCCCTCGGAGGTGATTTTTAGGCCACAGCAGCGTGAAACCTGCATTATACGGAAAACAATTAAAGCGATCGTTACATTTTTCAAAATTCTATCATTGCATTTTAGCCAACTTTTAGCTAATAATGAAGCCAGGAGCTGTAAAACTTTATCAACCGCTTTAAATCAGACAAACTCGTATTGAGTGACTAAATGTAGAGTCCACATACAAAATTTGCCGCTTGTAGCTCTAACCATCTCGAAGATCGTACATATGGACAAACGGACGGACGGACGGACGGACGCTCAGACAGCTGACTGGCACACAGAGTGACATAGTGCTTGTAGATCTTACCATCGTTGAGATCAGTTCGTTCATACGGCCAGGCAAACGAACGGTAGACCAAACAGATGAACGTACAGACAGACGGATGTAAAGACAGACGGACGTGGCTATATACCATAGGCATGTTATGCTGATCAATAATGTATATACCCTATTACATTAATATAAACTTGGCATATTCAAGATTCAAGAAAATCCTGATCAACTACGTCTGCTAGATTGGGTTACTTTAACCGGCTGTTACGCTGACAGCTTCTTCATTCGACTACTCCATCTCAATCATCACCAAAGACTTTTTAAGCCATGCATAAAATTTAAATAATAGCAAACCTTAACATGTGGACACTCAAACTCGGATTGCAGAGCTCCTTCACGGGAATAGCAGGCGACATGAAAACGATTGCCATGTGAATCACCAATGAGTACATCACCAGCGTTGGATATGTCAATGCCATTTGGGAAGCAGGTGACCTTCTCGTTGCCAATGCGATAGAGGAATGTGCCATCCTCTTGGAAAACGGCAACGCAGTGTCCTTTAAAGTCACACACATAGAAATCGTTGTCTGCAAATGAACGAAAAAAAAAAGAGGAAAAATATTTAAAAAATATGTTAAAATTATTGTAAGGTAATTTTTAAATTTTTTAATTTTTTTTGCTGAAGTTTTTATTTATTAGCATATTATCCGATCTATTTGCAATGTTGAGAGCAAATTGGAATTCGTAAATACTTATTTTTCTAGAATCTTTTTTTTTAATTTTTAGTAGCTCTACCTCTTAACGTTGTCAAAGTGAGGAAACTTTATCTACTTCAGCTCAACGATTTCTAGCTTTTTTTTTTTTAGCAACTCTCTTTTGATCTCACCTCGTATGGCAATATCGGAGGGTTCGCGCATATAATCGCTGCAATCAAACCAACGCACAAGTTCTCCCTCCTCGGAGATGACAAAGACGGTCGGCGAGACGCTATCGACGGCCACAATGTGACCTTTGGCGGTGACAGCCAGTCCAGCCACAATATCAATGTATCTACAATGAAAGACGACCCAATTTTATATACTATATTGCTGCGTATTTGACATATGTTTAGAAAACATTTTGACATTTTGTTAATATTTTCTAAGCAAATTACTACAACTTTCTGCTGCATTACTCACCTGATGGCAATTTTACGCATAAAATGACCACATTTGGAGAAGATCTGCATGCGAGAGCGTTCATTTCCACGATCGCAAACCACGAATTTGCCATTATTGTGCATAACGGCCACTTTGCGTGGATACCAAAGTTGTCCTTCCTCCTTGCCGGCAACGCCAAATTGAAATTTGAGTGCACCCATTTTGTCAAAGACCTCGATACGATGATTATTGGTATCGGCAACGATAATTTCCTCATCGACGCCAAGACAAAAGCCATGTGGTGAATTGAATTGGCCCTTTGCGGTGCCCAATGAGCCAAATTTGCAACGGATTTGCATGGGTGTCGCCTTATTGCGACCGGTTACAACGCTTGTGGTGCCGGGCGGTGCAACGGCATGGAAATTATTAAGGCCCATATCCTCGACACCGCCAACAATTGGATTCAATGTCTGTAAATTTGGCGATGTTGCTGCTGGCATGCAGAAATCTGTTAAAATATAATCAAGGCACGTTGAGCTTCCGTTCGGCGACAACAAATCGTGAGGTTCATCTGTGCATTTGTTTAGATGTTTGTTTGGAAGGAGTGTGTTGTGTGTGGATATATATTTTTGTTTTTTTGGAGTTGGTGGTGGTTGGTATTTGGTAGTTGTTGTTGTTGTTGGTGGTGGTGGTGTAGGGATTTAGCGAGTGTGTAGATTGTGGCAAAAAGAAAAACTCAAAAGTGTCAAAACAAAACAAAAAAAAACAATAAAAATAGAAATTTCTTCGATTCACCGAAGCTTAAAATAAAAATAATGTATTGGAAAAGGCTCTAAATTGTTCTTAATCAAAATGATGTATACTTCATTATGTGAATTTAAATAAAACTTGGACCTTAGTTTAGCTCATCTGTAGCTAGGTTTAACAATTAAATGTATTATGGAAAAGCTAGTTAACATTTTAAAATACTCGTAGACTAGCTATTTTCAGACATGCCTTAAAAATCTAAAAATATAAAAAAACAAGAAAGAAAATAGCAGTCGGGCATGCCGACCGTGTAATACCCTCTGAGCTTCGTTTCCAATTAAATGAGTTTAAGTTGGAGTGGCTGCTGCAATAACTTAACATGCACAAATGTTTGTGTGTCTGTCTCGCTCGCACAATGTTTTTCGTTTTCGTTGCTTGTGTGCCGAGCTTAGTGCAATGCACGTGGCTATGCCTCGCCTGAAAGTCACAATTTCTGAGTATGACAAACTTTTTTAATTATAGTTCGATTTTAATGCAATTTCCAGGATCGTTTGATACTGTTTGTCTCCAAGTATACGATAAGGTAAAAAACTATACGTTAAGAAATATGTGAGCCGGAGGCATGAGAAGTTTCAAAGCAATTGTGCTTCATATAGGCGAAGGGCGAGTGGCATCCAAAAAAAGTTAATGACATTATGTTTATATTGCATCTAGCAACCTGCATGCCAAAATTGGTGTCCCTAGGTGTTATATTAACTGAGATATTCGCCAAAAACATGTATTTTTTCTGAGGTATGTCTGGTTTTTCGCTTATTGTAGGCAAATGGGGCGTGGCATCAAATAAAAGAAACAAACTTAGTATTGACTGACTAAATATGTGGTCGTTACTGACCAACTTTCAACTTGTAGCTTTTACCGTCTCTGAGATCTGTTTGTTCATACGGACAGGCAGACGGACAGACTTTTCGCAAACCCAATATACTCCTCAAAGGGTATAAGAACAAATACAAAAACATTTAGTGGACTAATTTACAAATCAGCACTTGTAGATTTTCTTTGTCTAGAAATGTATTAATGAGTTAAGGAAACAACCTAAAAATCACATTAGAGGTATTCATAGATGTGGAATAAAATTCCAAGATAAATTACGTAGGTTTAAACTTTAAAATTGCCTTTAATAAATGCCTGACTATTTTAAAGTAAGACAAATTCCAAAAAGAATAGTCGAATATCATATAATATCACTTATTAAAGCTTTAGACTTTGATCCATTCGTGCATTTGATTTACTTACAAAAAGTTTCTACTCTGTACTAAGCTTAGTTTAATGGCATTACATTATAACCGCTTTCAATGATACATTCAATCGCATTCATGGAGAATCGAACTATTAGTCTAGGCGCCCCATTTGGTCCAGCATCTGAGTCTGGCTTTAAAAATACTTTAAAGTAAAATACTGCAACACAAAGTTTACCTAGTATAATGCTATACATTTAATTATAATAATTAAAGTATTTATTCAAATAGTTTTAAAAACAAATGAAACTACATTTAGTATTCCTTTTTAGACTGACTATTAGGTTAGATTAATCTAAGATGGACATCCTTCTGAGAACTAAACATAGGCCAGTGATGACTCTTTAAAAATAGCTAAGGATCTAATGACTTATCTCAAGTCTTTTGAGATTTCCCTTTTGAATAAAAGGATGTCCCCCCTTAGGGAAATTATGGGAAATTATTTTTCCATATACATAAACTTATTTCTACTAAATTTTTTAAGCCTTTCAAAGCATTTGGGAATTGATAGAGTTGGGAAATATACATAGATAATTGTTTGGCATAAAACTAATTGGCTCACCGTTGTTGTTGAGTCCCAGTTTAGCCAGAGCTTGCAGATTGTTAAGGGCCCGCTGATCTCCCGACAGAATGTCGGCCAATGTTATGGGCTGAGTGGGCGTTACGGCCGATGCGGGTATTACGGCTTGCTGATGATGCTGCGATGATGAGCCACCGACGCTACCACCACTGCCACCGCCAACGACGCCACCGCCATTACCAGAACCCGAGGCAACAGCAACCGCATTGCCAGTGTTGCCACCGCCAACGGTTAAAGCATCGTTCAGCGTATCGGGTATGTTCTCAGTGAGACTGGCCAAACGGGATAGATTGTATTCGAGCATGCTAAATGGCGGTGGTGGACCGCCAGCATTCATGCCAAGACCGAGACCCATGGCATTATTTGGACCAGCATTTAGATTGACATGTCCGCTCGACTGTTGCACCTGGACAATGCCTTGGGGCGTTACCATTTGGGCAATTTGTTGTGCCACCGGAAGTGTTTGCGGTTGTTGATGCATCACCTGCTGCTGCTGCTGTTGTTGCTGCTGTTGTTGTTTCTGTTGCTGCTGCAAAGCCTGCTGTTGCTGCTGTTGTTGCTGCTGCTGTTGTTGTTGTTGCTGCTGCTGTTGTTGCTGCTGCTGCTGTGACTGCAGTGGCGCCTGCAATTGCGGTGGCGAATCTGGTGGCAATGTGCTCATCATTGAAAAGTTAGTCATCACCGAAGTGTCACCATCGAATGAACTCTGCAACGAGGATGGCAGCGATAATGGACTAAATACGGCTGCCGAACTAAGGCGTCCTTGGACAGAGCTACTGCTGACCCCGTTGCCCCCGGCACCCGATAGACTACGTCCGCCCGTGGGCAACAGACCGACGCCATGACAGCCAGCTGTTAAATTCAATGGCGGCGGTGTATGTTGCTTGGGCGTAGCAGTCGGTGATGGCGTCGATGTTGGCATCATCATGTTGACACCACCACTTCCAGTTGTCAATCCACTTCCATTTCCTGCAGCTCCACCACCAGCAACTGTCTTGGTTGATTCGGTGCGAAATTTGCCAAACATTTCGCGTGCAAAACGTTCAAATTTCTCCGGCATACACTCAAAGTGCAGCTGATAGTTGGCATCACTTTGTGGCGTCTGTTCCATTAGATATGTACACTGGGCACTAATCACCGGCTTGAGCAACAGAAACTCAACTGCATTGGCCTTCTCGGCGGCACGTTGTCCAAATTGTGCCGCCTGCTGTAAGCGTCCCATATTATTCTCTAGACTCTGCATCAAGTCCATTATCTTGAGTTCACGTTCCGAATGCAAACGTCCCAATTCGTTGAGCATTTGATCGCGAATTAGCTCAAGCATACGCTTATAGGTCTTGTAGGCCTCCTCGATCTTTTGGCGTACATTATCGTGCTGGGATTGAAGTTCGGTTAGAGCACTGCTCAAATTACCGCCAGCATCGTTACAATAATCGGCCTTCTTGATAGTCTCATTAATGATCTGTTCCATATCAACGCGCACCGCCTGCTCGGCAATATTCGCCGTCTCATAGTGATGATCGTTGCCCTTGTGATCACTGAGCAGACAATCATTGCAGGTCGGCACCTGGCACGTAAAGCAATAGTATTTGAGATTCTCATTGATGTGCTGGCGACAACAGATCGGTTTGTGTATAATAAGCTTATCATTCTGCACATTCTTCTGCAGATCCTCGATCCGTACGACCTGATGATTTTCAAAGCAACGCATATATTTATGGGCATTATCGCAGCCATTGCATAGGAAATTGGCGCAATCATTGCAACGTGAAATTGCCTCCTCCTTGCTCTTGCATGATGTGCACGGTATATGCTCCGATTCCAGATTGGACAAATCCAATATATTTGTCACAATATAGTCACAGGTCAGACCCTTGACACCCTTGTTGTCTAGCTGTGTTTGCTGCTTGCAAACAGGACACTCGAGCAGCGAATGCAAACGATGCTCGCTGCCATCAAACGAGGCCGAGGAACAACTTGCCGCCGATGATAGCGAGGCTGCCGGTGAACTGGCGGATACCGTCTCCTTGCTGGCCAGCAAATTCACCAAACAATCCTCGCAGAATACGTGCAAGCAGGACAGAATGCGTGGCATCACCAAACGCGAACTGCAAACAAAAAGAAATTTAAAAAAAATATAAATATTAAAAAATTGGGCATCAAATGAAAATGTGATTCATCGATTTGTGTTTTATCGATTTTAAATCGGTTTTTGTTCAAAGAAATCAAAAAAAAAAAAAAAAAAACATTTTAAAATTGGGCATCAAATGGAAATGTGATACATCGATTTGTGTTTTATCGATTTTAAATCGGTTTTTGTTTGAAAGAAATTAAAAAAACAAAAAACATTTTAAAATTGGGCATCAATTGGAAATGTGATACATCGATTTGTGTTTTATCGATTTTAAATCGATTTTTGTTGAAAGAAATCAAAAAAAAAAAAAAAACATTTTAAAATTGGGCATCAAATGGAAATGTGATACATCGATTTGTGTTTTATCGATTTTAAATCGGTTTTTGTTGGAAAGAAATTAAAAAAACAAAAAACATTTTAAAATTGGGCATCAATTGGAAATGTGATACATCGATTTGTGTTTTATCGATTTTAAATCGATTTTTGTTTGCCGCTGCCTCGATGAATCTAACTCGCTTCTTTTTTGTTACATCAAAAACGATAAATCGATGTCAAAATTCTCGATTAATCGATGCATTGACTTATGCGTTAGCAATTTTGGAAATCGAGGCTCAACTTGATTTACATCACTAGTTAAATTTATCGATAACATCATTATTTAAACTGCTGCACATCCCAGCCCAGTATTGACATTTAAGCCATTTTATAGCTAGATTGTGCAACAGCTATTAATATAGACGAATCATTTATCGATAACACAATCGGTAAACTACTATAACTACTACTACTGCTCAGCGGTAACTTCTATACGTTTTTGCATCTTGATTTAATATACAGCTTGTACAAATTTCGATAAATGGGCCACACACTTATTCATAGGGGCTAGGAATAAGATTTTGCTTAATCTGATAACTGTTAAAAACTTGTCGATAAACTAAGAAAAGCTGAAAATAACGATTTCAAAATCGTTGAGAATTTTTTTAAAAGGATTTTAGAAGTGATTTCTTACATTTCAACTATGGATCAACAGTTCTAAATGGTTTTAATATTTATAGAAACTAATTGGACTCCATAAAACTTATATAAATTTGGCTTAATGTTTGCTTAAAGCTTGTAATAATTTTTATTTGAATTCTAAGAGCAAAATTAACTCCTAACTTCACTCGATAGAGTAGACTAAATATTATAACAACAATCGTCCTTATCGATACATTTATCGATAATTAACTTGCCACTCACCTGCATAGCTTGCACAGCTTGTCAGCATCCTTCAGCATGGAACCACATGTATCCTCCAGTGAATCGAGTTCCGTCACACTTTTAGCATCATAGCCATGGCTCAGCTCCTGGCTGCTACCAATATTGCTATCGACATCGACAACCAACCCCAGACCCGATGAATTTGCCGTTGATGGTGCGGTAGTTGATACCGAAGACGTAATCGATGCAGCCGAACCAATGCTTGACGAACTAACGCTTGCAACATCAATGCTACCAATGGTGCTGCTACCTTTGCCCGTATCCGTATCGGTGCCAACGGAACCATTGCTGCAGCTGCTGCTGGTGCTGCTATTGCTGCTGTTGCTGCTGGTGCTGCTGCTGCTGCTCGTGTTGCTCACATCGGTATCTTCCAGCACTAACGATACATTCGAATCATCGCATAGCGCGGTGCTTAGCGATGTTCGTTGTTGTTGTTGTTGTTGCTGCTGCTGCTGCGGTTGTTGTTGTTGTTGTTGGTCATCAATTAACGCTGGCGTTGCCAGAGTTTGGCCAAGTTCATCCAGCAGACTGCTCATATTGTGGCCAACAATCAAAACTATTTGCTGTTTTCGATATTTGTTTCCCTATTTGATGTGTGATGCTAACTTAACTCTCTGTCTTCCTTCCTCTCTCTCTATCTCTCTCTTTCTGTCTGCGTATTCTTGTAGTTGCTCTATTGTTTTTAAATCCTTTGCTTCTTCTTCTTTTTATAGCTGCATATATCCCAAATGTATGAACGACAGTGCACTCACTCACACGCTCACTGTCAGAGAGTCGACAATAGCGTTTGATGAGCGGGGGGGGAAACAAATAGTGAGAGCAATGAGAGCAGTGAGAACGCGCGCGCTTTACTCAAATATCCATAAACTCACTGACTCTCAGCACACGCACGCACAGCAGAGACAAACAGACAGGCAGACAGACAGACAGACACGCACGCACTCACACACACTCACGCAGAACCGCCGTCTGTTTGCAGTTTGCTTTTTGGCGCTCGTTTTCTACTTTTTACGCGTCTCTTGTGGCATTTTGTAATCCTTTCGGTTTGCTTTATGCTTTGTGCTTTCGTCTTCTTACTTCCACTTCTTCTTCTTCTTCGTCTTCTGTGCGATCTGTTAGAGAGGTTCCGTTAGAGCATTAATTTGCGTGTTGTTGTTGTTGTTGTTGTAGTGTAGTAGTTGTGTTGATGTTCAGTAAATTAACCACGACGAAAACAAACGACGAAAAACGAAGACGACGACGACAACGACAACGACAATAGACGAAGGATGATGATGGCGTCTCGTTCTACAACGAAAAAGAAATTAGCGAATTAATGCAACATTTAATTGAATTATCTGCAAACTGCAACTTACAACAAAACATTAAAAAAAATACAAACAAAATATGAAAATATTAAAAAAAAAAAAATCTAACAACGACACGACCGGAAACGAAAACGAGAGAGTATGAGACTGAATAAACAAAAAAAAAAAAAGAGTTGTCAAAATGTTATTGTTGGCACTAAAGTAAATGATTAAATGTTTGTTTCAACATCACATTCACACACAGAGTGGGGTGGGGTGGGGTGGTGTTTGGTTGCTTCAACGACAGCGAGAAAGTTCGGTGCAATGGAAAAAGTGAGTAAATGAATCACAGGCCACAGCAGCACATCAGTGCTGCAAATTTAGCTATAAATCTAGCTAGTTTTTAAATTTAAATTCTGTCTTATTCCTTTAGCTAAATAGAAAAAAAACGGTTTTTAACTTTAAAATGGCTTTTATTTAGCGTTCTATAAATAAAAAAGTGGGCAAAATAAAAAAAAAACCTAGTTTTAAAAGAGCCTATTTTTAGCGTATTGCTGCGAAATTTACCTAACCTTCACTTAAATTTATGGACAATCTTTAATTGAGCAAAAAAATCCTGTTTTTGGTGGGCAGAGTGAAAAAAAGCTGAAAGAAGCTAAGGTTTCTATGTAATAATTATAAATTATTTTCGCAAGAAATTATTTGTACTTTTTCTTAAGATTCTAAATTACAAATTCACTAAAATTAGTTCCATTTTAGGACCGTTTCATTCTATGACTTTACTCATTAAAAATAACAAATACTGAACTATTTTCTTTAAAATTCAATTTAATATCTGGTTTATCCGCTGTTTTCGATGTTTTTCTTAAAAAAACTTAAAAAAAAAACCAAATTAAAAACTATTTTTAATATTCTGTATAAAATTATAAAACTTTTCTGTAGAAAATAGGGAAAACTTAAGAACATTTTGAAAAAAAAAAAAATATATATATATATATAGCTAGAAGAATGGAAACCTTTAAGTCCAATTAATGGAACATTTTTCATCTATAATACAAAGTATTGAAAAAAAACAAACAAACAAAATCGTACAATAATTGCAAATATCGTGTGTTTTGTTAATAAAATATGTATATGCAACATTTATTTCATTAAAAAAATTTAATACGCATTGGCTACCACCCTCAAGACCTGATAAATAGGATCTTGACTTAACAAAATGCTTTTACAAAACTATTCTGTAATAGTTACGTCCTAAAATATTCTCATCC
The DNA here is from genome assembly GCA_035047385.1 of Drosophila tripunctata. Classification (NCBI taxonomy): domain Eukaryota; kingdom Metazoa; phylum Arthropoda; class Insecta; order Diptera; family Drosophilidae; genus Drosophila; species Drosophila tripunctata. The sequence goes on along the minus strand of JAWNPS010000210.1, from coordinate 1,814,290 downwards.
ACAAAATAACCAATATACCTTGTGGTAAATATTTTCCATAGCCTTAAATTAAATCATTGTGAAATTCTGACTAGATTAAGTTGTCCATTAGGTAGCAGGACACTAGCCTGTAAAACATTTCTATAATAAAATAAAAATAAAAAATACGCATTGGCATTCTCTATTTACTGCTACTTTTGGTCACACACATGATGTGCTTACATATTGCATACTTTGTGGGGAACAATATTTAAAAATTTGCCAGTTTACATTTCTAAATCGCAGGCACTAAAAACTTGACAAACAATCAAAGTTTTCCCAAAAGAAACCGCAAGCCAAAGTTGGATATGTTCCCGTTATAAATATGTACATATGTAGTTAAAAGACACCGAAAGCCTTAAGGTCTGACAACGAGGTCAAGGGAAGGCAGTGTTGCCAGAACTTGATGAACAATGACAAACAAGCAATTGACTATTTTTAGTAGTGTAATATTTAAAACAACTCTTTGCTAAATAATTTCCAATAAAATAACTGCCTATTATAAATAACTCTAATAGCTTTTGTTCTTCTAATTTATTTGCTATAAATGTTCTAAAATGGCAACACTGCGGATGAGACGAACAAAGTCGCTTTTATGCCGCTTTGCTTTCTTTTATTATCTATTATTCTTATTAATTTTAAATTGCCATCGATCGATCCACAGTAGAGTTGGTTTGTTTGGTTCAGAATAAGTTCAAGTGAATTATTCACCAAAATGAACGAATGAACTTCTATCGTAGCAGTAACCTACACTCGCCAGAAAAAGTATGCGTACAAGATTATTGCGCGACTTTGACTGTGAAAATATACGCATACTTTTTCTGACTGAATATTTGTTAATTTTTTATGTTAAAAAAAATATAAAAAAAAAGTTGTGTTAATAGTACTAAGAAAAATATTTCTGGGAAATGTTCAAAACTAATGTGTTATTCATTAAAAAATATAATTTTCACAAAATATTTATTGCTACTTTTATTTTTTCACAGTCGAAGTCGCGCAATAATCTCGTACGCATACTTTTTCTGGCGAGTGTATGTATAAGTTGCATGTTATAGAATTTAGTAGTTCAGTTCATTAGCTTTTTCGTTCAGTGGTCTCATTCATAGTTCAGTAGTTCGTTCGTTTTGCAGGCTTTTTTTTTAGTTTTATTCCATTTGTTTCGCTTATTTAATTGTAAGTCCAAATATTATTCGATCCTTCTTCTCGTTTGTCATTACTATCATAGCTCTTCATTTAAATCGCATTTTTTATTATTGTAAATTATTAATTAATTAATTCAAATTCTACAATTTCAATCAAATTAAAATTGTTATAATAGTTTAATGAAATAAAGCTAAATAAAGTATTAAAGGATTTGAAGTATTAAAATAGAATCGATTTAAAAAGAAGAAACTAAAATTAGATGATCGTTTAGCGATAAGTTGATCGATCTCGCTATTTGAGTTAAATGCGTATCGATTCATCACGCACGTGTTATCGATAGGTATTCATATGCAAATACACACACACACACACAGCAAAAAACTGCGAGCTGCTTTTTTGTCGGCGCAGGCGCCAGCGTCAATATTGCTGCACAACATGTAATGGTGTGTGTGTGTGTGGCAGCAATGTCAAAAAAAGAAGAAGAAAAAACACATTTTTTAGTGTCCTTTTTTTGTTTTTTTTTTTTTTTTATGTATGCCAATAGACGCAAGGACATTACCAAAATATGAACACAACAATAAGAACATATTCTGAACTAATTCTATGCACTTAAAAAAAAAACAAAAAAAAATCACTCACACGCGGGTGTTTGAGTAATAATGCCCGCAGCGGATGTACCGTAAATTTAAATGTTTTTATTAGTAGTAGTAGCCCTCAACAACAAAAATATATAGAAACGTAACGGTAATAAACTAACCACAACAACACAATTGCAACAATGTGTAGGAAATACACGTATGTACAATATACTACACACACACAGTCTTCTCACACGTGGTACGCAAATTTCGAGAGTTTTGTTTACGAGCATCTCTTGTGCGCGACTGTCGCGCCTCATGCAATTCAAACACTGGGCATCAATGAAAGAGAGAGAGAGAGAGCGAGTTCGGTTCCCTTCCCTAACCTAAACTGTTCCTAGCCATACCTACCGCTGGCACTCACTCCCCTATCCCTACAACTGTCCCCCTGACCATTCGACTTTGTCAAATCTGCGCAGCTGTTGTTGTTGTTGTTTTTTTTTCTTGCTTTCTTTACTATTTCGCATTCTGCCTTTCATACATTTAGAGATGACACGTTAAGCACGCGATTTCAATTTATCGATTCCACAAATTGTAAACGATTTTCAGCAAACTTGATAGGGTTTGTTTTTATTTTTTTTTTTTCTTTTTGCAAATTGAGTTGTTAATTGCATTAAATAAATCAATTGGTTTTTTTTTAATCGATTAATTAATTTAGTTTTGCCATCTCTAGGCGGCTCTCAATTGCAGCCCATGTGTTTTTCGGTGAGAGAGCGAGAGAGAGCGCGCGCGTCTAGCACATGTGTGTGTGTGTGTCGGTATGCGCATGCTCGCTCTGCGCGCAAAAAAAAAAAAAAAAAAAAAAACATTGGCAACCCCACACGCATACACATGCATAGATTCTCTCACACACATATGCTACGTTGCTTTCTTTGAAAATTGAATTTCTATTCAAATATGTGAAATGTTCTATTTTAAAATGCGCTCTTTTTTACACACACTATAGCCGTATGCATGTGTCTGTTTTTTTTTTTTTTGTTGTTTGTGCTTGTAATTGTAACTGTTTTGTAGCTATGGAAAGGGGGACGGCGGCGAAGGAGTAGAAATGGGTGTAAACGCGCCCGTTCTTGCAAAAGTCGGTAACAATTGATATGTGTGTGTAGAGCCTGGGAAAATGGAAATCATATCGAGATTATGAATATTTGAGGTGTCGACTGCAAGGGGGGTAGGGGTAGTGTAGACAGGGGAGGTAGAGAGGATAACTCTCATCACATTGTACACCACACACTTGCAGCTGTGGGCCACTGTCGCGTTCTGTTCCGTTCCGTTCTGTTCTGTTGTCCTTGAACGCAAAATTTCCACTCTGCCGCCCAGGTGCTGCTGTTCACACACACACACACACACACACACACACACACTATGCACTAATACACTTGCACACGCATAAACAGAAAGTCCTTCAAAATGTCAGCGAATTGCATGCAAATTGGGAGAGAATACATTTTGGCATTTTTTTTTGGTTTGAATTCTATGCTATTTGCAATACCTTTCTATAAATTTTCACACGTTTTTTTTTGTATTTTTTTTTTTGCTGCTGCTCGTTACGATTTATACTTTTTCGTCGCGCACACACGCACACACACACACACAGCACTGCTGGCCGCCGCTGCTGCTTCTCGCGCTTAGTGATGGGATTTCAATAAGACATCACAGCGCATCGATGAAAATGTTGAAGTTGTTGCGATAGGCATAAAGCGATATGTTTTTGTTGATTTGCATTGTTAAGTAATCGAATTTTAAATACAATTGGATTTCAATAAGACATTACAGCGCATCGATGAAAATGTTAAATTGGCATAGGCATAAAAAGAAATGTTTGTTGATTTGTATTTTTGGTTAATCGAATTTTAAATACAAATGTACATTAGTTTCAATACAGTGCTGCAAACTTAAATGATTTCTAGTACCTTGTACAGTTTATATTAGTATGCCTAGTTTGAGCCAACATAATTTAATATGTAAAAAAAATATTACTTTTAACATAAGCATGCTCATAATAAGCAATAAAATAAATAAATTCTGTAATTTCTGCAATTACTTACGATATGTTTTTCTGTGTGAACGAGGAGTAACAGATATTTATATAGATATTTTGGTATTAGCCAACACTGGTCAACAAATTTCGAGCTAGGCATATGCATCGGAAATATCGATATTACAATACTTTAATAACAATATGTAAAGTATCAGTATACCGATACTTTAGTAGCAACATGTGAAGTATCGATACGCAATAGTTTTAACTGTTACAAAATGTGAGCTATCAATACCTAATAATGTCAACTGTTGGAACTCAAAAATTTAAGCTACACATAATAAAAAAAAAACATGTTTTAAAATTAAAAGAGTCCGTATTAAATTTAATACGAAGACATTGCAGTTTATTTAGTTGTATTTCTTTTCTTTTGCTTAATTCGAAAATTATTATACATTAAAAATATTTTCGCACAACTTGATTATGTTTACACAAACATTTATTTAAAAGTTATATGCCTAGCTAGTGCATATTATCGATACACACAATGTTAAGTATGTGGAGTATCGATGTGATTATACTGCAATATCGATAACGGAGTATCGAAAGCACTGGTTGCACACGTTGTGTGCGGCAAAACGTAGAATTTTTATTTTATTGTATATTATTTCACTTTGCAACCAATAACAACAACAACAACAACAACAACAATGTCCAGCGTGGAGAGCACAACAGCAGTGGCAGGCAATGCCCAGCCAGAGCCGATCTTTCAGGAAATAAGCGGGGAGCAGGCGGTAGAATTGGTCGAAATTGAGTCGGCATGCATGCAGTGCTTTAAAAATGGACTGACCCGGCTGTTGCCCACCAAAATACCGTTCTTCCGTGAGGTGGTGCTCATGTCATTCAAGTGCGAGCATTGCGGGTATGCCAACAATGAAATGCAATCGGCATCAGAGATACAAAAAAGCGGTATACGCATCGAGCTCAATGTACAAAATCCAAACGATTTAAATCGTCGTGTTGTGCGTTCCGATAACTCCAGCATCAATATACCCGAGGTGGAACTGGAGATTCCAGTGCAATCGCAAAAGGGTGAGGTCACCACCGTTGAGGGTATTATCGAGCGGACCATAGCGGGTCTCTCCCAGGATCAGGACAAGCGTCGCATCGATCATCCCGACGAGGCGATCTCCATCGATGATTACATCGAGCGTTTGCGTCGTCTCAAGGATCTAAAGACACCGTTTCGTCTGCTTCTCGAGGATATATCCGGCAATAGTTTCATTGAGAATCCACTGGCACCGGCCACCGATCCCCAGTTGAAAACCTCGCACTTTACTCGCTCCAAGGAACAAAATGAGCTATTGGGTGGGTTACAAATATTTATTTTTCTATAAGAATTAAATGTTTAAGTTTTAAGCTTCCTCCTCCTGCTGTCTCCAACAGGTCTCTATGAGCAGAACCATGAAGAAGAGCAACAACATCTATTGAAGCCCATTGCCGAGGATGAGTGGCCCATTGAGAATTTGCATGGGGAGGTTCTGCAGTTTGCCACCAACTGTTCCAATTGCCAGGCGCCATGCGAGACGAACATGAAGCTAACGAATATACCGCATTTCAAGGAGGTTGTGATTATGGCCACAGTTTGCGGCAGATGCGGCCACAAGACCAACGAGGTCAAATCAGGCGGCGGCATTGAGTCGCAGGGTATACGCTTTAAGGTGCGCATTGCCAGCAAAGAGGATCTAACGCGAGATGTACTAAAATCGGAGACATGCCATATGTCCATACCAGAGCTGGACATGGATGTGGGCCCGCATGCGCTCTGTGGCCGCTTTACCACCGTTGAGGGTCTGCTCGTTGCTATGCGAGACCAATTGGACGGCACCGTCTTCCATGATTCGGCGGATGAAGTGTCCAAGCAGCAAATGCAACGATTTCTTAATACCTTCGATGAGGTGTTGAAAATCAATGAGGTCATTACGTTGATACTACAGGATCCAGCTGGCAATACGTATGTGCAGTCGCTACGCGATGATGATGAGCCCGATGATAATCTGATTGTGGAGCGATACGATCGTAGCTATGAGGATAACGAGGAGTTGGGCCTGAATGATATGAAAACTGAGAATTATGAAAAGGATGCGTGATATACACAGAGAGCCCTTTCAAAAGTCTACTAACAATATGCATTTAGTAAAAAAAAAAAAAAAAAAACACACTAACACCAAATTACAATACAATATGATGGGTAAAATGTTGGTGTTTTGTGCTATTACGTGGGGGATAAATCAAAGAAAAGAAATAATCCAAAATTAATCTTAGTCTGTATACAAAAAACGTCTATAATCTTAGACTAAACTTGATGCGCTTATAGAATTCCTTCATAATCTGGAATACTCCTAAAATCTAAGACTCGTCTTAGTCTGTTTAAGTCATACCTCGATAATCTCAAACTAGACTAGAATACGGCTATAATCTAAAGGTAGTCTTAGTCTGTATACGGAATGCTTCCATAATCCTTATCTTGTCTTAATCCGCTTATGGAATACCCATATTATCTATGACTAATCTTGATGCGCTTATGACTAACCTTAAACCCGTCACAAAATGCCTCTATATAATCGCAAACTAAACTTATTCCGTTTACGGAATACCCCTATTAGCTGAATTATTTCAATTGCCGCCATGAGGCGGCAGCTGCGCTTTATGACTAACTGTTCAACTGCTTATTTCGTTGCATAACTTTACGCTTAATATGTTTATAATATGTTTTCAAATCAATTGATTGCCGGTGCTCTGGATATAAGTATCTGAGCTATAAGACAGCTGATAACGGCTTAATTGACTGTTGCAAGTGTTACGCATATCGATACAAGTGTATTATCGATATAATTAAAGCAGTGAAACCAGCGCGCTGGTCAGTTCTAGAGTTGTCTTGTCCATAAAATTTATTAATATTTTTTATGCATGAATACTAATTTGTATGCATTTCTAAAATAGGTTTATTATGTTTGCTTGATATGTATGACTAAATTTATTCGTTTTTTATTGTTGATTGCTATTTAATACTTTTGGCTTGGCTTGGCGAAAATATAACAAACAATTTATGTCAAATTTGATAAGTAAATATTATAAAAAATTGTTGATTTTATCTTTTTGTGTCAAGCTAAATAACTCGTTTTATGCTATTAGCGCTCCTGCAAACATATCGCAAAACAACTATCACAAAAACATATCAATATATCGATAGGGGAGGCACCACCAGCTGATTGACAACGCGAGACAATCGAAATCGTTTTGCTGTGCACTGCCAATATTTGGCACCAACGACAATTCTGATTATATTCAACCAGATTTTCGTTTATTTACGCCGGATTTGCAAGCCAACTGTAAAATGCTGTCGAATTGTGCTGCCAAAACACTGGCCGCTGTCGTAAGTAATTGTTTGCAAGCGGCTAAAACGGTTTAACCGCTGTGTTTTTGCCCGTTTGCCAAGTTATGTAATTTTTTTTTGCCCCAAAACAATAACAAATGGCAATTAACTATATAAATAATATTGGATAATTGCAGCGCGGCAGTCTGCGTACGATTGTGACAAGCAGTGTACAGCGCAGCGATAATCTGTTTGTGCATCGGGATACGCCCGAGGATAATCCGAATATACCGTTTGAGTTTACGGCGGAGAACAAGAAGCGTGTGGACGCCATATTGAGCATCTATCCGGATGGACACAAGCGTGGCGCAATGATTCCTTTATTGGACCTGGCACAGCGTCAATACGGCTGGCTGCCCATCTCGGCCATGCACAAGGTGGCCGAAATACTGGGTCTGCCCAATATGCGTGTCTATGAGGTGGCCACGTTCTACACAATGTTTATGCGCAAACCGACCGGAAAATATCACATTCAGGTCTGCACCACAACGCCCTGCTGGCTGCGTGGCTCCGATGCCATACTGGAGCAATGCCAAAAGCAGCTGGGCATCGGTGTCGGTGAGACCACAAAGGATAAAAAGTTCACCATCTCCGAGGTGGAGTGTCTGGGCGCCTGTGTCAATGCACCCATGGTATCCGTCAACGATGATTACTATGTGAGTCAGGTTATGACATTTCTATATAATATGCTTATTATACTAATTTGTTTGCTTTGCAGGAGGATCTTACGGCCAAGGATATGCAGGAGATATTGAGTGACCTGAAGGCCGATAAGATATCGCCACCTGGTCCACGCAATGGACGTTTCGCCAGCGAACCCATGGGCAAACCCACTTCCCTCTCCGAGGAGCCCAAGGGACCGGGTTTTGGTCTTCAAGCTGGTCTCTAAGCCAACGGCAAACCACAGCGATCCCTAGTTTAACTGAGATACACATACACACATACACTAGCACACCCACGCAAATGGCTGATAAAATGCAATAAATGTTATAAAAAAAAAACTCAATTCAAGTTTTATGTTGTTAACCAAATCATGTAATTCTATTCGCGCTTTCAATATTTTATACAGTTGGTTAACAAGTTCGTTACACCAAAAATTTGAGCTAAATGCTTACGTGTTCAATATAATTACTTGAAATTGAATTTTGAAATTTTTTGGAAAATTTTATTTAAAAACTTTTAAAATTTACTTCTTACATGCAAACAAAATTTTGGAATTTGTTCATAAGAATCACATTTTTATGACCTCTTTAGTTAATTTCTATTTGTTTTTCGTTATTTTTTAACAAATCAAAAAATTTATTTTACATTTAAGCAGTAAATTTATAAATGTAATTTAAAAAAAAAAAAAAAAATATTAGTACATATTTTGAGCAAGAAAGTTGTGAATTCAAATCTGTTTTCATAGTGTTGCTTAACCTTTCTGCATACTTTAAGAAGCATGTTGCCTACTTTCAGGCGTCTTATAATGTCTTCTACTAGATTTCCTTTCTGGCTTACTTTTGTGTCTGCTGTTGCGACTACCTTTAGGCACTACATGTTCATGCCAACTTTCAGGCATATTTGTGGCTAATTTGTGATCATTTTAATGCATTGCAATAAAAAAAAGCAAAAACTATGTAATGTTAATGGAAATGCCGTTACAATACAGCACTGACAAAATCAAACAAAAATGCTTAATTTTTTTAAATTGTGCGTTAGCAAATTTTGGTGTTTTTGCATTGAAATTAAACTTTAAAATACATTTAGTAAAAAAATGTTGAAAATGTAAATATTAAAATTTCCTAAAAAAATTTAATTTCTAATTTCTTTTCTAAACATTTTTGTTTTTAAATATTTTAATCACTGCAAAATTATAACCAAAATTCAACGAAATATTTCAAAAAATTTATTAAAACGCCGATGGTGATGAAAGCGGCTCGGTTCACAGTGGTTCTTTTACAAGCACTTATAGTACTCCAAACAGTTATTTTGGCTTGGGCCGCATAGGCAGTAGTTGTCGTCGAAGTGGGGGAGAAGCTAATGCCTATAACAAATGGAATGGAGAATGAAGCGTTAAGGAATTGAAGTACTATCTTGATAACTAGTACTTGTTGCTGCGTGTTATGGAAACACATCCAAAAATCGTGCAAAATCCCTACTCGCGCACCACATTGGCCAAAAGGTTCCTAAATCAAAAAGAGTGAATCATTTCTGTAATCCGAAACTATATTAAATGTATGAGTAATATTGCAAAGCCACAAAAAAGTCAATTTAAATAAAAAAAAAACAAAAAACAATTTCTATGCTGCATTATTGCAACTAAAATGATATTTTTTGAAGTATCAATTAAATAAAAATACCATATAAAAATGATTTTTTTTTTTTTTTTTTTTTAGAAATTTGCGTTTGGAATATTTGAAATATATTATACATATTTTATATTATATACAATTCTACATAATACAATAGCATAAATTTGATGGCTAATTCTGCCTGTTCTAAACCTCAAAAGGACCAGCTGGTAAACTTGTAAGTATATCAATGGTATTAAATACGTTTGTAGAATTAAATAAAACATTTCGAAGATTTTATATACCATAAATTAAATAGATTGGAAGAATCATCTCACAATCTATTGCATATTTATTATGTTGCACAATATTTTGAATTGCTTCATGTTACACATTAAATGTCTTATCGCTAGAGACACTCTCGTGATCAACAGAGAGTTGCACACATCTAATGAATTAATACAAATCGGAAAACGCAGAGACTGTTCCAACTATCCATTGATGATAGACGAGCCTACGAACCTACTTATTATGCATTACATTTCTTATTGTTTTTGATAAACTTAAGTGTTGTGTTTTTCTTTCAAACTTAAATATATAAGTATATGGTGTTTTTAAAGCTTAATGTCTAGTTGGGGAAATTTGGGGGGCGATTGGATTAATGCAAAAGAGTTACGCATATATTGAGATACATATTAATAACTGCTATGTATACAATGTTGTTGTTGTTGTTGTTGTTGTTTATAAACTAACCATATTAGGGCTCTTATATACTTTGGGTTAGGGGGGAGGAGGCTCAATGGAAAGTTTGGGAGAAATGGGTTTGACTTAAAATTTAGGAACATCCGACTTCGCTTGATTGATTGATTCGACAACATCAAACTTAAATTACAGATGATTTCAAATTCTGTATGTGTGTGTGTGTTTCGAAGTTATACGATTATTATTAATCCGAAAAATAATCTTGCCAACTGCCGTCTTGATTTGATTTTGTGGTTACAATTATTCACTCCTCGCCATAAAAGACACTGTAGATGTGAGAGAAAAAGCATTATAAAGTATTATATAGTATAATAAAAAGAGAGAGATAGATAGAGACAGAGATAGATAGATTGAGAGAAAGAGAGAGAGAAAAAGAGAGAGAATTCAATATGTTCATCTTACCGATTCTTGGCCGCTGCCCGCTTTGACGAACGCTCTATGCGATTATGTAAATTGGAACGTGGAATTGTTTCATTAACCAGTCGCTTTGTTTTCTTCGGCGATTCGCGCAGATGTTTCACATCCACATTACGCTGCTGATCCAAACCCTTTTTGAATTTCTCAATCAATCCCTCGCAGGATAGATTCGATTCTGGCTCCCAGGTATCCTCCTTTGCTCCAAATCCCTTCCAGCGTATGCGATACAATTTCCCATGTTCATCATCATCCACATAGTCCAAGATTCGTTCCACAGCCCATTCTTTGGCCGGATCACTGGCCACCTTTTTGCCCAACGGCTTGCGTCCACGTCCACCGCCGCCGCCGCCACCACTGCTGCCTTTAGCATTTATCGACGATTTTTTGGATGCGTCACTCTTCTTGGAACTAGACTAAAATTATTCAATATTTTTAGTAGATTCCTTTTAGTATAAGTTTTAAATTGAAATTACATGTTTTAAGAGATTATAACATAGTGAATTGATTGATGGTGATTTCGATTTTAAGTCAAATATAAATATAAGAAAACTTCAGATGCCACTTCCTGATAGGCAACATATTCTTCTTCGATCTAGACTTGATCCATTAATAATGTCAAAGCATCAACTGCAGTACCATTGGAATTCTTTTAAAAGTAACTTTTCTGCCAGCTTTTCCATAAAACTTAAGGGAGAAAAACTGATAAAGATGAAACAACTGATGATAAAGTAATCTACAAACACTTTTCAATCAATTAAAAAAGTTTTTGAAAAGAAATTTTATTTCCAAGGCATAGATAATTTTGAAAAAATAAATTAAATTTTCAAAAACTTTGAAAAGATATTGTAATACTCTTAATAAGATCAAGTGAAGTTCAAAATGCTATTCCACTGCAAAATAGCTGCAGTTTCGATAATGTTATCGAAGTTCAAAATTTTTAAAGAAGTGATAGTGGGACTTGAACTGCCAATAACAAGCTTAAAACTTATTTTCAACCCCATTAAGTACATACATATTCATAGCCCACATGAAATTTCTAATCGATGAAAATAGTTTTTGGGAAGAGAAAAAAAATAATTTTTTTTTATAATATTTTGAAAAATTGTCAAGGGGTGAATATGGGAAATTTGGAAAAATAATTAAATTTTGATCAAGAATATATAATATATACTTAATGGTCTGCCACGCCATCTTCTGTCTGTTAGATACTTTAAACAAATACAGAGGGTATAAGAAACTTTCGCAAGTAGAATCTTTCTATGTTAAGTGATGGATAAATGAGTTTTAAACATGTTAAGTTAACATATATGTTATGTTAACATTGGAATCTTATAAGATTCCATTTGAAGAAGCAAATGAAACAAATGGCATATTTCTGTTTTACAAAATGTTCATAAAAAATCGGTTAGTTTCGATTAATCGCTGCAACGATTTTTTTTTAGCGTTGGCCATACATAAGAAATCGATCTTAATATCGAGGCTCAATAAGATCTACATCACTAATCCAAACGTAGTAGTGTCAAAAAATCAGCCAAGTTGGCAATGAGCTGACGTATTCACTTGTTGTTTTGTGTTTTGCCAAGAACGCAAGAAAGAATGAGACAGACACACATATAGCATAGCGCTGTGCTCTTCATATTACGTAAAATCGCTGTCAGAAATGCACAGCAATAACTGCAGAGACAAAGGATATGCTGAGTGGTATTTCGACACACTCAATGTTCTCACTCGTAGTGATCTGATCATGTTTTCATATCGTAACACATACATATGCATGAATGAAAGCAAAACATGTAGGATAAGTGTCTCTGTTGTTGTCTCTGTCTTTTTCGCATAGATGACGCGAGTCTAGTAGCAAAGGGCGCGGAGGCGAGGGTGGAGAGAGAGAGTGGAGAGTGGATAGTGTAGTGTTAGTTTTGTTTTTGCTGTCGCATACGATACCTTGCGATATTCCTCGATCAAATCATCGCAATTCAATTCGGCTTCGGGCTCCCAACTATCGGCCTCCTTGCCATAACCCTTCCAGCGCACCTGGAAATATGATTCGCCGCGCTTCGTTTTGTGGCCAACAATTGCCTCAACCTGTACATGTGTGTGTGTGTTAAAAAGAAATTCGAAAGTGTGGATGAGATCAGTGTTTATATGCATGTATTGTATGTAAAGCAAACCGACCTCAAATTCTGTTCCCTCATTATCATCGTCTGCTGTTTCATCCTCATCTTCGCTTCCTGCTGCTGCGGCTGCTTCAATACTATTGGACTTTGCTGATGTTGTTGTTGTTGTTTTCTTGTTATCATTCTTTGTTGTTGTTGTTGCGACTGCTGTTTTACCCTTTGCTTTGGGCGTCATCTTTTGCTTTTTACGAGCTGGTGCACTGGAAGTGGAACTTTTGCTACCATTTAGCGGCAGATCATCACTTTCGTCCGATTCGCTGTCGTCCCGGGCATATCTTTTGGTACCCCCACCACTGCTGCCTGTGGCACCAGCCCTTTGGTGCTTCTTTGGAACCGTTTCGCTTTTATCGTTCGCTTCCTTATTGACATCGTTTTCGTCATCGGCCGAGTTGCCAGCTCCGTTATTCGTATTTTCATCACTGTCATTGGTATGTCCCAACGTTTTCTTTTTACTTAGTTCCGAAAGTTCAGCTAATTTCTTTTTTCCCAGCTTAACCATGATTTCAAATTTTGCGTAGTTGTTCAATTTGTCGAACAAAACAAATGCTTGCAGTTTTTGCCGCGAAAAAAAATAGTACAACAATTATTTCTATATATCCACTAGAGTTGTGGCGTTTTTTTTCCTCTCTCTCCGTCTCGGCAATAGTTCGAGTGAACGGTTCATACCGCAGTGAGCGATGAAACTGGTTCATTCATTTCGTGAGCTTGCGGCGACTGTACAAAACATTGGAAATACTACAAAGATAGTTGTAGCGAAGTTGTGTGAAGCTTGATATTCGTTTGAGCTATGTATTATTAATTTGTTATAGTCAGATGAAAAGAAGCAGCCATTAAAAGTGTGTCCCAAAGTCAGGATTCGATAACTATATTAATAATAACAATCGATACTTAAAATACTAGCTTAACGATATTTAAAATACTAGCCTAACCGATAGGCATGAATACAAATACTTTTTGAATTAGATAACTGCTGCGCTTTAATATTTTTGCTTAAATACGTTATCGATATGCAACAGTTTTATTTATAGAAATATATCATCCAACTACTGCCTCCATATCGATATAGCGGGCGCGATAGCCGCACTTGTTAGTGCCATCGATATAGCTTGCAGTTGTTTATCGATTTGCAGTTCGCACGTGTTGCCGCTCGACACAAATACACAGCATTTCAACATTTCTATTTGTTTTGTAATTTGCCATAACACAGTATAGAAAATGGCCATCTCAGAGGTAAAAAAGAAATCTACAAAACCCAACAATGCAGCCGCTGCAGCCAAACAAAGTCCGCTAAAAGCCAGCAAGGACAAAAACGCAATGCGCAAAAATAAGTTTGCCAATAACAAACCCAGAGCAAATTTCAATGGGAATGATAATAAGCCCGCGGAGAAACAGGACTGGAATAAGTTTAAACAGGAGAAGAAGGAACTGAAACTGAAGCGCAAGCAAACCCGAGATACCTACGATGTGGTCGTAGAGGTAAAGAAACTCTACGAACAGCTGAAATGGTAAGTTAAAGACACAACAGAAATTCATACTGGGACAAAACACGAAACCCAAATGATCGGACAATTCCAATACATCAGCATTATAATCTAATACACTATATCTTTTGCAGTCATCGCGCTCAGAACAAGCATGAATTGGTCGAGAATATGTTCAAGTTGCTCAATGTCGGTGATAATATCGCCAAGGTTGCCAAGGCCCATGACACCGCTCGGGTGCTGCAGTGCATGATTAAAAATGCAGGACCAGCTTTGCGGGCGGAACTGTGCGACAAGTTGATGCCACATGCAGTCGAAATGTGCCAGTCGAAATACTCACATTTCTGTGTACAGTGCATGCTAAAATATGGCACAGCTGCCACCAAATCCAAGTTGGCAGACAGTGTTATGGGTAATGTGGTGCGTTTGGCTGGACATAGCATCGCTAGCAAGCTATTGGATGAAATCTATTTGGCTGCAAACAAAAAACAACGTAGCTACATGCGTCAAGAGTTCTATGGGGATCTGTATAAGGCGGCCAAGGATGATAAAGTTCAGACATTGAGCGATACATACAAGGATGCCGACAATATGAAGGCATCCATAATGAGCGCTGTCAAGGCAAATATTGATCATATTGCTAATAAGAAACTAGTGGATAATTCACTAGTTCATGCCGTCATACTGGAGTATTTTAAGGAAATCGATGAGGAAAAATTGGAGGAATCGGTTACAGCATTGGCACCGCTCATACCACATCTGCTGACCACCAAAGAGGGCGGCATTTCATCTAGTCTTTGTCTGCAGAGCGCTACACCCAAGAATCGTCGTGTGAGTACCATAAATCTGTAGCAATTTAGACACATTTTTTATTTGGTGTAGGAAGAAGCATTACCAACCCTATAAAGTAGGTACATACATACATATATTCTTGATCAGCTTCAATAGCTGTGTCGATATAGCGATCTCCGTTTGCTCAGCCGTGTAAGCAAAGGAATTTCAGAGACTTTTAGAGCTAGAAGAAAACTTTTCATTTTGTATTTATAATGTTAATTAGCATCACAAGCCAATTCGATATAGACATGTCCGTCTGTCTGTCCATATGAACAAACAGAACTCACTCAAGAGCTACCACAATTTCCATATTAGTCAGTATGTACTCCATATTTAGTTAGTCAATACATGAACCTCTTTATACTCTCTGAGGGGTATAATGGGGTTTTTCAGAGGCGATTTGTATGTAACAGGCAGAAGGAGGCGTGGCAGACCCCATAAAGTGTATATATTCTTGATCAGCATCAACAGCCGAGTCGATATAGCCATGTCCGTCTGTCCGTCCGTTTGTCTGTATGAATAACTATAACTCGAAAAAGTATTGAAGATATCTGAGCGAAATTTACACAGTACAGGTACCACTTAATGCATCCAGACCGACTTTGGTTCGGATCGGACATCAATATAGCGTATATAGCATTAATACATTCAATGAAACTCACACAGTGCGTGTAAGGTAGCAATATACATATACTGCCCTATTTTGATTGGAATCGGATGACTATATCATATATTTTCTATATATTGAAAATTGAAAAATTTACTACATTTTTCTTTCTTTCCTAGTATTTTGTTTTTCAAGATAACTAAACTTATTTCACAGAGTATGTGTAAAGTAGTATTATCTAGCCACTGACCAACTTTGGTTTGGATCAGACAACTATATCACATAGCTCCCATACAAGTAATCTGACAAACATCAGAGCCAAGATCTGTCTTTAGTATGAGAACTTAGTTAAAGGCGTTGAAATGTAATTTTTATTGTATACAAAGAGTAATTAAAACTAAACGAGCTATAAAGATTATTATAATCGGTATACGGAAATGATACAAATGATCCAAATGAATCATCCGATGGTCAATTATAGTTATGTTCAACAGACAAACTACAGCATTACAGTTTCGAGTTAATTTTACGATCAGCTACAATACTGAACTATACAAGCATATAAATCCTACCACAATTCTATGGCTTAACTATATATATAATCACTATTGCAGGCTATACTGAAGAGCATCAAGGAGCATCTGGTGAAGATTGCGGTGCATGAACATGGCTATGTGTTTCTCTTGCTGCTACTCAACTCTTTGGACGACACAAAAGCTGTGAAAAAGTCGGTGTATGATCCATTGCATGAACATCTGAAGACCCTGGCTGCCAGTCCACATGGTCGTAGTGTTATACTTTGGTTTGTGGCACCAGCCGATACAGAATGCTTCCATCCGGGCTTAATTAAGGATCTGGACAAAGGTTTGAGTTCGGGTAAAAAGGATAAGGAAGTGCGACGCAAGGAAATTCTGGAACAAACCGAAGGACCCATTACCACAACCATTACTGAGGATCCTGCTTTCTGGCTGTCCAATCACATTATTGGTCTGACCACAGCTGCGATTCTCAAGCATGGTAAGTAGCTTGGGAATGGATATAACCGAGATTAGATCAGTTTAGGGACGAAAGCCTACATTTTACACTTTAACAATTCTAAAGAAATTTTTGACTATTTAAGAAAAGAACAAAGTAAAATACATTAAATCTGATTTTAAAATTCGATTAAAAGTATCGAAAAAATTTACAACGATACATCGATTAAAAGTTAAAAAAAATGCATTTTTTCAAATTTTTCAATATATTCAATAATTTAATCACACACGAAAAATAGCCGATAAGTTTTTCAACATCGGTTAAATCGTTAAACGAAAAATCGATATAAAATCGAATCGAATCTTCTTAAACGAAGATGAATTCATCGATGTTTTTGCAAGTAAATTAAATGAAACTAAGAAGTAATATGGGCATTTCCGCGAAAAGGTCAACCAAGAGTCCAAAAAAAAATTTCATTTCTTCTGTAATATAGAGTTTTTTTAGTCGTTTGCAGCTCATGGACAACTCTTTTTGTATTTTTTCTTTATCTTCTTAGCTTAAATACTAATGTAATGACTATAATTGTATATATAACTGCAAACAAAACTGCAGTGTGAACAATGTCGCGTGAGTGACGTCGCGTGAGTGACCTAGAAGAATCCTTCGCAAAAAAAGGACAGACCAAATATTGAAAAATCATAAGTCTAATAATAAAGCTTGATATTTCTTATTTATGTCAAAAATATTTAAAGTTTAAAATTTTCACACAATTCGCAGAGTTTGCCGATTATTAGCAATGATGTCTAAAGTCATGTATATTTGAAGTCGCGTGAGTGACCGCTCTTTTGTGGCTTTTATCTCAAAAGATAAAAACTGGAGGCTCTCAATTTTTTTACCAATTATAGTAGTCTCAAAATACTACAAAAAATTATTAGTGGTGAATTGTAAAAAATTTAATAGTGTTTGATATATTTAACATTTAAAATTTTATTTTGCTTACGAAAGTCGTGTAAGTGACCGCGGAAATGCCCATATGTAGTTAGAATCATATTAGAAGTATGTAAACCTTTACATTTTCGCAGACTGGTATTAGATATGACTATTTTGGATATGATATACAATCTAAGAGTTTGATTTAAATATCAGCGAATGTCCAGGAGTTATTCAATGACTTTACAAAAGTCGAAAAGATCAAATTTTTGAGTCGCATACAATATACAATACTATTGGATATACTATATAAGTATAGTTATAATCAAATATTTTTCTTTTTTTATGCATCTTTTGAACTATTTAAATACAGGGTCTAAAAGTTAGGCTATGAACTACATGAGAATATGGAAAAAAGACAGCAAAACAAACTCTAAATATTTATTGCTATAATTTTTATGTACATACTTTCCGAAAATCTGTAGAATTTAGGCCATAATGATCATAAAATCTTTTTGCAGTTTCGGACGAGCAATACGCAAAGATGGCGGCCGCTCTTGCGCCAGTTGTCACACAGCACGATTGGAATTTAATCGATTTCCCAGCTGTTATCGATGCTAAAACGCCACACGATACTGAAGCGATTATCAGTGAAGCCACCGAGAAGCGTAAGAAAAAAAATCAGAAGAAAGCAATTGTCGAAGTGCAAAAAGCAGAAGAACAAGCTAATGATGACGATGATAATGACAATGATGATGCCGACGATGAAGACAAAGTGCCCGTGCCCGTAAAGAAATCGAAATTGGAAAAAGTCACGCCCCAAAAAGAGACAGCGCCCACCGTTATCAAGATTGGCATTGAGGATGCCGGTATGCATATTGTGCTCAAGAAGATTATCAAAAACGATCTGAAACGTGAGGGTACGCCATTTGGCGTAAATCTTCTACAGAATCTGTCCGAAGAAGTGGTAATGTAGTTTACAAAAGAGAATTGCTTAAACTTGATTTGATAATATATATGCTTTCCAATCTAGTTAAAATCCTGGCTGGCCATTAATCGTGCCTGCTATGTTCTCGTCACTCTGGTGGAGAATTGTCCGGATCTTATGAAGACTCTACATGCGTTCTTCAAGTCCAAGGAGTTGCTTCAAGTGCTGCGTTCGCAAAAGTCATCGGGTGCCGCTATGTTGGCCAAAAAAATGGATCTAAATAAGTAGAAGCATATAATAATACTATAATATACTATTCCCAATATAGTATATATACATATTAATATATATATAAATATATATCTATTGATTAGTTTTAATTACAATCGTACAACAATAAATGAGAAGATGTCGTTGTTTTTACACCGGACGCCTGTAAAAGTTACTTTTCTTATGGAATAGATAAATAGTCAATTTTGTATAGCTATAGGAGTGGTTTCAAAAGCTAAACAAACCTAGATATCATCGATAAACTTTATAAATTGTAGTTTAAAATAGCTTCTGATTTTCGAGAAATCGATGAATTGATGTAATTCTGAATGGTCACGAGTCTTATTTTCGAATGAGTCCAAATTCAATCTCATTGGACCTGATCGTTGCCTCAAAGTTCGACGTAGAAAAGAAGAACGATATTCTGAAAACTGCACAAGAAAAATACAAAGAAATTATTCTCAGAGGACTTGTGGCCAGTATTGAGTCCATTACATTGAGAGAACGAGATCCCATATTTCAGAACGAGTCTGCACTTTGCTGTTTTAAGAGTTTGTCATTCCGTTCTTTTTTTTTTTTTTAAATAAATTATAACTTTTACCAAACCGCAGATATCAGTTTTGAAGTCAGAATTGGGTATCGAGTCCTTGGAATGGCCAGGGAACAGTCCTGATCTCCAACCAATTGAGAATGTCTGGGTCCTTATGGATGCCAAAATAGGCAAGCAAAATATCCAAAATCAGTGCTTGAACCAATGAAGACTATTGAAACAAGAAAGAAAATGTCAGTCGGGCATGTCGACCGTCTAATACCGTCTAAGCTTCGTTTCCAATTATATGAGTTCATTTTGCACTGTTGACAAGCAGTGCACTGAGTAAGTTTTAGCAGTGCACAGCTATTGTGATACAAATTTAAGTCTGTATGACAAACTTTTTTAATTATAGTCCGATTTTAATGAAATTTTCACAATCGTTTGATATTATTTGTCTGCAACTAAATGCTAAGTTACAAAACTATACGTTAAGAAATAAGTGAGCCCGTCGCTTGCAAAGTTACAAAGAAATTGCGCTTTTGGTGGGCGAAGGAGGCGTGGCATCCAAATATTTTTGATGGCATTGTCTTTATATTGCAAATAGCAACCTGCTTGCCAAAATTGGTGACCCTAGGTGGTATAGTTACCGAGATATTCGCCAAAAACATGTATTTTTTTTTCGAGGTATATCTGGTTTTTCGCTGATTGTGGGCGAATGGGGCGTGGCATCAAAAAAAGGAAACAAACTTGTATTGACTGACTAAATATGTGGTCGATACTGACCAAGTTTGAACTTGTAGCTCTTACCATCTCTGAGATCCTTTCGTTCATACGGACGGACGAGCGGACAGACGGACATGGCTATATCGACTCGGCTGTTGATGCTGATCAAGAATATATATTCTTTATGGGGTCTGCCACGCCTCCTTCTGCCTGTTACATGCTTTTCACAAACCCAATATACCCCTCAGAGGGTATAAAAAACCTTGTGAATATATAGATATTTTTGATGATTCTCTGACCAGTTGTCAGTCGCAGCACTGTAAAAATTCCGTAAATATAATATTGAATCAATTTGTACAGTTAAAATTTTCATATTTATGTAGATTTATTTTGTTGTGTATATGTATGAATAATTTCTAATGAGTTAATGCAGTTGTTTGCTATATAAATAAAAGTCCATTGCCTATTCACGATTTGCGCATAATGATGTGTACGCCGGAATCGGTGTCCACAATACCAGATAATTGGCCCACATTCAGACCAAAGGCTGCCTTCTCAAAAGGCGCCTGCATTTGACCTAAATTCACAAAAAAGAAAAAAAAAAGAGAATATGTATACATTTTATTTGATTGTGCTATGATTCCACACTTACCTCGTTTAAATTTGCCCAAATCGCCGCCACGTTTGGCAGAACTGCAATCGGAATAGGAACGTGCCAGTTCCTCAAAGGTTGCCTCATTGTTTACGATCTTGTTGCGATACACCTCGAGCAGCATTTGTGCCTCCTCTTTGGTGCGCGTGATGTTCTCCTCACGCCATGAGCTGGGTCGACGGCTGCCCTTGTGCTTCACCAGCAAGTGGAGGCACTGCACCTCCTCGTCGTTACTGTCGGAGCCGCCAGCGTTGGAGGATCCGGTCTTTTTGGCCGCTTCGGTGGGCTGGTCCCACTGTGACTCCTTTGTGTGCACATTGAGATAGTAGCTCATACCTAATCAACAACAACAACAACAATAACAAAATAGATAAAAACAAACACATGCGTTATTTTACATTCAGCATTTGCCGGTGTGAAAAATTGGCAAAAAATGTGTGAGCGAAAATTTAAACAAATATATATTTGTTGTTATACCGGTAGAGCGGCTGGTACGCTTCTCCCATCCATCGGGTAATTGTTCAGTTTCAGGCATTATGCTTTAAATTTTTTTATATTGCTAATTTTTAAATCTTATTTAGTGATTCTAGTAAAAATTCGCAAAAATATGCACGAATCGTAGAATAAATAGCTAGGGATGGCAATTTTATCGCGACATTAAACTGTATCGAAATTTTTATATCGATATATCGCCAAATGAGCTGTATAAACACTTTCAAGTGCGCCAAGATATTTAAAACGTTAATCGATAACAGTGTTGACGGCTAATAGCTATTGCTAACCTTGTGCAAATATTAAAGTTAAAAATGCTAAAAAGAGCTTTCTTTTGCAATTATGCAATGTAGTAATATTTATTTTGGAAAATTTACATACATATTTCTAATTTTATGCTTAACATAACTGTTCGCTGTGTGGAGGTTTTACAGCGGCGAAGTCACTCTTCTGTTAGTTAACATTGAACGCTGGAAATTTGTGGGCAATTTTGTGTTTGCCATCTGTGGTCACACTGTTTGCAAAGTGCAGTCACACTGGAAGCTTCAGTTTATAAATTCAGCAAACATTGAAAACTCGTCGAACTCCTAACGAATTATTTATTTATTGCGATTGCGAATGATATTGTTTTTTTGTTTTGTTTTTATACGTAGCAACAACAACACCACACAACAGGCACACACCATTAATTACACGCATTAGTGTGTGCTACCAATTGGCTACTGTGCTGCTGCTGTCTAACAAACAAACCAATTCCAACAAGAAAATAGCCACTGTGCGTGAGTGTGTGTGTGTGTGCGTTTGTGTCTATGCATGTACGCGAGAGTTTTTTGTTTGTGTGCGCGTGTGTGTGTGCGGGCAAACCGAAGAAGTGACGTTTACAGCAAAAATAAAGTAAAATAAAAAACAACAACAACAACAACTAAAATAGTGTCGGTCTCGTCAAAATTTTTAAGTGAAATTTAATTAAAAACAAAGCAACAACAACAAAAAGAAATTAAACACATCTTACAACTTTATCTATGGCAGTTGGATTTGATTGAACCGACGACGACGTCGACGTCGCTGCTGCGCTCGTCGGTTTTGTTGGCTGCAAAAAAAAAAAAAAAAAAAAAAAATTCGCCATCTTCGCTCAGAAAAATACCAATAAGAAGCAGAGAAATATAACGGTGAGTACTGCTTGAAGAGCAGGTGTGTGTGTGTGTGTGTGTGTGTTTACTTTTTACACACACACACACACGTACAACCTACATGGCCAATAAAACGTCATCAAATGGCAATAAAAACTTTCTAGTTATACTTGAATACCGTTACTAACTTACTTTCCTCTGCCGTTTTTTTTTTTCGCATTTATTAAACATCAGTTGCATTTGCGCGCATTCATCACACACACATACAGACATACATATGTACATTCGAATGTACATCAAAGCAACAACAACAACAACAACAACAACAACAGTAGCAGCAGCAGCAAGTGCAAACAGTGGCAGCCTCCCCAATTCCAATTGGAGAAAATTCTGCTGTATTTCTTGTTGGCGTTTTTTTTTTTTTGTTCGCTTCTTCTTTGCGTATCCATTTCCTACCACATCAGCTGCTTTGTTGTCTTGTTGTCTTGTTGTTGTTGTTGTTGTAACCTTGTATCTTTCAATTTAACTACCACTATCTCTCTCTCACTCGCTCGCTCTTACTCTCACCGTGTGTATGTCTGTTTGTGTCTGCGCGCAAGGTGGCATCGCCTTGCATGGGTGTAGTGTGGCCATAAATGTACGAAACACATAGCATATACAGCAATGTGCAAGAAATTAGAAACGCACTCTAAATGGTGTATATAACTAACTAAGTGTATAACTAAGTGTGTAGTAGCTACTAATCTATCTAATAAACAGCTGACAAATATAGCCAGAATCGAATCTGGCTATAACGTCGTCTCCCCTCCATCCTGTTATAGCCACAAAAATTCGATTACTGGAGTTTTAAATATCATCCATAGAAAATTTGCAGTACCTTTAGGCATCGAAGCAAACGACCTGTGTGTAAATAGTGTGACCATTTTAGCCGCCTTTTTATAGTCACATTCAGCGTGATTCCGGCAAAAATTCAAAAACAGGGCACAGCGGGAATTTTGGCTTGATAAAAACCAATTTAAGATGAATGTTGATACATTTAGCGAAAAAAAGTTTTGGTTGAAATTTCACATAATGAAATTCACATATGAAATATATAATATGTATGGACTGAATAATGATTTTTGTTTGATTAGTTTTAAGATTTAAAAACTATTAGATTTCAATCTATATAGTCTTAAATTGCTTAAAGTTTATAATTTTTTTTTTAATAAAAAATTTAAACAATTTATGCTTATAAAACTGCTGAAAAATTGTAAAGATTTTTTTTTTTTTTTTCTTAAAATAAATTAACCGGAAATAAAGACTAAATTGTTGATCATTATTAAATTACTTGAAATTATTGAGAAATAAAAAAAAAATGCTGAGACTTAATAAAAAAATTAGTTGACTATACCCAGACAGCGCTATATATTCATTTTGGTTTAATTTACTAAAATTCGAAATTAAACAAAACTTTAAAGTTTAGACTAAATGCGTATATATATTGATTAATTAATTAAAAATTCTAAATCCAATTAAAAAAAGTTTCAAAATAACTCAGAAAATATTGAATGGGGCTCCCCCATCGAGAGCTTTCCAACTCTATATGTATTACCTTTACCTCTACTACCAGTGCTACTATTTCTGTGAGCACTGCTGTATGCACACTGTGTGTATGTTAGTAAACCTCGCGTGCGTTTTGATGAGATTCTCTTGCTGCTTATTTATTTATGTTCATGCTTCACAAACGGCGCAGACAGCAAATACATAAATATATATATATACATATATATACATTTATAATATATACTATATGGATGTATATTATTTATTTAGAAGTTATAGCCTTTCTACAATATAGTATGTATGTACATACATATGTTTGTAGTTTTGTTTTGATAGTTTTTTTTATCTGCACAAGTGTTTTGGCCTGTTTTGCATTTGTGTACATAGATTAATAACAATAACAATATATATGTAGGTGTATTACTTTTTATATTGTTTTTAATTTCAGTTGCTGTTGAAGCGTTTTGACCTTCTCGAAAAAAAAAGGCCGCAAAAAATATGTTTAAAAAAAAAAAAACGATTTGCACTTGAGAATTGAGCCATGTCTATCTGTACGTGTGAGATAAACAACAATTATAAGTAAGACAAAAAAATAAGCATTTGTTAATGTTGAACTGAAAAGTAGCAAAAAGTGGCAACATGATGAAAATTACACATAATAACATGCACACAAAAAACGCACAAACACACACAGCTGCATAGACATAATTGCCTGCTCGTATTGTCCCACTGTGCGCTGCAAAAACCGTTATGTAAAATGAGCAACAGCACAAAAACAAAAACAACACAATAGCCGCCAGTTGCGTTGTCTCCTTTGCTCCCGCTTCCTTTCACACACACTCACACACACACTCTCTCTCTCTCTCTCTCTCCTCTTGTCTCACCCGCTCTGTAACGCGTTGCCAACTTTAGTATTTGTATACATATGTATATTGTTATTGTTTTGCTTGTTGCCAATCACTTCCAAATTGTTGTTTAATTGTGTTGACTTCTTGCAGCCAACCAGCCAGCCAGTGTTGCCAATGCATTACATTCATATTTAAATACACATGTGTGCACAAAAATAGATGTGCATTTGTTAAATGTAGATACATTTATTTTGATTTAAAAGCATTTCATTTTTAACAACTAATACGAAATTTTGTAAAAACTTGCAGTGCATTCCAAATGAAATTTAACACCTACATACATACACATATTTTTGTGCCCACAAGTGTAATATACAGTCAGTCACAAATGTATTCGTCTCTTAGTATCTTCTATATTTAGGCTCAGTTTTGGAATTTATTTATCAACCAGATTGACCTTTTTTTTCACAAGATGGTGTAAATTAAATATTTATCTAACAAAATTCAACGTAATTTTATTCAAATCTAAATTATTTAACATTTTTTTTTTTATTTTTATAAAAACAAAAATAAAAAGTATTCGTCTGCTGCAGTTTTGCTCCTAAATCTAGATAAAGCAACTGGTTCTAGTACTTAGTATGGAAGCCCATACTATCTAGTATGACTTTCAGATGTCTTGGCATCGAGATTCCATCAGTTTGCGGTCTTCTGAAATTTGGGACCATTCCTCCTGCAATACAGTCTTAAGTTCATATTTCAAAAGAAATACTTTTGAAACTGACTGTATGCATACATATGTGTGTGTATAATACGTGCCGGCATTTTGTAGTTTTGCTTTTGATGAATTGCATTTTTTACAAACATTTTTCCGTTTGGTTTTTTTTTAGTTTTTTTTTTTTTTTTGCTTTTTGTTTTTCTTCTGCTGCGTTTCAACTTTTTGTTTGTTGTTGTTGGTAGTACGTATGTACATACGTGTATCACTATAGTGGTGTTGCCGTAACACCTTTACAATTTTACGGCCCCAATTTTTGATATGATCAAAATTTGAACTGTTGTTGTTTGCTATTTCATTACAATAGCTTTTGCTCTCTTTTTTTAACGATGCTGATGTTGAAATGTCAAATTGAGTGTAGCAAGTGCTGCCAATTTAGCTATTTTTACAACAGATCTAGCGGATTTCAACAGTAAAATGAGAACTAAATTATAATACAGCGGCTAGCGTGAATTCACTTCATGGTGAAAGCAACCAATACTAAAGGGTTTGTTGTTCCAATACTTAAAAGTCCACATTATTAAGTGAACCCATTTAAAGGATACCACAAGATGTTGGGCCAAAGTGTTCAACATACGCGGACTCTATAGGAAAGCAGATATTTTAGGTTCTTTTTAACCACAACTTAACTATCAAATTGGTATGATGACTCAAATATTGAACACAATTTTACACACAGGGTATTTAATGAGATTAATTCGTTGGGAAGATGAATGTTGTCATGATTATGAGGTGACAGCAGAGAGACACCAAACGATTCTACATAGTAAGTTCTGCTCCCAAAACGATATGTTTGAGAAGATTTTGAAAATACTAGATTGAATTAATCAAAAAATAACGCTTCACTGCGCTAGCATTTTTTTGTTTTTCGTTTTAGCTATTAGCTAGTTTTTTTTTCAATGGCTAGCTTAGCTTTTTTTCTGACCAGAAGAGTTGGCAACACTGAGAGCAGTGAAGTTGAGAGAGAGAGAGAGAGAGAGCCAAAGAGAGCAAAAGAAGAGTTGGAGAGCACAAGTGTGTGAGGTGTTTGAGTGGTTCGGACTGAAAAACAGCTGTGTGGCGCATTTCCTAATTGCAATCGTTTTTGTTGCTGTTGTTGTTGTTGTTGTTGTTGTTGTTGTAAGTGCATTGTTATTTATTTGTTTGTTCTTATTTCATGTATGTAACTGAAGCACTGTCGTTTTTTTTTTTTTTATTGTTGTTGCTCATTGATCGCTGTTTGCCGCCCCCATTTGAAATAGAGAGAGCTGTAAATAGTGATATGTACAATACATAAGTATTTATATAATATTGTACAATTTGTATGTAAGTCTGCTGATTGTACACACAGTGTATCAATTAAGTATTGACACACCTCTAATGAGTTTACTTAAATTGCTTTTATAATAAACTTTAAAGCAGTCAACTTAGATAAATGAAAAAAAAAAGCTAAGAAAATAAAGGATAAACAAAAAAGAACCGACAATTAGTAGAAAAACTAAGTATACTGTAAGCAATATGAAAGTTAACGAGTTGTTCATGTAACTGATAACATATATAGTTGTCCAATTTAAATTTGGTCAGAATATGAAACTTATTTAGAATATGAAACTTAGACTTAAGAACGATCGTTGCTTTGAGAGATCGTTACAAACAGAGCATGCAGTTGTTTATTTTATTTATTTTAATAACAATTTTCAATAAATTACAAAGTTATTAACATAATTTATGGTCTTACTTTGCTCGTTTATTTTCCTTTTTAAAAATAGTAAATTACTTTAGATACGTACGTACATACTATGTAGAAATTAACTATTTAGCCCTCTATTATTGTGTCCTCAAGTGTCCTTAGGTGTTAAAAGTATTAACTGAGATATTTGCCAAAAAAAACCTGTATTTTTTCCAAAGTATGTCTGGTTTTTCGCTTATTGTGGGCGAATGGGGGGGGTGTGGTATAAAAAAAAAGGAAACAAAGTTGTATTGACTGATTAAATATGTGAACGATACTGACCAACTTTGAACTTGTAGCTCTTACCATCTCTGAGATGCTTTCGTTCATACGGACAGACAGACGGATATGGCTATATCGACTCGTCTGTTGGTGCTGATCAAGAATATACTATATACTTTATAGGGTCTGTTGTTAACTTGTGTTATAAATTTCAATAAAATGCATTTCAAGTTAAAATTTCGTTTATAATGTTGTTCAAATTATTTTGGGAGACACTTTCTGTGCCATTCATACAAATTTAGAAACGTTTTGATTTTATATGTTTTTTGTTTTTATTATTATTTACTCTACGATTCGCTGTGTATCTCTATCTCTATTTGTATCTGTATCTGTGTCTCTCTTTGAGCGGCCTGCATCTCTGCACTTGAAGCGATAAAATATTATTATTGTATTCAAATAGAACTAAACAGAGAAGAGAAAACAGCAACCAGAAAAAAGAGAATGAACAAAAAACAGAAAAAAAAAACATAAAGCAGCGCGTGCTTTTGACTCTGATTGACGATTAAAAACGATTGCAGCAATAGCCCTGCTGCCTTTTACAATGCTTATCTACTTCCACTTAACATATAGACCTTATATATCTATATGTGTAGTGGTATATATGTACATATATATGTATGTATATAATTATGCATACTTCCCCATTCTGTTGTCGATACGCAACTCATTAGCAGATACCATTAAGTTCCAGATACTTTTTCTATCTTGAAAATTACCTTTTTGTGGATATACAGACATACATACATATTTTTCAATTACTTTTTGTGCATTTGCTGTTGGTCTGAATTCTGTCTGCCTGTCTGTCTGTCTCTTTTTTTCCAATTGTCTGGCATTAATGTACATTTAGCTCTGTATACAGATATAGTTATCCTGGAATTACTTTGCCTTACAAAATCTCAAATAACAGTTACAATTACAAATTTCAGGGCTTGGTCAGACTGAGACAGACAGAGAGAGAGAGAGAGAGAGAGAGAGAGAACCAATGTGAATAGAAAGAGAGAGAGAGAGCGTGCGAGTAAATGAAATTAGGCATGTTAATATAAACTGACCATTAAAG
Organism: Drosophila tripunctata; assembly: GCA_035047385.1. Taxonomy (NCBI): domain Eukaryota; kingdom Metazoa; phylum Arthropoda; class Insecta; order Diptera; family Drosophilidae; genus Drosophila; species Drosophila tripunctata. The sequence goes on along the minus strand of JAWNPS010000210.1, from coordinate 1,785,688 downwards.
GCTGTGTGGACTTTAAGGGCGTGGCCCAAAACACGAGATATTTTAGCTGACTCGCTTACTTGCCACCTGTCACCTTTTACCTCTTACCTCTTACCTTTCCCTTACTCTACCCCTCACTTCGCACTCCACACACACACACACACACACCATTAGTTTATTTTTAATTAGGTTAAAATAATAAATTTGCTCACTGACGCCCTTTAAAAGCGCTAAAAAATACAACAAATTTTACTTGAAAGAATGTTTAGCAAAAATATATACATATGTTTAAGTTACATCGTAATGTTTCTTTAAATACGAATATAAATAAGTATACAAATATGTATATGTAGTATTCAGAATACAAAAGATTGGAAAAATTTGTGCTGAATTGTAAATTGAACAAACCTGATACAAAAAAAAGTCATCGCATAGCAAATGCATTATTCATCTCAACTTTCAAAAAAATATATAATATAGTATAATTTTTGTTACAGAGTATGCCACTTAAATATACCCTATAGTGAGCTAGGCAGTTGATTTGTAATTTAAATGTTTGCTAAACCACATATTTTTTTAAAAGTGTCTAGTGCTAGTGCTACCCTGTATTAATTGGTGTCTGAGAATGTTAATGTATGTTTTGCAACACTCTTAGTCTCAAATTACTGTAGGAAAATGGGGAATTGTCTGCTGATGAAACGTCATGTTTTAACTCAGTTTCAAGCGAACTGCTGAAATGCTCCTTGCTGACTTTACAGTTGGGGGGTAGTTCAGCATATCAAGCGAAATATTCCAATCAGAATATACAACTGACACGTCAGGTAGCAATTCAGCAGACCCGCTGTCACTGTCACTGTCACCCACTGAACTCACTGTTGTCCACTGGGTATTCTGTAGTTATGGTGCTAAGGATATGTGTACATTTATTAGCTTATTTTTTTCACAGGTTTCTCTCATTCGATAGTTGTTAATATTATACAGCGTAACTGCAAGTCTATATACAATATATCTACATATTTTGCACTAACAATATACCCTGTCTGTTGTTGCCTGCATGCGCGTGGTATGTGCTTGTGGGAACGCACGCACACACAAAACACTCTGCTAAGCAAAAGTTGAAGCCACAGTCGCCGTCAACGTTGCCGTTGCCGTCGCCGTCGCAGTCGACGTCATCATTAACGTTAACGTCGCCAGCAGGTTTCTGACTCACATAATCTGAATCTGCCTGCAGATTCAAACGGGTGACGATGTCGAAAGAATATAAAATGGAAAATGTTGGAAAAACTGTGAAGGCCGACAGACGAGGGGTGGACGTAGTACACTGATAAAAACCAAAGGTTGATAAAAATAAGAATTTCTTAAAAATATATATACAATATAGCAGATTTTATATATAAAGTATTACATGTAGAAAAGTAGAATATTAAAACATACATACTACATACATATAAAATGTTGAAAAACTTCTAAACTGAACATTATTTGAAAAAAAAAAACAAAAAAAAAAAAAAAAAATACCAATTTAAGTTCGTAAAGCGAGTAGACTGCGGAAAAGTATTCGTTATAGAATTTAGTAAAGTAGACAAGCGTACAGGCAAAAGTCGTGTACATTTATAAGTACTATAACAATTTGAATAAATTACTCGAATACAATCACCGAAGTTCGGTTATAAAAGCTAAAATGGTCAAAGAAACGGGCTATTACGATCTGCTGAACGATCCGGTGCGCTGAAGGTAGCCTATGAGAAACTGGCCGCTCAATACCATCCGAGCAAAAATGAGTCTGAGAAACTAGAAGCCATTTCGCAAGCATACAATGTGCTCTCAGATGCCGTCATGCTTCAGTTATACGATATTGGCGGTGAAGCAGCCATTAAGGACGATCGCGTCCGGGTCCGGGTGAAGCGTCGTGGCAAGGATGTGATGCATCAGATAACTGTGGAACTGGAGGAGCTGTACACTGGTGTCACTCGTAAGCTGATTGAGAGATTGAGAAAAATGTGATTTGCGACAAATGCGACGGCCGAGGCGCAGATGGCGGCATAAAGGAGTGCACCACCCACTGCCGTGGCACTGGAGTCGAGATAATTGAAATTACTGACACCGCCACTAAAAATTTAGAGCTGGAGTGCCGCAAGTGTTCCGGTCATGGGGAATGCATAGATATAAAGACACAATGCAAGAACTGACATGGCCAAAAAACCGTATTAAAGAGCAAGTTGGTTGAGGTTCATATCGCGAAGGGATTGAGGCATGGTCACAAGATAGTATTACGAGAGGGAGTGGAATCCAAAAAAATGTTGATGGCATTGTCTTTATATTGTAAATAGCAACCTGCATGCCAAATTGGTGTCCATAGGTCTTATAGTTTTTGAGATATTCGCCAAAAACACATTTTTTTTGCGAGGTATATCTGGTTTTTCGCTGATTGTGGCCGAATGGGGGGGTGTGGCATTAAAAAAATGGAAACAAAGTTGTATTGACTAGTTAAATATGTGAACGATACTGACCAACTTTGAACTTGTAGCTCTTACCATCTTTGAGATCTGTTTGTTCATACGGACAGACGGACATGGCTATATGGACTCGGCTTGTGATGCCGATCAAGAATATATATACTTTATGGGGTCTGCCACGCATCCTACTGCCTGTTACATACTTTTCACAAACCCAATATACCCCTCAGAGGGTATAACAACATGCAACTCTTATACATAATGAAGTGAATTTACGTTTTGATTTCGTTTGCAATTTGTTCAGTGTAGAATCGAGGAGAAGTTGGAGCAGAAGAAGAAGAAGAAATAGACATTTTTAGATTGATGTTGGCAGCAAAATGAAATGCAATTTGTGCGCCATCAACAATGTTTAACAATAATGAATGAATGACTAGTATAATATTTCTATATTTATGCATGTCTTTAAAAATACCATATGTAAGTATGAAGAAACTAACGGCACACGCATATATATGTACATATATATGTATATACTTGACTACTAACACACGAGTGTCGTCTACTTGAAACCGCATCCAAAATGAATTCAAGTCGTTTTAGCTTTATACACACATGCATATACATATATGTATTTTTTATATCTCTTTTGGTTTTGCTTGATTCTTGGCTGTTGCCGTTAACACACACATGTGGCACATGTGTGTGTGTGTATATATTTTATGAATGAATCAGACTGGAAATAAGTCTGCAAAACTATACATACATATGTATGTATGTACATAAATTCAAGTGTAAAATGTGTAGCCATCTATTGAAGTGGCAATTTAAGCTTTAAGCATCTTGAGGCGCATTTAGAGAAAACTCCAAACATCTCTCAACATACATGCACATGCACGTGTATGTCTGTATGTGGTTGCTTGCCACTTTGCCACATGTGCAGCGCGCGTTAATTATTAGCTACAGCTTTACGATCCCCATTAATTAGCAGTTATTAGTACATACAAACGATATGGAGAGAAGAGCACACAGTACAGCGAGTGTGTGTCTACGTATTTTTTGGGCTTGGCCTAAAAGTATGCTACATTTTGCGAAATATGTTAAAACATGCGACAGTGGCGTCCAAAAACAGTGTGCATGCTACAGAAATAGCAGTCCAACGTAGACTGAAGTTGTTCAGTCGTTCAAATTTTGCTAAACAAACAAATCAGTTATATAGTCAGTATATGGTTAACTATTATATATATATACATATATTATGTCGACTCTCGTTAATTCGAAATTCAAGGGTCTCTTAAAATATTACGAATTATTAAGTGTTTGACCATACATGTAAGCAAATTAATGGAGAGGCAATACAGGAATCTTTTTTTATTTAATGCCACGCCCCATTCGCCCACAATAAGCGAAAAATCAGACATACCTCGGAAAAAATACAGGTTTTTTACGAATATCTCGGTAACTATAACACCTAGGGAGACCAATTTTGGCATGCCGGTTGCTAGATGCAATATAAAGATAATGCAATCAAATTTTTTTTGGATGCCACGCCTCCTTCGCCCACCAAAAGCACATTTGCGTTGAAACTTTGCATGCCGATGGCTCACTTATTTCTTAATGTATTGTTGGAGACAAATAATATCAAACGATTGTGAAAATTTCATCAAAATTGGACTATAATTAAAAAAGTTGGTCATACAACGTAAATCGTTACAACGCAACACAAGCAACGAAAACGAAAAACATTGTGCGAGAGAGACAGACACACAAATATGTGTGCATGTTAAGTTCTTTGCAGTAGCTACTCCAATTTGAAATCATATATTTGACAACGAAGCTCAGAGGGTATTACACGGTCGGCATGCCCGACTGACATTTTCTTTCTTGTTTTATAAATGAAATGCTTTATTTTCTTTTTGTTAATTACTTATTTATTAATCTAATTTACAAAAAAAGACAATCAATATATCAAGCACATATATCAATATATATGCAGCAGAATGGCAACAAACTTTATTAATAAATAATTACATTATTAAATTTATTACTTGATACACAAATTCATTGATGTGTAAATGTTTGCCAAATTTCATAGCTATAAATCTAGCTACTTGCATAGTTTTATTTTAATTTTGTTTACTATCTTTGAAACTATGCTACGTGAAATTTGAAGAGTTTGTTTAATGTAGGGTTTAATGGTGAATAAACTGTAAATTTCAATGGCTAAAGAGTAGTTTTTAAAATGTATTGTTACTTATTTTGTTAATATATTGTTTCTCTTATTGTGTGTTAAACAAATTAAATACTTTTGTAACTATTAGATGACGAAATGCGTTTTTAAAATGTGGGCTTAATAGAAATGTGTGTCACTATTTTGAGCTACATAACATATATACATATATATATACATATGTCTGTGGCTAGTTAACATAATATATGATTAATGTGTCTAAGATTTTAATAATGCTCATTTCAAAGTAAATTTACTAAAGTAACATTTATGGTTGATGACATACAAATGTATAGGATGCAATTTCTGTCATAACTCGCTTTTAATTCGTCTAATTCCGCTTATCAAATACGAATTGAAAATGTTTGGCAACTGAAAACAAATTGAGTTAAGCTGTTAAGAGCACTCGACCATTGCCCCAGACCCAAAAGCGCTGATATCCCCTGAAAATTGTTGTTGTTTTTTTTTTTTTCAAAAGAATGGCATTTAATAAGGTGTATTGTAGTAGTGTATTGAGTAGATGTAGATGTATAGGTACAATACATTCTTACCTACATACAAATGTAATGAAAATAAAGATAATGTCATGCAGTCGCGTCCAATCGTGGATTTTGGGCAGCACAAATCCCTATTGGTTTTATGAGCTTCAATATCTGCGTCATATAAATTCCCCAATCTAATCTAAAAATATTGCAGCTGATGGATGGATCCCACCGAGTAGACTGCTATTGTTATTATTATTATTATTATAAAATAACCAACATTTATTGTGTTATTAAAGCAAATAATAAGGTCTGTTAATTACCTAAACAAATTTATTTTTAATTTCCCCAATGAATTGATTCAATTTCTGTAGAGCGAGTTAGAAAATAATACATTTAATTAATTATAAAAAACAAATACATTTATTTATTTAAAGACTAACACAATAATTCATTTCATTAGATTCTATAGATAGCCACTTTATTTAATAGCGAAATAGACAATTGATTTATTGACATAGATAACATTTATTGTTAATTTTTCTCACCTATTTATGAAATGTTAACTAACAGCTGTTAGGCTTGTTTGGAAAGGAAAGTACACAATTGCTTAAAGTGTTGCTTAGATATTAATTAATGTTGTGTCGTAACAGCTGTCAAATGTGATATACAAAGAATATTAACACTATTTCTCATAGAGTGGTTAACTTTTTACAATTTAATCTTAACAACTGTTAAATTTGATAGCTTATGGAATGTATTGGAAGTTTTTATTGTTGTATTAACAGCTGTAAAACTGTTTGTAAACATATATTAGCTTACATTTTACTTATGAACATCTGATAAATCTGTTGCGCTGTTATATTTTCTTCCTATTTAATGCTTAACTTAACAGCTGTTAATGCTGCGTCATGGAATCTACCTACACAAGAAAATACAATATGTAACTGCTTATTAAATAGTTAACATATAACATTTGCTGTCGAATGTGCTATGTTATGAAATGTATTGAGCGCTGTTATTGTCATTACTTAACGCTTAACTTAATAACAGCTGTTAATGCTGATATGATATGTATTAGATGGAACTGTTATCGACATTGCTGTTATCTTGGGCATATATAGACATGTATGTATTTTTAATTTTTGTTTAGCAATCATGACAAGTTATTTATTGAGCAACCCTCGCTGGTGTAAATTTTGACTTTGCAGAGCTTCTTAATGTTTATCGTAAATAAATAATTCACAGTTGACGGATCGATAACAGTATAAAAAAAAGAACAAAAAACAGATATATAGAAACACAGTCTTAATCGATTGGTCAAACTAGAAACTTACACACACACACACACTGATCACACACACTCATACTTATACATGTGATGGGTTTCCCTATGGAAAATCACTGTCCCGTTGTGGTCATAACATTAATGAGGCCCGGAAATACCTCAGCCTGAATGGGTCCATAGTCCACACGTTCCCCATCGATGGTTAGAATGCCATTATTACCACTCGGCTCGATCCGAAAGGCGCTAACTGGGATTACAGCAATATTGGGATCCTCCTGTTCCGGCAAATGGCTGCCATTATGCATGCTGAGCAGAAAGTGGAGCAACTGGGACCGTCCAACACCGGCTCGAATGATAACCAAATAGATGAGGCCATCGTTTAGCTTTGAATCGGGTGCAAAGAAACAATCGGATGCCAGATGTGTGGTGTATGCAGCATGCACCATCACATAATCGCCCTCCTCACAGATCCAGCCCTGATCGGCGTTCAATGGCAACTGTAGGCTTGGTATTGTCCCAGTCGGCACAAGTTGATGGAATTCCGCATTGGCAGCTTCGATTTTTTGAGCGATACTCATCCGACTACGATTAGAACGTGTACTTTGGCCACCTATCGAATAATAGGCGGTACGACGTGATACCGCTGAATGCCAACTATCGGTTTGGCGATAAATCGATTGATCTGTTAGGGACATAGCATCGGCAAACTGATCATTGACATCATTATTGTTGTTATCATTGTCATCATCACCATTACGTAACTCCACATCGTATTCATCGGGCAAATCCTTAAACTCACTGCTAGTCGTACGATTCACCGTGGTGGGCAAGGAACGGCGATTGATTGATCTACTATTGTGACTCAAACGATTGCTGCTTGCAAATTCCTTAGTAATTGGAGACACATTTTCATCGGTTTCCATTTCCTTTTCCGTTTCTGTTTTCGTTTCTGTTTCCGTTTCGCACTTGGTTTTTTTCGCCGGTAGATAATAGAGTTTTCCCCGATATGTGCGCAATGTGATCAGTCGCTTGATGGCCCACAATGTAAAACGTTGGGCGCCAATCGAACGCAATCGTTCGCTTTCAATATCAATGTCAGCGATAAGACCCCAGCCGATCGATAGAAACGAATACATTACAAAATGCTTGTCCCGATGATTTAGCTCAACCCTAACCACATCCATGGGCGTGGCACGCCCAGCCACACAGATGAGTGTGGCATGTAGTATGGGTTTCGGATCGTACGGTTCATTGCAATGATGGGCAATACTTTTGGCCAAACCATTGCCCGATCCACAGGGTATAATGCCCAGCGATAATTCACGACAAGCACGACGCCAATCCATGCGCTCCATTAGACCATTTAATACCTCATAAAACAGTCCATCTCCGGATGCAACCACAATACCCGCATACCGATCCAATAGATCTTTACGTGATCGCACAAATTCCAATGCATATTGTGAGTGGGTTGTGATCTGTAGATCATATTGTGCTTCGGCTTCTTTGAGCAATGGTGCCACTTGCTTTTGAAATAGCTCACGTCCCTTACCCGAACCCGATTTGGGATTAAGTAATATCAATATCTTTTTACCAGCTGCCCGAGCCGCTTCACCACCCGCACCCGACCGTTGTTTATGCTCGCGTATTGTCTGATGCCATAGTTTAGCTGTCTGGAAATTTTCCGCATAATCATCGGATGTACGAAAACGTAATATTCTTAATGTCTGGACACGTCGCAATGGTTTCTCCTTCTTTAAATAGGCATAGATATACAGATAGGCACTTTTATCGATTTGTGTCTGTTTCTTTTTGCCCCTCATTTCCTCGGACAGTTTCACCTCCTCTTCCTCCTCCTGCTCTACCTCTGTCTGCTTGCTGGGATTTTTACAGGAATTGAGACCACCACGGGCACGCTTCTTTAAGCGCTGTCCACAACTGGAACCAATAATATCATCAATCCTTATCAGCTGCTCATTTATATGATCATTTTGTTCAGTTTCACGTCGCAAATAGATGCCATCCATGCAGAGTTTAACCTGAATCTTAATATTCTGTTTGCGACGACGATTCTCCACAAAGAATATCTCAGTTAGCTCCATTTGTGGCAACGATGATGGGCCAGGCGGCGGTGGTGGTGTTGGCGGTGTTGGTGGTGTTGGCGGTGGTGTCAGCACTGGTGGTTCCATTGATTCCACCTGTTGCGGTTGCACTGCGATCGCTGCCTTTGCTGTCATGTTGAAGAAACCCGGACATCAACTCGTTAAAGGCAATTGAACCTTAACCTGTACGGAGATGACACATTGAAAACAGTACAGCAAAATATATGTATATAATAACAGTAACGAGCAATAGAGTCTGCTCGACATTTAGTTACTTGCTGTTAAACTTTAAGGAGTGTTTATAGTTTTATACAGCAAATCTCATATATCTAGTGCCCAAAACTAGTATACCCTGTATGTGAAATTTGGAAATTTGTGAAATTTGGAGTATAGTGTGTTAATGGGGTATATATAAAGGGCGTGCCAAATGTACACAATATTACTTTGCGACTGTAGAAAGTATATACATATGGGCATTTCCGCGGTCACTTACACGACTTTCGTAAGCAAAATAAAATTTTAAATGTTAAATATATCAAACACTATTAAATTTTTTACAATTCACCACTAATAATTTTTTGTAGTATTTTGAGACTACTATAATTGGTAAAAAAATTGAGAGCCTCCAGTTTTTATCTTTTGAGATAAAAGCCACAAAAGAGCGGTCACTCACGCGACTTCAAATATACATGACTTTAGACATCATTGCTAATAATCGGCAAACTCTGCGAATTGTGTGAAAATTTTAAACTTTAAATATTTTTGACATAAATAAGAAATATCAAGCTTTATTATTAGACTTATGATTTTTCAATATTTGGTCTGTCCTTTTTTTGCGAAGGATTCTTCTAGGTCACTCACGCGACGTCACTCACGCGACATTGTTCACACTGCAGTTTTTTTTGCAGTTATATATACAATTATAGTCATTACATTAGTATTTAAGCTAAGAAGATAAAGAAAAAATACAAAAGGAGTTGTCCATGAGCTGCAAACGACTAAAAAAACTCTATATTACAGAAGAAATGAAATTTTTTTTTGGACTCTTGGTTGACCTTTTCGCGGAAATGCCCATATGTTAGTTAGTTATAGTCAGTTGGTCATGCAATTGTTTTAGTAATTCAATTGTTTTCGTAATTGTTTATGCAAATTTTTGTGTTTCTTAGTTCACACAATTACTTAATTAACAGTGTATACACTGCTCGCAATGCATATGTTCTAAAACTACTTGGACTATTTCAAATTTATCAAATTTTACCTGTAAAATCTAAAGTTCGTTAGGTAAGAACAATGTCGCAATACGCAGAGTTATAATTCTCAAGTGGTTCCAGCGTTGCGTTATTGATAGCACAATGGTAATAGCAAAGGTGACTGTCAGGAACAATTTAATAAACGAATTACACAAGGAAACAAAAAAAAAAAACCAAAAATAATAATCATATTTTTAGTCCTAATGTGAAATTAGTTGAAAAGTCAAATGTATATTTTTTAAGATTGAAATATTTTACAAAATATTGTTACTTTGGAACTTGCTATAACACTTTGTTCGCACTTAATAAGTGGTGTTTCTTAACTCCGTACAAAACTATCGGTGACACTATCGAAAACTATCGGTAGCGAAGAACCATCGATAGTGGGTCGCCTCGATAGTGAACAACCATCGATAGTCTCGATAGTGCTAACGATTGTTTACTACCTCTAATTTGTAAAATAAATGCATACTTTATGGGCAATTATATGTAGTCTCTCACCCCCTTGGCTGTTGCATACACTGTCACAAAATGCAAACACTCTCTTTGTTGGGTTAACAAAAAAATAAAAACAATCATGGGCAGTAAATAAAGAAAAGACGCACAAAAATAGCCTTGGCTTTGCGTTACCTTTGTTTATTACCTTTTCTTTTCCTCTTTATGTCTTTCTTTCTTTCTGTTTTTTCTGTTATTTTTTTCGTGTTATTGTTTTTTTTTTTTTTTTTTTTTGCTGGTTTTGTTGTTGTTGTTAAATGTGTTATATTTGTTGTTGCTGCAGCGCTTTTAACGCTCCTGTCTGTTCGACTCCACGTATCTCCACGTACTGAGTAAACTAACCTTATTTCATATGGAACGGCCACAGAGATTGGCTTTTTTTTATTTTTGTATATTTTTTTTTTTTTTGCGCGATTTGATTTCACTACACAGACAGAGAGACACACAAACACCTGAAGTGTTGTATTTGTTGTTTCGAAATCTAATCAACACATATTGTAACGTATTGTATCGTATCGTATCGTACCGTAAAGTGTCGATGTTGTATGGACGACCGGCTCATAACTGTATTGTAGCATAGGCACATACACAATGATACACTATAAAATGTACTCACTATTAGTTAGTTGAATATACACTCCCTCTCTATCTCTCTTTGTCTCTCTCTCACTCTCTCTCTCTAAGTTTGTTTCGCTCGTCTCTCTTTCTCTCCTTTTTCATTCAAATATTTTCCTTTGTTGCGTTGACGCGTCGGTTTAAGCTGGACGGCATTGAACCGCATTTGCCAACCGACTTCGACTTTGAATTTGTGCAAATGCATTTATATACATACATGTGTATGACAATCATAAACAGTAATAAACATATATGTAAATAAATATGTATGTATAGCGTACCCCTCCCCTTTCACTAACTACTACTGTACCCCCTTCAACACATTATAATCATCATATCACAAACTGTTTATTGTTATTTTGTGCAATTTGTGTGTGTGTGGGTTTTTGCCTCAGTTTCCACTTGGTTTCACTCACGGAAATGTTTGCCGGTAACAGCTCTTGATTGATCTAAACATGACTGGTTTGTTTTTTTTTTTTTTATTCGTTTATTTCGTTCCCTGTTTAAACAAATTCGGTGAAATTAAAAATTAGACTATGACATGGAAGCTTTGATACTCTGTATCAAAGTATCTGGTCGAAAGAATTCAACGATCCCTATAAACTAAAACTCTTTACACTTGATTTGTACGTTCTATTCTTGAATATGGGTTTCTGTATGGTCTCCCCAATACATGATTCATTAAGACAGAATAGAATATGTGCAGAAACAATTCCTGCTCTTTGCTCTAAGGGGCCTTAACTATAATCCTAACATCCGGTTGCCTCCCTACCATAGTAGATCGTAAAACTATGCTTGGTGTAAAGTTTCGATCAGACCTACTAAAAACTTTCAATCTCTATTTAAATTAATAACTGTTTGCGCGTCAACAAGCGCGTGCTTGATGTCGCATGGACCAATTGAAAGTACTGCGTTTAGCAGTACTACTTCAACGTCCATCCTGTAATGCAAAATTTGGCTTATCGATTTTTAGACCAATCCGTAGCCGTGCCAGAATATCGATAATCTGAAAATTTTGAACAAAATGTATTCCATTTTATTTTTTTTTATGTAACCCCTGTTATCGTAACCCCATTAGTTGAAACTTCATTAGAAATGTGCAATAAATAACAATACATATTTTTTTTATAATTACTACAAATCTAAAAGTTAAAGCGAAAATTCCAATTTTTAATTAAAAACGCTGTATTAAAATCAAGAATTCTGTGGTAAAATTTTGTTATTTTTCGATTCTGATTATTTAAAACACTATCAATAATAAGCTGATTGCAGTATAAGCCGGTCTTAATATGAAAAAATAATATATATATATATATATATATATATTATTATTTATATAAAAGGAGTAAATTTCAATCTATAAATGTGTTTTAAGCATTATCTATTTAACGTATTTTAACTAAAGTGTTTGACATTGAATTATTCTTAAAGTACATATATGCTTTTATTTATGGCTTTTGCAATGACATTTATGCAAGTAATTACATTTGTTGTACAAAACTGGAATTTTTTTAATGGGATTTTTTTGTGCGCTATTTGCAAATTTTTGGCTCATGATCGCTATATTTTACTCTCTTTGTGCTCCATCGTTTTTATACCCTCTGAAAGGTATATTGGGTTTTGTGAAAAGTATGTAACAGACAGAAGGAGGCTTGGCAGACCCCATAACGTGTATATATTCTTGATCGGCATCAACAGCCAAGTCGATATAGCCATGTCCGTCTGTCCGTATGAACAAACAATTCTCAGAGACGTTAATTAGTTATTTAGTTAGTCAATGTTTTCTGCAAATATATAATATATAAAATTCGCCTTATTTCTATATTTTTCTCCAGGTTGATATCTATTATATTTCATTGATAAATTAAAAAATGAATGAATCAAGTGTGTAGATTGATTTTATGATATTTATCAGAATATATGTGACTGTTTTATACCCTTTTTGCAACTTCAAATGTGTGGAGTGAATGTTCTTCTCTTTTTTCCATTATGATATTTATGGTAGCTACATTTTGGCGTTGATTTGGCATACACCATTTGTGTCTCTTGGTTGTCTACAGGGTATGATGGTTATGCTTTCGTTTTTACTACTGTCTCTCTCTCTCTCTCTCTCTTGCTCTCTTGCTTTCTTTTACTCAATTGAAGCCCACAAGCCCCCCACAAAATGCAACCGCTATGTCTGTGTGCGTGGGTGTGTAATTGCTTTAAACGATATTTCCCATAAGTTGTCGGTATTGCGACATATTGTTGTTGGTCGACTTTGGGTCATAAGATACATATGTATATCGATCAGTTTGCACCTGTTGCAGATATGATAGATAGCACATGTACATTTATCTTAAGATAAGCAACTAACTTAATGTGTGCAAATACCATTCGATATATCTTTCTTTACCTTTTTTCTTCTATTCATTATTTATATACATATGTGCATATGTATTTTTTTTGTTTGTTTGTTTTCCAATTCTTCATTTTTGATAAGCATACGCTTATTGTTTGTTGCGTAGTTGCATTACACTACATTATTTTTATTGTTTGTTTATATTTATGTTTTAATAACTATTTATAATCCAAATAGTTCTTGACGAAACAGAAGGGTTTCTTGTCTGTTTTGGCTGATTCATAATTACAGTTTTGTGTGAATTATGGTTGACTCACGCTTTACTATAGTTACGTACATATGTTGTATCTATTCGATTTAACTGTGCTTATTTTGGGCTTTTTTTTTTTGTTGAATACTACTGTCTGCTATTTGGGGGTAAACTTGTAGGTATACTTGTACTTTGAACTAGAAAAATGTACTTCTTAACTGATATTTGTTATTAATTTATATATTTATCATAATTTGTGTGCATTAAAACATTACGATTACGTAAGCAGACAGGAAATTCATAATGAACTTGCAGGTTTTGTAGTAAACTATAATTTATAAATGAATTGTGCAACATTTGATAATTTAAGACTTTTATACTAAAAGCGACAAGTTAATTCATTATGGAAGTCATAAACTGATAGAACAAAATATAAGTTTAGTTCGATATATGTAGCTACTGTTTTTTTTCGAATTTCTTTAAAATTTTTAAAAAGAATACAAATAAAAGCTTATATATTATAAGAACTACTGGTTTTAGTGTGTATTATCAAAGTATAGATATATATTTTATTAGCCAACAAATATATTAAATTTGATGATGATTTTAAAATCACAATATCGAAATTGATAAATCAAGAAACACCAGAGACAATCTAGACTGCAAAACGAGCTTGAATTATTGCAGCATTATTTGGAATATGATTTTTAGGGTAATCGAAATTTTTTTTAGCAGATTTGGGATTCAGAATTTTAATTTCTTTATAAATAATTTTATAAAAAATTACTTATTTAAATTGGTTAACAAATAATCAGTGACTATTATTTGCCCTAACATATGACTTATTTAATTTAAAATCGTTTAAGAGTTTATAATGTTTATGAATTTTTGAAAAATTACTGTCTTTATGCAAATAAACAAATTGTTCATTATCGACTCTGTAATAAACAAAATTAAGATGTTTGTGTAAATTTTAGCACGCAGTTTGCATAATAAGTATTGAACTGTTTTCATTTCAATTTGAACTTTAAGCAAAATAAAAATCGGGTAAAGCAAAGTGAAGTTTACACAAATTTTAAAATGCAATTGTTTGTCATTGATTCATCATTGATTAAACATCAAACTAGTAGTAGTTGCGGACTGATTGAGTAGCTATAGCTAATGCCCATTGAAATTATCGATTTGATTCTTAATGTTGCTAACTGTAAAACACACATATAGTTGTTGTTTACTTTACCAGTTGAGTTCCCTTGACGATTCCCTGACCATCAAAATTGACAATTCGGTCAGGGACTCCGTCGTCAATCGCTCCGTAAATTTAATCTAAGCCATCGCCCACACTTAATTTATGCATTCCAATTGTATGAATACCAATTTGGACCATTCCAATAGACAAATACACATTTAGTTATAGTATATATTATATGGTATATATAAATTTAGACATATGTATGTGAAGTATGTATGTATGTAGACAGTTGTTAATAGTTAAACGCCGCAACGTAAAAGCCCAGACAGGTTTTTTGTCTTTTATCTTATTTTGTTGTTGATGTTGTTGTTTCTGTTATCGTTTACTTTTTGTTTTGATCCATTTCTTTTTGGGTCGCTCGCGACTTATAAACAACACAAGTTAAAGTTAAACTTTAACTCTTATTCTTTGGCTTATTCACTCGCACTCACATTTGTTTGCATTCGAATTGTTTGGATATACACTCGTACATATATAGTACATATTATAATGGTTCGCCAGTTTAGCTTTATCAGCCGCAAAACCAGATAGGGAAATGTATAATTCTGTGTCACTTGACGTCTGTCAGTCTGGTCTGTCGATAAGTGCGCTTAACTTGTCAATTTTCTTGCTGAACAGAAGTACATACATATGTATATGTGAGACCCCATTAATTTGATCGATTTGTTGTGTTATCAATAAATGACGAGTATTAATGTTGGTTTACATAAATTCTTTACAGAGCGAGACGTGCTGCGACAAGGAGCTGAGCTGAGCTTAGCTATGCATCCACGGAGTTATCGTTGAGATCTCAGCCCAAAGGGACAACAGCAGTCAGCATACACCAACCGCAAAAAGCACGTAATTTATAGCAAGAACGAGTTGGACAACAAGCAACGAGCGTCAACACCGATTAGCAAGCTGCAAGCGGCAAACCCAACAGGAGAAAGTAAAAGTAACGAGTGAAGCAGTAACGAGTAGCGAGTGAAAAAGTAACTAGTGACGAGTGACAACATTCACAAGTGCAAACAAAACTAGCGAGTAGCGAGCAGCGACTAACGTGTAACAAGCAACGAGTAACGAATAGAGTGCACATTAAGGATCAATTAAAGCTTGAGGTGTCGCGTCAGTACCGTCATTCAGAAAATGACACTGACCACAACTGCGACGCCACCGGATAGCAATAAGAAAATGGATGTTAAGGTTCTAACCGGCGAAGAGAATCTACCCACTTCAGAAATGGATCTATTAGCCAAATTGGAAGCCGCCAACAAGCTTATCGAGAGCGATGCCAAGAGCCTCAACTCGTTGCATTCAACGCATAGTCGCAAAAATTCGGACACGAGTCAAATAAGTTTGACATCAAGTGAGTTTCTCTTCAAAAATATATATATATAAAATATATATATATGTACATATATATTTTGTATAGAATTTCCCTCTGTCTCGGAGATTGTACAGTTAATCAATGTTTTTTCCCGTCTTGTATTCAATTTTAAATCCAGGCGGTAATTCGGTTGCCGAGGAGGATATCTGGACAACATGGGCGTCCATTTTGAATGATTGGGATGGTGCACTGAAGCGTAAGAATCCGTGTGTCCGGGAACTGGTACGTCGTGGCATACCGCATCATTTTCGTGCAATTGTGTGGCAGCAATTGAGTGGCGCCGCCGATGCCGATAAGAAACAATATGCCGAGTATATTAAGGCAACATCCGCCTGCGAGAAGGTAATCCGACGTGATATTGCACGCACCTATCCAGAGGTGGATTTCTTCAAGGAGAAAGACGGTCCCGGCCAGGAGGCCCTATTCAATGTGATCAAAGCGTATTCATTGCACGATCGCGAGGTTGGCTACTGTCAGGGTTCCGGTTTCATTGTTGGACTGCTGCTCATGCAAATGCCCGAGGAGGAGGCATTTGCCGTGCTTGTTCAAATAATGCAACAACATCGCATGCGTCACATGTTCAAGCCATCGATGTCGGAGCTGGGCTTGTGCATGTATCAGCTGGAGAGTCTGGTGCAGGAACAGATACCCGAAATGCATATACATTTCCAACAGCAAGGCTTCCAGACAACCATGTACGCATCCAGTTGGTTCCTTACCCTCTATACGACCACATTGAATGTGAATCTCAGTTGCCGCATCATGGATGTTTTCCTAAGCGAGGGCATGGAATTCATATTCAAAGTGGCATTGGCATTGCTACTTACCGGCAAAGAGTCACTGCTCTGTCTCGATATGGAGGCCATGCTCAAGTTCTTTCAAAAAGAGCTGCCCGGACGCGTTGAGGCCGATCCCGAGGGATTCTTTAATTTGGCCTATTCGCTGAAAATCAATACGAAGCGCATGAAGAAAATGGAGAAAGAGTATCAAGACTTGAAGAAAAAGGAACAGGAGGAAATGGTTGAGTTGCGGCGATTAAGACGTGAAAATTGTTTGCTTAAACAACGGAATGAGCTGCTCGAGGCCGAAAGTGCAGAACTGGCGGATCGTCTGGTGCGTGGACAGGTCTCCCGTGCCGAAGAAGAAGAGACCAGGTGAGTGTTCAAGCTACAACTCAACTAGACTTACTCAAATTAAGTATACGCTCCCAAGAAACTGCCAAATAAAGATCAAAATATTTTCAATAAAATTCTATGTGTAACAAAATAATTATAAATTTCGGCGTTATTTTGAAAAAGAACTAATTTCATCTCAAAAATCTATATTTCATTCCTGATATGAATAGAAATTAAACTAAAGTATAGAATCGATTCAATGGATTCAAATGCAGTTTTGACAATTTTATTGTAGTTAAAAATTTTGGAATGCCCATAACAAGTGTAAAACTCATTTTCAACTCTATAACGTATATATATTCTTAACCTACAGACACTTTTTAAGCAATTGGAATAGTTTTTGAGAAAAAAATATAAACAATTTTTTTTTTTTAATTTTGAAAAAGTTTCAAAGTATGGAAAACTTAGAAAAACATCAAATGTTGGAAAACATTGAAATTTCGATGCAGAATTAATTATGAGAAAAATCACAACATAAAATGACATTTTGATCGAATATAGCCCAAACTGCCCAAATGTCGAGCACCCCCACCCTCTGCCCTTCAGTCCAGATAATAATATATAAATTGAAATCGGAGATTAGCGCTACAAGAACTTTGCGTAGATATTTTCCAAGGTATGCCTAGATTTTCCCTCATTGTCGGCATTAACAAACTAATACAGTCTTGCATGGACTGACTAAACGTAAAGTCCATACTGACTAAATTGGCTCACCATCTCTGAGATCTGTTTGTTTGTTACGGACAGACAAACATCCAGACATCGACTCGGCTTGTGATGCTGATGAAGAACATATATTATATATTCTCTTTGGGTATACCACGTCTTCTTCTACCTACTACATACTTTTCACAAACCCATTATTGGGTATTTCAAAGTAATAAATGATATTACAATTCTCCCGATATATTCCCAAAATTTTCAACTTTTTCAAACATACATATAGCGACTATAACATTGTAATCTTGCAGCTATGCCATTCAAACGGAGCTCATGCAGTTGCGACGCTCATATTTGGAAGTCTCACACCAACTGGAGAATGCGAACGAGGAAGTGCGTGGACTCAGTTTGCGGCTACAAGAAAACGTAAGTTTCCTTCACGACTTTTCTAAATCGTTTTGTAACTAAAAAAATCAACTAAAAAAGTTAAAAAAAAAATAAATAAAAATGATGCTGCAAATCGTGGTACAAACAAAGCAAACAAAATAAAAATACCTATAGCAAAGCGTTGTTAATCCTTACCTGTATTTCTTTCTATTCTGTTTCTGTTTCTTATGGTTATGGTGCTTAAAAAAATCTATATATATACACACATGTACACAATCCAATTATCAATGATAATCCATACTTAAAATACAAATCTACATACGTATAATTTGCTCAACACATTGCAGAACGTTTCAATCGATAGCGTAAGTATCGCAAAAAGCGAGTTTCACCAGTAATACATATATAATCTATATATATATATATAATCTTAGCTAAATATGTATATACAGTTATTTTGCATGTTCTCATATCGTACAACTAATTTTGATTGTTGACTATGTATTAACCCATATACACGTGCGTGTTTTAAACAACTAGGCAACTCGATAATGTGCAATTTTTTTGTTTTTGTTCTAATAATAATAACCCAAATTAAGCTTTAATAAATAGTTATAGATGCATCGATTACCTTAGATAAAACATATGTTTTTTTTACTAACAGTCGTGTGCAATATAATAAGAACAGAGCAATTGCTTTTAGTATACATTTGGTTGAATTATTCCAAATTTTTTTAAACAGATTGAAAGGACTAAAAATATGTTTGGCTATAATAAAAATGATAAAGGCATTGTTATGTTCGTCTGTACGTCTGTTTCCAAGCTAACTAAATTCTTAGTTAGTTAATTTGTTCCGGTTAAGCTCAATACAGATTCTATATGTACACTATATCATATGACTGTGATATGAAACGTTGAGACTTATTGTTCAAACTGGCTTACAAATTTTACCAGTATTTTTTTTTATCTTAATATTTATAGTACTAAAGTTTCAAAACTTTTAGTTTTAAATCTACAATCAGCTGTTTTCTCATGTGTCCAATATTTTAAAAGTAAAATAAAATTTGCTTACAGTATGAATATTTGAATTCCAACAAATCATTTAACTTAACGAGCTGTTATTATTTTTAGTGCTATGCTATTTTAATACCTATCGATAATTTATCGATAAACCTTTGCATGACAACTTTGAAACACTTGTAAATTTCGAGCATAAATACTAAAATATTTTTTGTACATTCATCTGTAGAACAACTCGCGACAGTCGTCAATCGATGAGCTGTGTATGAAGGAGGAGGCCTTGAAGCAGCGTGATGAGATGGTCTCCTGTCTGCTGGAGGAGTTGGTTAAGGTGCGACAAGGTTCTGCTGAAAGTGAAGATCAGATACGAAATCTTAAGGCCAAGATCGAAGAGCTGGAGGAGGATAAGAAGACATTGCGAGAAACTACGCCCGATAATTCGGTGGCACATCTGCAGGATGAGTTGATAGCCAGTAAATTGCGTGAAGCGGAGGCAACGCTATCCCTCAAGGATCTCAAGCAGCGTGTCCAGGAGCTGAGCACACAATGGCAACGGCAGTTGGCCGAGAATCAGCGAAATGAGCATAGCACCGCATCTGTGGATTCCACACCAAAGAAGCTGTTGACGAACTTCTTTGACAACTCAAAGTCCACGGAGCACACACAGAAACTCGAGGAGGAGCTAATGACGACGCGTATACGTGAAATGGAAACGCTCACCGAGCTCAAGGAGCTGCGACTCAAAGTAATGGAGCTGGAGACACAGGTGCAGGTCTCAACGAATCAACTGAGACGCCAGGACGAAGAGCACAAGAAGCTCAAGGAGGAACTCGAATTGGCTGTCACACGGGAAAAAGAGTTGGCCAATAAGGCGCGTGAACAACAGCACAGGTGAGTTAAGCTATAAAAGCATTTATTTTCTTTTAGTTCATATGTGTGTTATAATATCAATTTTATAGATACTCGGATCTGGAATCTCGCATGAAGGATGAGCTCATGAATGTGAAAATCAAGTTCACGGAACAAAGCCAAACTGTTGCCGAACTGAAGCAGGAAATATCGCGACTAGAGACAAAGGTAGGTCTAAAATTGGATTCAGCAACGGATTTCTTAAAAAAAAAATAATGAAAATACCTTAAAAAAAAGTTAGAAAAGGTCAGTCGAGCACACCCGAACGTGTAATACCCTCTGACTTTCATTGCTAATTATATTAGTTTAAGTCGAAGAAACGAAAGAATCTAACATGTACATTTACGCGTTTGCATGTCTTTTTCGCTCGCTCTAAAAGTTTTTCGCATACGCTGCTCGTGTGACGGCTGCGATGCATTAGAATTACAGTGCTATTCGCGTGGCGGCGCTCCTGCTATAGATTTACATTTTTTGATCATTGATAACTTTCTTGATTATCATCCGATCTAAATGCGATTTTCAAGATCATTTGATATTGTTTGTCTCCAAACGTATGTGAAGTGACAGAACTATACGTTAAGTAATATGTGAGGTAGACGCATTCAAAATTACATGGTTTTCAGAAACCCAAGATACGCCTTAGAGTAAAATAAAGTGTAAAATAAAATGAAACATCTCCTATGCTTGGGATTTTTGAGAATTGTTCCAGTAACATTACTCTTCTAATATAAACTTAAAACTGATCTGCGTCTAATGTGATTTGCTTTTGTTTGTTTTAGAACTCGGAAATGCTTGCTGAGGGTGAACTGCGTGCCAATCTGGATGATTCGGATAAAGTGCGTGACCTGCAGGACAGGTTGGCTGACATGAAGGCGGAGGTTCGTTATGTTAACTGTTGTTCAACTCACTTTGTTTAAATTATTTTGTTTTTTGTTTTTTATTTGTTTCTTGTTTTTATGGCTGTTTATTTTATTTGGTTATGGACTTTCAATAACTCTGCGCACCTAAAAACAAGCAACAAAATTCACCCAATGCAGCAGTGCTGCAGAGCGTGTACATATATCTTAATACACTCCTTAAAAAACACCCCTTCACACACACACCCACACACACAACAGACTGGCAACACCATTAACTTGCACCGCAATAAAATGTGGCATTCAAATGGTGCAATTTCCCCACAAATGCTAACTGCTTTTCCAGCCCAAAAGAAAACAACGCTTACGTGTGCGGCAGTAAGAAAAGCAAAATGAGAAAGCTTACAAATTGTTCGCTTTATTTGTTTAAATTTACAGTTAAATTAACATTTCATTTAATTTTGTTTCATTTTGTGTTACTTTTGTCCACTGCTCAAGATAATAATATCTCGTTGTTTCTCATTGAATCTCTCTCTCTTTAAAACAAAAAAACTTATAAAACTTATGATAGTATCCAACGCCAATAACCAGCCCCGATACTGAACCGTGGAAATGGATAAGCTAAGCTAATTGCAAATCAAAAAGTTAAATAATTCGAAAACGAAAAACAAAAACAAAAACATAAACAATATACTCCAAGAAGCCAATAATTAAACAAAACAATTATCAAAAACAAAAATAAAGCAAACCTAATTCCAGTTAAACAAGCAAAAGTAAAGAAATGAAAGCAAATTCAACACAATTTAAGAACGGGCAGCAAAAAATATAACGACCAAAAAAGCTAATATCAGGTGTCTATGAATTCATACCATACATTATCCCCATGTTTTCTAATGTTTTCTTAGTATTATTGTATACTTAGTGTGGTTTAGCTCTTTACTCGTTTTCGTGTTTAGACCTTTTTTTATATCGCTCTCTTTCCCCCGCTCTCTCTCTCTCTCTCTCGTTTTCTTTTACTCTATCTTGCTCATATTTGTGCGAATTTTTTCGTATTGAGAGATAGAGAGAGTGTGTATTTTAATGGCATAACTTTAAGTACTTTTTAGCTTTGTCTGTTTCTTAAAATTTTTTAATCTGAATTATGCATGCTTTCGTCTCTGCCCTTCATTTTTTACCCTGCATGCATTTTCATGTCCGTCTTCATAATGGTTTCCAAGTTTCAAGAATTTTTAACATATAATTGCATGCTTTTCTAAAGTATTTTTAACATTAATATTATTACTAGAGGTTCTAGTTGTAACTGCTCCAAATATTTATTGTACCATCTTGCTAGTTATGTTTTACCCTAGTTTTTAGCGCTTGTTATAAAATTTTTATTTTTTTAATTTTTGACCATTTTTTAAAAGGAATACAAAACATTAAAATAAATAAAAGCTGCCAATTTTATAAATAGAAATTTGTTTTTAAAATCAAAATCAATTTGTTTCCCAAACGTTAACATTTCTGTACTGCAGGCTGTACTGTTTTTTTCACCTTCCACTGGGTACGTAAAGACATAAACCTTGTGAATGAATTGAATTCCATTGCAGTGTTTTGAGATAAATGTATGTAACTTGATTCCAGTCAAAAGTTTGTTAAAAACAATTTATAAACTATATAAAAGATACATAAAGCATGACAAACCTTTTGTTATTATAATAAAAATCGGATAATATTAATTTTAATTATCTAGCTAGTATGCACACAGCAACAATTAACACTTATTTTTTGGTTAACTGCATTTTTGCTATAATTAGAAATTGCAATTCACAATATTCTTAAGTATACATTTGAATTTGTTATGTTCTCACTAAAACGTAGACTTGATATCGTAATACACTTTGCTTGGCATGCACAACACACACACACACATATATATATATACCAATCACACACACAAACACACACACATTTTATGTGGACTATCTAGAGTAACATATTATACATATACATATATATATATACAATTTTTATGATAATAATTGTAAAACATTTCCCTGCCTATAGTTGACGGCACTCAATAGTCGTGGTAAATTTCCGGCAACAAAGCTGCGGAGCGCATCTATACAATCCATTGAATCGCAAGAGATAGACTTTAGTGATCTTAATATGGTGCGACGCGGTAGCACAGAGCTCTCTACATAATATACGGAACTGGAGCAGAAGCGGATGTGGATGCGGATGCGAATGCGAATGCGAAAGCGGAAATGGAAGCAAAGACAGGAAATGAACACAATACACAATAATTGCATGCAATTATATCTATCAACGATATTTATGTAAAACAATATATATATATATATATATGGAATAAGTATATATATACATATGTATGTCACAACTACAACAACAACAACAAATTAGTTGAAATTCAATTAAAATATTACCTATTTATATAACACTATTGATATACATGATTACCTATGTTTTAAGCAATTATATTATTACTATAATTATAATTACAACTATCATTATTATTATTTGTATTTTTTTTCAATCTTTGTATTTATATATATGTACATATACATATATTTTATATATAAAATTTGTATATCGCCTGTTTTGTTTAAACTTAAAGAAGAAACAAAAGCAAATATCACTAGTATTTATTTATTTCAAATGTATAGTTTGTTTATTTTTTTTCCCCCTTGTATACTTTAATCTTTCACAATTTATATATACATATATATATCTATATATATATATATATATATATATATATATACAAACGATACATATATATGTATATGTATTTTACTTGCAAGTATTGTATCTACATTTAAATGCAAATGATGGATTTTATGTACCCAAAACACTTTTAATGTAAGTTTTAAATTAATGAAAACAAAACTAAACAAACAAACAAACAAAAATATGATGAAAATGTGTGAGTTTTAAAAATATATTTTATTTTAAGATGTGTATTTATGTAAAACTCGCAGGTGTAAACAGTCGAAATAGTTGTTTAATTTATACATGCATATATATACATATACGATATTATGTTTACCTCTTCAAGCTATGTCTAATGTGTAGATTGATATTTGCTGATATTTTGATAATAACAAAAACAAAATTGTCTCACATGTCTGTAACGAATTTGTATAACTTCTCCTCATGTAGTAAACTAAGTTTTGACATAATCGTACGTATTCTACATACAGTTCTAACTTTATAGATCCCATCAAATCGTAAGCAAATGAAACAGGTTACAATATGTGTGGTTATAGAAACCCCGAAAACGAAGTGCGAAAATCATGCGAATGCGAATGTAAATTTTTCTCTGTTTTGTTTTTTATTTTGTTCTTAGTTTAGTAATGTTCAAAAACATGTAACAAGCGTTGCCAAATTAAATGACAAAACAAACAATTAAGATGAAAAACTTAAGAAAAACAAAAAAAGAAAAATATGAAGAAAAACTATTTCAAATAGTTTTGCGAACCAGAACCTCGAGATATATAGCAATTGATTGCAATAAACTCCCCTAACTTAACGATATTCAAATACGATATTCGGTTAATTTCTATATATAATATATACATACATATATGAAATGATATTGATAGTTCACAGCGCATCAATTACTTATCTACAGTTAGTTACAATGGCCTGTTGTCTAATTTAACCAATTTATTATTATTTTTTGTATAATTATACAAATACGTAAATACTTATGAAATGTTTAAACTTTTAAGATGCAAACAAGATGTATGTAATTTGAGGTTGAGCTGTTTTCCAAGTGCAATAATTCAATTTAATTCTCTTAATTATTATTGTTATTTTAATATACCTTCCCCTCCAACCATTTACCTTTTTCTTTTTTTTTTTTTAAATTAGTTTCTAAGCATTGTTTTTAGTTCACACATATACATACATATATTCAATTACAAACTGTAAAACAAAAAAAAACAAAACAACAAAACTAAAGTCATATGTGCACAAATGATACATGTGTACTTACCAAATGTATTCTTATGCAGCAAACGCGCTTCCACAAACAACAAAACATAACGAATTGAATCATATTATGATTTTGCACTACATGACAAGACCATAACTCTATATAGTACATAAGAGGCACATGAATGCACAACAAACGCATAGTTTTAAGCAACTGAATGTGTCACAAACCTTAATATTGTAAAATATACACATACACATGTACTTATGAAAACATCTTACTACTAAATTGTACTTAAGAGTGTTAGTTTTGAATACCATAACTCTTTTTTTAATTAGACTACAGGGAACAAAGTGTTATCTATAAACTGTTGATTCATTTTAGAGTTCGCAGAGTTCGTGGAAATTGCAAAGCATTTCCATTAAACAGTTTTCCAAAATATCAAAAAAGATTCCATTTGCAAGATAAATAATCTTCCAGCTTCACTAAGTAAATGAAGCACACATTCCTCCATAATACAAAAGTTCCTTGTGTCCAGTAACATTCTTTCGCTCTCTCAAAGCAAAGTGCAATATTTTAGTAAATGTTTTAGCCACTCAGTGGCAAATTAAAGCTTGCAATGTGTACACATATCTATACCGACAAAAGTCAGGCGTTCAAACTGTCACTAACGAAGTCGGTAAATGATTATGGACTCGGAGTACAAGCGAAATGCTGAAAATGCTGGCTGACTTAACAGTAGCAGCATATTAAACTGATAAGTCAGGAAACAACTCAATATTTCCCTTGAATTGTTGCCTGACCTTTTAATACGTTCATTTTGCAATTTGTACTGACTCTGTCAAGTACTGATTTCACTTTCCACTGGGTATTTAGTGAGTACCATGTGTATGTGTATGCCAAAACACAAATCGACAGCAAACATGGTGTATTACTTCTGGCGCACAAATGCAAATATATGCATATAAAACTATAAGAAAACAAAAAAGAAGGCATCAGCTAAAAAACGCACTTTTATTTTCTATTTTTTACATTCACAAATCGAATTTGAATTGAAAACAAAAGTAACAATACCGAAATAGTTAATAATGGAAAAACATATCTGTAAAGCACTTAAAAACCATATGTACTTTTGTCTGTAATAGAATAAAATGCGTAAAATGCATGCAAATCCAATACAATTTATATTACCATTAATTTATGGTAGTTACATTACATTTTGTGCATATGGTATTAATATATATAACATATATAATACGAACTTGTGTTTTCAATAAATCCGACTTCCATTGAAACAATTTTAAATTTATTATGTTTTGATTTGTATTTAAATTTCTTTGTTTGTTATTTTAATTGTATAACTTGTACTGTTGTTACTTGAAACTTGAAACACACACACACACCCACACCCACACACTTACACATACACTGAGAATATTATGTAAGTAAGTCAGAATTGTAATTTGGAAATGTTTGTTTACCGTAATACTACAAATGAACATGACAATTACATTTGTAGCTTATATAAAGAAAAACAAAGTAGTATACTATTCAAATATTGTGTTGTAATTGTTCCAAGAAAACAAATTTATTGAAAGCAAAAACAAAACGAATAAAGTTAAAGACATGTAGAACTCGTATACAATACATTACAATATGGTACCATTATGTGTGGTATTCTAACTAACTAATCAAACAATTTTGTGGACCGTTGTTTAAATACAACAACAACAAACAACAATACAAATAGATGACACTTCGTAATTCAACAATTTACAAGGCTCGGGCCAGCAAATAACAAATGAATAAGAATAAAAACAAAAGAAAAATATTAATATTATATTGTATGCAAAAGGCAAATGATTCATATACATTTTAGTATAAATAAAAACGCAAGGATATATACATACATACGAGTAAATAAAAACGGTAGAAAAAAATATTCAAATCAAAATGTTGACAAATTTATTTGTATCTTTTTATTTATCTTGGGGGGGTTCCAGAATCAAGAGTATCTCTGTTTGTCTGAGCATTGCATTTGTAAGCAATGAATTAGATAATGATTAAATTAACAATTAAATTCGGTAAAATAAATATTTAGGCTTTTACGGCAAGCTCCATAAGTTATCTATATCTTAAGTTTAGTTAAGTCCGTACCCCCGATTTACAAACAACGAATACTAAAACTTGTATCTCAACAAAAAACTGCAGCGGTTGTTTTGAGACCCATAAAGTATATACATACATACAGCCGATACGATTTAACGATGACCGCCCATCCGTATGTACACTGAAATCTCAGAGATTATAAGAGCTAGAGCTACTAATTTTGGCTTGAATGTCCCCGCCTATGCTGCAAACCATTTCCAAAATCTTATAGCTCGAAAAATGTTAGAGATATAAAGGGTGATTTGTTTAGCTATTATCTTAACAATAATTAGCAATTAACAGAGCTTGCAAATCATTGAATTTTATTATTAAAATGCGTGTTCTTTTAAGAAAGCTCATCGCGCGCTTCTTCCATTTTACGGGCAGTTTAATCGAGCCACTGAAGCGGCTATTCGGGCTACTGTGACTACATTTTGCATTTACATTATTATTAAAGCAGATTAAAGCACTTACACTCTAAAACCAATGTTTACTATTAAAAACTTTTAGTTTTTTTTTTCAAACTATCAAACTCACAGTTTCCATGTTCTATATTTAACCAAATTTCAGTTGGAATCGAAGAACTTAATCATATAGTTGTAATTGGAACGAAACCCGATGGTTCGGAAAACTTTTTATTTTTTATGTCTCTTCAATTATTTGATGTAGTGCAAGATCTTTCATAGTCGGCTTGCTTTTTGGCAAATAATAAAACGATGGTTTTTAGGATTTTTGTAGTGCATTTACTTAGCTAAAGAGTAGGGTATAGTATAGTTTGTGTTTTAGGTATAAATGTAGTTAAATAATATCATAAATAGCTATGGTTTCTATATTTGCTTTGTAACGGTTTGGTGTCCATATAGTAAATGGTTGGGATTGGTGGGTTCGTTAGATATACATATGTACATCCATATGTACGCTCGTAGATTCCTTGCAATACTTTGTAGTCGACTTCGGGTGTGATTTCGTTAATATATAGTAACTATAACCTAACAACAATGTTCAACAATACAAAACAAAAAAAAAAAACATTTATATATATATATATTAGCTGCTTAAATTTATAGCTCAAATTCGCTAACTAGAATCGAGAAAAAAATGTCTTTATATAGAATATATAAATTTTGTATGGCTACGTCTAGCTTTACTCCATCAATTTGAGGGTTTCGGTTCGGGGTCCGGGTGCAGGTCAAGTTTTTGTCATATTTTCTACCTCCTTCTACTACTGCATATAAGGGGCAGCCCACTACTCATCCAGGCTGATGGTGCGTAAAATAGCCTCAACAACCGAATAGGGATCGCAATTGGAACTTGGTCGGCGATCCTCAAAGTAACCCTTGCCATCATCGTTGACGCCACGTGGAATACGAATGCTGCAGCCCCGATTTGCCACTCCGGCACTAAAGTCATTGATCGAGCTAGTCTCGTGCTTGCCGGTTAGACGACGTGCATTATCCTGCCCCTGCTTGGGATCGTAGGCACGTATATGACGTTCATGGCACTTGGATAACTTGGCCACCGCCTTCTCAATATCACGAATACCGCCATCCTCGCGCATCGACTTCGTGGACACATTGGTGTGGGCACCGGCACCGTTCCAATCACCTGGCATTGGCTTGGGGTCCAAGGTGGCCACAATCTATGGAGGTAAAGAATTACGAAAAATGTTCTATTTAACAAATTTGTTATATTGATGCTTAAACTATCCATGTATATGCAAACACTATTCAGTCGTGCATGCCGACCGTGTAATACCCTCTGACTTTTATTTCCAATTACATGAGTTCAAATTTGAATAAGCGATGCAAGAACTTGAAATGCTCACGTAGTTGTATATCTGTCTCGCTCACACAAAGTTTTTCGTTTACGCTGCTTGTGTAAGGGCACTGTGGTTGCCACACATTTAAAATTTACCTTTTTCGATGTGTGATAACTTTCTTGATTATAATCTGATCTTAATGCGATTTTTAGTATCACTTAAAATTGTATGTCTCCAAACGAACATGAAGTTACAAAACTATACGTTAAGAAATTCATGAGTTAGAGGCATGCAAAATTTCCAATTGGTTTCGGTTCATATGGGCAATGGGGGCACAGCATACAAAAAATATGGAAACTCATTTGATTCTTATATTATACAAATGCTATAGAGATGTACACACACACACACACTTTTTATAAAATTGACTATACACTATTATTATCGTAATTTGTCTTCTTAAACTTACGCCAAATTCTTCAGATATGCGATGCAATAGGAAACGCGACATCCACAAGTCATCGCCAATGGAGATGCCTAGACAGGGTCCAACCTGATATTCCCATTGGGCGGGCATCACCTCTGCATTGGTGCCGGACACCTTGATGCCAGCATAGAGACAGGCACGATAATGTGCATCCACAATATCACGTGCATATACCTGACAATTCGAATACATCAAACATTAGCGCAAAACAAATTTCTTAAAATTTCTTCCCACCTTATTGGCTCCCACACCGCAATAGTAGGGCCCCTGAGGACCGGGGAAACCGTTCTTGGGCCAGCCCAATGGGTGGCCATCAAAGTCAAGGAATGTGTATTCCTGTTCAATGCCAAACCAGGGCTCCTCATCCAGACACTTGTTGACCACCTCCAGGCAAGTCTTACGCTTATTCGTAGTGGTCGGCGTTCCATCGAACTTATAGGTATCGCACATCACCAAGATGTTGTTGCCACGTCGGAATGGATCCTTGTAGATGGCCACCGGATACAGATAGGTATCCGAATTGCTGCCTTCCGCCTGATAACATGAGCTGCCATCGTAGTTCCACACCGGCAAGTCTGTGGAAATAGAGAGAAAGTTAGTCATCTATAATTTGTTAACTAACTTTGTCAAGTATCTTGATAATCAGTCATCAGTCAAGAGTTCTTAGTACTTGTTTATTACAGTGATCATCAGTAATGCTTGAAGTTTATAATCGTTTGTGTTCTTTCCAGCTTATTCATTTAGTTTATCTTGTTTGATCCGATCTCTGAGCTGTCGTCTTTCTTTGAAGATCTACGAGTCTATGTCGATTGTCTATGTCTACGATTCTAGAGTAATGAATAGTCTATGAATTGGTCTTACTGATATCTTACACAAGTATAATCAATACACTTGCTATTTTTTGTACGTAACAGGCAGAAGGAGGCGTGGCAGACCCCATAAAGCATATATATTCTTGATCAGCATCAACGGCCGAGTCGATATAACCATGTCCGTCTGTCCGTATGAACAAACAGAACTCAGAGATGGTAAGAATTACAATGTACGTTTTAGTTAGTATCGACCACATATTCAGTCAGGCAATACAAGAATCTTTTTTTTTTTTGGATGTTACGCTCCCTCGCCCAGTTAAAGCACAATCGCGTTGAAACTTTGCAGCCAACGACTCACTTTTTTTATCTAATAGTTTTGTAACTTAGCGTATACTAGGAGACAAATAATATCAAACGGTAGTGAAAATTTCATTAAAATCGGACAATAATTAAATAAGTTAGTCACACATCGAAAATCGTTACTTTCAAGCAAGTCATAGCCACGTGCATTGCACTGGGCCCTGCACACAAGCAGCGAAAACGAAAAACATTGCGCGAGGGAGACAGACATACAACTACGTAAGCATTTTAAGTTCCTGCAGCAGTTACTGCAATTTGATCTCATATAATTGGAAAAGAAGTGTTTAAAATTTCACATTTTACTACAATGTTAAAAAAGTACATGTTCGAAAATCAAAAATAATTCTCTCAAAAAGTATGATCCGAAATTAAGAAAATTTTAAGCCAAAAATTTAAAATAATCAAAATTTGTTATTGTGTATTTTTTCATATTGTATTTTTATTAGTTTACAAGATTTAAATTTAAAAGATTTACATTATAAAGATTTATGAATAATGCATTTAAATATAAAAGAATTTATCGATCTTATTGAAGGCCTACACATGTATATTTGTCTGTTGTCTATTTTTAAAAACTTTTTTACTTTTAGATGAAAAATCGTAGTTTTAAGAGATCAAATATTCATCCTAAATCTGTTCTATATGATTTTATTCATCTTCTTTGATATATAATATGAATATTCTTATAAAATATGACTAATGAACCATTATCTGTCAGCTGTCAACTGTTCGCTACGTACCCTGTTCTACATATGTATGTACGTATATATGAGCTATAAGCTAGTACCATGATCTGGGTATCTATTATCTATATGATCTGTGGTCATCTAATGGCCTCGTTTGTCAGTTAGTTGCCAATTTACACTTGAAATGTGATATATTGAAATAATTAGTGGTAATTGGTTTCCGTTTTCCATTCCACTTGCAACTGCTAGTTTCACGCCTCAAAACAGCAACAACAGCAACAACAGCAACAACAGCAACAACATCATCAACAATATTATTGTATTTTTAAGAATATTTTAGTAACTATTATATGTAAATAAATATGTACACAAAATAATTGTGTCTAATGTGTGTAAAATGCAAATGACTGAAATTAGTTAAATGCGCATTAAATTACAACAATAACAACAATTAACCAAGTTAACTGTATATTTAAGCCCTAGATCATCATAACAATCGAGAAACTGCCAAGAAACAATTATCTAAGCCTAAGGCGCGTAATGCACAGTGGTGTCAGCTCTGTCTGCTACACTGTGGTTACAAAGTGTTTGCAGCAAGTAAGTAAAAGACATAAGTTTTTAGACATCTTAAAAGTATTAAAGTATCAAACTAGTCGACTGCAAAAGACTCTGTTGAAACTCACAATATCGGAGTTTATTTGAGAGGTATTTTGATTGAAAATGTTATAATTACTACTTAAGTTCGATGTTAAACCGTTTAAATCGGAAACCAATCTATATTTGTTTAATAAGTTGGGCTAACAGCGAACTGTTTAGTATCTTTTTATTTGTTTTTAACCATATTCTTAAAAGTCTTGGTTATTGAATACTTAACATTCTTAAAAATATAATATACTATTAATGGGTATATTGAATTTTATATCAATCAAAATTTTTCAATCTATTATATAGGACTATATATATACATTTTTTCTCAGCCTACTAAAGATTAGTTTAAGATTTTGTCCGAATCTGAATCCAATCTTTATTCGTTTAATAAATTGGGCTAACAGCGAACTGTTTGCTATCTTATTAATTGTTTTTAATCATATTCCTAAAAGTCTTGGTTATTGAATACTTAAAATTCTTATAAATATAATATAATATTTATGGGTATATTGATTTTTATATCAATCAACATTTTTCAATCGATTATATTATTATTTCTGTTGCTTCTTAATGACAAATGCTTTGCACAAACCTATAACACTCTATCGCTAGCGTCTTGCAGCTCATGAGAGAGATAGCGAGAACAACTGAGCGTGAGACGCAAGATCATACATATGGATGTAAGTATAACTGTCAGTTTTTACCTTGAGCTTGCGTTTTCATTTACAGTCTAATGCTGATGTTACACATTCCACCAATGCCGTATCGGTTAGCCTAGGGGGCTTTAACAGTTACATATATAGCTGTCACGTGCGACATGTGACATGTTTGTGCGTGCATATAATATTGTTCAGTTCACGGCCAAGGATGTCGGAAATTGGCCAATACAAAACGGTAATCGGTGCACCGTTTTAGCCAATTGTCAATGCAAAATGCATTATTCATAGCAATTTGTGTAATTGAATACAGAAAATTG
Organism: Drosophila tripunctata; assembly: GCA_035047385.1. NCBI lineage: Eukaryota > Metazoa > Arthropoda > Insecta > Diptera > Drosophilidae > Drosophila > Drosophila tripunctata. The sequence goes on along the minus strand of JAWNPS010000210.1, from coordinate 1,752,764 downwards.
TAACACAGAAAACCGAGCAACTGATGAGTTCGTTTTTGGAAAATCAAGTTCAATAGCAAGCAATTTCCCAGGCACGCGTCGTTAGCGTGCGATATATACAAATATTACGCATACGCCACAGTCAGCATGAAAATTATTTGTATACGATTGCAATGAGCATTAAAAAACTGTGAGGAAAATTGCAACATTTGAGTGCATATGTATATATATTGAAAGTTTTGTTTGGAAACACGCACTTTAATCTGAAACTACGGAATCTTTTATACTATTTTAAATACGATTTTTCCACACTACAAAAATATGCTGTAATAGTTTCAATAATTTTATATATTCTTTTTGAAAATATTTTTTTTATAAAATTTTAACTTTTGTCTAGACTAATCTAATAATTTAAAACAAAATCAAACTAATTTTTCGATTTATCATCTTAGAAAATTGAGAACTTGTTAGTCTTGTTATAAGAATTTTTATATAAGTTTTCCTAAAATGTATAACAATGGCAAATCAGCCGCTATTATAGAGAAGATTTAGCATTAACATTGCAAATTATATTAATCAACTATCCTGAAAATTTAAGCAAAATCGGTTGAAAAATAATAACGCAAAGCACATAAAATATAAAAATATTTCCCATCGTTGTATACTTTACTTTATTATAGGGCTACAGTTTTTCAAGTTGTCTAATCCGTTCTGAACCAGACTCTTTAAAAATCTTTCATGATAAAATTTGTTCTATACATATTTTATTGGTGTTTCAAACCACTAAACTAAAACATTTTGAAATTTAGCAAAACGACAGACAAAATTTTAGCTTTACTAAATGAAAAGCTTTATTTAAGAACTAAATAGAAGAAGTGCATTTAAATTGCTACATTTCAAAATAGAACAATCTTTCTTATGCACCTCTGTAGCTAGCTGTTCATCTATACAACAAGAAAGAAACTGTCAGTCGGGCATGCCGACCGTGTAATACCCTCTGAGCTTCGTTTCCAATTATATGAGTTCAAATTGGAGTAACTGCTGCAAGAACTTAACATGCACACACATTTGTATGTCTGTCTCGCTCGCACGTTTTTCGTTTTCGTTGCTTGTGTGCCCAGCTCAGTGCAATGCACGTGGTTATGCATTGCTTGAAAGTATCGATTTTCGTTGTTTAAGAAACTTTTTTAATTATAGTCCGATTTTGATGAAATTTTCACAATCGTTTGATATTATTTTTCTTCAAGTATATGCTAAGTTACAAAACTTTACGTTAAGAAATAAGTGAGCCAGCGGCATGCAAAGTTACAAGGCAATTGTGGGCGAAGGGGGCGTGGCATCCAATAAATTTTGATGGCATTATATTTATATTGCAAACATCAACCTGCATGCCAAAATTGGTGTCCCTAGGGATTATAGTTACCGAGATATTCGCAAAAAACATGTATTTTTTCCGAGGTATGTCTGGTTTTTCGCTTATTGTGGGCGAATGGGGCGTGGCATCAAAAAAAAAAAAGATTCTTGTATTGCCTGACTAAATATGTGATCGATACTGACCAAGTTTGAACTTGTAGCTCTTACCATCTCTGAGATCTGTTTGTTCATACGGACAGACGGACAGACGGACAGACAGACAGACAGACAGACGGACAGACGGACAGACGGACAGACGGACATGGCTATATCGACTCGGCTGTTGATGCTGATCAAGAATATATATACTTTATGGGGTCGGAAACGCCTCCTTCTGCCTGTTACATACTTCTGACAAACCCAATATACCCCTCAGAGGGTATAAAAATATATGCGAAAATATATATCTGCCTGGAACTGCATTGTTTGCATTGTTCATAGCTATATAGCATATAGAGCATACTACATATACATACATATGTATATATCTGCAGTAGACATCGGCTGCGTTATCAAATGCGAGATGCTTTAATTAATAATTGTGCGCATTAACCAATTTTTCAAGCGAAACAATGTGTTTTTAGATTTTACATCAACTAGGAAAACATTTTTTATATAATTTCAGTAGTTGAAATACAAAAATACTTATGCGTTTTAATTATATATTTCGCATACGTTTGCATTGCTTAACAAAGTATTTGTTTTGATTTGGATTTTTATCAGTGCGTATCTAAAATTACTACGAGTGCTAAGCAAACAAATTTCAATGCAATCAATTAGTATTTAAGTTAAGCGCTTTTATTGTTTTTGTAGACCCTGTACTTTGAAAAAGACGTGAAAGGGTATATTGAGCTTGTGGGTGTAATATGTTGGGTAGCAAAAGGCCACAAAATTGTATATATTCATTCAAATATGTATTGGTACGTCTATACGTTCAAGTAAGTTATAGCTAATTTACTTTTAGTTCACATTGAAATATATACATTAGCTATCTCTAGCAAACTCTCACATTATGTGTATCATATCATATATTCTATATGCCGACCAATATAACTTTGAGTTTTATAGTAACAATCAGACGTAATTCGGTATGTGTATGGAAAGGCAACAAGTTTGAAACAATATATTAAAAAATATACTAGTACGTCTATACGTTCAACTAAGTTATGGCTAATTCCCTCTTAGTGCAAATTAAAATTTTCCCAAAATCATATAACCTGCAAATTACCAGAGTTATCGCTACCAAACTCACACATCGCATGTAAGGTATCATATTCTATATCCTGACCAAATTTTCTTACAACCGTACTACTATATCAATAGTAAAGAGCAGTCAAAACACGGTATGTTCTATAAAAAATATGAGCAAAGCTCACATGTTGTGTATTTGATATGATTTTTATTATCATTCTGTTAGAATCAGCTAGCTATAGCGTATATAGCTCTCACAGGCATGATCAAATGAAAATTTAGTTTTAACTTCAAAAATTTGTTTCTGTATTAAAATATATTTGAATCTTTAATAGAATTACAAAATATTACGTATGTTAATTATGTTATTGCTATACAGCAAGTCCAGAGCCTTATAGAGTCGACTAGACCAGATTTTTTTGAAGTCAATTTAGCCAACCAAAATCAGGTTTTAGTGTGATTAACTTTTTGCTTCTTAAAATGTCTTCCAAATTACGATATTGAAAGGAGTAAGTCTAGAGTCTATCAGAATCGATTATGCTTCTTTAACCGAAAATCAAGTTTTAGTTCAAAAAACTTTTTTTTTCTTTTTTTTTTAATTATTTTCAAAATTACATTTTTTGAATATTATTATGTTTGAGTGATTGCTGTATGGTAAAGTCGATTTCAGTACGATTGTAAGTTTTTTAGTGGGTTTCTTGTATGCTGAACGTAATCGAAAATTCTGCTAAAAACTTTCATAAAAGTTATAGACAGACAACTTAATTGAACCAAATTGAATCAAATAGTCACTTTACTTACCCTTTGGACTGGTCGGTATGAAATCGAGTGTACGATCCTTGCAACGCAAATCCTCGCCAGTTCCATCGATCCACACATAGGTGGCCTGTACGATATTCTCTTCTACCGGCAAAGCCAGATAACGATCCAATATCGTCTTGTTGATGCGCGCATTGGGCGAGTCTTCCAAAATTCTAGCCGACATACTGAATCCATTTAACAAAATAGGTAAAAAAAAATTTACAAAAAAAAAATAAAACAAAGTTTTAGTATTATTATAATAGTTGCACTTTGATTTTTAGTTTTTCTATACGTAATACACTTGAGCAGTTTTTTTTTCGTCGCACCTGTATTTTTTCTAGTCGCCTTTTTTGGGATATGTTTTGGGGAAAGTATGTATGTAAATATGTATTCGATTTAGGATGGGATAATGCGCGCGATACCGTTACTGGAACACGACTAAGCTGTCGTGCGTTATTCCAAGTCAATTTATAGCGACAAACTGAATAAAACAACAACAACAACAACAATATCAAACAGCAGCAGCAACAATTTGTTATTACTGCTACTACACATACTAATCTTCTTACAACAAACTAAGCGAACACCAGCAACATCAACAACAACAACAGCAAGAACAACAGCGTCGACGTTTTGCCATGCCGCTGCCCCCGCCGCTACTTCCGCCTTCAACGCAGCCACTGTCGCTGTTGCTGTTGCTGTTGCTGTCGCCGCCTCTGTCAACGCAACGCTGGCGCATGCGCTGCTAAACTATCGGTGCTGCTGCTGATACTGCTGCTGTTGCTGCTTTTGCTTTTGCTTGCTGCTGCTGCTGCTGCTGCAGCTGCATGATCGTTAGCAGCAAAAGTCCCAGCTCTGGTTAGAGATGCGCACGTGCTAGCGCATGCGATACGATTAATTGAGAGAACTGCACATCTCTCATCGTAAGCAGATTATTATACATATCGTATGTTTTACATTCCTAAAGTCAACAAAATTAATGATTTGGTCAGTTAACCAGAAGGTTTTCAAAACAATTACTTATTATATTTCTTCTGTTTTGGTAGTTTTTCAATAGTAACAAAAAATTTCAAACAAGCAAAATCATTTACAATTAATAAGTTAAAAATGTTGATTTAAAGTATGTATGTACATATTTGGATTTTTTTAAGTTTTCCCCAATCATTCAACGAATGTTGCATTACCATTTTGCTATTTTTTCCAAGATTGTAACTGTTATAACTGTTTTATTACTTTTCTAACTTATGTTTAATCTGTTAAATTATAGTTTTAAATTAATTAAAGTGATGCAATTTGAAACATACATTACATTACATATGGAACCCCTTATTTTAATATTCAAAAATAACTTAACTTAAAAAGTTATTTTGGCTTATTTTTTTAAAAGTTTAATAACGCTTGAAAGTATGCTATATTTCAAACAATGCCTTGTTCTTTAAGTTTTACACCGAAATGGAGTTACTACACAACGTTACAGAATTCGATATTCATCGACATCGATAGTATCATGTGTAATTTGTGGGAAATTTCTCATCTCAACTGCCCATTTACATTCAAGTGACTCCCCTCTGCATTTTTTACCCCAATTCCATATGCATCTAAGTATATATAAAGGTAGTGGGTTCCCCAACATTTGACATTAGTTATCGCATATCGCGTGACTTTTCTCAAGTGCATGCACAGATCTCGTGTCTGGTATTTTTTTTTTTTTTGTGCTTAGAGAAATTGTAAAACAAACACATGCTGAATAGACTTAACTTAAATATAGAAATTTAGAAAACAACATTTCAAATATATGTACATATAGTCTCATTGCAAAAGTAATTTTGGAAAGAGATTAGAAATACATTTTCTATTTCAAAAGTCTGTACAAAGTAGAAAAATGTATACCTTCAATAGAATTATCTCTCTTTAATAAATTTGACATAACCAAAATTTTCAAAATTTTTCAAATTGACTTTAGTATACAATACTATAATAAACTTGAAAAAAAATAAGATTTTAATTCACTTTCTTTGTCGATTAATTATAGTGTATTATATAGCTAACTAATGTAGCGAAAAGACAATAAAGTATTATAATAATATATGTGAAATAGTTTTTAAAGATTTATAGTGAGTAGCTGAACTTGCTGTATTTCGATAAAGTTTAAAAGTTTTCACAGGGAAAAAATTTCTTCAATCGAAAACAATTTGTAGAGAATTTTTAAAAGTCTGTGCTTAACTTTCACATACAGTTTTTGTACTTTTTAATAGAGCAACTAATTTGAAAACTAACTGAATGAAAAGAGACAAAACAGGTTTTAAAGAGTTATAAATACATATATATAAATAGTTTATTTATGTTGATGATACGACTTTGATGAGTGATATCAAAATAAAAAAAATACTTACTTTGACTGCATGTTGCATAAAGTTTTTTAGATTTCTTAATGTATATATAGCGAAAGATATTTAAAAGTTCCTATATTATGCACCAAAACAAACAAAAACTAAACCTTTAAAAGGTCTTTAAGAAACACACGCGCTGATAATAAAGTTAAAACAATGTTTGCGATCTGAACGATCGAACAATTTTAACAAGGATCCGTCTGTATATAGAATGTCCGGTTTTTTGTTTGTTGTAGACAATTTCTCAAAGCTCTCCGTTTGAATAGGTGTGACGATTGCGTTTGCGATTGTTGGACTGCGTCTTTATGGCTGTGATTGAGCAGTTTTTATACTGCAACGGGTTTACTCGACTTTGGACATGGCCAACAAACAAAACAACAAACCAATCTATGTGTGGAGGTGCGATCTGAGGTTCTTGATTAAGTTCTAAACAAAAATAAAGCAAAGGTAACAACAACGGATATACAGAAAGACGTACTACTTTCATACATCCAAGTGCTAATTACGTTTTCAAGTTTCTCACACTTTCAAGATGACGTTGCATACAAAAAAACAAAAAAAAAAAAAATACTTTACATATACATATGTATAAGTATGTACGTATGTATAGCATACATATCACTAATCCCAGACATGATCACTTCCTTAGCAATTGATAAATTCATTAACTGAAAACTGTAATCCTTAAACTTTTTGGACATCAGCCAAAATTACAATCTGAACCCATTTGGAGTTCATATTACAATCAGCTCATGTTTAGCTTACACAACATGTCGCATATTAATCATACGCCACGTTATCACCGATCTGTAATAAGTTAAACACATACATAATATAGATTACTCAGAAAGCACACTGTAGACAGTCAAGTGTGGAGAAAATCGTAATAATAATAAAAACAAAACAATACTAATATTATACGCCAATCAATCTTAAAATAACTGCTAATATAGCAAGCCAGACGACCGCATAAACGTGCAAAATAAAATTACTTAATTTGATTTCGAGTCTAAATGAACAATTAACATACTATAAACATTAGCACAACACAGTGCACTGAGCGAAAAATTCACGTGATACCCAAATCGATAGTATAGCATAACAGAAACGAGTTCAGTTTATACACTTTCCATAAATTCAAATACTTAATAGGAGCTTCTCTTATTTAATTTACCAAGGGGATAAAAAAAACCGGTACCAAACCTATTATTTGAAAACGGTTCAAACTATAGAACCGAACCTATTCCGACATTTTACTCCAAGCCACATAATAATCAAAAGTGTAAGAAATTGTTCAAAGCACATAGTTTTTAAGAGTTCTTAAAAAAACTTACTTTTAATACGACTTTTATTCTTTTTGTAATTGAATATAAATCTTCAAGTGTAAACTTAAGTAATAGCCATTTCTCTCAGTACACTTGTATCGATTGATCGCCGTGCCACGTTCCTCGTTGAACTTCTCTCTCATCGATACGTTCACGTGACTTGCGCATGCGTCCGAACAACGCCATTTCACTGTCTGGCGATTTTACGAGGTATACTACTATGTATGTATGTATTACGTCTATTCGAAATCGAATGGCCTAACTAGCGGGAAACAAACTTTAATCTCGTTTAATAGCATTCACGACTATTTAAACTAGAGCTGGGAATATCAATCAATCACGTGTGTTTGATATCAAAATGGGTAAATAATTTTTACATAAATAACTAAATATTTTAAATAACTTAACATTAATGACATTCAGTAACACTAATGATTATACAATTTTTTTTAAAAATATTTGAAAAGCAAGAAAAGCAATATTTTTAATCGATATATTTGGAAACTTAAAAGTTGCTTAAAATAGATTTTGTTTTTTTCCCAACTCTAAAAATTGTTGAATTCCTGAAATTTGTTATATGGAAGATTAAAGTTAATTGTGGCAATACAACTAACATATATATAAGAAAGTCGCGTGTCGCTTAAATGGATGAATGGATTGATTGCTATATGGATGGACGAACTGTTGGGCTGATAAGTCAAGTTTGCAGACAAAATGTAATGATATGTATTTGCTAAGTAGGTGAAGGCAGTTTTATAACCCGTGGTCCCACGCTGTGTATGAGCAATTTAGAGCATACGAAGAACTTGATATTTGGACTGGCCATAGTTTATGGGTACTACGTTTCCCCATAACTGTATTTTAAATGCGAAAGCAAACACAACGCAAAAAGATGAGTTTGTTCTAACTATTTAGAATGTTCATTAAATGTCAATTTGTGAATTAGACAATAACTAATGTTAATAAAAAAAAACTTGATGTAATTCCTAACTTAAACATAAGATTTTAACGCCAAATTATAATTTTAATAAGAGAGAGAAGTACAATCGAACACGCCTGATCGTATAATACCCTCTGTCTCTTAACGAATATAAAAAAAAATTGGAGATTCCCTGCTTAAATCGAACATTTGATATTTGGTTTAAAAAGTTCGGAGATTACAGAGCTTGTGACACTTCATATTGGTCCGTGTACCATGTCTAAAACTTTTTAAGATACATTTGAAACATACTACAATGTAAGAGGAATGTCAAATTTTTAAAATGTTTGTAAAAAGTTTTCTATATGTATGAATTGTTAACTTTTTAAAAAATTGTTATCAGTCAATTAATCAGTCAGTCGGTCGGTCTGTTGAATTGTGCATGATAATGCAGAAATATGAATGATATAAACGCGACACATTTAATATGCCCCCAATTGATGCGTATAACTAAATATATTAAGCAATTTATGCTTTAAACAATTGAATTGATCAAACTTTCATGTACATTTGTCTGTGTGGGCTTATTTCATTTCTATACTGCGGTGTACAAAGTACTAGCAGTATACTGGGTTCCACAGAAATAATGTGTGTGTAACAGGCAGGAGGAGGCGTGGCAGACGCCATAAAGTATATCCGTCCGTTCGTCTGTATGAACACCTGGCTCTAAGAGACTATAAGAGCTACAGCTACCAAATTTGGTATATACATATATCCGTCTATACTGCGAGCAGTACAAGTTAAATTTGGATTTTTGCCACGCCTCCCCACCGCCCCGCAAAACGTGACAAACGACTTCACAATTCTTATAACTCGAAAAGTATTGAAGATATTTGAACGAAATTCACACAGTATTCACATGTTTTCTGCCGGTTTTGGTTCGGATCGGACAATTATATAGCCGCCATATCATAAATGTTTAATATACATATGTATACTGACCAATTTTGATTGGAATCGAATGACTATATCATATATTTTCGATTTGATAAAAATTAAAAAATGAACTAGATTGGTCTCTCTTTCTAATCTCTTAGCTTTACAAGTATTATTTAAACACTGACCAACTTTGGTTCGGATCGTATTTACCATAAGCAATCGTATTTAAAAAATTTTTAAAGTTGGGACTACCGCGACTTTTCTCACAAATAGGTGATTAATATGCTAAGCTTATTAGTTCATAAGACATCTCACATTGAGTACCTACATAATTTGCCTTTAGAATACGCTGTAGTAACTTACAGTCGGATCGCTCGACTGTAGCCGTTTCTACTAGTTTTTTATGCTATAATAAAGTTATCTAACTACAGCCACTCATAGTAATGTGCATTGTGGTGACAGCACCACTTTCAACTATCCAATAATCCATATACTAAATCTGCTTTTCCTGCTCCTCCTACTCCACCTCCTTCATCTATTCCGATTACAGCTTTGTATGTACTTACATTCAAGGGCGCTGGCATAATGGAAGAAGGGGTGAATCTCGTGATGTCGTACCAGCAGCATCGGGCATAGCAACATCCAAACTAGCAATTCTCTCAGAGGGTATTACAATTATGTCACGAATTGTGTAACAGCTTATATAAACTATAGTACCTATTTTTGAAAATTTTATTTACCCCATGTCATTTTTTCCAAAAGAAAAACTTTTATTTATTTGAAATTTTGCTTCCGAAAACTATGCTAATCCTTTAAAAAGTTTGTGTAGGTAAAAAAAAATTGTATATTTACATTTTAGGGGGTCGAGCTTTAGGTTTTTACCGATTTTAATTTTTATAATCGGGAATTAATGACAGAGGGCGTTACACGGTCGTGAGTGCTCAACAAAACTTCTTTTTCTTGTTAAATGTATAATTTTGAGAAATTTTTCATATAGCAAAATACATATATTTGATTCGAACCCTATATTTAAAATAGGAATAAGATGAATAAAATATTTGTAAAGATTAAAGTTAAGAAATTAACTTGAATTTTCGCAAGAATTCTGGTAACATATTTTTGATAAAATAACTGGTATGTTACTGGCTAAATGTGAGGGAATAGAATATGCGGCATAAGGAATATAATAAGTATGTATGTATATCCAGATAGTACCCATATACATAGAATTAGAAACAATGACAGTCACCATCGTACGACATAGTCAATTGACTCCTCGACTCAATTTGTTGTAATTGGATTGCGTGCGAGCACTGTTCAGAGGGATACAGAGAGAGAAAAAAAGAGGGAGAGAGAGAGGGAAAAAGAGACTAAGTGAAAGAGAAAGGTAGAGTGGGGGGCAAGTGCTAGTTTCAGTGCCAGTGCCAGTTGTGCCTTCCCATCCCCTCTTTAAAGCAACCTGCTGCGATTTAGTAATAATAATCATATAGGAAAAATACTTGGAACGTTCAATTAGCTTTGATTCAATTTGCAATGAAAATTCTCAAAAGCCACCATTAAAATAGCCAAATTTTGCAATTTTTATACAGTTCTTGCATAACACCGGCTTTTTTGACAAATGAATTTCACAGTTAACAAAAAAAAGCTAAAATTTTGTATGTTTTTTGATATATAAAAATATAGAAGTATCTGCTTTAAATACAAACTAAGTATCATTTTAAGCAGAATTAATTTATTAATTTTGAAAGTACACATTTATAAAACAAAATTAATTTACATATTCTAAAATTATAAAAATAAATATAAAAAAAATTTATTTATTTTTATTGTATAATAATTAGCCCTGGCTTTAAATATTATTTCTAATCACCATATTTCTTTCTACATACAAAATTTTTTTAATTTTAAAACCAAAAAAGGAAGCATGCTTAATTAAAAGAAACTTTATGTATTTTAATAATTAAATTGCAATATTTGTGACATTTGAATATTTGTATTTTGGCGCCTTTCGATTGAGTTTTATAGTGCAGCCATGCTGAGCAACCCTATGCGACAGCGCACAACAGCTATCGATATATCGAAATCGTAAACATCGCTAACTAAACGAAGCGCCGGCAACAACAAAACAATAAAAACACATTTTACGCTAACAACAAAACGTTAACAATAAAATTGTGTTATTTCTTTGTGTAAATAGAAATGGCCGAAACGCAACCAGCAGGTAAATGTTAAAATGCTAAAAGTCAAAAACAAATTGTTTAAACAAACACTGGTTTTACAGTCAAGCGCGTGAAGCTGGAGACGAAACACAAGACGCTGCTGGAAGACGATGGTAAGAAATGAAATTATTAAAGTATATTAAGTTAGATATAATTAAAGCTTTTATATAAATATGTATGTAGAGACGCCATCTGTGTTCAATCCCAAATACCGGGTGTGTCCCTATCTTGACACCATCAATCGCAATCTGCTTGATTTTGACTTCGAGAAGCTGTGCTCCATTTCGCTGACACGAATCAACGTTTATGCCTGTCTCGTGTGTGGCAAGTACTTTCAGGGGCGTGGCACCAACACACACGCCTACACACATTCGGTGGGTGAGGCACATCATGTGTTCCTCAATTTGCACACACTACGCTTCTACTGTCTGCCGGATAACTATGAGATCATTGACTCCTCACTAGACGACATCAAATACGTGTTGAATCCCACATTTCTGCGGCAGGAGATTAGCAAACTGGATCAGCTGCAGCCGAAGCACTCGCGCACCGTGGATGGTGTGCTATATTTACCCGGTGTGGTGGGTCTGAACAACATCAAGGCCAATGATTACTGCAACGTGGTGTTGCATGCACTGTCGCATGTGAGTCCGTTACGTGATTACTTTTTGCGGGAACAGAGCTATGCAGGCATTAAGCGACCGCCCGGTGATTCCATGTTCACACTCGTCCAGCGTTTCGGTGAGCTAATGCGCAAGATGTGGAATCCGCGGAACTTCAAGTCACACGTCTCACCGCATGAGATGCTGCAGGCGGTGGTGCTGTGGTCTAGCAAACGTTTCCAGATCACCGAACAGGGTGATCCCATTGATTTCCTATCGTGGTTCCTCAACACGCTGCATCGTGCCCTCAAGGGCAACAAGCAACCCAATTCATCCATATTGTACAAGATCTTTTTGGGTGAAATGAAAATCTATACACGCAAAATTCCACCCGTTGAGTTGGATGATGCCGCCAAGCAGCAACTGCTGTCCACCGAGGAGTATAAACATCAGGTGGAGCATACTAACTTCATATATTTAACCTGTGATCTGCCACCGCCACCGCTGTTCACCGATGAATTCCGTGAGAATATCATACCGCAGGTGAATCTCTATCAGCTGCTCGGCAAATTCAATGGCAGCGCCGAGAAGGAGTACAAAACCTACAAGGATAACTTTATGAAACGCTTTGAGATTACCAAGTTGCCACAGTTTATCATATTGTATATCAAGCGTTTCACCAAGAACACCTTCTTTCTGGAAAAGAATCCCACCATTGTCAACTTTCCCATCAAGTATGTGGACCGTAAATTAAAAAATAATCAATGTCCCTGGTATAATAACACTTATATATACATATATTGCAGAAATGTGGACTTTGGTGATATACTGGGCATGAAGCAGCGTGATAAGTCCCTCAAGGACACCAAATACAATCTGGTAGCGAATATTGTGCACGATGGTGATCCCAAGAAGGGCACATATCGCGTCCACATTCTGCACAAGGCCAATGGACAGTGGTACGAAATGCAGGATTTGCATGTCACCGAAATTCTTCCACAGATGATCACCCTAACCGAATCCTATATACAGATCTATGAACGCAGTGCCGAATCCTAATTGCATTAGGCATACATATACATATATATATATATATATATATATACATATATATATATTTATATAGTACAAGATTATATATACATGTATATGATTCAAGATTAAAACAAACACAATCAACTGAATTGTAAATTTGATTTTAGTCAGCTGCTGCTGCTTTTTATACCCGCTGTCAAGGGGTATATAAGTTTTGTTTACAGTATGCTACGGGCAGTACAACAATCCTAACCATTATAGACATGTCCGTCCATCTATCCGTCCATCCATCTAACTGTCCTTCCTGCCTATCTACGTTCATCTATCTGTCCATACGTCCATCTATCTGTCCATACGTCCATCTATCTGTCCATACGTCCATCTATCTATCCATACGTTCATCTATCTGTCCATACGTCCATCTATCTGTCCATACGTCCATCTATCTGTCCATACGTCCATCTATCTGTCCATACGTCCATCTATCTGTCCATACGTCCATCTATCTCTCCATTCGTCCATCTATCTGTCCATACGTTCATCTATCTGTCCATACGTCCATCTATCTGTCCATACGTCCATCTATCTGTCCATACGTCCATCTATCTGTCCATACGTCCATCTATCTCTCCATACGTCCATGTATCTGTCCATACGTCCATCTATCTGTCCATACGTCCATCTATCTCTCCATACGTCCATTTATCTGTCCATACGTCCATCTATCTGTCCATACGTCCATCTATCTCTCCATTCGTCCATCTATCTGTCCATACGTCCATCTATCTGTCCATACGTCCATTTATCTGTCCATACGTCCATTTATCTTTCCATACGTGCATCTATCTGTCCATACGTCCATCTATCTGTCCATACGTCCATCTATCTGTCCATACGTCCATCTATCTCTCCATTCGTCCATCTATCTGTCCATACGTTCATCTATCTGTCCATACGTCCATCTATCTGTCCATACGTCCATCTATCTGTCCATACGTCCATCTATCTGTCCATACGTCCATCTATCTCTCCATACGTCCATTTATCTGTCCATACGTCCATCTATCTGTCCATACGTCCATCTATCTGTCCATACGTCCATCTATCTCTCCATTCGTCCATCTATCTATCCATACGTCCATCTATCTGTCCATACGTCCATCTATCTGTCCATACGTCCATCTATCTGTCCATACGTCCATCTATCTGTCCATACGTCCATCTATCTGTCCATACGTCCATCTATCTGTCCATACGTCCATCTATCTGTCCATACGTCCATTTATCTGTCCATACGTCCATCTATCTGTCCATACGTCCATTTATCTGTCCATACGTCCATCTATCTCTCCATTCGTCCATCTATCTGTCCATACGTCCATTTATCTGTCCATACGTCCATCTATCTGTCCATACGTCCATCTATCTGTCCATACGTCCATCTATCTCTCCATACGTCCATCTATCTGTCCATTCGTCCATCTATCTGTCCATTCGTCCATCTATCTATCTGTCTATACGTCCATCTATCTGTCCATTCGTCCATCTATCTATCTGTCCATACGTCCATCTATCTGTCCATACGTCCATCTATCTGTCCATACGTCCATCTATATGTCCTTACGGCCTACAAACTGTGCTAACGTCCATCTATCTGTACTTCCGTCATTTTGTACGTTCGTCTATCTGTCCGCTCGTGCGTCTTTATGACCTCCACTCCTCCTACGCTCGTATAGAGCTGTAACTTGCAATTCGTTTAATCGAAAGTTAAAACGGCAGAGGGAATTATACGGTCGGGTGTGCTTGAATAAACCGTTCCTTGCTGCTTTTCTACTAGTTTCTAATCGTACAGTGAGGCGCATGCGTCATGGCCCAGTTGTGGCTGCCTGCATTAAAAAATCGATGGGTGTTCATTAGTCGTAGCCAGACAACGCCATCTTCACCATCACAGACAGACAACATGGCGGAGCACAACAGCTACGAGCAGGAATGCCAACGGGCGGAACTTCTGGGCATCCAACCGCCGGACAAGGAACTCTTCGATAAACGGCAAAAGGAGCGACTTGAACAACAATTGGCCGAACAGGAGGCGGCCGAGGCAAAAGTACGTAAGTGGTGCTGATGGCGACTCATCAAGGACAGATTTATGTACCACTTTCCCTGGAGCATCCTGAAGTGGGGAGAGTGCATGGTAAAAGTTAGAGTAGAGTGTACTCGACAGTCATGAACTCAGTATTACCAAAACATGCTCTCGCGACTAGTACCTTGTATCCTAATGTCACTAGACACCCAAGCGGACCACAGCTGGTGTTCCCAAAGTGCAGATATACCCCCTTCGTATACCCTATAAACGTTTGGACAAGTCAACTTTAAACATTTAAACAGCAATCAAAGGGAGCATCAAGTGCAATTCCAATTAAGACGCTAGTAAACAAACTGTAGTGGAGTGTGCCCAACTGTTAAGTACTGAGTACACCCTCAGAGGGGTATATTGGGCTTGTGAAAAGTGTGTAACAGGCAGGAGGAGGCATGGCAGACACCATAAAAGAAATATATAATCTAGATCAGCATCTCAAGCCAAGTCGATATAGCCATGTCCGTCTATCTGCCTGTCTGCCTGTCCGTATGAACAAACAGATCTCAGAGACGGTAAGAGCTACAATAACCGTTTCAGTCAGTATCGACCACATATTCAGTCAGGGAATACAAGAATCTATTTTTTTTTTTCGATGTCACGCCCCATTCGCCCACAATAAGCGAAAAACCACACATACCTCGTAAAAAAATACAGGTTTTTGGTGAATTTCTCAGTATCGACGGCACCTAAGGACACCAATTTTGCCATGCAGGTTGCCAGATGCAATTTAAAGATAATGCCATCAAAAATTTAAGGATGCCACGCACCCTTCGCCCAATTAAAACACAATTGCGTTGGAACTTTGCATACCTACAACTTACTTATTTCTTAATGTATGATTTTGTTACTTAGCATACACTTGGAAACAAATAATTTGAAACAATCCTGAAAATTGCATCAAAATCGGACTATAATTAAAAAAGTTGGTCATACAACGAAAATTGTTACTTTCAAGCAACGCATAGCCACTTGCATTGCACTGAGCTCTGCACACAAGCAAAGAAAATGAAAACGAAAAACTATGTGCGAGCGAGACAGCCATACTTGCAGTAGCTACTCCAATTTGAGCTCATATAATTGGAAAAGAAGCTCAGAGGGTATTACACGATCGGCATGCCCGACTGACATTTTGTTTCTTGGTTTGACTATATTTGTTTTTATGAGATTGGCATAAATCTTATAATTATTTCCTTTTAAGTAATTTATAATAGACAAATATGTATATTTGCAAATCATCACAATTTATGCAAATAGTAATTTATGTTGTTATGAAACCCAAAAAAAAAGTATCAAATTCTTTAGAAAATTATTTTATGACACACCTACTTAACAACTAAAAAACTAATAAATAATAAACAGATATCAGTAATGGATTAGTGTTAGTTATTAACTATTTGCAGTCGCTTTGGCATGGAAAAACCTAATTCTGAGATGTTCCTGGAATAGAGAGGTTTAATGAGATTCGCTAACAGAAGCGATTTGCAGCCTTGATTATAATTGCTAATCTTTCTGTTTATAATCATAATGCTCTGTGCCTCTTTTCAGTTGCTGGAGGAGCAGGATGAATCGCTGCGTGCCACAGGTGGCAAGTTAGATGAGCTGAATAGCATTTTGTCGAGCACGCAGCAGCGCTTGAATCGCTTCAAGCAGTCGGCCTGCGGCAGCCTAACGAACATGTTTGCACGCGGTGGAAGCTTGAGCGGAGCAGCCGGTGGCACCACAGAGACAGAGACAGAGACAGAAACAGGAGAGGAGCAGCAGCAGCAACAGCAGCAGCAACCGGTGCAGCGTCAGCCACAGGCACAACCAATGGTGCCACCAACTGCGGCACAAGTGAGCGCAGCAAAGGCAGCGCAGCAGCAGCGAATGGATGGACAGCTGGACAAGTTGGATGCATTGATCAACAAGGCGGACAATGCACAGGTGGCAATGGGCGAGCAGACCAAACAGATGCGTCGTTTGGCCAAATAAGAGATGAAACCAAAGTTGTTAACCTAATCCTATATATATGTAGAGTACATAACAATTGATTGATCTGAACACAATGCGTTGCCCGCTTTACATTTTAATCACATACTTATTTCAAAACTAAATTAAACATAAGTCGAGATTTTCAATCACATAATGTGAGCAAAGTTTTGTTGATCTTTGCCCACAATATACAATATATATACAGTTATATATATATAGTTCATATACAAATTTATATAAGTACTTGTTACAAATTAATACCTGTTGCTAAATATTAATCAAATTTAAATTATACATATATATATATATATATATATTTAGAAAAAGAAACAAAAACAATAACGAAAATAAAATAAAATTAAACTCTTAATTCGTTTATGTTTAAAGTTACAAAAGTTACGACCGATATAAATATACATATATACATATGTGCTATATAGTGTATATATATATAAAATATATATTGTGAGTGCACTTTTAAATCTGCCAAAATCATCGATGTTTTTAAATGGGTGAAAAAAGCCGATAACAATTGATATTTCATTTTGATTAATCGTTACTTTACGTTTGCCTAATTCGTTATTTTCACGATTTTAAATCGATTAATCTTCGATACATTAAGTTTGCCTAGTTAATTTTTGTCTCGAGTTTTTTTTTTTATTTCCGATAAATTAAAATCGATGTTCGTACTGAATGCAATTCGTTTTTCAAAAATCGATTTTATCGAAACATTTTACAGATATGCAACTGTTTTGAAAAAATTGCTTTCAGCATTTTGGGGCTATTTTTTAGTTACTTAACAACATTTTTAGCACTAATTTAAGGACTAACTTCATTAGTGTAAATTTCTTGCTAGTTAAAAAATATAAATTTTTAACTTTAGCTTAAATAATATGCCTAAATCTACAAAATTTTACAAACTGTCGTGAGTTACAAAAACCATTAACAAAAGATCTTGAAATGCTGAATTTTTCTAAATTTGAAAATTAGAAATCTTGTTTTAAAATTGAGCTAAACTAACAGAATTAAAATGGCATAAACAATTAAACCGATAGCTGGTGTTTCTTAACCAATAAAATATCGTGTTTGATTAATCGATGTTACGATCTCTTTTTTTTGTTTTTTTTACCCAAAGCATCGATGCTTTAAGCAGCTCTACTCACTGATCAGCTGGCAGCACAAACGTAAACAGCTACGTGCCTGAAATTGTTAAACAATTTGGCTCGTATATAATAATATATGTGTATATATATAGTTAGTACTAATAGTTGGTATCGCTACTCGATTGCTGTTCCTTTTGCTGTTGCGTTAGCCAGCGCTTGACAAGATTCTGTTCATATTGCATAATTGGTGTGGATTTGTGCAGCAGCGAGGATTTGCCTTCACTATCCGTATCCGAATGCTCATCATCGCTATCTGCCTCGTGCTCATCATCGTCCGCACTATCGTCTGCATCCTCAGCCTCATCCTCAGCCTCATCCTCTTCCTCATCCAAACTGGCATCCAGGCCCGCATCAGTCTCATATTCCTCTTGCTCCAGCTGCTCCAGCTGCAGTTGCAGCTGCTTTTTCGATAGCGTTTGGCTTAAAGTTGGTGTTGTGGGTTTTTTGGGTGTAGATTGCTGTGAATTGGAAAACAGATCATCAATATATATACTATATATGCTTTGGCAGACTTGGCTTACCTTTTGCAGCTGCAACTGCTGCTGCTGCTGCTGCTGCATCTGTTGCTGCCGCTGCTCTTGCTGCTCAGTCTCATAGAAGAAATAGCTGAGCAGCAGCTTATCCTCTGGGAAATTATAGCGCCAGCTGCGTGGTATTAACAGCGAATTGCGAGTCAAGCGCCTCTGCAGCTCCACAAATAAGCTTGGCGAAATTGTTAGTCTAGGCAAATCCATTTGCTGCTCCAGTTCGTCCAAACTGTGATCGAATACACGAAAATATAGCTTGCAAGCGCGAAAGGAATGCAATGCCTCATTCGTGCCAATGCCTGCTGCTTGTGGCAAGCGTCGCAGCACGGCAAGCTGACGCTCCAGCACATGGATGAGCATATATTGCTGGCGACGATTGGGCATGGTGGTCATTAGCAGCGCACGACTTGAGCCCGGACATAGTTGAGGCAACGATTCAGCAGTCCACAGATCGCTTAGCAAACGCAGGAACAGTTGAGTTACCGTTGCATGCTGCAACAGCTGGCGGGGCAGGGGTTTTCCAGCTGCTGTCATATTGCTGCTGGGTGGCAGCCAGCGCAATGCATCCGCCCAAAGCTTAGCAGCTTCATCCTTTAGTATGGCAAGTCCCAGCATTTGCATGCAACGCTTGCAGTACAGATGAGCCATCGAATTGATAACGCTGCTTTGTACAGTGCACATATTGAGTACCACATGATTAAGGCCATAATACAGATCATTTGGACCTGGCACCAAAGGATTTGTTGTAGCTGTTGCAGCAGTTGCTGCTGCTGCTGTCGTCGTGCCATGGTTGTGGCAGAAAAACTCACTGGGATCTATGAGACCGGTGGGAAATTCACGCAACCGCTTGTACGTACAGCTGGCAACCAGTTCGTAAAGACAATTGCTGCAGTGCAGCGACAACTGATCGACGCGCTCCTCAAAGCTGAGCCGTAATGGCAATGGTTTTGCTTCGACAGCTGCATTCTGCAGCGCCGTATTATCAATTTGCGTGTAATTGAAACGAAAACTGACATGTTGTCCGCTGGCCACAAACGCCGATATCTGCTGTATGTCCAGTCCAAAGTCAGTGAGACAAATCACCGCCTTAATTTCTCCTTCGCTGGCGTCTTCCACAACGTGAACGTCGTGTTCCCGGATGATGACGCGCGTTTTGTTGCTGTCGCCTAAATGGTGTTCGAATTGTAGGAATACATGGCCGCTGCACAGATTTGGGCGCAACTCGATGCACACGGCCTGCAGTGGCATCGTTTTTCTATTGGTTTTAGATCGTCTATTTGATAATTTATATTACACAAAAAGAAACGCGAATTGTTTTGCATAGGGTTGTTGAGTAAACATTTAGCGGTGGTAATCGTAGCGTACATCGATACTGTAGCATCATCGCATCGATAGTCGGCGCGCGTATCGATTCCATTGGAAACACATCAGTTAGCGAGTGCATATATTTTAAAATCTATGATTTGCTTATGATTTGAAAATTAAAAAAAAAATGCAACTATATATGTATATGGTCGTTTTATTTGGGCAAACGATGATCTATCGATGTCGTGTAAGTATCGATGACACAGTTTTTCCGCCACTATCGCTACTTGTATTTTTAAATTATTGAAAGCAGATCGATTTTCCAAACGCTTAACTTGTATTTGTATTGGATAAAATATATTCATAGCATAATAGACTGAAATCGCAGCTACATATAAGCGATGTATGGCAGCCCTGACTCATTTAAACCATGTATTTATACATACATAGAAACAAAATTGATTTAAGTTAATCAATGTACTGTCATAAATTTACTTTGTTTATTGTACAATTAAATGGAGTAACACAATTCTATTTTATGTATTTGATTGAACTAGTTATAATTAGGTCAAGGTACAAAATATTGGATAGCAGACAGCTGTTGTCATGGCAGCTGTTGTCAAGTACTTAAGTCATGTATCAAGAAGCTTTTGTGCGCTTGCTTGTGACGTCAAAAATGCATTACGCAGTCAAACACAAGTGTGTTATTATTTCGAATAAACTATATTTATTAAAATAAGCAAACGTTTTTAAAAATTAGTTTAGTTTCTCATGGTATTTTTGTGTGGCTATTATTGATGTTTATATATTCAAATTAAATTACGCGCACTTGTCCATTCATATACAACTTACATCTGTTACTGTTATGTTACATTGCAACACAGTGTTAACATAAAACTGCTTAACATTTGCAGTGTCACTTTGCTGTTAGGCCGATAGATGCGCGCGTCTCGATAGTTTTGTAGCTATAATGTATTAATTTATTATGCAGTTGGAGAGGGATGGTGTCATATCCTTGCCATGTTCTCCTTTACATTAAAGTTATCGATAACTGAATTTAGCTTGTTTACTATTACGGAGATATAACATTACATTTGGTTTTACACTCAACGCTTGGTTTTTTTTGTTTTTTTTAAACTATTTTATATGAATGCCGTGTAAGAAGTAATTTTATTGAATATTACCTAAAAAAGCAATTTTGAAATCGAACGAGAGCGCGATATAAATCGGCTTCGAAATGTATTTGTAAAGTTCGGTTGCGATGTTGCGATGTTTTTTTACATCACTAGTACGAACGCGAACGCGATTTTTGTGATGGATAAAAACAAAGTGCCGTACAAATTACTAAAAAACTGTGTAAAAATGCAGTAAACGCAAACCGAAATCATAACTAAATGCTGCATTGATTAACAACCAACAAATTGGAGTGCATAAGTGCTGTGCAAAAGCAAAATTCATTCGAAACGGGCAAACAAAAAGGTTTTTTTGGGTTTTTTTTTCTTTCTTTTTTTCAACGTTTTCTTTAAAGCATTTCGTGCACACATACAAACCAACACACACACATTGATATATATGTATATCAATATATTGATGTTGTGCTGCTGCTGTATGTGTGTGTGTGTGCGTCTGTGTGTGCGGGAGCGGTGCATTAGTGTATAAATATATATATATTTATGAGTGTGTTTGTGTGTGTGTGTGTGTGTGCTTCTGTCTGCCTCTAAACAGGCCAGCGCGTCAACGAGTGCGACAGAGATAGCGATAGCTCGCGCGCAGGTTTCGCGACAAAGCAGGATAAAAGGAAAAAGGAAAAATGAAAGAAAAAAGGAGCCAACGAAGAAGATGAGCAAAAGGCATAAATGTGAAAAAAAAAATGAAAATAAAATAAAAATAATTAAAGGAAAGGAGGCAGCAGCGCACGCATTACAAATAACAGTAACAACAACAACAATGCAACTGAGACCAGCTGGTTCTGCTGCTGCAGCAACAATAACAACAACAACAACAACAGAAGCAGCGCCACATATACATACATACACAAAACTGTGTGACCAACAACAACAACAATTGGCCATTTTGGCGTTCTCTATTTTGGCAGTCACACACACACAGACACACACGCAGTGCTCCCCCAGCGACGCGTCGCTGCTCAGAGTTTTAGGGATGGCAAAAACAGCAAAATTTATTAATCGATTAATTAAAAACATGCAAATTGTAGTATTTATATATATATTTAGCAAAAGCATAAATTTAATTTGTGTTAGACCATAAAAAAAAATATATTTTCAATTTAAAGTTTTATACTGCGTTCCTCAGAACTGTTAAATTCAGTAATGGATTTATCGATAATAGCCAGCACAAGTGCTTGAAAATGTGTTAATTTCAATTTAAAAACAACATTTATTAATCGATTAATTAAAAACATGCAAATTGTAGTATTTATATATTTAGAGTGCAGCAAAACCATAAATTCATAAAACAAATAGATTTTAATTTAAAGTTATAAAGTACGTTCCTCAGCACTGTTAAATGAAATAATGGATTTATCGATAACAGACAGCACAAGTATTTTAAATGCTTTGGATTAATAATGTGTTAATTTCAATTTAAAAACAAAAAATTTAATATTTCCAACAGTTTTCTTTTATTAATCGATTAATT
This sequence comes from Drosophila tripunctata, assembly GCA_035047385.1. Lineage (NCBI taxonomy): Eukaryota > Metazoa > Arthropoda > Insecta > Diptera > Drosophilidae > Drosophila > Drosophila tripunctata. The sequence goes on along the minus strand of JAWNPS010000210.1, from coordinate 1,730,190 downwards.
GAACATGCAAATTGTAGTATTTATATATTTAGAGTGCAGAGTGAGTGTGTCAGACTATAAAAAAATATATTTTTAATTTAAAGTTATAAACTACGTTCCTCAGAACTGTTAAATTAAATATGGGATTTATCGATAAGAGCCAGCACAAGTGCTTGAAAATGTGTTAATTTCAATTTAAAAACAAAAAATTTAATATTTTCAACAGTTTCTCTTTTCTCTTTAATTTTTAATTGTTCAACACATTATCATTAATTTCTATCGATATCTAATAGATATCTATATCGATACATTCATAGAAATATTATTATTTTAATATAGCTTATATCAGCTGTTTAACTCGATTAATTGTATCACTTTGTTGTTGTACCATCCCTAACTGTGACTTTCCCACACTCTCTCGTTGATGCTGCTGCTTCTTCTTGCTGTGCTGCTGTGGGGGGTACAAATTTCGCATAGCCGTGAAAAAAAAAGAGAGACTAAACAACAATAGACAGAAGCAGCGCAGTCTTCGCAGCAGACGCAGCAACGCGTTTCATTCGTTTTAGTTGTAGTTGCTGCTGCTGCTATTATTTAAGTACTTTTGTTGTCACCTTTTAAATTCCTGCATTTGCCCCCCCCCCCACCATCACAGCCTTTCCGATACCCTAACCGCCACACAAAACAACAACAATCGTTTTGGACATCGGTCAATTAGAGAGGAGAGACACTTTGTGACACGCGTGACACGTCACGCTCTTTCGGTACCCCCCCCCCCCCGCTCGCTCGCTCTCTTTCGCGTGTGTTCGTTCGTTATATGCGTTTGAAAACTGTTATACAGATTTGTAAACAAAATATATATATATATATGTTTTGTTAAATCAATTTATGGCATTAAAGCAGCACTTGTCAAAAACAAAATAAAAAAAAACAAAATAATTAAAAAACAGTAACAAAAAAATAACAAATAAAATATATATAAAAAGAAAATCCGCTCAACATTTCGCCTTTTACACGAAAACTTGAGCGTCGAAATCGAATTCGAGATCGAAATTGCACTTTACCAATACAAATAACAACAACAACAAAACAACAAGAGCAAGGCATAAGAAGAAGAAGAATACAAAGCGCAAAAGCAAAAGCAAAACAAACATCCATCCAAACGCAAAAGAACAACAACAACAACAACAACAGCAGCAGCAAAGCGTCCAGCGTTAACGCCAAAACAAAAAAGCAAAAACAACAACAACAAATAAAGCTCTCAGCCACCCACACACTCAGAGAGAGAGAGAGAGAGACAGAGACGGACAGTCACGGTGAGTGAGAGCGAGTCGACTGCTGCTTAAAAGCTCAGCTCAGCTTCAATCTGGCGAATCGCAACGGCAGCAACAACAACAACAACAGAGCCGATGCCTCTGCTGGCGGCGCAGCTGGCGCTGTAGCCGCAGGCCGCAATAATAATAACAACAACAACAATAATAATGCAGCCGCCGCTGGTGGAGCTGCTGCTGCTGCTGCTGCAGGCGCTGGCGCCGATGCAAATGCTGCCGGCGGTGGCGGCGGCGGTGGCGGTGGTAATAATGAATGGAATCCCGAAGAAATGGATCGATTCAGTTTCGATGATTCCATACGCTTTGAGGAGGACTCTCTCTGCAGCTGGAGCTCCGAGGCAGAATCATTGTGCAACAATTGGCGTGGTTGGAAGAAACCAACAACAACAGCAACAACAACAAATGGCACTGCAATGTCTGCCGGCGGAGGAGGAGCCAATGGCATTGGCAGCATGGCAACCAACACAAGCAGCGGCAATGGCAGCGGCAGCGGCTCCACATTTGCAGCAGCCGCCAACTGTGCTGCATCCAACGCAGCGGCGGGCACAAGCGGCAGCAGCGGTTTGGCCAGCTCTGCGGCACTCACAAGCGGCGGCATCAATTGCGGCAGATATTTCGGTAAGTGTAATTTTATAACAGTATAACAGTTCAATTTGATAGATGATCACCTTCTGCCAGTGTTGCTCACTCTTTAGAGTCTGAAAAAAGGCTAAAAAAAAAAAAAAAAAAAACATGCCACCTCTGCAACTTACTACAAATTTGAGGAGACTTTCGACACAGACATTTTTCAAGACAGCAGCTACATTATAATATGCGTTGAAACTTTTGCCAACACTGTCTGTGACATACTGTGTGCAACCAGTGATGTTATTTTTTTTTTTTTGAGTAAAATCAGCTGGTTTGACGAGAAAAAACGGCTAAAAAACGCAGAATCCCCGAGAAAAACAGTGCTCGTAAATCGTTAGTGATGGAAAACGCATAAATTTACATAGATATAAACTATTGGGGAAAATTGTTCGATAGAAGTAAATATCGATATTTTACCAATAGTAATCAATTTTAAATCGTCAAGCGCAAATGAAACAACGCACAGAATTAAAATAAAGTAATATAAAAATATATTTTTTTTTTTTAAATTTGCTAAAAAAGCTAAAATTCCCGCTGTCCGCCGTTTTAAAATTTTTCCCGCAATCGCAAACAGCCAGATTTGGCGGAAAAAAGCTGAAATGGCATCAATGTGTGCAACTATCTTCAACTTGGCAAGCAATCTGGCAACTCTGGCAATAAATTACTAGCATTACAGTCGCACACATACATACAGTGGTTCACAGCCCATTTCAACCAGCACCTTAAGTTTATTAAAATCGGAAACTATTGGGGAAATCTTAAAAATTTTAAAGCAGGTTGTTAGTGTGAAAAAAAATTAATTCCTTTATTTTAAAAAATATTTTTTCAATATTTAATAATAATTTATAGCTTTAAAATGTAACCCAGCTTATTTTAAGCATATTAAAGAAATACTATTATTAAAGCTAAGCGTTTTTAAATAAATAAAATAACTAACTTAACTTTTTTTTAGCCTTTTTGGCATGTATTCAACTAAATTTTTTAGTTACTTTTCGATTAATTTTAACCCATTCTTCGATTAAAGTAGTTTTCAGGTGCGATTTGTTCAATATTTTGCGTTTTCAAATATTTTTGTTTCCAAAATCGATCACAAATTTTCAATAATATTTATGTCTGGTGACTGTGCTGTTGGATTCATAGCGTATTATAGATTTTGAAGGCCCCTAAACATTTCTTAAAGTTGCTGCTTGATATAAGCTCTGTTAACCACTGTATATACAGCTGCGGAGAAAATAATAGCACCAAAGGTTTATGAAAAATTCAAAGTGATTGTTTAAATCAAAATTATTGATCATATAATTTATTAAAATATATGTTACACAAAAATATCCAATATTTTTTGCACATTTTAAAAAATATTCACTTTTTGAGTTTTTTTTTCTTTTAAAAAGAACCGTTTTTAATTTTTTTCTGTTTTTTGTTCTCCCAACTCAGAAAGACTCTCAGTAACAGTAACAAATGTAAACTAACTCTTAACCAAATTTCTTTTAGCAAAGTTTTATTGTTAAGTAAAGTAAACTACTTTCTTTGGTGCTATTATTTTTCCCGGCACTGTTAATGTAAGATGTGAATGTGCGCGCATTAGTATTGACTGCAGCATTTGCCTTGCATCCTGTTCTTGCTGCTGCTGCTGCTGCTGCTGTTGCTGCTGCTACTTATCGCTGTTAAAGTCAAAATCACGACTTTGTGGTTTACATTTTTCCTTTGTCTTCTTTGTGTATGCGTACATTTGGATCCTGTGCGCCGCCGCAGCATTATCAGCATTTAATCTCAGCAGAGCTGCGACTGCGACTGCGACTGCGTTGCCATTGCTTTTCATTGCCCTTTTGTTTTGTTTTGTTGTTTGTGTCTGTCGGATGGAGGGGGGACTGAGCTACATACATATGTGTTTAGTTGAGCAATCGACAACCAGCTGCATTTTTACATTGTAAGCACTTACATTGTGAGTACATACGTACATACATATGTATGCCAGTTACTTATGTACCTACATATGTATAATGGTACATATGTACCTACATATGTACATAACCACAAGTCTCCAATGCGACGCGTCTCTTTGAGTTTTTTTTGTGTCTTTGTTGTGCGTTGCTTTTGCAATTTGCTTTTGCCGCTGTCTGTGTCAAGGAACCTTTTCAAGGATAATGGCGAAAAACATGCTTATACATGTACTGTATGTACTTGTGTATAAGCAGTTACGCATAAATATTGTCAGCACCTGCTTTTGACACAAGGTCGTGACTAGTAATAAATTTTAGGGTCTCCAAATAACAATTAACTTGATAAAAAACTATCGTTTGACTCACTACACAACTCTCTCTCTCTGTCTCTCTCTCTCTGTCTTTCACTCTGTATCTGTGTGTGTGTTTGGCGTTGCCACATTTTATCTAATTAGTACAGTGGCGCTTTTGCAAGTATTTTTGCTGTTCAATGAAAGCAAAGAAAGAGACAAACATACATACATATCAGTTTACATGAATTTCCGCGGCAAAAAAACGACATTGTATGTAAACATGTCTCTCTGTGTGTGTGTACATGTAAAATGTTGACCTCTTTTTGTTGTTGCTTTTTCTTATTGTTTCCAATAACCTGAATTGTCCACACTGTTAAGTGCAGCAATTTAAGTATGTATGCATAAAAATGGGACAACTACAAAATAAACAAGATAGAAGAATTCAGTCGAGCATACCGACCGTGTAATACCCTCCTAGTTTAATCAAATCTTAAAGTTTACGCTTTTCGATGTATGTACATATGAATGTTTACTTTCTTGATTATAGTCCGGTTCTTAATGCGATTTCCCGCACAGTTAGATATTGTTTGTCCTGTAAACGAATATAAAGTTTCAAAACTTTACGTAACGAAGTACGTCAGTTAGAAATTTTGCAAGTTTTTTAATTTGTTTTGTTTCTTATGGGCGAAGGGGGCGAGATATCCAGAAAATGATTATCTCATTGTCATAATATTGCACCTAGCAACCTGCATGGATGATTTGGTGTCCCTAGGTGTTATAATAACTGATATATTCGCAAAAAACATGTATTTTTCTGTTTTTTTTTTTGCTTATTGTGGGCAAATGGGGGGGGGGGGGGGGGGGTGGCATCACACGGACATGACTATATCGATTTGGCGGTTAATATGTATTTTGTGGAGTCTGTCAAGCGTCCTTTTGCCTGTTACATACTTTCCACAAACTCAATATACCCCTCAGAGGGTATAAAAATGGCATTGCGCTCTCGATTTACAACAGTTGACAAATGCATTTAATTGTTGTTATTGTTTTTGTTGTTGCTACTAAGTAGCAGAAGTTATTGTACATGTTTTTGGCTAAAAAGAAATCATACAAGTTGAAATACACATGCATAATTGAACAAATTTGAAATGCAATTAATCGGTGGTGTAATTGGTATGCAATTTTCAAAAGACAATGATCGATTAATTGTAATCGTTTCATAGAACATGCCATCCCTAGCAGTAAAGGCAGCAACGGCAAATGGCTGGAAGGAATATATGTACATATATGTGTGCATGAATAATAACTTTTCATGCTTGCGGAATATGACTTTGAATAAAATGGTGCCAGAGTGTCTGAAATTAAGCGACAGCGAAACGAAACAAAACGAACGAAGAAGAAAAGCGCATGAACGAAAACAAACAAACAAACGCGATGCGCTGGGCACACTAGTCTGTCTATTTGTCTCCCTGTCTGTCTGCCTGCCTGCCTGCCTCTCTGCGTGTGCGTGAGCTTAATGCCAACCGACAAAGACTTAACAAATCGATAACGATAATCGTGAACGAATGAAAGCTACAAATAGAGAAGTAAAAGACATTAGTATACAAACTTAACGATAGTGAAAGCGAAACAGGTTTCTATTTAAATCTAAACTACGATTACAAAAACAAATGCATGTACATCCATATATCGGTGTGGGCGAACTTGAACTTTGGCATTTTGTCGGGTGGCATTGTTTAATGCTGTTTCAGTTTCTCAGAAGCAGCAGAACAAAAAAAAAAAAAAGGAACAACAGTGGAAGGGGGACAACAACAAGTACAAAATGCCTACTCTTTATGGTTTCTGTTGCTTTGTTTTGTTTGCTCTAAAGAGGAGATGGACACGACCTTTGTGTATAACTGTTTATGTATGCTAGTACTTATGTATGTTGTTGTTGTTGTTGTTGTTGTTGCTTTTAATGTGTCGCGTTGTTTGTTTAAATGACAATTTGTAGAATTTTGTTTATCTACAAGGCAATTGCGCTTCAAACTGTGTGTGTGTGGGGCATGCAACAAACATTGAATTGAGCTTTTTTTTTTGTTTTTGTGTGTTTTTGTCTTTGAAACAACAACAATAAGAACTACATAACGTTGACCTTTGACTGAAGACAATGCCCTTCATTTTATTTGGTCATTGCTCGCAACATTTTTGTACCCTTTGAGGGGTATATTGGGTATAATCGGCATCGCCAGCTGAGTCGATATAGCCATGACCGTCTGTCTGTCCGTATGAACAAACCAAACTTAGACGTGATAAAATCTACAATCCCCATTTTAGTAAGTATGGACTACATATTTAGTCAGTCAGCGATTAACTAGATATACTTTGGAAAATATACATACATTATTTTGGAGAATATCTCAGTACCTACATATAACACTTACGAACACCCATACGTGGCATGTCTGTTGTTAGATAAAATATAAAAACAATGACAACATAATTTTTCGGTTACCACTTCCCCTTGGCCCATTAGAAACAACACACAAATTGAAAATTTGCACGACTCTAACTCACGTATTTCTTGACCTATAGCTTTGTTACTTTACATAAGTTTAGAAACAAACAATATCTAACTATCCTAAGAATTGCATAAAGATCGGATTATAGCCAAGAGAGATATATAGATTTTAACTAACAAAGTTGGAAATGATAGTCAGAGGTCGGAATGCTCGACTAATTTTTTGATCGGACGACCATAGACTTCAGTCTAAGTAGATGGCTAATACGATCCGCCCTTAAAACTAATCTAAATTAGGTTAGTTTTAACATATCTTGTATACTTTAAACTAAAAATTTCGTTTCTTTTTTGTTTTTTTTTTTTTTGATTACTTCTACAGAGGTGTCATCGCTTGCGGAGCTTTCAGCACGATGTGTTGCGTCTTATATACCCTTCGAGTTGGTTGAGCACGTTTATCCGCCCGTACCGGAGCAACTGCAGTTGCGCATTGCTTTCTGGAGTTTTCCGGATAACGAGGAAGACATAAGGCTCTATTCCTGTTTGGCCAACAGTTCGGCGGATGAATTTAATCGTGGTGATCAATTGTTTCGTATGCGTGCCGTGAAGGATCCTCTACAGATTGGTAAGAATTTCTATTAACTAACTGTTACTAAATATGTGTACATATACTTATTATTGTTATTGTTTGTTGTAGGTTTTCATCTATCTGCAAGTGTTGTGAGCTCAACATCTCGGACATTCTTCAATGTGGCCGTCACCTTTGATCGTCGTCGGATCTCCTCCTGCAATTGCACCTGCACCTCGTCTGCCTATTGGTGCTCCCATGTGGTTGCCGTCTGTTTGCATCGCATACATTGTGTATGTTCTCTCTTTCTCTTTTTATCCCTCTCTCTGTCTCACTTTGTATAATATCTTTATCGCTTGCATTTTTAGCCTTTGGAGGTTTGTCTGCGTGCTCCAGTCTCCGAGTCCTTGACACGCCTGCAGCGTGATCAGTTGCAAAAGTTTGCACAGTATCTGATCAGTGAATTACCGCAACAGATTTTGCCGACAGCTCAGCGATTACTGGATGAACTCCTCAGTGCTCAACCGACGGCAATTAATACGGTCTGCGGTGCACCAGATCCAACGGCGGGTGCATCAATTAATGATCAGACCAGCTGGTATCTGGACGAAAAGACACTGCATAATAACATCAAGCGTATTCTCATCAAATTCATATTGCCAGCGCCGATTGTCTTTAGGTAAATAATAGTAGCAATACCTATGTTTTAGAGAACTGCAACGGGTATACTCGAGTATGATTGTTCACTTCTACAAAAAATCAAATCAAATCAAGTATATTAGCTCTAAATTTTCAATCAAGTATCGCTCAATTAGCACCCGCTCACTGAATGAGTAGCAACCGCTTTTTGAAGGCTCACTGAATGAGTAGCACTTGAAAAATCAAATCACAATCAAGTGTTAGCAGCTTACGCTCAGAGTTGGTTGCTTTTTTAATCACGAGTAGTGATTGAAGCACAAACTTTCAGAGCGAGTATAAATCATGAATAATCAGTTGAATGAAAGATGATTTTTTTTCGCTCAAGAAATGTGAATAAATCACAACGGGTATAGATCAATCTTCGGATCAGATTAAATATGCAATACTTGTTGCAGTTCTCTGCTATGTATACATATGCTTACCGATTTAAAGTGGCATAGGCTTTGAGTTATCTTTTGATAAGATGGGGTTTTAACGGGGGTTTTCATATGTTTGAAGATTGAATAACTATATTCGTTTGTCCGCCAGTATTGCTTAAAGAACCTATGTTTCGTTAAGAGCTAGAGCTACCAAATTTGTTACCCAGACTTTTGATTTAAATTAGTTCGTTAATGCCAATTGTAGCACTCTTGTTTTCTATTGATTATGAAACCGATATAACAAAATGTCTGTCTGTACGCCTGTGCGTGCTAATGAATCAAGAATTTGTTAAGAGCTAGAGCTACCAAATTTGTTACCCAGACTTTTGATTTAAATTAGTTCGTTGATGCCAATTGTAGCACTCGTGTTTTCCATTGATTATGAAACCGATATAATAAAATGTCTGTCTGTACGACTGTGCGTGCTAATGAATCAAGAATTTGTTAAGAGCTAGAGCTACCAAGTTTGTCTCGCAGAGTCCTTTTACTGAAACCAAGTTTTCATAAAATAATCCTGTGCCAAAGGGTATATAGTACTTATGTATAATAAGTTTGGTATAAGAAGCTTGTAATTGCTATAAAATCTAAAAGTTGGTAAGAGCTAGAGGCACCAAATTTGGTATGAAGACTCCTTAAACAGTTAAGTTCACTGATAAGAAGCATTTTGCCAATTGATTTTGTTAAATGTGTCTTAAGGATATAGTAATGTGGCACGACTATCAAGTAAGTTTCAAAAACATCGGACCATAAATAGAAGAAGTGTAAGATGATCAAGATATAGGTACTGTGATAGTGCTACGTACCAGGTACTAGAAACAGATTATGTGACGATTACTATGAACTGAAAGTTCTACCAAATTTATATAAATATAATATCTGATTTGTACCATTTTTGATTTTTTGCAGTGATGTAAACTACTTGACAAATTCAGCGCCGCCGGCTGCAGCTGAATGGAGTTCATTGCTGCGCCCGTTGCGGGGTCGTGAACCGGAGGGAATGTGGAATCTGTTGTCGATAGTGCGGGAAATGTATAGACGCTGCGATCGGAATGCTGTGCGTCTGCTGGAGATCATAACGGAGGAGTGTATGGCCTGTGATCAGATGCTGATTTGGTGGTTCCAAACCAAGCTGGCACTGATGATGGGCAGCCATGGGCACAGTGGTGGCAAACACTCGAATACGCATTCAAATTCAACAGCATTGCAGCATGCGTGCAGTTCGCTATGCGATGAAATTGTTGCCCTCTGGCGTTTGGCAGCACTTAATCCGGGCCTGGCACCCGACGAGCGTGACATGTTGCATGCCCAGTTTACGGCTTGGCATTTGAAGATACTGGATCGGGTGGTCAAGAGTCGCATGATTCCGTCATCGTACACGAACAAGCATCAACAGAATTCACGCTCTGAGACGGAGCTATTCATTGGCTTCAAACCGGCAATTGAGGCATGCTATCTGGATTGGGAGGATTATCCAATATCGGGTGTAACGCATACGCATGACACAAATCCCATATATTACTCACCGTTCACCTGCTTCAAGCACACGGATGCCAAGGGCGATGCCAGCCAGTTGAATGCCACCCAAGCGCTAATGAGCAACAATAAGCATTACAACTATTTTAGCGCATCCAATGATCATGGCCTGCATGGGGCAAGCGCCTTTAAGCAGCGTCCCGAGCGTTCCAACTATCGGGAACGCTTCGATGCCAGCGGCTCTGAACTCTTTGGTTCACCCAACGAGCCACCGTCCATCAACTCTGTGCTGCTTTTAGCCAGAGTTAATGCCGCCTGTGGCATTGGCGTTGATCGTGATGCAATTGCTTTGGGTGCAGCAACAGCACAACATCAGCAGCAGCAGCAACAGCAACAGCAGCAGCAGCGGCAGCAGCAACAGCTGCCCAATGTAGTTAACAATGCATCGGGCAAATCAATATCAGTGTCTGCAGCAGTGGGTGCAGCTGCTGCTGCTGCTGCTGGCGGTGCTGCTATTGCTGGTGCTGGTGGTAACGGTGGCGGTGGCGGTGGCGGTGGCGATGGCAATCGTTCAAGTGCCAGCAGCGAGGGTTTCTGTGAGAATGAAGATTTTGGTGGCGACAACAGCAGCAGTCACAATTATTGCACAGAACGTGCGAACGCTGTGCCGGGGCAGAAATCATTAACCGAATCGGATTCACAGAGCAGCTTCGATGCCATTTCACAGCAGAGCAAGGATGTGGGCGCTGCAGCAGCAACTGTTGGCGGTGCAGCAGCAGCAGTGGCAGCAGGAGTTGCAACAGCTGCTGCTGCTTTGCCTGTGCCAGGAACACCAGATTATCGGCAGCAGACTAGCTCCACATCGGACACATCGTCTGCATCGTCGGCTTCATCGTCAGCATCGACAGCATCTGGCAGTAGCAATAGTTCCACATCCTCAATGCTTAAGACGGCAGCAACAGCACAGCAGCAGCAGCAGCAACAACAGCAGCAGCAGCAACAGCAGCAGCAACAGGTATCACGTCGCCTGTCCAAAGACGAGTCCTTTAGCAGCAGCAGCGATGAGTTTGTGGTGGCAACAACAACTGCTGTTGCTGCTGCTGCAACAGCAACAACTACAGCAGCAGCAGCAGCAGTAGCTGGTGCTACAAGTGCTGATTTAACGCCAGTGCCCAGCACCTCAGCAGCAGCACGTGCTGCACTGGCGGCAAGAAGTGCTGCTCCTCAGCAGCCAGCTGCCAACTTGCCAGCAACAGTAGCGGCAGCAGCAGCAGCAGCAGCAGCAGCAGCAGCAACAGTTGGTGCAGTGGAGCAACCTGGCAGCAGCAGCAGCGGCAGCAACATAGCGACACGCAACACCTTGGGTGGCGATAAACCGCATATATTTTCAAATGTACGTCCAACGGAGGATGCTTGGGATATATTGCTGGCACGAGCGGAGGGCTTGCACGCCCATGGGCATGGTCGGGAGGCGTGCATTTTGGCGGTGCGTCTGGCCGAACAGATGCTGGCAAATCCGCCCAATTTGTTAATGGAACTGCCGCCAGCACCGAAACGCAAGGGCAAGAAGCAGAATGTGAATCCCATATCGCATCAGTTGACAGTTGTTGCCTCCTCCACACTCTCCAAATGCGCATTTCTCTGCACCGTGTTGTCGGAGAATTCGGAGCACTATCATATTGGCTTTCGCATCTGTTTGTTTGCCCTGGAGATGCCACGTCCGCCGGCGAGCACCAAGCCGCTCGAAGTTAAGCTGGCCAATCAGGAGGCGGATATACTGGCGCTGCTCAAGCGTCTGCCACTGGGCATGGCCGAACTGCAGGTGATACGAGAGCGAGCGGAGCAGTTGCGCAGCGGCACCTTTAAGACACGTGGCGAGGCCTTGCTGCCCATCAATTTGGCCACCTTCATATTCGATGCACTGGTCACCACCACCACCACCACCACCGCTGCAGCAGCAGCAAGTGCGGTGAAGTATCCAAGCAGTGATTTGGCTGGGCTAATGCGACGCAGCACGACAGCAACGTCGACGAGCGCACAGTCGGCCCTGTATAAGCAGCACAATGAGGAGAATATGGGATTTGAGGCAGCGGTGGCAGCATTGGGCCTCAAAGCAAATGTCTCCGAAGCCGAACATCCGCTGCTGTGCGAGGGCACGAGACGGCAACGTGGCGACTTGGCGCTCACACTGCTCTATCACTACAAGGATGAGCCGCGGAAGATAGCCAAGATAATGGAGAAGCTATTGGATCGTGAAATACATACGCTATTAAAGTCCACACTGTTGCCGGCCTACTACTCAAGTCATCCGCCGGTGCGTACGCCCAGTCAGCAGCCAATGCGACGGGAACATGAGCATGATTATGCTGGTGGTGTTGGCGGTGGTGGTGGAGGAGGTGTTGGTGGTGGTAGCGGTGGTGCTGCTGCTGCTGCCTTTAATCTGTGCGAATTGCTGCCCAATGATTATGGCAGTGTGGGCGGCAATAGTCGTCCGCATAGCAGCACCAGTGCTGAGCTAGAGTTGAGCATGTGTGCATTGAGCATGGCCAGCAGCAGCAATCAGTCGTGCAGCAGCAACAACAACAACAACAATCAGGGGCAGTCACAAGTGCTGGTGCCCAACAATAGCAGCAGTAGCAACAACAGCAGCAGCAATGCAACAGCAACTGGAGCTGGAGCAACCACATCGACGGCAGCAACCACCTCCACAGCAGCAGCTGCAGCAGCTGCTGGTGCAACAACAACAACAGCAACAGCAACTACGACCAACAGCAGCAGCAGCGGCAGTCGGAGCAAAGAGAGCCGCTACAAGGGCAAACGAGCATATCCCTCGATACCGAATCAACCGTCGGAGGCAAGTGCACACTTTATGTTCGAGCTGGCCAAGAATGTGCTGACCAAGGCGGGCGGCAACAGTTCCACCTCACTGTTCACCCAGGCCAGCACCAGTCAGAATCATCATGGACCACACCGTGCTCTGCACATGTGCGCCTTTCAATTGGGATTGTATGCCTTGGGTTTGCACAATTGTGTTAGCAACAATTGGTTGTCGCGTACATATTCGTCGCATGTCTCCTGGATACTTGGACAGGCCATGGAGATTGGTGCACCGGCCATTAGTTTTCTAATCGATACTTGGGAGGGACACTTGACGCCACCGGAGGCAGCGGGCATGGCAGATCGTGCGTCAAGGGGTTGGGATAGCAATATGGTTTATCCGGCTGCTGAATTGGCGCTGTCGGTGCTGCCACATGCCGCTGCCCTCAATCCCAATGAGATACAGCGTGCGATATTGCAGTGCAAGGAGCAAAGTGATTTGATGTTGGAACGCGCCTGCCTCACCGTTGAAACGGCCGCCAAGGATGGCGGTGTTTATCCGGAGGTGTTGTTTCAAGTGGCACGCTACTGGTACGAGTTGTACACACGCAATGCGCCCAACAACAGTGCCGGTGATTATGAGCAGCATGACGAGCAGCTTGAACATTCGGCGGCCAATTTGAGTGCGCTCATTGAATCCCACGAGTTGCAGCAACAACAGCAGCAGCAGCAGCAGCAACAGCAGCAGCACCAACAACAGCAGCAGCAGCAGCAACAACAGCAGCAACAGCAGCTTATGAATGCCGCTGCGGCTGCTGCTGCGGCGGCGGCTGCAGCTGGCGGTCCACCGGTTGTGAGTGCAGCACCGCAACCCTTTCAACCGGGTGTCGCCACCTTGCAGCCCATGGGCTTGGCACCCTACGGTCCGTACACCTTCTGCCAGAGCATCTATGCGCATCATCATAGTCTAAGCTATCCGCCCGGACAGATGCAAATGTATATTTCAGCTGGACCACCGCCACCGCCGCAGCCCATGTATGCGGGTGGTTATGCGCAGCAGCAGCCACCGCCACCGCTGCCACCCACACAGCAGCAGCAGCAACATGCATCGCATGCCCAACAGCAGCAGCAGCAGCAGCAACAACAACAGGTGCAGCAGCAGCAACAGGTACAGCAGCAGGTGCAGCAGCAGCAACAGGTGCAACAGCAACCGCTGCCGCCACCAGGTGTTGTGCATTCAGCACCGCCGGGTCATCAGCCACCGCAAGCGTTTCAAGCACCGGGTCCTCAGGGTCCGTTTCAAGCAATGCCACCGCAAGCGTATCAAACACTGCAGCAGGGACCACCGGGTCCGCCTATGGGTCCTATGGCGCCAGCCTATTACGGACCACCACCGCCACCGCCGCCAAATGGGCCACCCGGTGTTGGTGTCGGTGTCGGTGTCGGTGTGGGCGTACCTTTGCGACAGCATCCTGCACAGCATCAAGGACCACATCCAGCGCAGCATCCAGCACAGCATCCTGCCCAGCATCCCGTATATCCATTTATGCAACAACAACAACAACCGCCACCACAGCACCAGCAACAACATCAGCAGCAGCAGCAGCAGCAGCAACCACCATCACAGCCACCTGTGCGACAGCGACAACCACAGCATCAGTTCTCGTGAGTAATCCAAAAGCAAATACATCCATGTAGTTCTCACTTAGCTACCCATATCTTTCAATATTTGGGTGCCACCCACCTAGCATTTGGGAGATCATTTTATAAGAACTGAATTTGGCGAGTCGTTTTTAACTCCCCGGGAAGATTAAAAAGTGATTAATCTTATGAGCGATTCAAAAAAGCGTCCAATATGAGTCGCCTTTATGATCAAAATGCGATTAATTCAAAGCATAACAACAATTGATCGCACTGGGGATTGAAATGCGATTGTTTTCATTAGAAGACTTAGAAACGAGTCGCGTATGTTTAAAAATATGACTCGAAACTGATTAGAAAAGGGGGTCATAGGCGACTCCTCAAGAAGAGTCGCGGGTAGGGTATTTTTTTCTCCCGACCAAAGAGTCATTTATGATCAGAAAATGAGCTCATTTATGACTATTTTAATCAGCAAGGGGATTCTAAAGCGACTCGAGTATGATCACAAATGTTTGGTGGGCACGATAGAATTGAACATATTTGTGCAAGTATATTTATATATATTTTACCCGATTTTAAGTAAAATCTTTAAACTTGATTTAAAATTTTGCCAAATTGCGGTATTGTGTAAAATTGTCAGCCTCGTAGCTCTTTTTTTCTGGTGCACGATGATCAGGCTCATTATCAACAAACTCTTACCCCAATTGATTCGCTTTGAATTACAATTTACCAATTGGTTTCAGCCAATTGTCTTTGCTGCAGCAGCTATATGATATAAATAGTAGTCCGATCGGGATGAAACTATATGGGAAATGAGTCAATTTGGATAAAATCGCTCAATAGACGGAAAACATTTTAGTGCTAAGCATATTCGGCCGATGGCTGCCTATGGCAGCAATATGAATCAGAACAAAATTTGGTTAGCACATGGAACTTGGTACTAAACCCGAATTGAGTGAATTTAGTTCAGATTGTTCAAAAATACATATTTTCAACCGATTGTTCCTATGGCAGCTATATGATATAGTAATCCGATCTGGCCGATTTTAACATATGAACGCATGAACGTACCAAATTTCATCAAGATAGCTTTAAAACTGAGAGACTAATTCGCATAGGAATAGTCGGACAGACGGAGACAGCTATATCGACTCGGCTTGTAATGCTGATCAAGAATATATATACTTTATGGGGTCTGCCATGCCTACTGCTGCCTGTTACATACTCTTCACAAACCCTCAGAGGGTATACCGATCAAAAAAAATTTTAAATTTCTTAGCATTTGTCATTTGGCGTCCACGATGATCAGTAAGGACAAAGCGTGTTATGCGCACAAATTATAGGGTCTGAAATAGTGATGTAAAATACATCGATATATCGTTTATCATTAAAGAATTTGTTTTCGATGTCTAATCGATTTTTTGTTTGTTGATTTATCGATACATTTTTGTCGATAATCGATATTTTCAAGTAAAGTGAACAATAATGAAGAACAAAATAAAAGAGTTCGTTAAATTTTCCTTAAGAAAAAACTCTAGAAATGGAACCCAATTCTAAGCAGCATAAATTGTCTATTTTTATATTTTAAAATGTTCACGATAAATGGATGTATCGATGTCAAAAACCGATGTTTCCAAATTAGTAGTAGTCTGAGATGCCTTCGGACTTCTTTCCTCTGCCTTAACACTATAAAGTACCATAGTAACTAAAATAATCCTTTACATGCTTGAATCCTTTTTAGGCCCTTGCAAATGCGTTATCTTCTGGTTGCTTACAATGTGGGAATGCTGGCCATGGAGACGCTGGCGCGACGTGTACACGATGATCGACCACAGGCGAAATATGCAAGAAATCCGCCATATGGCGAGGATGTCAAATGGCTGCTAAGGATTAGCAAAAAGTTGGGCAATCAATATCTGCATCAGTTTTGCATTTGTGCGGTCAATTCAATAGTCAGTCCGTTTGTGTTGCACGATGTGGCCATCGAATCGGCCCATTATCTGGGCAGAAATAACCATCAGCTGGTTATGCAACATCTGCGATCCGCATTGACACCGCTCGTCCAAAAGTGTCAGCAAATGTAAGTAGTAGCAGTGTCAGTACTGTAGTAGCACATTAAATAACTGTGTTCTTATTTTCAAGGTACATTCAATGCATCCACCAGAAGTTGTATCATTTGACGCAAGGGGATTACGAGGAATTCGCCAGCATTGTGGTTGCCGCACGTGCCGCATTCCAAATTACGCCGGAGGGTAGTGCACAGTTCAAGGATTGGCTGCAGTCCATTAAGCGGTTAGTTAATCATTTGAAACATTTGATTTAAATCTGGCAAATTGAATGCTATTGTGTAGTTAGTGTTTTGAAACCTCTTAGACTTTAAATTTGGGGACGAAATCGGACGTATCCAAAACTCAATACCAGTTATGTCAGATATATATGAAATATACCACAACTTGTGGAATATCATCGTTTATAAAGTATACAAAATTTAACAAGAAAGAAAATTTCAGTTGGGCATTCCAACCGCGTAGTACCCTCTGAGCTTTGTTTCCAATTAGATGAGTTCAAATTGTAGTAACCGCTGCAAGAACTTAACATGCACACCAGTGAACTGCAACAAGTATTGATCTATACCTGTTGTGATTTATTCGCATTTTTTGAGCGAAAAAAATCATCTTTCATTCAACTGATTATTCATGATTTATACTCGCTCTGAAAGTTTGTTCTTCAATCACTACTCGTTATTAAAAAAAGCAACACTTGCACATGCAAATGGCGGGTGCTACTCATTCAGTGATCGTACATTGACCCCGTGACACTTATGACTCTCTCGCTCTCGCACATTGCAAGAAGAGTGCACACAGAGCAGAAAAGGTCTTTGCTCGTGCGTCGCTTGGTAGTCGCGACTCAGTCTATGCGATTCTCATAAAATCGGCATTTGATACTTGTTTTGTGATTTTTTCTGATTTAGAAAACCAACGCTCACATTTCATTCATCCCTCACTGATTTTTCTGATACTTGAATTTTCGCTCACATTAAAATCATACTATGACGCTCACTTGTTACTTGAACGATATTTGCTTGAAAATGTAGAGCTACTATACTTGATTTGATTTGATTCTTTGTAGAAGTGAACAATCATACTCAAATATACCCGTTGCAGTTCTCTGATGCACACGTATTTGTATATCTGTCTCGCTCGCACAACGTTTTTGGTTTTCTTGTGTGAAGCTAGCGAAGTGCAATGCATCGTTTGATATTATTTGTCTCCAAGTATTCGCTAAGTTACAAAACTAAATGTTTGGAAACACCTGAGCTGACGTCATGCATACTTTCAATGCGTTTGTGCTTTATATGAGCGAAGGGGGCGTGGCATCCAAATTATTTCGATGGCATTATCTTTACATTGCATCTAGCAACCTGCATGCCACAATTGGTAACGCTAGGTGCCCTAGTTACTGAGATAATAGCCAAGAACCCATATTTTTTCCGTGGTATGTCTGGTGTTTCGCTATTTGTTGGCAAATGGGGCGTGGCATCAAAAATAGATTCTTGTTTTTTCTGACTGAATATGTGGTCGATACTGACTAAAACGGAAAGTGAGTTCTGTTTGTTCATACGAACAGACAGACAGACGGACAGGCGGACATGGCTATATTGACTCGGCTGTGGATGCTGACCAAGAATATATATACTTTATGGGGTCTGCCAAGCTTCCTTCTGCCTGTTACATACTTTTCATAAAGCCAATATACCCCTCAGAGGGTAAAACAAAATCGTAGGCTTTGTTTCCTTTTACGAACATGTGTGAGAGCGAGATGGAGCGACAGTAAGTTGGCTGCAATGCTTTTACAATTGCTTTCTCTATCTTGTTAGTGCTTGTGCTTAAGTTGCTAAAGTATATATATCTTTTTATGATTAGTATTGTAGATTCCTCCAACTAGATGCAGCAGCAACTATTTAAACTTTTTTTTTTAAATATTTTAAGTAATTTACTTTGATGATCATTGCAGCTCAAAGTCGTGCAAGAAAGAACTCTGGACACAGATCAATGCGGCGCTGCAAAACAATTCCAAATGACAAAGACTTGACTCCTGCAATCTGATGACGGCATCGTCGGCGTCGGCAGCAGCAGCAGCAGCAGCGGCGGTGGCGGCTGCAGCGACAACAGCAGCAACGGCTTCGGTAGCAGCAACAGTTGCTGGTTGCAGCAGCAATGATGTGACGCCACAGCCGTCGTCAACGTCGCAGGTTAAAGTGACGACATCAGCATTGTCTGGCAATAATGGCAACATGCAGCATGTCGGCAACATTGGCAACAATCCAAGCCACAGTGGCAACCATAACAATAACAACACCAGCAGCAACAATAGCAACAATATTAGTAATAACAACAACAACAACAACAACAACAACATGAGTATTGGCAATAGCAACAATGATCAGACAATGGCGCAATCGCAATCACAGTCACATCATCATCATCACCATCATCATCACCGGCATCATCATTTGCTGGAGACGCCCACAAGCAGTGCAGCTGTTGCGGCTGCCGTGGCAGCAGCATCCGCTGTTGCAGCCGCTGCAGCAGCAGCGACGACAACAGCAACATCAACAGCAGCGGCAAGCACAGCAGCAATAGCACAAGTAACGCCACAGCAACGTGTTGGCCAAGTCTATGAGCGTTTGTGTCGGCCAAGTCATGCAGTGGAGCAGCAGCAGCAGCAGCAACAACCTTCGAAATTACAGTCACGTCCAGTATTGCAACAGTCGGCAGCAACAGCAGCAGTAGCAGCACCGCAGCAGCTACAAATCGCCGTAACAGCAACGTCATCAGCAGCGATGACACCACCAACAGCAGCAGCAGCAGGAGCAGCAGCAGCATTGCCGTTGCCAATGCCAACGCCAACGGGACATGGTTATCAAACGCTGCCTGCCTATTATCATCATCATCATCAGTCTGCACCGCGACCGCTGACAACGCATCATCCACACACGCATCCACACACCCATGCGCATACGCACACGCGTACCCATTCGCATCCACATCCACATCCACATGCGCACGCACATCAGCAGCCCCATCCACATCCACATCCTCATCCACATCCACATCCACATCCACATCCGCACCAGCAGCCGCATCCACATCCACATGCGGCATATCATCAATTGCAGCCGTTGAGCCATTACCATCAGCAGCTTTAACAACGTATCGTTGGCATTACCAGCGGCTGCATTGCGCCTGGCGCGTCTCATGTGGCAGCTGCAACCAAACATCAGCAAGCAGCAACAGCAGCAACATCTTGCAACTGTGTCTGCCGTCTTGCAACAACAACAACAACGACAACAACAACAGCGACGACAACAATATAGCAGCAGCATTAAACGGCAGTTGCTGCTGCTGTTAATGCTGCTACTGTTGCTGATGTTACTGTTGCTGTTGCTGCTGCTGCTGCTGAGGCAGCTTGCTGCTTGAATGCGATCTTTAATTTTGTACACACACCACCGCATTAGTTTCATGTTATTTAAGATATATATCTATCGCTATAAACATGCATAGTTATATATACATAACATACATATATATATATATATAATTTGATTTAATTTACTTACATTTAAATTACATACATATATGATTTCAAATTCACAACAGCAACAGCTGCAACAACAACAACAACAATGTGTGTGCGTTTTTAGACTGAGATTTCTGCCACCAACAACAACAATACACACACACACACACACCCGCAAAACTCACTTCAAAATGTGTTCAGTTATATTAGAGAAAAACTACTTATCAAATAGTTATACAATTAATTATAGCTATATACATGTCTCTATCAATAATATATAACTAAATATATACATATTAAACTATTTTTTTTTTTCTAATATATTTTCTTGAAATTTTCCAATGAAACTACATTTTTGTTTCTATTTTCCTTGACAACATTTTCAATTTATTAACACAAACTATATATACATATATATATATATATATATATATGCGTATTATTTAAGCAAAAACTTTTAAAATATGTACACGGTTTACATATATATATATATATATATGTATATATATATTTTTATAGAAATTGAGAAATGTAGTTAATCAATTTTTAGGATTTTCAAATTTTTTTTATTAAGCTTACAAAAAAAAACACACTCACCGATCAACATTAATCGAAGAAACACAAAACGACAAATGAAAAAAAACACAAAAAAAAGCGAAAAAAATAGTTTGTTTTTTTTTTTTGCAAAAATATTTTATGGCATATATGTATGTGTATATGTATTTTTAAATAATGTTAATTGTTTGTGCGCTAAATATTTGTCTAAGCTTTTAAAAATGTGAATTCAATTAAATTAGCTTTATTTTTTTTTTTTTTTTTAGGTTTTATAAGTTGCGTTACATTTTTTATTTGATATCCTTTTCTTTTTTGTTTAAATTTTTTAAAAGTAACACAAATATTTGGCGCTCAGACAAGAATAAAATAGTATACATTTATTACTATGCTAATGCTAAAAAACGAACAGAGAATAGCAACAATGGAACAGATTCAATATAATTTTTATACATAATTTTACTTTTTAACACACAAACACACACACACACACACAGCTAATTTGTTATGGTTAAATTACGCAGATGCACTGTAGGCAGTACATACTGTAGCTGCAGCTTGCTGTGTAGTTTAGCCAGTAAGCAATCCACACAGCATTTTGTGAAAATCTCTGATCCTATTCGAGATCAGAAATTGTATGAAATGCTGCATGGTAAAGAATTCAAAATACAATTTCAAATTTTGTTTATACACACACATACATACATACACTAAGTTTTAGTTTTATTATATATATGTAAACAGATATATATATATATATACATATAAAAATTGTGAAATGCCTATTTACACGCAGTTAATTGTTAAGTTGAGTTAATTAAGTATGCAAACAAATTATTCATAATTGTTCTTTTTTATTATTATGATTGAGTTTTTATAATACCGTATGCTTTATATATTATCTTACACATACAAAACAATTTTTTTGAATGCTAAATTCTTTTTATTTATATACAAAAAGAAAAACGAAACAAAAACAGAAAACAGAAAACAACATATTATTTTTATATATACAAAAAAAAAAAAAAAACAAAACACAAATGAAATGCAGTTTTGAATAAATATGGTTTTTTGGATTTATTTCAAAACGCAGCGAAAAAAAAAACAAAAAACAAAAAAAAAAAAAGAAGAAAGAAACCAACAAAAAACGCAAGACACAAAAACTTAAAAGTTTGTTTTATTTTGTTTATAATTTCCGTTTCAGTTTCTTATTCTAGTTTGTTGCGGACTACATATATTACTTTGCTATATATTAAATAACACTCTTCCATTATCATTTGCACGCTATATAGAGGGCGTGCATGGCCATGGCCTTGCCACCTGGTTGAAAAGCGCCTTGAGATCGCCAAGGCGCAAGCTGCACTGTCGCATTCGTTCGTCATTCGCATACCAAACACACTACAGTCCTATAAACGAGTACAGCAGTGGTCGGGGGCGTTTAAACTAGACACGAAGTCTGAGCCGAAGCAGCATTGCCGAAAGCACACAGAACAGAACGGCAGCGCTGCAGCACAGATCGAACAGACTGGACCGACCACTGGAGTACAGCTATTTCAAATGAGAAAAACTGCCACTTTCATGTTGTGTAATACATAAGAATTTCTATGTAAATATTTAGTATGTAGTATATGAGTGCGCACCGGGCTGGACAGAAATTTGAAGAGAAAAGGAGGGGGTGTGGGTGTGGGTGTGTATGTGCTCTCTCGCTCTGCTTGCTCGGTGCTTTTTTGAGGCATTTAAAACGTAGAGACAAAACAGAGATACCCTGTAAATATAATTATAAATACAATAAAAAACGTGTGTACTATCAGTTATTATTCTTATATAAATATTGTAACTATTTTGTGTTTTTTTTTTTTTATATATATACTATTACAATACATAGTACTTCATACATATGTTTACACACAGATATTTAAAATATAAAATATGAAAAGAATATAAAATACAATATAGTTGATAAAAACAAAGCATGCATATAACTTAAACACACACTCTCTCTCTCACACACACACATTGAAATATATAAATATATATATAAATTACACGAAACTTAGTGAATTCTGTAAGCAATCGCGTAAATTGTACATTTGTCCGTAGACATTTTTTTTTGTACCAAAAAATGGAGAAAAAAAATCATAAAACTAAAATCCAGATGCAAAATACTGTAAAAAAAATAATTGTAATAAGAAAATGAGAAGCAAAATAAATATATTAGCGAACAAGTTTTTAAAAATATATACATACATATACATATATATATATATATATATTAATGTATGCAGTAAAATAAAAAACATTTGTATCTATATACAAGCATGCATATAATACATAGTACATACATACATACAATATTTATATATATAGAGATCTAGCTACATATATACATCAAAATATATATGCAAATAGTTGACTTTTTTCCATGAAAAAAACAAAAAACAAAAATAAAAGAACAACACAAGAGTATTAAGCAAATGAAACCAAAACCAAAAGTTACAGCGCTTGTTCAATATTATATAGAACACACAAAAAATATTTGTATATTAACATTAACATACATGTGCACAATCACACACACACACACACACACACTCACATGCAGACATTCAGTACATGTGCACTCACATAATTGCCAAAACATCGCATTACGTGTTCAGCAATTGCATATTTTCGATATTTTATATTTCCGAAATCTTCACAGTTGCAAAAATGTTCAACACTGGTCACCAGTTAGTCTTTCATACCCAGTCACTAAGAAGGCAAATGATTAAGGTATTGACCATCCGACAGTTCCTTTTCCATAGCATACTTTTTGGGGATTTTTTTAGGAAAGTACCAAAACCACACCTTCGGGTTTTTTTTATACCCTCTGAGGGGTAAAAATATGGGGCAGACCCCATATAGTTTATATATTCTTGATCAGCATCAACAGCCGAGTCGATATAGCCATGTCCGTCAGTCCGCCTGTCTGTCTGTCCGTATGAACGATCCCAGATCTCAGAGGTGGTAAAAGCTACAAGTTCAAAGTTGACCAGTAGCGACCACATATTTAGTCAATCAATACAAGTTTGTTTACTTAAGATAATTGGAAAAGAAGCTCAGAAAATGTTACACGGCCGGCATGCCCGGCTGACATTTTCTTTCTTGTTTTTATTAATTTTGTAGCGATCGGCAATTTAAACTATTCCAAGCTGAGTAACAAATATGTAAACCCTTTATCGGGATTTTAAAAAACTCCTTGCGATATTATCACTATAAACAAGTCTAGCATACCCAGTTAAGTCTATGCATTTCTAGTGGAAAGTTAAGGTACACATTTTTCTAGCATACTTTTTAGGGTCCGCATTAAAAGAATATAGTCTAGCTTTCATTTAGACTTCTTTTAATCGGTGTATGAATCATATATATATATCTCAAATGTAGAACGGTTAATTTTCGAATATCACAAATCGAAATTTTCTTTGGCCTTTCACTTATATCTGCTAAACTTGGAGCTTCTATCTTAAAGTTTTAACATCTTATAACTTATTTAAATTGAAAGAAATGCATTTAAAAATTGAAATGTTTTCAAAACAAAATTTGAAAAAATTGTATAAAGAAAGTTGGAAAAAGAAAATGCTGCCAATTTACCCGCCTGCCTAACGGCGTTTTGACTACCCAACAACAACGAGTTTGATATAAAATAATCTTAATATTATAATAATCATCTATATAATTTAAATGCTCTATGCAATGGTTGAAAGTGGTTTACTTAGCAAAAGTATTTGACATTATTTAAATTCAACATTTCATTAAAAAACTCTTGCAAAACTAATTTTCCCAAAGGATTACAAAAACTTTTCAGCATTTTTAAGCATTCATGTAAATATTGAAAGATACGAAAATTATTATATGTAATTGAAATTCTTCAGTTCATTATACGAACACTAGACATCGATAAAAAATTAAAAAAAAAAAAATAAGAAAAAAAAACATACAAAGAAGCTCGCTTGTAGACACTATAGCACTTAGTCTTTCTAATTTTTGACTGTTTGAAAATTGCACTGAAAGAAAAACTTTTCAAAATTTCAAAATATTCATATTTCACTTAAATATCGCACCAAAAACTGTGCTGAAATACAGGCGAATGTGGAATGCAGAAGGTCAGTGTTGCCAGAGCTAAAGCAAAAAAAAAAATTGATGGGCTCAAAGATTTTAAAGAACTTTTGAAAATGGAAGATTTGTAAACTAGACACAATCTATTTCTAAAATTTTCTATTGTCTATATACTAGATTACTTATTCATGAGTAATATTTTACTTAACATTCTAAATAATGTGGAAGCTTTAAAATTTAACAACTGCTAAGCTTAGCCATAAATTGGCTACATTGGCATTACTCGCACTAACACACGCACAGCATGAACTAAAAAAGCTTTAAGATTTCGACAAATATATTTTCAGTTTTATTTACTTCTGTATACATAGCTAGAAAAAAGCTAAACAAAATCAAATAGAAAAAGACTTAGTTTCACTTATAATTTGTTTTTCTTTTAAGTCTATTTTAAAGCTATAAAAGTGTTTTTTTTTCTCGCTATATGCAGAACATTGTTTTAAGATACTTGTATTGATTTCGTTTCAAAAGTAATTCCGAAAGATTCTACATCTAAAAATAGTCAGATTCGCTAAATTAATGCATTTTCCTAGCTAGCTATCTAGCTATAAATAGGCAAAACTGGCAACACTGCTGACGTAGTATGTAATGCATAATTTTGTATGTTGAGTTTGCTCTCTCTGTCACACACACATACATACACTCAAAGCTACAGATACAGATACAGATACAGATACAGATACAGACACATACATACTAGATACAGAAAATTGCAGCATTTGAAGTTGAAATAAATATTCGATTATTTACATACACATTGGGCAGCCACGTCAACCTTAAATAATTTAATGCAAATTTGAATAGAAGCAAATTGAATATGCATAATGAATCCATAGAAATACTAGGTATCTACAATACATATATAAATATATACACTAGTAGTACACATTGCAAAATACAACATAAAAAAATTATATAAATACACATAAAACGATATACTGACATATGGTATATGAAGGTGGTACATATTAGGGGCTGATATCTCACAGTCGCTTCCAAGGAGCAACCGTTCTGAATCAGCCCTACATATATCTACTCTATGTATGTATTATTTGGATTACTAACGCACAGATCGAACATACATACATACATACATACATATACATATATACATTTTCAGTTAGGGATCATTTCTGATTCGATCTGAGCGTCTGGATGGATCCATAGTTAAGTCGAAATAAAGCATTACCTCATACTTTAAATACTTATGATAACAGTTAAAAGTAGAATCTATGCATATGATACGAGTATAGGCATCATATACTATATACATATACATATATATGTATATATATATATATATATATATATATATATATATATATATATATATATATATATTGATGTTTGTTTTTTTTTGTCGGTGGAAATAATTGTCAACTGAATAGAATTTATGAACTTATTTAAATATTTTTAACGAATTGTTTGTTGTAAAACAGAAAAAGAAAATCTTAAAAAAAACGTGCATCAACTGAAATTTTATAAAGTTGAACTAATTGTTTCAAAGACCCCCTCCCCCCCTCCTCTCAAGCCCTTCAGTTCCCCGTGAAACTTTAACTATTTATTGCAAATATACATACACATAGAACTTATACATACATATATAAATATATATATTTATATATACATACTTATATTATATAATACAATATTATTTCGATTGTTCATTGCTATTTGTACATTTGGGCACTGTAAAAAACTGAAACTAAAGCAAAAAAATATGCAATAAAATAATATATTATATAATATATACATATATATACATAATAACAGCTTGCTAATTGAAGTTATACAATCCGCGCAAAAGTTTATCATAAAAATAATTTATATATATTAATATATACTTATATATATATATATATACAATGAAACGACGTTATTTATACATACATATATATAGAAATATATATATATATATATACGCCTATGGAAACATGCGAAAAATCACTATTATATACAAAATAAAAAAGAAAACCAAAAACAAAAATTATACATACTATATACATATATATATATATATATATATATATATACAGACGTACATACATATATGTATTTGTATGCATATGCATATGTATATAATATACAATACTTATTTACATTGCATATTTTAGCATTTTATTCGAAAGTAAAGAAATATGAAAATCTGTAAGACGAAATAAAAAAAATGAAAAACTCAACACACACACACACACACACACACACACATACATACACAAAAGTAAAAGTAGTAGTGAGGCAAACGCTGAGCAAAGTGTTATTTTTAACTTAAAAGTAAAAAAAAAAAAACAAAAAAAAAAAACAAAGAAACAAAAGAAAGTAAAATATTTACATATACACGAGATCAGCGAATGTTAAGAAAATGATGAATAGAAAATACAATTAAATATTATATTAAATATATATACATATATATATACATATATATATATATTAACAAGAAATACATATATGCGCATTAAGCATCTTTTACACCGCTGTAAATGTCAAGCTAAATGTAGAGAAATAATTCACAAATATTTAAACATTTAATTTTCCAAATTTTCTCGTCTATTTCTTTATTGTACTCTTGCAGAGGGTATTATATTTATATACACATATGATCTTGATCAGTACCATCATCTGAGTTGATATAACCTTGTCCGTCTGACTGTCCGTTAGTTTCAATGCGATATTAAAATAGTCCAGATTGAATATATGTCTATATTATAGAGCTGACATATGAATCGTTTATAAAAATAGTTGAACAAACTTAACCATATTCAATTAATTTACCACGATATTCCATATGTATACCAAATTCCATCCAAATCAAACCACAATAACATAAAACCAACATAGGAACAATCGGTTAGAAATGCTAAGTATGAGAAACTTTTCTGTCTATTGAGCGATTTTAGCCAAATTCGCACAATTTGCAGCTACTATCGTTCCACAAATGCAAATTAAATTTCATCCAGATCGAACTACTATTTCATATAGTAGTTACTATAGATTTGTTAAACAGTGGTATGCTCTGCAAGGGTATCAAATCTTTGGCATGCCAAGGAAAGCCTTTCTTTCTTGTTCTTCATTTCAGTTTGTTTCACTTTCGGTTTTGCTTTTGGCACCAATTTTCCTAACCAGCTAACCAAAAAACTAGCAATGCTTTACATTTTCCAACCAAAACCAGTCGCTATATCTCTCTATCTCTATTTCTAGATCTAGATCTATGTATCTGCCCTCTCTTGCTCCATATATATTTTTTACACGGCTACAAAAAGTGCTTTAAAATTTTATAGCTTCTCTAACAATAACAAAAAATGTATAAATAATAACAAATAAAATAAAAACTAATTGAAAGAAACTTAAAAAAGAAGAAAGGAAAACAAAACTCTGCCAAAAACAATGCTTAACAATAAAAACAAACTTAATAAACCAGAATAATACAAGTAATAATAATCTATATTGAAAATAGCAACAAATTGTAAACAGACATAAAAACAATATGAATAACTAAACTAACTAAATATACATAAAAATCTTAAAGGCATGAATTGAAAACGCAAATAATATAATAATAAAAAACCAAAAACAAACATTACAAAAATGCTTATTTTATATATTCAAACATACAACAATAAACAAAATGACCATTAAACACTTTAAAAATTGTATACATTATATACATATATATACGTATATACCATACATGTGTATAGAAACCCAAAAGAAAATATCAGTTATATATATGTATGTATACATACACATATATATATACTATATATGATTTTAAACGATGTTATAATAACAAATTTAAGCAGATGAGACAATTTTTCAAATTTTAATAGTTTTCAATGGATGCAACCGATAAACAGCTAAAATGCGCATTATTATTAATTAATTTAATATACAACATATATATATATATATATATTTATATATATAAATATATACATATATAAATATATATATCTACTATTAAAAAAAGAAAGAACATTTAAAACAAATATGTAATGAAACTTAATATACATACACAGTAAAAACAAAAAAAAAAGTTTAACAAAGAGAACAAGCGAAATACATTTTAAAACAATGAAACGAAAAAAAAACACTCAAATAAAAAAACAAAACAAAACAACCAAAAAAAAAAAAAAAAAACAAAAACATAATCGCATTTGTCTTTTCAATGGGTTACTGCAAGGTACTATGGACATTTAAAGACGGTAGATGAATGAATGAATCATGTCTCTAAGTCTCATTGTCACTGATATTCGTCAAAAACATAGATCGAGGTATATTTAGCTTTTCCTTATCGTGGGGCGAATGGCATACATAAACAAAGAAAACTAGTAGGAACGGTTACAGTCGAGCACGCCGACTGTGGGATACTACAGCGTATTCTAGAACAAAGTCAAGTACTCAATGTAAGATGTCTTATAAACTAATAGGCAGTAGTTTTGCACCTACTGTGTAGGTTTGGTTTGGATACCTCAACAGACAAACAAGTTTCTCACAATAAAGACATATCTTGGGTCTGATGTTCGTCTGATTACTTATATGGGAGCTATGTGATATAGTTGTCCGATCCGAACCAAAGTTGGTCAGAATACATTAAATGGTACCATGCAATGTGTAAATTTCGTTCAGATATCTTCAATACTTTTCGAGTTATAGGAATTGCGAAATCGTTTTTCGTTTTTTTTTTCCAAAATAAACTTGAACTGCTTGCAGCATAGACGGATATGCATACCAAGTTTGGTGGCTGTAGCTCTAATAGTTTTCGAGATCTAGGTTTTCGTGAAGGCGGGCGGACAGACGGATAGACTGACATAGCTATATCGAGTCAGCTGTTGATGCTGATCAAGAATATAACTAGCTGATTTCGTTGCTTTTGCAATTCAAATATTCTTAGTCCAATGAAGCTGGAAAGAAATAGGCATCTTGAGTTACATAATATGTAATCAGCTTTTGGTGCCAAAGCACAAACCCATACCACTCACCATACAATATTGTCTGAATTGTATGGTAAGTGCCCATACACCCTGTGATGAATAAAGTACAAAAACATCCATATTAGCAGGGTTTGTAACTATTTATTTATTCATATTAAAGCTTTGATCATTTCGTTGTTTTTATTTGGAGTAAGTATATATATATATATAGCTATAGTTATTATTTTCTTGGCTCCCTGCTAAAAAGTTAAATATGTATATAGTTTTTAATTTGACAAATATAGACGTACTTTGTACTTGTTTTTTTTACTATAATGGAACTGTCTTTGTAAGTTATTGCTTTGAGCATTTTCAGGTTTCCGTTGCATAAGGAAAGAAAAATAAAAGATGATAATCCGGTGTATGGTTAAAAAAATACAAGTACATATATTTATATTTTTGGTTTCTTTATAAATAAAAACAAAAATGAAAAAAAAAAAATGTGTGTATAAGTATATGTATAATAATAATAGTATAATAATAATAATTAGCATGCAATGTATATAAATGTGAGCCAACATTTCTAGATACTAGAAGTTTGTAAAGCTAAAAAAATGTAAGTATACAAAAATTTGTGTGTATGTGTAATACTATAAACTACAAAATGGCGCTAAGTCTAGTGCAAAAAAAAAGAATAAGGTTTCAAGTATAGATAAATATGTTTAGTTTGTGTGAGTTTTTTGTGCTGCTGGGGATTATAACTAGGATCTGGGAAAGCATCGATTAATCGTTGCTTAGGGCCGCACTCAAACGGACTTGATCAAACGATCTTGTCGCTCGAAGATCTTAGTCTTGTTGGCGAGTGTATCGGCCTGGGTGGCCACAACGCCATTGGTGGCAAGTGCCGCCGTTGCCGCCTCGGTGGCGCGTGCCTGCAACCGCTCCTGGCTGAGGGTGGCGAGGCACTCGCGGAACGTCAGCAGAAACTCATCGGCGTTCTCGTGGGTGAAACACATCGGTGGCTTTAGCTTGATGACATTGTTGTTGGGTCCATCACTGGAGACGAGCACCTTGTGCAGCTGCTTCATACGATTCACTACCCATTGGGCGCCTTTGGTGTCGGGCACACGTGCATCCCGATCGGTGACCAGCTCAATGCCCACAAACAGACCCAATCCACGTACATCGCCAATGTTATCGAATTCCAGTTTCATTTGATTGCACTTTCGCATTAGATACTCGCCCAACTGCTGGGCATTCTGCTGTAGACCTTCCTGATCGATGACTCGCATCACGGCATTGGCAATGGCGCAGGACACAGGATTGCCGCCATATGTATTGAAGTAGGCCACTCCGGTGGCATGGTATGCCTGGGCAATCTCTGGTGTGGTGACAACAGCACCCACTGGATGACCATTGCCCATCGGCTTGGCCACACACACAATGTCCGGCACAATGCCGTGGGTCTCAAATGCCCAGTAGTGGCTGCCAACACGTCCGAATCCCACCTGCACCTCATCAGCAATGCAGACGCCGCCGGCTTGGTGCACCGCATCGTAGACCTTCTGAAAGTATCCGGCTGGCGGCAGTATCTGTCCGCCGCAACTCTGCAGACTCTCTGCAATGAAGGCGGCCACATCCTGACCCTTGACCCGCTGACGCTCACAGATGTCCACAATGGACTGTGCATACAGTGCACCCAAGTCCGCATTCGGATACATTTTATCCGTATACTTGCCGCCATAGATATCCGGACAGGGTGCCACATGCACATAGTCCGGCTGCTTCTCGCCACCGGGTTGATTGAATTTGTACGGCGATATCTCCATGACGGACTGCAAATGTCCGTGGTAGGCACTGCAAAAGCAAATTAAAAAACACAATTTAAATAAAAATCGATTTGAAAGGGGATATTCAATTATACTTACTGGTCCAGTGTGATCACATCCTGACGATTGGTATAGATGCGTGCCAGACGCAAAGCCAAATCATTTGCCTCCGAACCGGAATTGACAAAGAAACACACGGACAGCGTGGACGATGGCATTTTGCTGGTCAGCGTACGGGCACACTGCACCAGCTCATCGTGCAGGAAGCGACAGTTTGTCGAGATGGTAGCCATCTGTAGGGCTCCAGCACGCACCACCTCCGGATGACAGTGACCCACTGTAAATAGAAGCAAATAATACAAATCACAAAATTATAGCATACTTTTAGGATGGAATACTGCTAAATAAATTAATTTAATTAGTTTTATATTTCTTCATATATATGAGTAATGTAAATAATTGCCAAATAGCAGCTACGCTAAAAAGATACCAAATCTTTTAAAAAAGTTATTGTTACCATTCTATCAATATTTAGATAATCAGAAACAAATTTAGAAATCTGTTTGAAGTAACAAAAAAGTCTGAAGCTTACATTCTTACAAATGCCTAAAATATATAAATAGTCGAAAATAAACAAGAAAGAAAATTTCAGTCGGGCATGCCGACCGTGTAATACCCTCTGAGCTTCTATTCCAGTTATATGAGCTCAAATTGGAGAAGATGCTGTAAGAACTTAACAACAATGCTTTTCGTTTTATTTCGTTTTCGCTGCTTGTGTAACGTTGCCGCTGTAACAGGGCTCAGTGCAATGCACGTGGCTGTTCATCGCACAGCTTTAATGTATGGTATCTTTCTTAATTATAGTCCGATTTGGATGCAATTTTCAGGATCTTTTGATGTTATTTGTCTCCAAGTATACGCTAAGTTACAAAAACTATACGTTAAGAAATAAGTGAGCCGGCGGCATGCGAAGTTACAACGCTAATGTGCTTTTAATGGGCGAAGGAGGAGTGGCATCCATAAAATGTTGATGGCATTATCTTTATATTGCGTTTTGCAACCTGCATAACAAAATTAGTGTCCCTAGGTGTTATATTAACTGAGATATTCGCCAAAAACAAACTTGTATTGACTGACTAAATCTGAGATCTATTTGTTTTTACGGACAGATGGCCAGACTGCCAGATGGACATGGCTATGTCGACTCTGCTGTTGGTGTTGATCAGGAATATATATACTTTATGGGGTCTGCCACGCCTAGTTCTGCCTGTTACATACTTCTGACAAACTCAGTTTACCTCTCAGAGGGTATAAAAATATGTAAGATCAGTAAATTATGTGGAAAAGAGTAATGCTAAAATATTTTCTTTAAGAGTAGAATGAGAAGCCTAGGACTTTTTTTTTTAAACAAAATACGATATATACGAAAGTATATTTGATATAAATTACAAGAAATTACACATGAGATTGTGACAGCAAACCCCACCTAATCAGAACTATAAGATACCGTAATAAATATACATATATTAAAGTATTCAAATGCCTTGCTTTGGCCGTTGTTATCTTTGAAAACTGAAAATAAAACAGGGTCAAATTTGTGATAAGTTTGTTAGCTTTAAAGGTGTGACAAGCTGCTGAAGGAAACAAAAACAAAAACAAAACAAACAAACACTTGGCAACAGAAAAATTCACGTGTTGTTACCCAACACAAAAGTTCTAATTCACGAGTCATTTTATGTGTCGAGTAGTTTGATTATCAGTTTGTAGTTTGTAATTTGTTTTGGTAAACCCAAAATAGATTTCGTCATGGTCAAGTGGTGCTGTCTGGGCACGTTTTATCAGCACGACGTGCATCGCGTGCGCTTCACGTGACACCATCAAGTTAGAATCCCCTTCGATTAAAAAATGAAAAACCTGAAAATGAATTGAAATGATATGCGAACAAACAAGTGAGCATAATCTGTAATCAGCAGAGAGGCAAATCCGGCCCAGCTACGCTTACGGCTACGGCTACGGCTACGGTCCGGCCCCGTTTATCTCGCCCGTAACTTTGATGTCGGGGCCTGAGTAGCATTTGGACCCGGGCCTGTCTCAGATTTACACTCACTTGTCAACGCCCCAAGACTCATTTCTGACGCCTCTCACACACATGTCGCTGATGCGCAAACGATTCGCTTTTTTTCTATTCTATTTTGTATTTGATAAGCTTTGCTCATTATCGGATGATCGGCATGGGGATGGGCGTGGGCATGGGCATGGGCATGAGACGACTGTCCGGATATACATACGTATTTGACAGCAGTGGGGCATCCTACACTCACCCACACTGCGAAATCACGTGAATCTCTGTGCTTATTTTTAGGCGTACGACTACTTAGCTAAAGCTTGTGATTGCGCTGCTCGCACAATTCTACACTGTTCAACATAATTGGTGAACGCTGACGTTTTATAGAATTACTTCTATTATTTGCAAATTCTGCTAATAATATTTAAATATTTCATAAACATATAACAAATAAAAAATGTTGATTTTTTTTTTAAACTAACTCTGAAAAATAAGCAAATTAAAAAAAATGATTAAAAAATAGCTATTTACAATTTAAGTTAAGTATGTTAGTGTTTTATATTAAAATCTTAAGTCACGGTTTACAATTCGTTGAAACGGCTCTTCCAACTTAAGCTAAAGTTTTTGATGTTCTGTAAAAAACTTGTAAATTTCCTACATGACATTTATTGAACTATTTCAATTCTTTATAAGCCTTAAATTCTCTAATATGTTAAACTAATTCCGAATGAGCATCTATTATAACAATTCAATTTTCAAAACAGTATGTTTTTTTTTAAATATTTGTTAAATATAATTTTGACAGGTAAATATATATAAATATAAAGTATTGTTTGCATTATAGAAAAGCTAATAAATGAAATTATATTTTTAATTTTTTTATAATTTTTATAAAAAATTTAATACAACTATACATATTTATCCCGTTTCATTGAATCTATAGTTAAAATTTCTTATAACTTTTAAAATAAGTTTTGATACATTTGCCAAACTTATAATAAAAGTTAAACAAAACTCAATGGAACATGATAAAAATATATGTACATAAGTATTCTAAAAAATGTCGAGGTAGTCAGTGTTTTTAAATAGCTTCAATTTGTTTGCTGGCATGTGTAAAATGTTGCCAACTTTTTTGTTTGGCTTTCCGCAAGCAGTGCGACGCATAGATATCATTATTATACTATATGATTCTATTTAATTTGTTTTGTAGTTTTTTTTTTCTTTCTTTAATTTTTTGTCAATGTGCGAGTTTGACCGCATTTTCTGAAAATCTATAGAAACTCACACATACATATATATACTGATCTATGTATGTAGTATGTTCGTATGTATAAGTATAGAGTGTTTTTCACATTATCTTGCACAGAATTTTCCACTCGCAACGGACGCCAGCTGATTGCTCAGTTTGTTAGACTCGAGCAAATATTGAAAGTAGACTATGAGCACAGACAGACGACAGATAGTCAGACGGACGGCGAGACAGACGGACAGTTAGCCGGACAAATGGACAAAGTGCGTAGAACTGAGCTGAAAGCCGAGAGCCGTTATCTACTCTTAAGTACATTTCCACTCGGCACGAGACGTTCACATGTTGCCCAGCAGCTACCAGCTCTCCGGGGCAGTTTCAGGCCAGTGCGGTTTGCTATTACTGATAAGCGGACGGTGGACGGGCCCAACTACTATATGGGTAGTCAGAGACCCATAGGAAAGTAGCACGAGATCATATAATAACGTGATGATTGTGTTCTCAAGTTTTATAATGAACACATTTATTATTGTTGTTATTATTGCTGTTGTTGTTGTTGCCCCAACACGTGTACATGTTGTGTTATCACGTTTTCGTTTAACGAAAATATGTAGTTGAAATGATGACTTCATTGTGGGCTATTAAGGGAACTGTGATGACACGATAAGTTAATACGTAAACACGTTTACAAACTGTGTTCTGGAGGTAAAAAAAAATAGTACATGTGTGTCCTCGAGACTTGTAAATTGTTTTACAATAATATGGTACAATAATTTGATAAGACTGATGGCACTGATATTATATTTAGTTTTAAAATGCAGTTCGTTGCAGTTTTTACACTGCGAAAGGCCAAGAGGGTAGTCGTGTGCCTTATCAGTAGCTATAATTTTAGTACAGACCAAAATAGTCTCTATAAATAGTTAATGCACCGAGCGAGCACACTGCGAGGGAGCACTGAGCACACCTTATCGGACAAAGTTGGGAACAACGAACCATGGACTGACTGAGCTTATCAATATTATTTTTAATTAAAAATTATATTTTTGCACTATACAGTACTTATACATTAAATCAAGCGAATCAAGTATCAACGAAAGTGTTAAAGTTTTAATCACATTTTATTTTAAATGAAAATGAAACTTCCCACAGGAGAGACAGTTTAAGAAATCTGCTATATAGTAATTAACTTATGAACTTTAAGATTCCTATTTTGAGAATTTATTCCCCATTAGCAGTAAGGGCATATAAAAATATTTTTAAAAAATTAAAAGAATAGAAAATGTTTAATTGTAAAATATTTTGCATTGCAGAGTTAACAGCAGCTGTTACTTAATGTTAACTAAGCTAACAGCACTGTTAGTTGCAATTTTGAATGGAAAATTTTTGCATTGTTTTTTACAAAAAAAAAAAAACAAAAACACAATTAATAGAAAAGGGGGTACAAAATAAAAATAAAATTGCATCAAAATAGGAAATAGGAACGTGTAAACATTAAAAAGTGCGCACGTTACTCAGTTACTCAATCAGTAAATTGGCAAATTGCGCACACGTCAATCTTAGTTATTTTTGTTATTGTTATTCTACTTTTGTGGCATGTGTCCAAGGGAAAGAGAGATAGAAAGAAAGAGAGAGAGAGAGTGAGAGGGATAGAGAGGTGTCTTCCTTAATCATTTGTCGTAGCGTGTGTCGGGGCCCGAAGTGAACGGCCAGCATCTAAATAGCACTACGTACATGTACGTATGGACCGGCCCCGGTTCAGCCCAGACCAGCCCAGTACGCGGGTGATAAGGTTGACTCAGTTTTTGCACCAGCCGCCGACACACTCGAAATCCACTTGAAACAAATCACGAACAAAAAAAAAAATACACTCAATCGGGGCCTGAACATGTATGTGCTACATGGTGGGGGGTGCAACCTTGAACTTGGCACACAATTCTGTTGACCGTATGCCTATGACACCCGTCGTTTTCCCAATTTGTACGGTCTCTACCCAAATGTGTGTTCCTAGTTTCAATTTCGGCGTCTATTATTATTATATGTTAGGTTGTTAACCGCGGCATACTCATTCAGATGCACTAATTATGTGATATTTGCCATTATCACGCCTGCAATTTGCAGCCACTGTACGTATACAGTTTGGTAACCGTGTACGTTTGTCCGTTCGTCAGTCGGTCGGTCGGTCAGACGTAAGCGTTTTATATCAGCGTATATTAAATAATTATATTGTTATGATTTGCGAATATTGTGTGTGTGTGCATGTACTGTGGAGACGTGTATCTGAACCCGGGCCTGTCACTGACAAGCCCATTTCATCGGGCCCCGGTCCCGAATTCGAATACGGTTCCGTCACGGGGCGCCACAAAAATGCTATGTCCGTAAATGCTATTTGAACCTATGTGTTTTGCTTGCTTTTCAAAAACATTTTCACAAATGTTTTACCATTTGGATATTATACAAAAATATGCTTTAGTGATTGTAAATTCTATTTTATGCATTTTTAAAATTTTGTATTTAAGTTTGTTGGCGTTTAATGGTTAAAGGATATTATAATAGTTATTTTTGTTTTCAACAATTGAAAAATATGAGGTATTTTTTATTCTCAGCTTACTTTAAAATAATGTATATTGAATTTTTTATTATTAAAAAATTTAAAATTTTTATTTATTTATTTTTTTTTTTTTTACCAATTTTCACATAATGTCTTCGGAATTTTCTTTTTTTTTAAGAAATGTAAATTTTGTATATTTTTTTTCAATTGAATATTCTTTAAATTTATAGAAAAATATATATATATTTTTGAAATATATAATAAATTGAATTTTATAACTTTTTAAAAAGGAAAATATATGAAATAGGTTAATGTTTTAAAAACACATTTTTTAAATATTGAGCAACATTTTTTCTTAATTTGTATATATGTACATATGTATATACTATATGTTGTAGCTCTGAAAGGAATCGATCAAACTTACCATGCGCCACATTGTTAATGCAGTCCAGATAGCGAGTGCCTTCTTCATCAAACATATACTGACCCTGTCCTCGGACAATTTTCAATGGATCAGACCGATAGAAGAGTTGGCAGGCTTGTCTATATTTTTGTTATATTTGATTTTTGTTGGTGGTTTTTTTTTTTTTTTTGTTTTTTTTGTTTTTGTGCAAATTTTTGTTAAGTGCATTGAGAAGAAAAGTGAAAAGAGAGAGAAAAAAAATTTGTTGTTTGTGTGTTGTTTTGCAAAAAAATTACTACAAAAAACTTAAACGTATAAACATGCGAAAAGGGGGATCTTAACTATATTATTATACTTTACTATATGCGTATGATTGTACTAACTGAAGTGAAACGACGCAATGTGCACACATTATCATTGTAACAAAGTGGATCGATATGACGTCGCCCAAAAAACTACGGAGCCCCACAGACAAACGCCATGCATGACGGGGCCTACAGTCATTCAACATCAGATACTATATAGTAGCCATAGCTATAGCTGAAGCTAGAGCTATAGATACAGTAAGCGATAAGGCTAGTGTTTATTGCAGCCGCGGGGAATACGTTGAGCTCTATTTGTTGTTTTTTTTGGCGTCATTTTGGATTTTGCGCTTTTTTATGCGTGCACTTTTTTGGTTAACATTTACTCGTGAATTTACTTTGAATTGACAATTCATTTATCTATCTTTTAAGAACTAAACCAAATACATGTGTAGAAATGTGTTGACGATGCATTAAATCGATAGTAGCCAAAAATAAATGCGGCTACTTTCGGCCAAATTCGAATGGCGGCGAACGATGAAATAGCCAAATAGCCAAAAGTGTTTGCTTGCCAAGAATTGAGAGGTGACAACAAGTAAGAAAGAAACCAGAAAACATATACTATTTGCGCCACAGTGCTTCGCGCCGTACCGCACCGCACCGCACACCCCTTCTGTTTAACGGTGGCATGCGGCATGAGGCAAAGCTAATGATGACTGTGTGGGGATGCCGCTTGTTGACCTTGACAGCGAAATCGTTTGGCGCAAGGTCAACTACTTAACATGCACTTAACATAATAGAGCATATAACATAACAGCAAAGAAGATGTTACATACTTATTTACATATGTAGTAGATTAGATACAATTACTTAATTAAACCTAATGCACTTAAACGTAGAGTATTATTTTAATTTTTAGTACTCACCCAATATGCTTGTTGCGCAGCTTAATGGTGTCCGATTTGGACAGTTGCTGACTTTCCACCGATTGCATTTTGAATATTTTTGATTTATATATACTTTTGGATATTATTTAAAATTAAAATTGTATTTTTTTTAAATTCGCGCACTTTTGTTCTCCTTAAGGACTGTTTGTCAACTGAATTTAAGTTTTAAGAATTGAAGGTTGTTGCCTTAGGTTCAGCTGCTGCTGCTGTTGCTGTTGCTGCTGCTTCTTGGACAAGGCACGGGACGCCTTTAACGTCTTTGGGTGCTTAGAAATTGTCGGCGAATGACAAATTCTATGCGAGAGTTGAGCTATTTTATAACAGAGGCCGGCCCTCTATAACCATAATATGTATGCATGTTTGTACATAGTGTACATATGTATATACATATGCACAAATGTTAGCTGCTGCTGTTGCTGCTGCTGCTGATGTTGTTCTTCTTACTGCTGTTATTAGTCGTCTTGCTCTGTTTTGTAGCCTGCACTGTTACGATGTGAACGCACTGTTACTGTTACTGTTACTGCTGCTGCTGCTGCCGCTAATGCTAAGCGTCGCTTTCAATGTGTGGGCAACACACACGTGACTATCACGCTGTTATTGTCTCTCTCTCTCTCTCTCTCTCTCTTTTTTTCTACGATTGTCTTGGTGTGAGTGCGTTGGCAGAGAGCGCGCACGCCTCTTTTGTGTGTGTACGTCTGTGTGATAACAGCAGCGCGCTTGAATGCAGCAGCAGCAAAGTGTGTAAGACAAAAACAAATGCAAAGACGGCTGCTATCATCAACCAACCAGGAACGTCGCTGCCGTTGCTGTTATTAGAGTTGAGCATGTGCGTGAAGGTAGCGACTAGCGGCCGTTAATGTAACTACGTCAACATCTCTATAGAACTGTGTACACATTTATTGGTGCTTGTATTTATCTAATTATTGCTTATCATATGGCATTTAATTAATATTCATTCATTGCAGCATTTAATAAATGTGTTAATTAATTTAGATATCGCATAAGTATTGTTATTTCTCCATTACTCAATGCCAATTCCAACAGTTGCTAATTTCAAGTACAAATTTTTTTAAATTCATGCAATTTTTAACGGTCACTTGTACAGTTTTGTATTCACAGACGTTTAACAGCGACCGTTAACAGTTGAGTAGCCACTGCAGCGGCTTGACATACAGTGACTTTCAACCTGTGAGCATCTAGCTAAATTTTTAGCCGATTACACATGTTATCAAAATATTAGGAATAAAGAGTGATCGTTGGTTGTTTAAGCTACTTAAATGCGTGTCTGTTTTTCAAAACAGTTAATTTTTAATACCCTCTGAAGGGTATAATCCCCTGTCTGTCCTTCTATAAACGAAAGGACCCCATTTAAGTTAGTAAACCCAGTTAATAAAAGTTTGTTTTATTTTTTTTGTTATCATGCCCTTTATTTTATTCATTTAGCTCAATTTATATAATCGGGAATGAGAGGAAGATTACAGGAGTATTACACGGTTAGAGTGCTACATTTTTCGGCAGTTAGGTTAAGTTGAAGTCTCGTTATCACATTTACTAGACCTTTATCCTACGATATCTTTGCTAAAAAAATGTCGAGCGAAATACCATTTTAAACTGCCGCATAACTTATTTAGCATCTAAAATTTAAGCGATTATAGAATTTAATTCATTTCAAAATTTTCAATACCTAACCTTTAAAGTTAAAAAAAGAATCTAAATATTTTTTAATTCTGCACGAAGTGCAGTTAAAGTTCTGTTTTAACTTTTTCTAAAACTTTGAAGTACAATAATTTTTGAGCAGAATTTTCCATTAAGAACTCTAGAAATTCTTCTTAAAATTTCATAAAATTTAATTTTTCCCAAAATTTTTCATATATGACATTGACAAAAATAAAATTATTATTTTTTTTTTTATACGAGTATTGTTCACAAAAGATGTTCTAATCGATTTGAAAGTGTGTATGTTAAACGCAAGAAAGAAAATTTCAGTCGGGCATGCCGACCGTGTAATACCCTCTGAGCTTCTATTCCAGTTATATGAGCTCAAATTGGAGTAGATGCTGTAAGAACTTAACAACAATGCTTTTCGTTTTATTTCGTTTTCGCTGCTTGTGTAACGTTGCCGCTGTAACAGGGCTCAGTGCAATGCACGTGGCTGTTCATCGCACAGCTTTAATGTATGGTATCTTTATTGATTATAGTCCGATTTGGATGCAATTTTCAGGATATTTTGATGTTATTTGTCTCCAAGTATACGCTAAGTTACAAAAACTATATATTAAGAAATAAGTGAGCCGACGGCATGCGAAGTTACAACGCTAATGTGCTTTTGTTGGGCGAAGGAGGCGTGGCATCCATAAAATTTTGATGCCATTATCTTTATATTACATCTAGCAACCTGCATCCCAAAATTAGTGTCCCGAGGTGTTATATTAACTGAGATATTCGCCAAAAACATATACTTTTTCCGTGGTATATCTAGTTTTTCGCTTATTGTGAGCGAATGGGGTGTGGCATCAAAAAAAGGAAACAAACTTGTATTGACTGATTGAATATGTAGTCGATACTGACCAACTTTGAACTTGTAGCTCTTACCATCTCTGAGGTCTGTTTGCTCATACGGACAGACGGCCAGACGGACATGGTGACTCGGCTCTTGATGCTGATCAAGAAAATATGTATATACTTTATGGCTGGCTGTTACATACTTTTCACAAACCCAATATACCCCTCAGAGGGTATAATATATGTACATATACATATTTTTAATCGTGTTTGAGCATTTTAATTCACATAATTGGCCACAATGTGTGAACAAGCCGTGGAAAAAATCAATGTTTTAAGCAAAGATCGCAGTAGCTATGATACTTATCTTTAGTTCGACAGTATAAACGCACTGGGCTCCATTAGTCCCATTGTCCCAGCTCGCTTCTGGATGCTGTTGAAAAAGCCTTCATCTATGAATGCCTTAGGATTTGGAATAAATGGGCGACTCCATACAGAAAATAAGCGTGTTATTTACAGAAACGGGTTTTAATAAATCAATATATTTAACAATATCAACTCCATTTGATGCCTTATTTTTTGTTGTTGTTATTTTTCGTTTGTTTTTATTGAGCACTCGACCTGCCACAAATGTGCGATAAGGTTTGGTTAAATTATTTTACAAATTGACACATTCGTCGATTTACATACATACATCATATGTTCTTATTTCTACATACATATACATACAGGTAGGTATATATATACACAAATATATGTATATGTACATGCACACATAGATGAATATATGTATATATACATATATCAATATATATATATATATATGTATATATAGAAAATTTCGGTTTTTGTTTTGGTTTTGGTTTTTGTTTTACATTTTTCGTCATTCATAGTTTTTTTTTGGTATTGGATTTCACTCAATAATACAAAAACAATATTAAACAAAAGTACAATTGCGACAGATCTGGTGGCGATGATAATTTTTACTTATTTTTGTTCATTATTTCGTAATACTTACATACAATACAATACATACATAATATTTGTTATTGATTTATTTATCATTTACGGCTTTGTTATTCTTTCTCTCAATTCAATTCAATTCAGTATTTGCTTTGTTTCTGTTTGTTTTTTTTTTTTTGTCAGTTTTCAGTGCAGCTTTGAACGCAACGTTTTCATAATGATAATGGCATCAACGAATACATAAATTATATCATATCATTTAATTTTCATTTGTTTTATATGTACATATATATGTATATCATATATATTTATTTACGCATACATAAGATTTGTTAAACGAGTAATTACTAAGACTAACAATCAAAGCTGTGCAAATCGAAAAATGTACTTTGTTTTGTTCGGAACTATCAACTTTTTACTTTTCCGGGGGTTTTTATTCCGAAAGACTTATTTGTTGCTGTTTTTTTCTTTTTCGAAACATTAATCAATTCCACTTTCACTGAATTTGATTAAAATCGCGAATGCTATTATTGAAAAGTTTCCATAACCATTTATCGAATATGGAAGATTAAAACCTGCTTTTGTTTTTAGATCGATTTTGTTTTTAACATTTAATTTATACACTCAGTGTTGCCTTTTGAATACATATATTTAGTGACTATTCGATTGTTAAAATATTAAAAATGAAATCAAATGAAATTGTTTAAAGAACTGTTTTGTAATTTTGATTTTCTTTGTTTTTGTTGTGATTTCTAAAGGCAATAATTTGTTTAAAACATTTATTACACTTAGTTGGGCAACACTGACTATAATAAGTATATGTACATACATTTGTACTAGT
This sequence comes from Drosophila tripunctata, assembly GCA_035047385.1. Taxonomy (NCBI): domain Eukaryota; kingdom Metazoa; phylum Arthropoda; class Insecta; order Diptera; family Drosophilidae; genus Drosophila; species Drosophila tripunctata. Next base: position 1,687,066 of record JAWNPS010000210.1, on the reverse strand, counting down.
TTACTGTCTGTCAAATTCAGTGGTTTGATTTTGTTCTTTTGTCTTCAATGATCAAATAAGTTGATTATTGCACCGTTCATCGGTATATCGGTTTATCGGTTCATCGTTTCATCGTTTCTTCGGCCTACACAAAATCGCTTTCCAACGGCAGAATTTTTCGAGAAATTAAACAAGCTATAAATAAAAAAATTCAATCAAATATCTACAATCCTTAACTTGTTTTGAAAACAATTGTGAATATATATATATATATATATATTTTTTTTTTTTATTATTATTATTATATTACAATTAATTCAGTTTTTCTTTTAGAGTTTGTTTTGTTCGTTTATGTTTAGACTTTATTTTATTTTTTTTTGCCCAGACGATCATTTTGTTGTTTTACATACAATATTTGTTTGTTTAACGATTTAAGCCACATTTATAACGTGATAATACTTGCTTAAGGTACTACTAACATTTACAATTCTTCGTTGAAAACGGTCACAGTGTCTCACAAAACTTAGTTTCTAACTTTTAACTTGCCATTCACATTTATTGCTGATCTTTTGATGTACATAAGTATGATAGTAAGTTATAACAATGCTTTTGTTTTTTGTTTTTTGTGTTTTTTCTCTTTAGTTTTTTATTTGAAAAGTGTTCTCAAAATAGGATTCGTGGAATACACATATAGTAGTACTTGCTTTCCATGTAGTCTGTTTTCATTTCATTATTATAAGGATTAATATTTTTTTGTTTTTGTTTTTGTTTTGATTATATTTTGTTCGTTTAGCGCAACATTGCATCAGTTAGAGCAGGACAACAGCATTGTCAGCCAGCGAATTTGCTGTTTCGCTTGCTCTCTTCATAAAATTGCAATTAAGTTGAAACTAGAAACGACAAGTCATTGAACATTTTGAAAACATACATACATCTGTATTTTCTTTTTGGTTTTTTTTTAAGTAGCTATGCTAGCACTTTCTTTCTCTCTCTTTTTCTCTCTCTCTTTCTCGTTCGCACACTAGCTGCACTCTATGAATGGAGAACAACACATTGTTTTATACTTTTAAAAAAATGAAATGAGATAAAAAAAATTCAATTTCTTTAGCTCACAATGTGCATGTTGAAAGTTGTTATATCTCAGATAAAACAGATAGGATTTAATACTATTTCTTTCTTATTCTCGTGCTCTATCTCTCTCTCTCTCTCTCCCTCTCTCTTTCTTGCTCTCCTTTTCTCTCTGGCATACAGGAATACCGATTGTGATTGGACACTGTTTGTTGAGTTAGAGGAACTTCTTTACCATACATACAATCATCTTTTAATTAGAATATCGAGTGTTTTCTTTTCCTTGTTTCTTTTCGTTTTTTTCTTTATTTACTTTGGTTTTTATTTTTTTTGTTTGGCATGCATTATTTTATTTGTTGTTGTTTTATTTTTGGTGGCAAGTATAATCACGGCATAAATAACTGGCTGTCAAAGTATAATTAATAATTTAATCATTAATACTTATAAATCCACGTCATTAACAGGCCTAAGTCTTTACTTAGCTCCAATAAAATTACACAGCCAGTTAGGCAGATAATTCATATATATTTCTATATATATATATATATATATATATATACATACATATATATATAAATATATACATATATATGTATTTGCTTTTGCCTGGGCATAACACCTAACCCAAGAATCAGCTGAAGCATTTTGATCAGTCCAGTTGACATAACTGCGGCAAATGAAATAGCTTCAGTGCCCCTTATACATACAACTTCATTATCATTATCATTATCATAATCATTAGCGTTATCAATATCAGTATCATTACCATTATCGTAATCATTATCTTTATCATTATCATTATCATTATCAGTATCATTATCAAATATCATTATCATTAAACTCATCTCAATATCAATTCTAACTCATCTCAATTATCATTACCATTATCATTCTCAATCTCATTCTCATCGTAGCAAAATTTGTATTAATTTATTATGTAATATGTTTTACGGAATGTTTTTTTTCATTTTTTTTCTCTTTTTTTTGTGTTTTTCTTTTTGCTTCGGATGTTTTTGTAAGTTTATTTTTTTTTCATTTTATGATGACATTTTGTGACGTCATTTTGTGTTTAAGTGATAGTCGAGAGCGTTGTCAGTTGCATAGTCTTTGTTGACGGTGATGCCATCGGTGAAGGCGTCGGTACGAATAAACTCGATGAAGCTGTCTCGGTAGTCAAACTACGCTCTTCGTAGACTCCAGCGCGTTCCTATGAAAACGAGCAACGCAAAAAAAAAAATGATATAGTAATGCTCAAAGGAAGATATTACAAAATGTAGGTAAAAAAAAGTTGAATATACAAATGTATATTTCTGAATTTTGTTGTAGTAGTCGGGTGGAATTTATTGGAAGCAGCTATCAATTCAAAGTGTACTTTAAGTCCACAAAATATGTATAAATTGTAAACAATTTAGGTTAAAATTGGAATACTACAATACGTCAGCAAAATGATCAGTTAATAACTAAATCATATGAAACAGATTTGTTTTAGATAAGATCGCACAGTGCCACAACAGTGATATCAAGTATCGGTTTAAATGTAACCAATACATATGGGAAACTTGTATCTACAAAATACGTACATAAAAATGTATCTAGCACTTTGCAATAGGTTTCGCTCAGTTTTGGTTAAGATCGGATCACTAAAAACGCTACGAAAGTGAAACTAAAAATGGGAAACTTTGTCAAAGTTTTATAAATTATGCATTTGAGATCCGCTCACAGATCAATTTCCTTTAAAAGAAGCTTTCACTGAATCATTTTTATTACGCCTATGCATAGTACATTTATAAAACTAAACATTTTTAGCGATCACTTACATGCGATTTGTCATATTTGAAACGTTTCCATATATTCGTTTTTGGCTCCATGGGTGTGCCATCCACATTATAGTTGGGATTCGAAAAGGTTAAGACGGATCGACTGGAGCCGCGGGAGTTGCGTTTTGATTTCTTGCGATTTGTGTTCAATGCAAGCACTGCAAATATAATTACAAGTACATTCACAACTGAATGAAGATCAAAATGAACAATTTGGACTTACTAAACATCACCAGCATTATGATGACGACCATAATAATGACCACACCGAGAGCGATCAGTACAAAGAATTCACGTTCGTTGTCCTCTTTGCTTTTCAAATCGTCATCGAATTGATTATTGTTTTTATCCTGGTTCTCAGTCGATGTTGTGTCATCGGTTAGCTCATCGGAATAATCGGGTTGCTGATCACTCTCCAGACGTGCCTGTATCAGCTCCTTGGGTTTCGTTGAACAGGCCGAACTATGTTCATCGGGACAGGCACACACATAGTCTATGCCACGATAGAAACACAAGTGCGAGCATCCTCCATTATCCTGGGCACATTGATTCCAGCTCTTGCCCTGACGCTGCAAGGACACGGCACGTATATCGAGTGCACCGCTGAGAGCATCACGCACCTCAAATGGATAACTATAACCCATACGGGGAACCTGCTGCGAACGGTACACGGACTTATTGTACCAATCTGTCCAGTATATGTTGCTTTCGAACTGCAAAAATTAACACTTTTAAGCAGGCAATTCGAGCTAATTTGGCCCATAGAATCCACTTACCATAGTCAGACCGAAGGGGTGTGGTGCATATGGAACAATAGTTTGACGTCGTTTACCATTAAAGTCCACCTGACCAATATTGTCTTCCAACGCATCCGCCCAAAGCAAGCGTCGATTGCTGTAAAATGTTATGAACCGTAAGATAGCTTTCCTAGTTTGTTATATTCAATCTGAAACTTACGTGAAATCAATTGTCAAACCCGTAGGGAATCCAACACCTGAGCTGACAATTGCAGTGCGATTTGAACCGTCCAGTAAACTTCGTTCGATTTTTGCGGGCGAATTCCAATCTGACCAAAATAGATAACTGCAATAAGAAAATGTTAATTAGTTAAGAATTTTAAATGTTTATATTAATGTTTATCAAATAAATATACCAAAAACTTGAAGCCTTTTTTCATGAATTCATTGAGAATAGTTCTAAACATGACTATTATATGAATGCGTTAGACTTTAGTTGACTTACGCTTTAGCTGGATGTACAATAAGGGAACGTGGATCTCCCAAGTCCTCAGTGATTAGCTTCTTGCGACAGGAGCCATCAAGACGCGCGACTTCAATCAGTTTGCGATCTGTATCCGACCAATAGAGATTCTCGGCAATCCAATCAACAGCAATACCATTTGGTGTTAACAGATCGGTATGGACAATCACTTTGCTTTCGGTCAAGTTAAGCAGATTTACACGACGAATAATATCTAGATTGACATCGGCAAAGAATAGCCAATTCTTGCGATAATGATAGTCGAGCACAACAGCGCCGTGCACTCCACTAATGGGCAGAAAGACGTCCATATAATCACCGCTGTTTAATGAGATCATGCCAATGCCAGAGCGCAAGGCAATCAGCAGGTAATCCTGAAGGCAGAGATACGAAAGATTTCAATTTATTATTATTTAGGTTTAAAATTGAGAGACTATAGACTATAGATTTGAGTAGTGAGTAGAGTAGAGATTAGCGACTTGATACTGATCAAGAATATATATAACGTGAACCTAGTGCAAATTAAGCTGTATTTAACAGGTGAAGATTTGAACTTACATTTGGTAGACTCTGACATTGGGTTGTGCTATTCTCACGCAGTTTCAGTCCCGTCGGACACTGACAGGAGAATCCGGCGGGGTTACGTAGACAAAGATGGGAGCAGCCACCATTGTTCTTGCCACAAACATTCTCAATCATCTGGTGGTGCTTGACAATCACCTTAATGTCCATCAAACCATCAATGTTGGTCATGACGTCACGTTTGGCACTCGTGTTCCGCCGATCGGCCATATGCAGGGCCTTCGACTTCCAATCGGTCCAATAGATGTAATCTTCGGTGAGGGCCAAGGCATATGGATGATGCAATGAGGACATTATCAATTGCCGCTGATTACCCGTATAATCGCATGAATCAATTGTCTTTAGACGAGCGTCCACCCAATAGATGCGGTTCGTCTTCAAGTCCAGGGAGAGTCCATTGGGCCAGCCAAGTTTGGCGGTGACAATGCGGGAACGTTCATTGCCATCGAGATGGGAGCGTTCGATCTTGCGATAGTAACCCCAGTCGGTCCAGAACAGAAGACCCGCCTCATAGTCGAGAGCCAAGCCTCGAGGTGACTCCAGATCCTTGTAGGCAATAACATGCCGATGACTGCCATCGAGTGTGGCCACCTCAATCGTATGTCTTCCGGCATCGGCCCAATAGATTGTACGGCCAATCGAGTCGACAACAAGTCCATCGGGATTCTCCAGGCTTTCGCCGATCACCTTATGCACATGCAGACCATCGGGACTGGAGCTCATTATTACATTCTCAATGGTGTCCGACCAGAATATGTAACCCGTCTTCTGATCCACATCGAGGGCAACGGCATTCGAAATTGGCGGCAGTGGAAGCACCACATCTATTAAATGATCAAAATCCAGCGATATTTGACGTATATCAATGCGATGGGCAAACAGAATATATTTCGTCGGTCCCTCCGAGCAGGTGCGACCATCCTCCTTCAGCTGCACGCCGACGGCACAGGCACAGGTGTAGCTGGTTGGATTTAGCAGACAAAGATGCGAGCAACCGCCATTTTGTTTATCACATGCATTATAAACACGCCTGCGCGTTCGATGAAATACACGGATATCCATGAGATCACTGCTATTCGCTATCACTGTGGTCACACTCTTTCCGGTCAACTTATCGGCACTCATCGCCGACTTTGTATCCCAATCGGTCCAGTACACACGTCCACCACTCACATCCAGTCCAAAGGGATGGCCGAGCGAATCTGTGGAAAAGTTAGGCAATCAATAAATTATATGCCCTGTATTTATTCTGATTTGGTATGGACAAGCGCTTTTATGAAATCTGTATTCATATTCGAGTCCTCTTCCTTATTCAAATCATCGTAAATGCGCTCAAAAACAAAAATAATTGATAATTTGCATGCCCTCTAACTCACATATTTCTTAACAAACAGTTTAGTAACTTTATAGTCGTTTAGAGTCAAACAATATCAAACGATTCAGAAAATCTCATCAAGACCGGATTATAATCATGAAAGTTATCATGCATCGAAAAATTTGAATTTATAGCAGAGGCAGACCTCACAACTGCTGCGCTGCTGTCACACAAGCAGCGTAAACGAAAACTTTTGTGGGAGCGAGCAAGACATACAGATATAAGTTATTGCAGCGCTTACTCCGATTTGAACTCATATAATTAGAAATGAAAGTGAAAGGGAGAATAGGTCGGACTGCCCGACTATTCTTTTGGAAGAAAATAGTACCCTAACTTCATTTGGTGAGTCGCTAATGACCCCTTCCTTTAGGCAGTTTCAACTCTTCTTCAAAACATGTTTTCAATGATAACCGACACACTTTCGGGTCGAATGTTATATCATAAGCGATTTTATACCTACTTCTTTCAGTAGCGCATGAAATGAATCATATTTTGATCAACACGAGGACTCGAAATGTAGTCATCTGTTAAAACAATCTTCCAACTGTCTAATAATACCAAATTTGCTTAAAATATATTTCTATTACTTACTGATTATAACTTTACGATTGCTGCCGTCAAAGTTCATGTTCTCCAGAGTTTTGGTGCCGCCATCTACAAAATATAGCTTGTGCTGATCATAATCGATGGCCAAACCATTGGGCCAGATGAGTTTCTTGGATGCAATAATGACGCGACTGGCACCATCCATATTGGCACGCTCAATCATTGCCTCCTCCCCCCAATCCGACCAGAACATGAGGCCATCTATGGGATTAACGACAATATCTCGGGGCTTATCCAACTTCTCCCAGACGAGCAATGTGCGCATTCTGCCATTTGTTGTTGCGACTTCGATGCGATTTGTGGATGGATCGGTCCAATACAGTTTATCGGTTATCCAGTCTAGGGCCAGTCCAACCGGCGATTCTAGATTCGAGTGGACAACACGCTGTTGATAGCTGCCATTGAGATGGGCTTTACTAATCGAGCTACGCTCCACATCCGTCCAGTAGATAAAGTCCGTCTCACTGCACCAGTCGAGGGCAACGGCATGCTTCAGATTGTCCAGCGGCACAATCATATCAACCTCATTTGGACCAGAAGGCTTCGCATTCAACTGACGCAAACGTATGTCCTTGCGTCGGGCGACGAGTACCAATTTGTCGGGAGCACTTTTACAGGTCTTACCGTCGTCCTTGAGGGACAAGCCAATTGGACAGCCGCAGCGACGGGATGTCTTATTGGGCAGACAGAGGTGGGAACAGCCGCCGCGCAGTCCCCGCCTATCTTTGGGGCAACGATCCTGATAGTCCGGTTGACGGGCCGGATGATAAGCATGTATGTCCATGGGGAAATGGAAATTCTCATGCAGAGATCGGAAACCTTTGCCTGTTATCTTGTTGGCAGCCGAAACGGTCTTCGTATTCCAATCGGTCCAGTACATGGTGTCCTCGAAGATGGTCAGAGCAAAGGGATGAGGCAGATGAGTGCTTAGCACCTTTATCCGTTCACTGCCGTCCAAGTTGGAGCACTCGATGGCATGCTGTTTGGCATCGGCCCAATAGATCTTACTGTTGGGATAATCAATGGCCAGGCCATTTGGCCAGGTGACCCCCTTCGATATGATCACCTGACGCTGCGATCCGTCCATGTGGGCACGTTCGATCTTCGGATTCGGTCCCCAGTCGCTCCAGAAGGCCAACGCCTCGCCCGGATGCACGACAATGGCACGGGGCTTATCCAAATCACTGGAGGCAATCACTGTGCGTAGGTTGCCCTGGAAATTTGACACCTCGACGCGTCGTGTGCCCGAATCGGTCCAGAAGAGCAGATCGTGCACCCAGTCGACAGCAATGCCACCCGGTGACTCCAGGCCCCATTTGATGACGTCACGCACCAGTGTACCATTCACATAAACCTTCTTGATCACATCGGTGGAGACATCGGACCAGAACATCAGCTCCTTGCGATAGTTAAAGTCCAAAGCGATGGCATTATGCAATCCCTTGACAACCGCCATATAACGATTATTGCTGAGGGTCACACGCCGGATGTCCCAACGATTGGCCACCAGCAGTGTCATCGCTCCTCCGAGGGCCTTGCACGTTCTCAGATCCGGCCGGAGTATGTAGCCCATCTCACAGGAGCAGACAAACGATCCCAATGTGTTGTGGCACTTCTGCGAGCACACTGGACTCGTCAGATACTGACACTCATCGATGTCCGTGCAGCTGTTCGATAAATCGATAAAATAATCGTTTAATCGACTTGTTACAAACGAAATAATTTTCCCAATTTCGCACTTACTTTCGCTTATTCTCGTTCAATATGTAACCCAATCGACAGGCACACTCGTCCTTTCCTCGCGCCGACTTAATGCAAAGCTGTTCGCATTGCCTTGGCTCCGGACACTTTTGTTCAACCGGACAATTGACCTCATCCTCGCCTAGGGGACAATCGTTCTGACCATCGCACACATGCTTCTGATGCACACAGATTCTGTGGGTTCAAAGAAGTTGTCTTATCATCTTTACCAAACATTTAAACTTTGTAACTTACTTTAGATTCGTGATGTTCTTCTTGGCCGGACACAGAAATTGTCCGGCATCACATTGCAGGCGACAATCGACCTCGTCCTCGGCCGACGAACAGTCCGGGTAACCATCGCAGAGCCAGGTGCGCTGTAGGTACAAAATATTCAAATGTGTCATACTTTTTTTTTGGCATATCACAATTTAAAACGTCAATCAGGCACAACTAAAAATATTTCCAATTCGTTAAAGCCTATAATTATAAGTCAAAAACTAAAATATTCAATTTGACAAGAAAGAAATGTTATGTTTGCGTGCCAAAAATTTGATTATCTTGCCCTGTATGAATTAACAGTACACTATTTTATAGCCAATATTTCATGTTGACTGTTTTTATGGCAGCTATATGATAGAGTGGTCCAATCTGACCGATTTTAGCACTTTAGAACTGTATGCAAAGAGAATACTCATTTGAACTAAATAACATTGAACAAGAAAGAAAATTTTGAGTCGGGCATGCCGAACGTGTAATACCCTCTGAGCTTCCTTTCCAATTAGATGAGCTCAAGTTGGAGTAACTGCTGCAAGAACTTAACCTGCACACATATTTGTATGTCTATCTCGCTCGCACGTTTTTCATTTTCGTTGCTTGTGTGCACAGCTCAGTGCAATGCACATGGTAATGCCTTGCTTGAAAGGAACGATTTGCGTTGTATGACAAACTTTTTTAATTATAGTCCGATTTTGATGAAATATTCACAATCGTTTGATATTATTTGTCTGCAAGTATATCCTAAGTTACAAAACTATACGTTAAAATATAAGTGAACCAGCAGCAGGCAAAGTTACAACGTAATTGTGAATTTGGTGGGTGAAGGAGGCGTGGCATCCAAAAAATTTTGATGACATTGTCTTTATATTACATCTTTCAACCTGCATGCCAATTGGTTTCCCTAGGTGCCATAGTTACCGAGATATTCGCAAAAAAAACTGTATTTTTTTCCGAGGTATGTCTGGTTTTACGCTTAATGTGGGCGAATGGGGCGTGGCATCGAAAAAAGGAAACAAACTTGTATTGACTGACTAAATATGTGGTCGATACTGACCAACTTTGAACTTGTAGCTCTTACCATCTCTGAGTTCTGTTTGTTCATACGGACAGACAGACGGATGGACGGATAGACGGACAGACGGACATGGCTAAATCGACTCGGCTTGTGATGCTGATCAAGAATATATGTATATACTTTATGGGGTCTGCCATGCCTCCTTCTGCCTGTTACATACTTCTGACAAACCCAAAATACCCCTCAGAGGGTATAATAATAATCTAGCAAACTTTATGAAAAATCTCGTAGACTCTCTGCAAAATTTGCCCACTGCTTTAGACCCTAATGAGAATTACCGTCTGCAGTGATGCAACTGAAAAGCTGCTTGCAAATTTCTTCGAACAACTCTGTGTAATCTGTAGATCCGATTATGTAGTTGCTGGGAATTGGAAAAGTAGCTTACCAAAATGCAGCGACCATTGTGGCAGGTGTATTCGTCGGGGCCGCAGGTGAATGGACGTTCCGGACTCATGTTGCCGCAATCGTTTTCGTCCTCGCCACCGTCACAGTCCTGCTCCTTGTCGCATTTCCAGCGCTTGGGAATGCAGGTGCCGTCGGCACATTTGTATTCACCAGATGTGCACTGGGCTGGCTTCTGTTGGCAGTTCTCTTCATCGCTCCAGTCGCCGCAATCGTTGTCGCCATCGCAACGGAATCGATTTAGAATGCACTGTCCACTGGGACCGCCCGCGCCACCCAGTCCGCCACGGCACTTGAACTCACCCTCCGGACAGCTGTTGATGACGGCGGGACATTTGAACTCGTCCGAGTTGTCGTCGCAATCACGTTCGCCGTCACACCGGAAGGCCATGGAGATGCAGTAGCCGTCGTTGCAGGTGAAATGCTCATCGGTGCAACTGGTGCGATTGCAGTGGACCTCATCGGAATAGTCCTTACAATCGTTTTCGCCATCGCACAGCCAGGGTCTTGGGATGCAGAAGCCATTTTGGCACTCAAACTGATCCTCGGTGCAGTTGGTTCTGGCTCCGCAATGCGTCTCATCCGAATAATCACCGCAGTCATCGTCGCCATCGCACAACCAGTCCTTGTTGATGCAGCGATATGTCTTGGGGCACATGACATGCAGGCCGCTCTGCTCGCACTCCTTCTGCAGCTTGGACATCATGTCATCCATGTTGTCGCAGTCGACCTCATCGGAGCCATCGGTGCACTGCACCTCTCGATTGCAACGACCGTGCGCCTCAATGCACTGACAATTGCCGCACTGCCACTGCAACTCATCGCAAATGTTGTGGCAGCCACTGGACGGCGGTGCACTGTACCCATCGCCTGGTTGTCCCAGCTGCCGTGGATCATCGTGGACAACAACTCGGTTGGCAAATGGCCGAAAGCCCTTCTGCTTGTTATTGGCAGCGCCGAGAAAACCGTCACGTCCACGCGTACTCGTCTGTCTGTCCGACTCGCGCACCACATACATATCGCCACGTCCGCCCTGTGCACCCACATTACGGAACTTTGGAGTATCGCCCGTGCTCGTGGTGCCGACGCCAGCGCCAGCGCCAGCACCGACGCTCGGTTTAAGCGGTATCATTGGGTCCATTGTGTACACATGTCCGCCTGGCTTACCGCCCTCCATGTTCTCATCAATGTTCTCGTGATCATGATCGTGCTCATGGTCGTGTTCATGATCATGCTCATGATCGTGGTCGTGATCGTGCTCATGATCCTGATGTGGTGGGTAATCGGAAGCGGTGAGATAATCGTGATCATCCTCCTTGTGCATCAACTCATCAGAGTGCTCATCCCCATGATCCAGGTGAGCATTTCCATTCATGGACCGTGGGTGGCCTTGCTGATACCAGTTCTCTGGCCGTTCTTGCGTACTCTCATGTCCACCACCAGCACGATTGTTGATGCCACGTTCATATTTATCGCCATATCCATAGGTCAAATCGCCAAATCCCAAACCTTTTTGCAATTATAAAAAGCAAATTCCAAAATTATTATAAATTTATTTAAACCAAATAAAATATATTCAGTTTTAAATTGGATAATTAAGCATACATGAAATGCTAAATGTTGTAAATTTAGTTATAGTTCACTAAAAGATTTCTATTAAATTGTTTTTAAAAATATCAAAATTTAGAAACTTTCAAATTTACTAAGCGATCATTGTTTTAAAAAAAAGGCTGCCATTTCAGCACATTTATAGCTAGAGCCTGCAATGTTTTTTTAAGTGCCAATACGAGAAAATTTTATAAAAAGCTTTAGCTATAAGTTTAGCTATTTTTAATGGGATTTTTCTACTTTTGGCAAGTATAGGGATTTCTCTGGTTTGACAATTGCACTAGTTAATTGCTATATTCTCAAATGTTTCAAATGGATAAATATTAAACAGTTTCCAATCTATTCAAAAATCTCTATTTACTAAACTTGAACAAAGTTAACAATTTTTTAAACTAATTTATTTAGTTTCTTTATGTCAGATTTAGGTTTTGGTAAAATTGTTATAAATACATAAAATTTTACTTAAAGTTCGGACAATACTAGAAATTTGTAAGTTTATTTTTAGCTGTTGCTATAAATATTATTTTAGCTATTTTTGTCCCCATCAAAAATCGACATGGGATAGTCTAAATATAAAGTGCGCTCATAAGTATGCTGCAATTTAGTTGCTAAGCAAAATGGCGCCTTGTGCTCTGAAAAGTATGCAACGTCAAACATTATGCATAACATGCAGATAATAGAGTCTAATTTCTATAAGCCACAAGTGGTTAGTGCCATAAAATGCTATTAAAAAGTTGTTTTCCATAAAAATAGCGACAACTAAATTTGGTCACACAGTTAAAAATAAACTCATGTTCATACAAATGAAGCTAATTAAAATAGTTGGTTAAACTTTTTTTGTTGCAAAATGGTGGCAGAAAAGTTTTGGGTACATACTGAAAACTGTGAAATTGTGCAGCTGAAAAGCTGAAAAGCTTTTTGCATATATATATATATATATATATATTTTTTTTTTTTTTTTGCTATTATTGTTGAGAGAATTGTGCAAAAGTTGGAGTGTATCTGTTTTGTCATCATAATTTTGGTTTTATATATATATGTATTTATTTATTTATTTTTTTTTTCTGTTATTGATGTACTTATCTCAAGAGAATTTCTAATGTTAATGCTAATACCAATTTTCATTGATAAGTGCGTTAATGTATGCATATGTATGTATGTCTGTGTGTCTGTGTGTAGGTGTATTTTTGTGTAGGTTTCGTTATTTTTTTTGTTATTTTTTTTTTTTTGTTTCTTTTCTTGTGTACGTGACAGAGAGATAATACTTACACAAGCATAGCAGGCACACCAAAGGGCAAAACGGCAAGGCTAGCCAATACATTGCCACCGCGCGCGCCTACACAGACGCACCCACACCCACACACGCACACGTACACGCACACGCACACGCACACACGCAAGCAGGCACGCACGAACGCAACACGAAGCGCTGCGTAAATGTGCGGCTGCTGCTTGCTGCTGACGTCGGCGCTTCTAGCTGCTGTCTGCACTGACGCTGTGGGTGAAGCCACTGACACTGATGCTGCTGTTGACGCTGACGCTGACGACGATGCCGATGCCGATGCCGACGCTAGTTACAGCTTTTTTACGGCTGCGGTGACTGTGACTGTGACTGCGGTGGCTGCTTTTGTTGCTGTCCCTTTTTGTATTATTGGATTTTTATTATGGCGCGTGCGTGTAACGTGCTTGTGGGCAGAGGACGACTTTTGGATGCTGTAAGGGAGATGCTGCTGCTGCTGCTTCTGCTGCTGCTGCTTCTGCTGCTGCTGCTGCTGAGTTCGCACTTTAATGCGCTTCGTGTTGCGTAGGTGTCACATTCACAAGACCGTATGTACATACATATATGTATACTACATGTACAAACATGTATTGAACATGCACATGCATGTACATCGGTATTTTTTGTTGGCAAGCCAATTCCCAGTCTACACACACATATATATGTCCTCGTTGTTGCTGTTCTTATTGTTATTATTATTGTTGTCGTGTTTTTTTTTAGTGTACACAAGTTTTCTATATAGCTTTTATGACATTTTTAATCGCTTAGTTTAAAGTTATTTTGGGTTTTGCCATCACTTTCACTTTTGCTTTCACTTTGACATTCACTTTCAATTCATTTATGATTTAGTTGTGAGTGCGTATGTATGCTTGTACATATGTATATCGTAGAGATCCATCGTGTATCTTGAAGCTGCCAATCGATAATTATACATGTTGTTGTTATATTTAGGTGTTTTCTTTTTTTTAATATATATTTGAGTTTTATCTGTACATAATTGTGCACAGACAGCTTAAGCCCTGTCTGTACAAATGATGTGCAGATAATGTGTATTATTTAATTGATTTAGCAATTAATTGTTTAAACTGTTAACTGTTGCACATACGTGTATGTATGAACGTGTCGTATACGTATCATGTGCCTACATATTGCTTGCATTTGCCTAAATGAGTGCTTTCCCAATGCTTTGTCGTATGTAGTTAGTTTTAATTGCGTTGTGTCAGGTCAACAGTCGCTGTCAAAAGTTTGTTTAGCACTCGTTTAACAATTGCGTTGTAACAAAAAGATTGCAATGGAACCGTGTAATTTGAGCGCAACAACAACAACGACAACAACAACAACAATTCATCAGATTTGACATTCCTACCTCACTCTACTTGCTCCATCTTCTGCTCCCACACACACACACACACTTGTTCTTTCTTGCTCTCTTTCTTACACGCGCTTCCTTCTACTTTATCTTTGGCAACTATCTGTTTCACTCGTTCTCGCTGCTGCTCTACTGTCTACTGTCTCTCTCTGTCGCTCGCTTTTGTTTTAATGTATAATTTTGGCAGTCGTGTAATCGTGTATTCAGTGCTCGTATTCGTTTTTGTATTCGTCTTTGTTGTTGTATTTGTATACACATTTCTATTGGTATTCGTTACCCCGACAAAAAAAGGCCTGTTGCGACTGCCGTGTAGCATACTTCAAGGCGGCCGCGTTTTCCAAACCGGCTCTAAAAGGTATTTCACTTGAGTTTCTCAAATAGCATCACTACTCACTTTGGCTAACTTGTAATTTGGGTGTTCGGAATCTATTCAATGTGTCTACAATGTGCCAAACACCCAGTAAACCTATTACAGGCTGTAATCTGTAATACATCCATTTATCTTCGTTTACTTGCATATATAGTATATTGTGTCACTTAACAGTATGTTTTATAGTTTGCTTTATAAATTGCTACTGTTGTTTTTGTTGTTATTTGCTATTTGTTGCAGATTTAGTTAGTTAGTTAGTTTCTGGAAGACGGACACTTGGCGCTTTAAGTACCGAGATACAAGATATTCGGGTATATTTTTGTAAAGGGAGCATGCGCCGTCATTATACACCCAACTCACATTTACAAACTGCACATTGTACTCGTATGTGGGGATACATACATAATATGTATTTCAGCCTCGGATTTAAGCCGTTGCGACAGCTACATTTTCCTTTTTTTTTTTTTTGGTTACTTGGACACTTGGATTGCGACACTTGAAAATAATAACAATATGTTGTTCGATCACACACGATATTTAACTTTTGCTTGAGCTGTGCACAAAGTTGTTTTAGTTTTCGTTTTTTTTTTCTTTTGTTAAATTTTGTAAATATTTTTTACACTATTGTCAGAGTTCTTGCTGATGCTGTTTGCTGTTGTCTTGTATTTCGTTTGATGTACGTGCGTCAGCGCTCGCAGTTCGCAAAGTCTGCTGCCGTGCTCCGTGCTACGTTAAATGTGAAACAGCAAGAGATACGCAGCAACGACAGCGACAGCGGCAGCGACAGCGGCAGCGACAGAAGCATCAGCAGCAGCTGAAACAGAAGCAGAAGCAGAAGCATCAACATCAGCAGCAGTCGAGCTGCGCTTATGTTAGCTTCTGCTGAGCAAGCAGCAGTAGCAGCAGCAGCAGCAGAGCCTTCCTCAATGGGCTTTCTGAATGGGCGAGCGCTGCTTGCACACACACACACACACACACACAAACACATGGGCAGACAGCGACCCAAATAGAGATTGCGTAAATATTTGAAGCTGCTGCCGAAGATAAAGCTCTGCCCCAGCCAGAGGCGTAGCGAGAATATTCGATCCTGGGGGGGATTTAAAATTCGATATGCTTTAATATGTATTATTATTTTATAGTGTTTAATGAAAATATAGTCGTTTAGTACACTGAGCCAAAAATTCCA
Organism: Drosophila tripunctata; assembly: GCA_035047385.1. NCBI lineage: Eukaryota > Metazoa > Arthropoda > Insecta > Diptera > Drosophilidae > Drosophila > Drosophila tripunctata. Next base: position 1,671,071 of record JAWNPS010000210.1, on the reverse strand, counting down.
TTTTAAAATCAAACACGCGACATATTAATTTAATAATTTTCAACTTAGGGGAAAAATAATATTGAAATACATTAAATTAACAATTTCCAATTTTGATTTAATGATTTTTCATATTAATTTTGTAAAATATTTTTAATTCGATAAGAATTCAATATTGTTTTTGAAATGTTTCCATATAAATATGGTGAATATTGTGCAACATTAAATTAAGGTTGTTCTATATTGAAACAAAAATTTTCAACTTTACTAGACTATTGTAAATGTTTCTTATTGAATCAATGTGGTTTTTATTTTAGGTTGTTTTTTATCTGCGTGTAGTGTTAAATTCGACAATTTTTATACCCTCTGAGAGGTATTTTGGGTTTGTGCAAAATTATGTAACAGATCCCATAAAGTATTTATGTATTCTTGATTAGCATCACAAGCCTAGTCGATACAAACAGTTCTCAGAAATAATAAGAGCTACAACATCCGTTTTAGTCAGTATTGACCACATATTTAGTTAGTCTATACAAGGCATAGCCTCAGTGCAGTGCACTAAGCACTGCACACAAGCACCGAAAACGAAAAACATTGTGCGAGCGAGACAGACACACAAATATGTGTGCATTTTAAGTTTTTGTAGCAACTACTCCAATTTGAACTCATATACATACATAATTGGAAACGAAGCTCAGAGGGTATTACACGGTCGGCATTCCCGGCTGAAATTTTCTTTCTTGTTGAACAGTAAAATGTATAAAAATTCGAATCATTAATCATTCGATTTAATGTATCAGTTTCTATAATTGTTTTTCGATACAGTTCATTCGATTTGTCATGGTTTTATGGCATTTAACTATTTAAATGCAACTTTTTTAATGTCAGTATATTATGGGAAACTTTTGTATTTATATTACACATTTTCGATTCTTGAACATATAGTAGTATTATGTGGAATAACGGATTAAAAGTCAAAGGGTACTACACGGTCGGATAGCTCGACTGACTGGTTTTTCATTGTCTTAACATATTTCCCATACCACCTTACATATATAAGATTCGCTAAACATAAACTAATTCACAGTTTGATTGTATTATTTATAAAATGCCCCCCTTCTTTCTAAGGCACTGCTTTGCTTACATAGTACATAAAAGCTGTCAGTTGGCAAAGCTTTGCCAAAGCTGTTAGCTGCTGCACGCCAGCATCCCCAAAAGCTTTTGCCATTGAGATTCTGGCACATTGGCGGCTATTGGAAAGGATACAGAGTGGGTGTACGGTAAAGGAGGGTAACCCCAAACAGCTGTCACAAATTGGTGGTGGACAAAGAGTCATTCAAGCTGCTAACAAACTCACGCCCACATCGCTGATACCAGTTACATACCAGTTACATGCACAATTCAGCTGAATGCTCATTTTTAAACCAATTTATATTTAGGAACTTTGAAAGAGATGCTAAAATCGAACATAACGAGAATTGAGTATTGTGAAGAGGCGTGAAGAGCTTAACAGCTTAACTGCCATCTGCTTTCACTTTCACTCTGTGAGTGTGTGTGTGTGTGTGTGTGAGGAGTGGCAAACGGCGACAACCCTAAATGAGCATTAACACCTCGTGATTCTGAATGAAGCTGCGTTTGGATATTTTGTGGAATGCGCAGGCTCCAAAAGTAAAAATCGCTGAGATTGAGGCAAACACTTAAGCGCACTTGGAGGCTGTGGTGTGCCACTGCCACAACGCCCACCGTCCCATGCCCACCGCCCCATGCCCCCGCTTGCCAATAGCAGCAATTAGAGCAAAACCGAATGCGCGCATACAAATCGCAAAAAATACGATTGCGACACGAACACACAGATGCACGAAGACGACGAGACGACGACACGTTGACGACGATGATGCTAACGAACGGTAGCTGTAACAGTAATCATTCGTTAGCTAGACACGGTAGCCGCTTCACACACAAGTCGTGCAGTGCAGTGCAGTGCAGTCACAGATGCAGATGCAGATGCAGCAGCTGCAAAGCGATGAGATACAGATACATATCTAGTTATAGTAGGACGAGCGGGAAAAACGAAAAGTGAATGAGAAAGCGACATACATATGTATATGCATATATATATTTTGTTGTCGTCGTTGTCGTTGTCGTTGTTGTTGCTGTTGTTGTTTCAGCACATTCGTTTTACTCGTTAAACGTTATTCGTTAGATTTGTTATACGTTGATTCGTGCAACGTCTCAAAGTGTTCATCTTTGTTTTTTGTTGTTGTGTTTTTTTTGTTTATAACGTAAGTTATACGTAAGTTGTGCCTTGAAAACACACACAAAATTTAATACAAAAATAGTGTGATACCGAAATGTATTTTAACTTAACAACTATGTGTCTTAAAGTCTATAAATATACATACATATATAACTGTTTAGCTATTAGCGTGCCACTTTTTTAGAATTTCTGCTGTTTTTTTTTTTGCATTTGCCATAAAAAAAAAATGGGTCAAACACACAAAAGGCTATCTACATATACGTATGTATATGTATGTGTGTGCGAGTGTACGTGTGTCATTGTTGTTATGCGTGCCACATTAACGAGCTGTGTGTGTGTGTGTGAGCATTATGAGACGCCTTCAAAAGACGCTCGGAGGAAATTCACATTTCTTGTTTCGTTTCGAGTATTTCCCTCATAATCGAATTGACACATATTTGCGTTTTTTTTTTTTAGTATTGTTATCAATACTGCAATTTATTTGTGCAAATTACATATGATATTCATGATGTGCTAATGACAAGTCCATATATGTATTCTTCGATTGATGGATTGACTAAGGCAATTTATCGAATCTATAGAGCAGCGAGTATGCAGTACACTTTTTTTTTTTTTGCCTTCTTCTACTGTTTTGCACTCAGATTGTATAAGTTGTATTACCATGCATATGAATTTAATTGTACATATATGTACATACATTTGTATGCAATTATATCTGAGAGCATTTATAATTGCAGCTGTGAGTGGAATACTACATAGATGCTGCATTATCAACGCGTTTTAGCAACGACAATGGCGCATTAGCGACAGCGACGTGTCCTCATCGAAACGGAAGCCGTTCTTTTTTTTGTCTACTTCCTCCAAAGAGTATCTGCATCCGGTGCGAAACTGGAAATGCTAACAGAGACAATGCCAACGAGTTGAGAATTACAGAACTGGAGGAAAATAACAGCGAGCGAACTGTTAACGCTGCCAATATGTTTAATTTAAGGAAACTGGGCCTTTTTTACAGCCTCCTGCTCATATTGCTGAGCGCCCAGTTAACACTAGTACGGTAAGTAATTTACAGCATTTTTATTTGAAATCAATGAGAAACGCTATAGTGAAACTGTTCATAGTCTGTTCTATATGTAATAAGAACAATGTTAGAAGGACATGTCATATCATCATAATTTTTTTTGATGAAACTCCCCTACGTCCATAAGAAACAAAACAAATTGACAATTTGCATGCCTTCTAACTAACGCATTTCTTAACGCATTATTTTTATTACTTCACATACGTTTAGAGACAAACAATATCAAACGATCCTGCAAATTGCATTAATATCGGATTTTAATCAGAAAAGTTATCATATATAGAAAAACGTAAATTTATAGCTGGGGCGCAGCCACAGTACCTATCATTGCACTCTGCTGCAGCGCTCCCATCACACATAACGCAAAACGTTGTGCGAACGGGATAGATATACATTGAAACACGTGTCCATGTTAAGTTCTTGCAGCGCTTACTTCGATTTGAACTAATAAAGTTGGAAATTGAAGTCAGGGGGTTCTACACGGTAGGGTTACATGACTGAACTTTTCTATCTTGTTGTAAATGAGTGCAATACGTCCGTATCAGCTTTACGCGATTTAAAACCAGCATTAAATAGCTTTGAAAGCGGCTTTAATACCTCTTCTTAACAATGCACTTATTAGTAAGCTATTAATCATTTGAGACGTAAGCATTTAAAAACAAGAAAGAAAATGTCAGTCGGGCATGCCGACCGTGTAATACCCTCTGAGCTTCGTTTCCAATTATTTGAGTTCAAATTGCATAAGCTGCTGCAAGAACTTAACATGCACACATATTTGTGTGCTGTCTCGCTCGCACGTTTTTCGTTGTATTTCGTTTTCGTTGCTTGTGTGCACAGCTCAGTGCAATGCACGTGGCTATGCCTTGCTTGAATGCAACGATTTTCGTTGCTTGAGAAACTTTTTTATTTATAATCCGATTTTGATGAAATTTTCACAATCGTTTGATATTATTTGTCTGCAAGTATATGCCAAGTTACAAAACTATACGTTAAGAGGTAAGAGGTGAGCCAGCAGCAGGCAAATTTACAACGTAATTGTGATTTTGGTGGGCGAAGGAGGCGTGGCATCCAAAATTTTGATGGCTTTGTCTTTATATTGCATTCAGCAACCTGCATGCCAAAATTGGTGGTCCTAGGTGCCATAGTTACCGAGATATTCGCAAAAAACCTGTATTATATACTTTATGGGGTCTGCCACGCCTCCTTCTGCCTGTTACATACAAATCGCCTCTGACAAACCCATTATACCCCTCAGAGGGTATAAAAATGAAAAACTAATGATGACATAATATCTTAATAGCGATTTTCTAATCAAATGAATACTTTTCCATTTGATTTTCAACAGATGCAAGCGAAAAGAAATGCTCGCTGGCCGCCTGGAGAATGTTACGCAGACGATCTCAAAAATACTGCAAGGATATGATATACGGTTGCGTCCCAATTTTGGGGGCGAGCCATTACACGTGGGCATGGATTTGACAATAGCAAGTTTTGATGCGATCTCAGAAGTAAATATGGTAAGTTCAATGCAGTTTTTAGCAGAGATTTGGGATATATATTTTTGCCAAACTGTTTTTTTTTTTTTTAGGACTATACAATAACAATGTACTTGAATCAGTATTGGCGCGATGAGCGCCTGGCTTTCAACATCTACGGACCGTATTATGATTCCGACGCCGATGACGATGGAGTCAACGATGTGCTGACGCTATCAGGCGATTTTGCCGAGAAGATCTGGGTGCCAGATACATTCTTTGCCAACGACAAGAACAGGTTAATACTCCATATACTTTTTTCATATACGAATACAAATAATATACTTGATTTTGTTAACATTTGTCTTACTGATAGCTTCCTACATGACGTCACTGAGCGCAATAAGCTGGTACGTCTCGGCGGTGACGGAGCCGTCACCTATGGCATGAGGTTCACCACAACACTCGCCTGCATGATGGATTTGCACTATTACCCACTGGATTCCCAGAACTGTACCGTCGAAATCGAGAGTTGTAAGTTTAATAGATAACAAGAAAGAAAATTTCAGTCGGGCATGCCGACCGTGTAATACCCTCTGAGCTTCGTTTCCAATTAAATAAGTTTAATTTGCAGTAACCGCTACAATGACACAACATGCATACGTATTTGTATGTCTGTCTCGCTCGCACAACGTTTTTCGTAGCAGAGCTCAGTGCATTGCAAGTGGCTGTGGATTACACAGTTTAAAAATTTGTTAGCTTTCTCGGTTTTAATCCGATCTTGCTGTAATTTTTAGGATCATTTGATATTGTTTTTCTCCAAACGCTATACGCTATATGTTTAGAAACACCTGAGTTAAAGGCCTGCAAACTTTCAATTTTTCAAATATTTCTTATGGGCGAAGGGGGCGAGACATCCAAAAAATTTTAATGACATTAACTTTATATTGCATCTAGTAACCTGCATTCCAAAATTGGTGCTCGCAGGTGTAATAGTTTCTGAGATATTCTCGAAAAACATGTATTCTTCTTTTCGAGCTATGTCTGGTTTTTCAATTATTGTAGACGAATTGATTCTTATATTGACTGACTAAACGTGTGGTCGATACTGATAAAAACGGATATTGCAGCTCTTACCATCTCTGAGATCTCATTCTTCATACGGTCAGACAGACGGATATGGAGACGATTATGGAGTCAGCCACGCCGCATTCTGCCTTTTACATACTTATAACAAACCCAATATACTCCTCAGAGGACATCAAAATTAGAAATGGCTTTAGCGGACCTTTATTCAACATGGTTGCATCTGAAGATATTAGATTGAATAGATTATCTGATATTTAACTTCCTAAATTTTAATTTAAAGCCTCTTGCTAATAATTTAACCTCCGTGTAGGCGTAAACAGTTTTAAAAATTTATTATTGTTTCCATTGCAGATGGTTACACGGTTAGCGATGTTGTCATGTACTGGAAACCGACGGCAGTACGAGGCGTGGAGGACGCCGAACTGCCACAATTTACGATTATTGGATATGAGACGAACGATCGAAAGGAACGACTTGCCACTGGGGTCTATCAGCGTCTGTCTCTCTCATTCAAATTGCAACGCAATATTGGATACTTTGTGTTCCAGACCTATTTGCCCAGCATACTGATTGTGATGCTGTCGTGGGTCTCATTTTGGATTAATCATGAGGCGACAAGTGCTCGGGTTGCACTCGGCATTACCACAGTGCTAACGATGACCACAATTAGTACGGGTGTTAGGAGCTCATTGCCACGTATTTCCTATGTGAAAGCAATTGATATCTATTTGGTAATGTGCTTTGTGTTCGTCTTTGCGGCTCTCCTCGAATACGCTGCAGTCAATTATACATATTGGGGCAAACGGGCCAAGAAGAAGATTAAAAAACTAAAGGATTGTGATCGACATAAAATAGGTAAGTTCTATAAATTTATGAACAAATTTCTATATTAATAACTTTGAAAAAAATCGCTGAAATTTTATGGGTTATGGGTATTGAAACCAGGTGGACATTACTATTCTTAATACAAACTCGTTATTTATTATGAATAGTCTCTTTATCAATAAAAATAGGAACCTTTGATTACACAGAGGACTATAAATATTTTAAAATATATTATTAATATATTTTAAAAATTTCTATTATCTATTATCTAGTTGTTGAAAATATACAGTCTCTTTAAATTCAAAAAATGTATGAATCTTTTCAAACGGTATTAAAAAACTTCGTGTTTTTTGTCCTTTATGCTATTTAAGTAATCTTAATGAATCTATTTGCTTAATTTTTATGTGGCAGGTAAACTGGAAAAGTCCGAAACGTGTTCAACCACAGAAGACATTATTGAGCTGCAGGACGTACGCATGAGTCCTATACCTTCGTTGCGCAAAGGTAACTACAATGTGACCCTCGGCTCCATTGGCACCGAGACCATGGATTTGGCCAAATTTCCGCCAAGTTTTCGCATTACCCGCAACTATGGCACTGGTCGCAGCCAGCTGCGACATCGCGGTCAAAGGGGTAAGTTAAGATTGCATTTTGCCATGGATATGTTTTAATGTGGTTTCTTTTATTTTCTAATAGCAGGAATCTCAGCGCGTCCACGCATGATGCATGCCATTAAGAAGAGCGCCTCGGCGATTAGGGCGACATTGCCAAAGATCAAGGATGTCAATATTATCGATAAATATTCGCGCATGATATTCCCGATAAGTTTTTGTGCTTTCAATCTTGGCTATTGGATCTTCTACGTACTGGAATAGTTTGACATAGAATGCATAGTCATTTCCCATACCACTCTCTAACTCTCTCTCTCTCTCTTTCTCTCTCACTCTCTAAAATCTTTCTTTATCTATAACTGTCTGTCTCTGTCTCTGTTCCTGTCTGCCTTTAACTTTCTGTTTCTAAATTATGGCCTAAACCTTAACCTGCTGCCCTCCCACTGATGAACTATGATATACATTATAATGACATTTGACCAATTTATATAAATGATAAACCCGCAACATACATACACCTACATATACATATACATATACATATACATATAGAAATATACATATACATATACACATATAGTTAAGTATACTATTCAGATATATAGAAAAAAATTCACAGTAAATGTGTTAACAATAATTTCAAAATTACTAAGTTAACAGTTATCCGATTAACAGATTAACGAGATTTTCGGGCCAAAAATTCTTGGAAAACAAATACAGGAGGAATTGCTGTGCATTTTGGCAAAAATATTGTGTGACAGAAGCAGCAGCCTAATCTCAGACATTAACTAAGTAATATCCCACTAATAAGTGATTGCTGCAAATGTCTACACAATATTTTTCACTCTCGTTCTATCAATGTGTTACGAGTCGTCACAATCTCTCATTACACACACACACACACACACACACACGTCATTTACTGTATATTTCTTAAAAATGTTATTAAAAATGGTTTACATATTTTATGCAAATTTGTACATTTATTTGAAAGTATGATTGATAAAGCGAATTAGCGAGATGATTAAATGTAGCTAATTTTACTCGCTGCTTAAGATGTTTTTAAACTAAATTTCCAGATGGTAAGTATTGGCACATGCAGGTTGGAATTTGTAAACAGAAAGGTTTTTTTTGGCTGATAATTTATATCAAATAAAATTTGCTTATAATTGAACACAAATAATAATGTTTGAGTTTAGTTAAAATATGTAGTTCAGTAACGAGAAAAGTTGTTTGTACTAGGAACAGATCTTCGAACGGTTGTTTGGATGGCAGTTAGTACATGATATAGTAATTTGATTTCGACTAAATTCAGACTGTAAATATAATACAGGTAATTACATTTTGTGTGAATTTGATTGAGGCTCAAATTACTAAGTGACCATGATGCTATGAATTCTGTATAAAGTTTCGATGCTTTGTTGCATGGCTATATCGACTCGACTGCTGATAACGATCAAGCATATATATCCTATAAATGCTTTATGGGATCTGGCATGTCGCCATCATGGCGTTACAACTATCGAAGCATACTAAATGTCCGACTCAAGAGTAAGTGTGGTATGAGGTAGTTGAGGTGTTTTGTTTATAATCGTTTCTATGCCAACTATATAGTTCATATGGCCTACTTCTACCTACTTAAACTAGAATAAATTGCTCAATAAACAATGTGTTTAATGTTTTCTATGACTTTTTTTTCAATACCATACCATTTTGATTGCTTTTCCATTTGAGTGTTTTAAACATAATAAGTACCCAAAGCAATTGTATAATAACAGTTTACATATTTATTTAGCCAAAGCCAATAATGCAACTTGTTCATAACATTTTTTTGGTTGAGTTGAAAAGCGCAAGTGAAATTTGGAATGAACCAGATTAGCGTTATTTGAGTGCAAGAAACAAGATTACAAGTTTACTTAGGATTAGAATAGTATTTAGAGAGATGTGTATAACATTGTTGTAAAGCTACATTGTGGTTAAGCCTTAATCATGGACCAGGAGAACTCCTTCTTGTACATTCCGTATGCCAGCCAGTAGAGTAGATTGAACAGGGCGAAGGTCATGGGAAAAGCGACACGTGCCACACGATCAATCAACGATATGCTGTTCACATAACCGGCTGCACTTCGTCCCTGCTCACTCTTCTCGGCTGCAGCGTCCCTTTCCCGCTGCCTGCGAAATTTCACATCGCCCTTGAGACAGAGCCACATTTGATGCATTCGGGAAACGACAGGAGGTTCGGTTTGTGTCGTCCGTTCCATGGTGGAGGCATGCGAGGAGAGTTTCGGAAAGATCTGCGGGGGATTCTGTTGTTGGTTCTGTCAAAGAAACAAGCATATGGAAGGCCAGAGTATTAGAGGACATCGTAATTCATGGGGTTAAAAGTGTTTACTTACATTGTAAATGGGGCAGCTGAAGGTGTTGCGCTTGGGAAAACCTCCAACCCCATTCAGTTCCGGGGGCAGCGGCAACTCGCAATGGAGGGCATCGTGGTCGGCAAAGGCAAATACATCACTTTCGGAATTTGCCGGTTCACTGTCATCGCTGGCCTCGGCAGCATCGGCAATTTCGCCCGCTGTGAAGCCCAAGGATCCGATATCCTCCCACTCATCGTCCATGCGGGGAAACTCGCCGCTGCCCAACTTGGTGAAGTAATGCACTCCGGCAAACTCCAGTAGGGTGGCAATGCAATACAGAAAGCTCATCAGCAGAAACCAGTCGAGGGCAGTGGCATATTTAACCTTTGGCAAATCAGTGCGAGAATCCAAACTGATGGTCGACAGGGTCAATACTGCAGTTACACACAGACCAACACGGTCGCTGGTTGCCTCGCGGTGTATCCAGAATGAAACCCATGACAGCACTACAATCAATATACAAGGCACATAGACCTGTTGTGGCACAGAAAAACAGCAAGAGGTAGTGAAAGATATACACTGGTAAGAAAAATGTGGGCTTCTTCAAATTGTACACTTGAACGTACGAAGTACGAAGTTGTCTATTGGGTTTGTCCGAGGCAGTTTGTGCAAATCGTGATAAACGATTTCACAATTCCGATAACTCGAAAAGTATAGAAGATATCTGAACGAAATTCACACAGTATGTGCAGGGTACCACTTAATATATCCTGACCAACTTTGGTTTGGATGGGACAACTATATCACATAGCTCTCATATAAGTAATCTATCAATCATCAGAGCCAAGTTATGTCTTCAGTATGAGAAACTGTTTCAGTATCCAACCCAAACTTACACAGTAGGTGCAAAATATTTTTATGATTTTACATTAGAATACGCTGCAGTATCTCACATTCGGCATGCTCGACTGCAGCCGTTCCAACTAGTTTTAATTTGTAAAATTTTCACAAAAATAAAAAGCTGTTTAAACTGATTATAAAAATTGTTTTCTTAAATGAAATTCATAGTTTTTCCAATGCCCTTTTAACGCTAATTTGACTATAACATTGTAAAAATGTTTAAAAAAAAGTTCTAGCTTTGAAGAATATAAACTATTTTTAAAAAAAATTAAATACCTTGAAACATAAATCTTAATTTAAACGTTTTTAAATGACGTTAAAATATTAAAAATCGTGTAAATCGAAATTTGATATTCATATTATAGTATTTGTATCAGTGTACTGCTTACTTGTATGAGAAAGTAGCCGGTGTGACGCTTCAGATTGAATGCAACGTGCAACACGGAGAAATCGCCCTCGCGGCGTGTCGATGTGAAATTGCGATGCATCATGCTGATTAGATCGAACTGGTTAAGTGTCATGCCGGGTACAAAGGACACGGCATCATCGTGATTCTGCCACTCGTAGACCAGCTGTTGGTTCGTGTATCCATCTGCAAAATGTGACAATGTGGCAATTAGCAACGTGCCACATGCAACACCAACATACAACACACAACACCTACAGCTGCCAATGACAAGAGGACACGACTGTCGATCCATTGGAAAGTTCTTGAGCTCCATGGGACACGTTGCCTTAATAGTCAAACTGAAAGGAGAAACAAGTGAGAAATCTTTAGTTGGAGTTACATATATGAAATGAGCTGTATCTAGTAAAATATGTAGAACTTATTAAAGTCTAACTTGCAAAACTATTGTTTTGATTGTTCTGAAATTTGTTTTTGATGCGATTTTATCGAACCGATGATGATTTTCAATGGAGTCGTATTACTGTACGAGCTTGAGTCTACGAATTACTACAAAATACAGCTGTTTACTAGCTAAATGTGTCCAAAAAGTTATAAAAATTAACTTAAAAGACATTTGCAAAACAATTGAAATCAATAACTTTCATCAGCTCACGCGTTTAAGGTTCCAGGCGCAGTGACGTCATCACATTTGATGATGCAGAGATGCCTTCCAGCAAATACTTACAAATATTTTCGCAAAGCCAATAGAACCTATATAGAAATATAAGTGTTACAATTTAGGATTACCGCATTGAGTAGAGAATGCCGCCATCCTGGTCGAGTCTCAGCAGTTTGTTGGGCACTGTAATTGTGTGGATGTGCGAGTGTTTGCCATTATAGAAGTATGTGTCCGGTCGCCAGATCTTGTCCAGCATTTTGATGCTCAGCGATAGACTCTTGATGGGTCCTTGGAAGCTCAAGCGCTTGTCTCGCCAATATTGCCGAAAATAGCAATCCATGGAGTAGTCCATATCCAGTTCCGAGACTGGACCCATACTGCGAATAAGTATATTTGTACGAACCACTGTCGGTAGACCCTGGCCATGTGTGGGTAACTGTGATTGTTCGTAACGCTTTAATAGATTCTCCAGTATACTCGATATGTTGCGGCTCAACATATCTGCCGATGCAGTACGTCGACCTTGTCCAACTGTTCCAAACACTTTTGTCTCATTCACATAGCGTCGAGTGAGGCGACTCTTTGTCATTCCATCGACTCCCTTAATGCTAGTCTGTTCACTCGATGTGGCCCGAAAGGATTCGTAGATGCGACTAGCCTTGAACTCGCTCGTTATTGTCGGCATTTTTGGCGTTGTGAATGGCATTTCCGTTTCCGGTGTGGCCACTGTACTGTGTGGTACACACTCACCCCAGTGCCGGTCAAGTGTGCAGATGTAAGTCAAGAAGCTGTCAAGCAATTTGTTTAATATGAGTACTCATTTCCCCATTTGCCCATTCACATTCACTCTGACATGGCTACATAAACTCAACGAAATAAATCACAATGAAGAAATTTCTGTAGGCTAGGAATATACATATATAATTTAAGGGGTGGGAAGAAGTCTGTTACCATTATCAACACTTTGCAAACTTTGAATTACGATAGCTTTGATCCCACAGAATGTTCTACAATTTCTTTTAAAATTTTTTTAAAAACCTTTTTCCAAAACAATTTTTTTTTCTTGTTCCCAATAACTATTCTTATAGGTTATATATATATATGTATTTATTGTATGGGGCTGATTTCGATCGAAATAATATGAAACTAAGAATACAACTTTTCGTTTTAGGAACCGATATATATGTAACATATTTGGTAAAAGCTAAGTGTTCTGGCTTAAGTTAAAAATTGTACACCAAGCTATAGACGATTATTATTTAACATATCAAAAGATCTGAATGTTAACAAAGTGGCAGCTATATGTTATATGAATTAATGGAATTTGTTCGGGACTGATCTAGCTCATATTGTTTTTGAGATCTACTGTCGGATACAGACTGATCTATAATATACATATAACATATTCTTGGGCTTAGAGATGCCTAATTCTGCTTGCTACGCACAAAATTTTCCTGATAAACCTTATCTATAGACCGCAGTACTACTTATAACTTGTAACAAGACTAAATTTAAGATGCTAAGATATGTTAAAATTTTAGCATCGTATCTCTTAACGTTTGCGATTCGCGATTATCAGTTAGACAACCAAACATTTTATAGTGTATGTATAAATTTATAGATACCATAGCCATATCTGAATCAGGTACTAGGTACAGTCAAAACCCACAAGCTCGATGAATACCATTTATACAATTTGCCTCTTGGCGTGGAGGGGAGAATTCATATTATTTTTTGGACCATTGTTTCTGGCGTGAAATGAATTTAGTAATTAAACACTTGAGCTGAAATTTGTATGGCATAGTGAAATGAAATTTAGATTGCAACCATTTCTCACAACATTGGTTATTGTTGCAAATGTAGGTGAGTGTGTTTTGTTGCATTTTAATGTTTTCTTCAATGCGTCTTAAAGTAAATTATAGATTTTTTTTTTTTTAATTTAATTAAAAACTGTTTTTTGTCCGTTATTTGTTAAGTGTTACGTAATGTGGCTCTTTGCTAATATAACCTTCCTGCCGAGTGTGAATAATTGTGACATTCGGGAACAAAAGGCTGTCGCCATGTGGCATGCGGCATGCAGCATGCAGCCTGCAGCATGTGGTATGTGGTACATGGCAACATGTAGAAACAACGCAAAAAGCACAAATAAACGACGTTTTTCCGGAAAACAAAAGAATGCTTTGGATAATTTCTACCCTATGTCCATGAATTTAAGTGAGTGCGTAAGTGTGAGTTTTAGTATGTGAGTACGTACATACACGCTCATACACACATATGTTAAGTGTGTACATTTAAATACTTAACATTTTCAAAAAAGTTTCAGAAATTTTACAGAGCATTAGAAAGTTATGTATACGAAGTGTTACTTGCGTTTTTAGGTCTGTAAAGTCAATATAGGCATTAATTATTTAACAGAATTGCAGATTACTTTTATCCATATGTAAAAAAAAAACTATGAATATTATTATTTGTGTATTTTAAAATATTGAAATAGTTTTTGGCAGAAAAATGTGAAGAAATGGAAAAAAAACTATAATAAATATATCCTTAAAAGGAGCTTAACAATTTATTCATTTGATTTTTTCGGCAATTCTAACTGTTATATAAACTTTTATTTGAACAAAAGGTCTGAGGTAATATATGTCTGAAGAAAACATATGTACTTATGTATATATATATGAATGCATGATATAAATTTGAATTGTAATTTGTGTTAAGTACAAAGTCAGACAAGATTTAAGAACAGGATATATATTTTCATACTGTGTTTTACAACGTACGTACTATGTATAGTATGTGAATTTTGTTTTGATCGAAATATTTTTGAATTGTAATATATACAAATATTAATAAATATGACGAAAAAGTTTATTTCAATGTTAACTACATTATAAAAATAGTAAGAATTCAGTCGAGAATCCCCACTGTGTAATACCCTCAGAGTTTTAATTCCAATTATATGAGTTCAAGTTTTAGTAAACTCGCCTGAAAGTAACTATTTTTGTTGTATGACCAACTTTTTTAATTATTGTCCGATTTTAATGCAATTTTCAGGATCGTTTGATATTCTTTGTTCCTTGGCTAGCGATAAGTTACCAAACTATACGGTTAGGATTACGTGAGCTGGAAGCATGCAAAGTTTCCCTTATTTTGGGCGACGGAGGCGTGGAATCAAATAATATTGATGGCAATATATTTATATTGCTTCTAGCAACCCCGTTCCAAAATTGGGGTTCCTAGGTTATATATCAAGAATATATATCTCTTATGGGGTCTGCCACGCCTCCTTCTGCCTGTTATATACTTTATACCCCTTGGAGGGTATAAAAAAGTACAGTATCATTTATATTAAAATGTCTTTCTGAAAGCTGGATTCTAAAACGTATGCCGTGAGCAGTGGGTTGAAATCTTTTCGAAAGTTTTAAGAGCACTTCTATAGGGAGAGTAGTGCAGAGAAGTGCTTAATGGATAACCGTTTTGGGGCTTGCCACTCTGCAACGCGCGTGTTGTTTACTAGCCGTGGGGCTGTTGCCTTAGTTTTAGTTTCAGTTTTAGTTTCAGTTTCGCTCGTTTTTGAACTGAACGTTAAAATATGGTAGAAGCACAGTGTTGAGTGTTCACGACCTTGCCACACGACCGCTGTCAATGTTGTGTTGTTGTTGTTGCTGTTGTTGCTGCTGTGGGGCAATCTAAGCATTTATGCGTGGGGAGGAGTCTGCAAAAATTTGCTGTGACATGTTGCAACAAGGCTGCTGCAGCCTGTCGATGCTGTCATGTGTCCGCCTCAGGCTAGACCTATGCAACTGTGCGGGGAATCCCCACTTCCCATCTTTTCCATACCAAATTCCTTGCATCCTTTTTGTGCATGTGTTGACTTTTAATTACATCCTTTGATTTTGTCTAGCGATATTTGAAATGTTCCCCTTGTCTTGCCAAAACTATGTAAAGTTTCTTAAAGTCAGTCAAGTCGTGTCAAGTTACCACTGAGCATACTACACATGTACGAGTACTAGACTTGTTTTGTAGGACAGTGTATCGGGGCTGTCGACTTGGCAGTTTTAACGTGACAAAAAAATTGCATCATTTGCAAAATAATGCGACACGTTTGTGTATTGTGTGCATACACACTTAAGCCCCCGCACACCCCGCACACCCCGCACACCCCGCACACCCCGCACCTCTGCAAACATACCTCACACACAACACTATGTTTAGTAATAGCTTTGGTAAGTACTTGGATTCAGTCGTAGCCTAAATTTTGAGTTCAGTTTTATAGACTGAAGTTCCCATACGAAATCTTGTCTAATTGAGGCAGGCAATCAACTTAAGTTTTCGATTTTCCCCTCAGTGTAGATGATTCCATTGGCAAGACACTTGACCGCGTCTGACAGTTGTGCAGCTATTGGCAAATGTGCTTTAAGCCAAGCTAAGCATATTGAACGTTCGACTGGCCTAATAGGCACTGCGGTAACTACACAGCACACAAAAAGAGAACTAACTAAAATGTTAGCCTAAAAAATCATCGAATTGAATTTGAAAACTTAAAGAAATTGTAATATTTATTATGATTAAAGTGAAATATTCGGCTCATTTTAAAGTAAAATGTTACTTGTTTCTCTAACCAACTGATAGTTTTTTCAGTGTAGCAATCTGGAGTGAGGGGATAAGCGATAAAGGCGGTTTGTTGGGGGAGTGGCACTTACCAAGTCAAAACTCGCAGTGTTCGCTGAAACAAGATCATTATCAAACCCTTTTTTTTTTTTTTAAAGCGCACAAATCGAATTCAAATTCAAGTTTGATTTTTTTTTTATATTTTTTGGTTTTTTTTTTTCAGTTCTGAGATACACCTTTGGCTATTACGTACTGAACTCAATCCATCACTTAGCGGTAATGGCCAACAAAAAAAAAGACAAAAAAATGTTTGGGGGAAAACAGTTGCGTTGCGCTGCAGTTGTTACACGCTTGGCGTCTAAATCCTGACAAGGCGGCTGAGACAAGCCTAAGTCGGTTTCTGGGGTCTAACGGTACTCTAACGCTTCGACGCCCCGATGTCCCGACGCCCCCTATGAATCTGGCATGCGCAAAGCAAATCCATCAAGCTACTCGATATGCATGTGTGAGTGTGTGTGTATATGTGTATGTGTATGTGTGTGTGTGTGTGTGTGTGTGTGTGTGTGTGTGTGTGTGGGGATGTCTGGTCATTACCTGCATTTACAGTTTCATTTATTATAAACATGGCCCCGGCACAGATCTCATCCAATCATTTTCGGCTTGCAACGCATTCCAAAGGTACAAGATACAAAAGTATCTTTTTGACGCACTGGCCAAGCACTTAGTAATAATTTCAGAAAACACTTTCTATCTACCCATTGCTTATTTATAACCAATTTTAATTATGTATTATAATTGTTTAAAGTACTGTCATGTCGTTCAGCATGTGTAGCAATTATTTAGATTTCTTATGCCTAAATTAGAGCTCGTACCATCTCTGAGATCTGCTCGTTCATGGCTAAGTATATGGATCTTGACCTGTATTACTGATCAAGACTGTATATAAGTCTTATGAACTCTGTCACACCTTCTTCTGCCTATCACATACTTTGAACAAACCCAATCTACAATTTGCGAATATGCCGCAAATATTTTATGGTCAACCCTAAAAGCATGCAATATTTTTCGACAGCATCAATTCATAATCACTTAAGGTACAAATTTTCAATTCCATATATAGAATTCTTATAGGAATTTGGAAATTTAAAAAAAGTACTTAGCTAAATGTGCTCCTTTCAATTTGCATTTCGCTTACTTTAATGTTCGCAATTTTGCTGACAAATTTCATATGGCCTCGGTGGCGCAGTAGGCAGCGCGTAAGTCTCATAATCTTAAGGTCGTGAGTTCGAGCCTCACCCGGGGCATGTAAATTTTTTGTACATTTTTTATTTTTTTTTATTATTATTAAAAGATTTAATGGTTTTCAGTTTAAAATAGGTTGTTTAATTTATTGTTAATAGTCTTATATTTTTTCCTTTAACATATATACACATTTTCAATTTTAATATATCGAAATGATGACTTTGTTAAGTGTTTCTGTTCTTTTCTTAGTGGTTCCATAGTCCAGGTCCTGGACTTCAAATAATATCCAGAGTGGATTGTAGCTTACAATTTGTCTGTTTATTTGATGACATTTGTATGTTTACTAATTAAAACGAATAAAACAATTTGTTCTTTTTTTCATTTGCATAACAAATTCAATTAAATCTCATTTTATTTCAGTTTTGTTTTTTGTATTTTTTAGTTTTTTACAATTTATTAAGCTAAAGTGTGAAAAAATTTCGCTTTTAATTTAATATATATTATTTTGTTTTTCATTCTTTTTTTTTTTGGTTTTGTTTTGTTTACATTACAATATTTTTGTTTGCTCTTTTAAAGTTGGATTTCATTAATATTATTATTAATTCTTGTTGTTTTGTTTTTGGTTTTTCGTTTTATAAATTATACATGAATGTAAATTATGCAACTTGTTGAGAACTAAAAAAGCGTTAATTATTTATATATAATGAAAATAAAAATGATTTACTTTGGTTTTTGTTTTAGTTTATTTCAGCGCTCTTAGGGCATCATAATTTTTGTATGTTCAGTTTTTCATTCATAATTTACCATTTATCATTTATCATTTATTATTTTTCATTTGCAATGCGGTTTAAGTATAATTAATTCATATTTTTACATTTAGATGTTATTGTGCAGTTGTTGTTGTTGTTTGTTTGAGTACTTGTTGTTGTTTACATTGAAGTTTAGTTAATTATTATTTTGGTTTTTGCGTAACAAACTAGTTCAGGCGTCTTTGTATCTTTTGTTTTTTTTTTCTTTATTTTTGTTTTTTAAATATAATATATACATATATATGTATGTGTGTGTATATATATATGTATATATATATATATATATATACTTTTATAAAAACAATTTGTGTTTGTGTTGTTGTTGTTCATGTGATTGTTGTGTATTTTGTCATTAATAAAAATTAATACATACAAAATTGTTGCCGCACTGCATTTGTTAAATATTTGATATCGTATATGTATATACACATTATATTATATATATATATATATATATATAAATATATATATCTATATATACACACAATATATATATATATATATGTATATATATAAATATATATATGTATATTTATGTTACTCTTTTTGTTTCTTTTGTAGTTGTATTATCAAAAATGGCGCTCAAACTTAATAATCTTGTAGTTTACGAGTATTATCAAAAAAAAATCGATAACAATAGTTTTCCTCTGGTTTCTCCTTTTTTCATATTATGCATTACATTTAGATGTAAGTACGACAGCTTCATTTATTTATTAAATTTTCAAATTTTATATTTTTTTGGTTGCATATAATATTCTATAAGAATTTTACTAATAGAAGTAATGCTCATGAGAGAAACTATAATAAATAGAAAAACAATAAACTACTAGAATAAAATGCAGTGACGTTACCCAGTGGCAAATGGAACAGATATCAGTACCCTTAATTTAATAACCTGCTCGGCTAATTTCCGAGATCCCTCATTCGCTTCTACATTGGCGTGGCCTTGAAATGCTTTACTGAAAAGTCAGGCTCAAACTCAATATTTTTCCCTTAAACATTTTTACTGAATCATTCAGGCATTCGGGCATGAATATAGTACTGCAAAGTCAGGCAATGTCTCAAACGAAAATGTGAATGGCTCCCTGACATTACTGTAGGGTAATTCAGAAGAGTAACGAGTTTCCGTACTGCAGGCACATTTTCCACTGGGTAGTCGTGTGTGTGTGTGTGTGTGTGTCTGTATTTGTGTGTGTGTGTATGTGTGTGTGTTATTTTCTTCTGACAAGCAAATGCACAACACATAATCTGTACTGTTATACTGCTACATAAATACCTCATACATTGTATTATTTTATATATACAGTCGATTTATTTAGTAAAAAAGTGGCGGGTGTCATACATACATACAATTCTTTGTTCGTTTTTTTACGATTTTCTCTGTTTTTGTTTTTTTTTTTTTGTAATATTTTTGTTTCTGTATTTTGTTTTTAGCTGCAAATACTATTATATAAATATATGTATAACAGTATAACAAATTTTGGTTGGGCTTGTACAGTCATCTGAACCACTAATCATTTGTAGCCGGGGAAGTTGCTATCAAATCGAGTTGCTCAAAACACTGCGCTCCATTAACGGAGTTACTGGGGATATATCGGTTTAGAAGATGTGAAAATTATGCAACATATATATACATATATATACATATATATATAAACATATATGTATGCGGGCGACAAAAAATTAACTGTGAAACTATAGAAAACAAATAGTGTTTGAAACGCGTTGACTTCTCTTTACGATTCTCAAAACGTTTAAGCTAAGCGCGATATCTATCTATAGGTTATGCCTGTGACCTTTTTGGATGGAGTATGTTTTGTTTGTATCTGTGTCTGTATCTGTATCTGTATGTGTCTATGTGTCTATGTGTCCGTATGTCCGTGTTTGTCTTGTGCTCAAGCGAGAGAAATTATTTTGGTGTCGAATAGAGTATAGAGTCAGACAGCTAGGCAGATGTAGGCATATGGCAGGCATATATAAAGTCTTTACAAAGACATCAGTTGTTTCTCACTAATTTATTTTATTTACCTCTTTGTTGTTTTTTAATTTTTTTTATTTTTTGTTTGTTGCTTAAATTGCATTTTGTATATAAAAAAAAATATGCTAACGGTGCCTGTGACTCTCTTTATTCATATATATATATATATATATATATTTTTTTTATATATATATTTGTTTTTTTTTTTCCTTTCTATTTTTTGTGTTTAGAAAATAATTTCATATGTATATTTAAATTATTATTTTTTCTTTTGCTTGCTTTTGTTCTCGTGTATAATAATGTATAAATATAAATACATTTTTCTTATTGTTTGTCGTTTGTTTAAATATATATGTATATATTTTAATATATATATTTATTTTTACAAGCATTTTTTTGTGGCGTTATTTGCATTTCCATTTCCATTTTATCCAATTTTCTTCGGTTTTTCATAAACTGTCCGTTGTTGCTGCTAGGAAGTGTGTGTGTGTGTGTGCGTGTGGGTGTATCTGAGTGTCTGTGTGTTTCAGTTTTCGTTCCGTTCCTTGACATTTTCTGTAAGTGTTTTTTCTATTTTTTGTTAAATTTTATTTGCATTTTTCAGTCTGTTTGTGCTTGTTTTCTCTGGATTTCCCTTATGCTTTTAATTGCATTTTATAATTCCCAATTTACTCTATTGTATTGGTATGGTTCTCGTTTCGCTCAGTGCACTTGGATGTCAACTTTCACATTGGTTGCGTGTTTCCCTTTGGATGTCCTTTTGGTTTCTTTGTCTACACTTGCTTGCAATCTGGGATTGGCTTTAATTAATTTATTCATTAGGATATTTTTTCTCAGCATCGCTTTGTATGTACGTTTGTGTGTGTGTGTGTGTGTGTGTGTGTGTGTCTGTCTGTCTGTATGTGTGTGTTTGAGCAACTGAGGAATATATTTGTAACAAAAATGTAACAAAAAGTTTTAAAGTAAAAAACAAAAAATGTGTTAATGTAAAATTTTTATATATAGAATATCTAGTAGCAATTGTTTTTGTTTTACTTTTAATATTAATATTATTTTGCTTAGCTATGCATAATAACTGGCTGCATTACATTTAAATATTTGTTTTTTTTTTTACAGTTCGATTTTTATAATTTTCATATAATTTCTTTGAATTAATTTGCTATGCTTCGTTTGATTTTCATTCTTAAAGTTTTTATTTCTTTTTTTTTTCTTTTTAATGTAATTAACTAGACTTATGTAATATATTACAAATGTAAATGTACGAGTATAAAGCTAAAGTTGTTGTTCATTTAATTATCTTCATTTGTTTATATTTTTTTTTTACTTTTTTGGTTTTTGTTTTTCTATAGTGATTTGACAAAAAAGCATTTATTTTGAATTAACTAATATAATATTCCACGCTTTGATTTAAGTGTACCTAAAAAAATTGTTATTGTTTATTTTTGTTTTGTTTAATTTATTTTTTTTTTATAGTTTTCTGTCATGTTATAATATTTTTTTTTTTTTGTGTTATTTTATTTGTTTCCTGTTTAAGAGTTGCTTGCGCCTGTTCGCATACTTTACGCCTGCACTGTGTGTACGGCTCTGTGTGTGTTGTCTGTGAAGCTGTGTGACTGAAGTGTTATACAAGTGAGCTTGGGTCTGTGTCTCGTCTGCCAGTGTTCGAATGGTGTACACAGTTAGCAGGTACACAGTGCAGGCGCTAAATATTAGTCACACTACGCATACAGGCATTACTATGTATTTATCTAAGTTAATGCAGATGGTTTTTATTGCTCTAGATTTATAATAAATTTATTTGTATTATTGTTGTTTTTTTTTTCTTTTGGTTTTGTTGTTTATTTGTTTTTGTTGCGTTGTGACCTCATTCAGCAGCACAAAATATGCAATAAGTATTTTATTATAAATAGTTGTTCAGTTTTAGGCATACTATATATATATATATATATATATATGCAAATATATACATATGTGAGTATGTATATATTTATATATATATATATATATGTATATATATTTGTATCTTTTTTTTTAATTTAAATTTATTCTCATCTAATGGCAATGATGCGCGTGTTGCTTCGAACGTAACCTCGGCACAAAAAATATTTATGCTAAAATATGAAATACTTTTTTATTACGATAGGTTTTTGTATTTTTTTTCTTTGTTTTTCTCGCGTCTTATTTGATTATTATTTATTCAAGTATTAGTATGTCATATGCATTTAATACTAAAACTTTGTTATTTATGATTATTATTGTGGTATTAGTCGTAAGTATTATTATTGTAATTTTACAATTGTTTTTATAAGTTTTCATCTTTGCTTAATTTTGTTTTTTCTTTTTTTTTTGTCGCATTTGTAGTTGTTGTATCGCATAAGCTTAACTTTTGTGTACGCTCGTCTTGATAACGTCGTTTGTACAGTAATAGTATAATATTTTGTAATTTTGTGTTTTGGTTTTTGGTATTTTTTTTGTTTTTTATTTAATCTCGCCCCGCCCCTCATTTTATAACAGTGCACTCGGTAGATATATATATGTTTTTGTTTGAGTTATTATAACTTATGCATTTTGTACGGAATTTCAAACTTAATTTTCTGTTATTAGTTGTAGCATAACTTTTTTTTTAGTTTTTAATTCGTTTTGGTTAATTGATTTTTTTGTTTCGTTTTGTGTTTTTTTTTTTTTTAGTAATGTGTTCAATTTTTTTCTTTGATTTAATTTGAAGATCATAGTTCTTTTGTGGTTTCGTATTATTTTTCAAACAGCCAACAAAATGTAGAATAATGAAGCTATATTCAAGTCGTTAAACATAATCGGCAATTGGCAAGCGTTATTTTTTTATTTATTTTTTTTAATTTTATCAAGTGGGGGAGAAACTAGTAGTCGGTTAATGGACCTATCGCAGAAACGTAGAAATGCTCAAAAGCTTTTGAAATGAAAAGGAGCCAACATTTAGATACATAAGAATATACGAAATCAAATATTGAATTTATTAAAGCGAAGGACTACTGTTTTGGGAAATGTTCCGTTTCCGTTTCCGTATCCGGTACAGAGTAGAATGAGTGTGTAAGTGTGTAGTATGTATGCATGAATGTTATATGCAAGAAAAAACAACACTTTGTATAAGCATATACACATATAGTATAGAAGTGTTTGAAACAAGATCCAGAAACTTTCGGACTTTATGTGTTTACCACTCGAACTGGTCCCCATAATACTATATATGTACAATATGTAGTTCAAATACACATACAGACACATGTACTAAGTGTATGCTTAGTTTAAGATTGTGCTATGGATTGTATGACAGTGTGGCCGTTGTAATTAAAACTAAAACTGTTATACTCAGACGGCGTCAATCCAAAAACAATACACACAGTAGCAAACTAAAGTCTTTTTTCAGTATTGTAAAATCAATTGGTATTGGTTGGGTTATTGTTGGTGTACGAGATGTAGATACAATATTACAGATTAGTTTGAAGATAGGCAGTGTGTGTGTGTGTTAGTGTGTGAGAGAACTGAAGTGTATCTACTGGCGCAGACACCAGTGTAGTTATGCTGGATGTTTCTACCGTTTTGTCAGAACCACAAGAGGCGCGTCTTTCTAATATCTTTCAATCAATTCAATCATTCAATCATTCAGTTAGCAGTTAGCAAAGCATGTGTGTGGGTGTCTGAGTGGGTGTGTGTGTGGGTGTGTGATTGTGCATTGTGCATATGTATTAGTGCGCAATGGAACCTGATATTTGAATGTAGTAAGTATGTATGGTACATAGCTAAAAGACATGTACATACGTTTTATATATACTTGGATTATTTCGAAACTTGTTTGGATAATCCATTGTTAATTGCTTTGTTTCAAAAACTTAATAACTTATCGCATTGCTAGCAGTAAAACCGTATATAACCCAAATCAAAATCTGAATTAATTAAACAAAAATAATTACATTAAATTCAATTGCTAAATAGAGTTAGTTTTACAGTAAGCAAACGAAAGTGTTACAACAGCTAAAAACGTAGCGAATCAAAGCGAAACGCAGCGAAATGAAACAAAGCGAATTTTGAACGTAAAGCGGCGAATGCGATGCGAAAGCAGCTCAAAAGTATGCAACAGTTTTTGTCTTGTTAGTTTATTAAGCAAAAATCTATACTTTCATTGTTGTTTGTTGTTTTAAATTTTTCATCGTTTTTTTTTTTTTTTTTACTTATGCATTTATCACACATACACACATATATATATATATATATATTTATGTATATTTTTCACTGCACTTTTTATATATAATATATATATATATGTATATGTATATATATTGAATCGGTTTTGTAAGGATTTGGAAAAAGACGAATGAGTTAAAAAAGAGAACACGTTCATCAAATAAAATCCCTCGATTGTACACTCATTGTGCTCCATTGTTTTTATATTTTTCGGTTTTTGGTTTTATGGATTTGATTTTGTTTTTTTCTTTTTTTCTTTCTTCTTTTTGCTTTTCTTTTTAATTTTTGTTGTTTATTTTGCACCTCTTTTGTTTGCTCTGCTTTGCATCTTACATTGTTAGTACTTTAATTGCTCTTTCTTTTGCTTTTATTGTTGTTGGTTTTGCAACCTCACTTCACAAACGTTTCATCGTTTTTGGATTTCCTTATTTTATTTGTTTGTTTTTAATTTTTCTTCTTTGTTTTTTTTTTTGTTTTGTTTTTTTTTTGTTTAGTTTTCTCGCATAAACTTTACCTTTACCTGTTTGTTTTTTTTTTTTTCATGACGACAAACTATCAATAATCAATTGAATGTCATTGTTCTTGTATTTTATTTTCAATTATCATTTCCATTTCCATTTTCGTTTCATATTCTCTTTGTGTTTTTGTTTTTGGTTGTAAGTTCTGTATTTTGTTGTTGTTTGTTTTGTATTCATTTTTTTTGTTTTGCGCCCCAACTCCAATGTAAATCTGAGTCTCAGTGTATGTGTGTGTCGGTGTCGGTTTGTGAGTACGGTACAGTTTGCCCGTTTGAATGGCATGAACAATGGTTTACGCGACAGTATGTATGATTAAGTGCAGGTGTCTGAATATGTTGGTATTTTATGAATGCTTTTTACTTCTTGCTAAGTGTCGCACGCTATATTCTCATTCTCCTTTTTATTTTACTTTATATGCGATATTTAATCGTAAGTTGTTATTTTTTTGAAGTGTATTTAGTAAAACAGCTAAACAGTTCTGGACAAACTTTTGTAGAAATGCTGAAACTCAGCGCATAAACGCAGCATAGCTCAATAAACAATATGTGTCTGTGTGTTAAAAAATAATCGCTTTAACATATCGTATTGCATAATGTTTAATGACTCGATATGCACGTTTGACTCGGATTTTCAAATCAGTTTTGAGGAAAAACATAAATGCTGCAAAATGAAAATTATATATGTATGTATGTATATATTAAGTATAGATTCTAGTACATATGTTTGTATGTAGTATGTGTCTATGTTCTGTGCGTGAAATGTTCCTGATTTCGTATTTGATACTCATTATTATTTCGTATTGCTTCTTATGGCAGTTCAGACGGTTTGTTCTTGTTGTTGTTGTTTTTGCTTTGCTTTGTTTATAACTTTTGGTTTTTAAATAACATCACTAAATGTAAAATGTATATGTACAAAATACAAATTTTATGTAATTTAATGCAATTGGTGTTTTGCTTTTTTACTTGTTGTTTCTCAATTTGCCTTTGTTGCCTTTTTTATCGAATTTAAATTTCTTCTTGCAATTATTAGTAAGCCGTTTATTAATTAGTGTTTGTGGTGATTAATGCGAAAAAATGTTTGCGTATTTTGTATATTTCGGTTAGGTTTAATTTTATGTTGTTGCTTTAGCTCTTTCTGGACATTCACTTTCACACCGTCGTGCTTGGTACTCTATGAGCATAATTTATTTTCGTTAAATGTTTGTTTTAATATGCATATGCGTGTGAAACTTTTTAATTATATAATTTGTAAGAAATGTGGTAATCATGCAAAGCATAAACAAAAACGTTGTTTATGTGTGGCATACTTTTAGGCGCTGCCTGCAAATTTGGAAATTTATGAGCGCTCCTAAAAGTAGACAATGCTTATTTGGAATTAAAAGGATACGCTGATTGGAAATTGAAAAGGTTTTCTTAGCTTTTTTCTTGCTCTCTGGCTTTTGTCGGAGTTGTTAAAATGCTTTTTCGTTTGTGTGTGTGTGTTTGTGGATTACATTATCTAAGTAAATTGAGAATTTTATTGGATTTCTTCTATATAATTAGTTTAAGTAGGCCAATTATGAATTGTTGCGCTAAGGTTGATGGCGTTTTTGTTGTATTTTTTTATTTTTTCTTGGTTTTTTTTTTGTTTGTTTAAGGAATTTGTTATAACTACGAGCCTGCTTACAAATATAAATGTGTTTTACTTTGATTTTGCAACAATTGTTATTGGGGTTTTGGTTCTATTAATAGCTTAATTATGATTGTTGTTCTTGTTGTTGTTGTTGTGCTTATTGAAACTGAGTTAACTTAAAATTAGACACTTGTTGCTGTCGTTGTTGTTGTTTTTGGGATGTGGTAAGTTTGGTGTTTGTTTTACTTTTAAAGTTGGTGTTGTGTTGCTGCTGCCTGTTGTTGTTGTTTGTTGCTGTTGTTGTTTTATATTTTTTGATTTTGGTTTTTTTTTCTTTTTTGTTTTGTTATTGTTGTTGTATATCTATAGCAGAAAATTATGCTTGTTCGCTGTTGTTGTTGCTGTTTGTTGTTCGCTGTACCTGTTTGCTCACTGTTTGTTGTTGTTGTTGCTGCTGCTGCTGCTGCTGCTGACATCAGTTTGCTGTTGTTATTGCTGCTACTGCTGCTGCTGCGGCTGCTGCAGCTCCTAATACTCGCGTGCGTCTTGGAGGGGGGGGCGAGGCCTGGCTCAGACATCTGCCGTGCGTGATGTTATGCTCGGCGATCGCGAGTGTATTACAACCTTATGGCCGTTTTTTGTCACAAAACCATCGCTCTCAACAAGAACGGCCGTCTGCCTACCGGCGCTACCTCCGCTGCCACCGCCGGGACTGCCACTGCCACTTCCGCTGCCACCAGCATCCATTGGACTATTTACATTGCTTTTGGGCTCATCGATTTGATCAGTTGCTGCCTCCTCATGCCCAACGGCGGCAGCTGGGATCTTCTCATCGCCATCATCATTATCAGAGTGACCACCACCACCACCAGCGGCCACATCTGCATCCCCATCATGGATACCATCCGCATCGGCATCAAGTACCGCTTCAGCGTCTCCATCAGCATCTGCATCTGGTTCAGCGGCATCGGCATCATCACCGCTGCCGCCACCGCCACCGCCGTTCTCGACCCGCGTCTTGTGTTTGCGCCACGCGTGCTGGATGAGACGAGCACAATACTCTTCCCGTTGGCGCCAGAGTGTTGAGGATACGGGTTCGTAGCCCTCAGTGTCTGGCCGTGCGGCAATTTCACCGATTTCACCCGTCTCCTCAATGGGATTGCCTTTGCGGGCGAAGAAGTCTTTGGTTAGGGCATCCAGAATGTCCACGCAGTACATGAGGTCACCACGACAGATGGGTATGTCCATCGATATGATTTTGTACTTGTTCGGCTTGTGGATCTGTAGCGGCGGTTCTAGTACATCCAAGAATTCGGACAACTGATCGTAGCGTATGTATTGTGTACCCTCGGGATCGAATTGTTGCCAAATCTCATAGTACATATCGTAATCGTCGTCGGTTAGACCCTCCTGCACATCCTCGGTGGCCTGACTATAGTTCTCAAGAATGACAGCAATGTACATATTAATAACTATCAAAAAGCTTATAACTAGATATGAGAGGAGAAACGTTATTCCAACGGTCGCCGAACCACAATTTCCCGGATAGCCTTTGTCGTTGTCGGGTGGATCGCATGCTTCCTCATTGATAATGGCGTCGAGTACACCATCCCAACCGGCTGAGGTTGACATCTGCCAAGAGTGTGTGTTTATTTTTTTCACATTTTTTTTTTTTTGGCATAGTTTTTTGGTATTTTTTTTTTTGTTTTTAACAGCGTATGCGCAGAATGCAATGGAAATTGAATGTATCGATTAACGATTAAACGATAAATCGATTTAAATTTATATATTCAATATTCAACAATTTTGGAATTGAATTGCATTCAAAAGCGGCACGAAACGCATGTGTGGACGGCAGTTGTGCGGTTGGTTGGGTGGACAGGTGTGTTGTATATGTGTGTGTGTGTGTGTTGGTATTTTTTTTGGTATATTTTGTAATCGTTCATTTATCGTTTGTATGTGTGTGGGTGTGAAAGAGAGAGTTTAAGACAGAAGATACAATAACAAGAAGAGTCATTAGTCAAACGTTAAAGTTAATGGATCACTTGTTTAAGCAAAACTAAGTAGTAGTAGTAGTAGTAGTAGTAGTAGTAGTAGTAGTAGTAGGTATGACAATTAGTAGTAGTGTGGTAAGTAGTAGTAGTAGTAGTAGTAGCTGTATTAGAAGTCGCAGAACAAGTTGTGTACCATCTAATACACAATTGCTTTCACTATGTGTAATAAAGAAAGCTAGACGGTTAATGTTTTGATGCTTGCCAGCCAACTACAGAAGTAGCGGTAAATTTTAACTTATTTGAGGTTAGGTTGGACAGATTTTTGTACGAGTTGTAAGATTGCAAAACATTTAGTGTGTAAGACATAGCGATCTTTTGGTGCTTGCAAGCCAACTACAGAAGTAGCGGTAAGTACATGGCAATTAGATAAGTTTTGTAACTTATTTGAGGTTATGTTGAAAATATTTTTTTGTACGAGTTGCAGTTATTTTTATTTTTTGAAAGAGATGGAAATAAAGAAGCTATAGTTTAAGCTAAAGATACAGTTACAGAATGTCTTTGTGTCTGTGTGTGTGTGTCCATGTGTGTGTTTGACAAAGAGATAGAGAGAGGGATAGAGGGAGAGAGAGAGAGAGAGTAGCGCAGTTCTGTGTTCGTTGGCGTTTGAAAAACGCGCGAAAAGTATTCATTGCAAATGTGTCATGAGGAAATTCCAACATTTCATTTGGTGGTTGTTGAAAGAGCTAAATTAGTTTTGATTTTTGCTTACAAATTAAAAACGTTAAATAATGCGTACCGTATGTGGGTTTTGGATAGGTTTTTCAGGCTAAAAATGGAAATATTTTGTGATTGAATATGAGCATTAAATCAAAAATTAATCGCGAAGTATGTGGAACTTGAACCATGAAACTGAAGAACATATCATATAAATGTACTTATGTTTGGGTGATTACAAAAAATCGCACTAATTTAGCTTTTACCAACAACTACCGCAGCTTGAATCAACATTGTGATGTTGCCACTTAAATCAAAGTAGAGGGTAAAAAAAAAAAAAAAAAACAGGAATTAAAGAGAATTACGCGCGCACACACGACAAGTGGCAACCCTATTGGGTTGATCGATATGGTCGTAGGCAATCGATGACGGTCAGTCAATGGACCGTGTACGAGTGTGCGTTTGCAGCAAGCGTTGCCAGATGCCGTGGGGTGCGCTGTCAGACCGACCAGACCGTTAGCTAGTGAACCGAACGGTTTCCTCTGGTGGGTTTGGTGTAAAACGTAAAAAAATGTGTTTTTTTTTCTTGGGGGAGTGGTTTTTAAGGTTTAAGTAGTGGGGAGTGGGGAATGGGTAGTGGGGGGGCGTGGCAACATCACCCAACGACAACAACAATAGACAACATAAACCGTTAACGGAATTGTGGCTGATACGCTTACCTGAAACAACAGAATCATGCTCTGGCCAAAGGTCTTGAAATTGTAGACATCGTTGATGCCGCTCTTCTCCTTCACGTGCATGAAGAACGACATGCCGAAGATGGCAAAGATGAACATCACAAGGAAGAGCAGCAGGCAAATGTTGAACAGAGCCGGCAAGGACATCGCGAGGGCAAAGAGCAAAGTTCGTATACCCTTGGCGCCCTTCACCAGACGCAGGACGCGACCCACTTTTGCCACTCGCACCACACGGAGCAGCGTCGGCGAGACGAAGTATTTCTCGATAATATCGCTAAGTACGAGACCTGCCCTCGATAACGATAACGACAACGCATTGGTACGCAGAGCGAGAGCGAGCGAGATACACAGTTTCAGAGAGAGACAGAGATATACCGAGTGAGAGGCAGGCAGGCGTGTGGAGAGATTGATTGAGTGAGAAATTGTGTTGAGAATTATATTTGTGTATTGTAAATATGCATAAGAGTTTCTTCGTTTCTACGATTCGCTTTCATTTTTTATTATTCTTTCTATCAGGATGCGGAACAGGATTGGGCTAAGGTGGTGGGGCGGGAGGGTTCGTTTCAGGGCTACGGTTCGAGGCTCAGTGCAATCACAATTGCACAAACAAGACACTAAAAAAAGGGGTCGCAGCACAATATTTATATGTATTATATAAACAATTTACATAGCTGAAATATTCAAAGCGTTAGAGACACAGAGACACAAATTTCTTTCACTTTTTTGTTTTTGTTTTGTGTTCTTACAGTTGGTTTACACAACAAATTGAACTGAAAATATTTGTTATTATAGCAAATTGTGTTAGTCAAAATAAATATGTATATATAGAAATACAAATACAATGCGAGTATACACATACATACATATACATATGTACAGTGCGTTCAAAACAAAGCATGAACAAAATATATATAAATATAAATGTACATAACGTTAATATCCAAATAAATAAATCAATCTGCAATCAGTTGAAAGTACTTCAACCGGAAAAAGTGGCGCTTCAAGCGCTGACGAAAGAAGCTTTAACTGAATTAGAGAAGTTTTGGCAACATTGTACAGACTGCACAGAATTAGTTTTGTTTTTTAAGGAAAAGAAAAATAGGTAAGTTTTTAAAAAACGCATTTGAGTTATATATAAATACAAATTACAAAAGTAATTGCAGATTATTAACAAACTCAAGAATTGTATAAATAGAAAAAAAAAATAGGTTTATGTGATACAATATTAGCGATAAGACATAAAACACTCGTTTACACTGAGGACACTGTACGCAGAAACGAAAGGGGTAAGAATAGTAGTACATAACATATATATATATATATAAATAAAACAGAAGACAAATACATTGATTTAGTTATACAGTTAAATACATACACTTAGTAGATGAGTATGTTGTGTTAAAGTAAAATTGAAATAATTGAAAAAGAAATAACTTTTAAAGTTAGAATAGGTATAGTAGAGTTAACGGTAACAATAACGATAACGTTAAGCAGCAAAACACTGAGTAGTCGATATCCTTTAATTTAAAAAAAACAACAGTATTGTTTTGCTATTTTTTTTAGTATTTTTTAATAGCGGCGTAGGCGTTGTAAGCAGCAGCAGCGTATTTGGCGTAGGCGTAGGCGCTGGGAGCGTTGGCATCAAAAATCTCATCTCGTCTTTTTGAACATCAAGTACACTTAGGATCTTATTAATTTCGTTTTTGTTTTTGGTTTTTCTTTTGTTAGTATATTAGTTTGTTTGATTGTATTTTGTATAATGGTTCGGGTATTGAAGTATGCGTGAGCTTTACGTAGGCGTCTTTCATTTCAGTTTTCTGTCTTTCAGCGATAATCCGAAGCATATTTTAAGAGTGCCAAATATCATCAGCAAAGTTCGTTCGCTGCCCCATGAAATGCTCAGGGAGAGAGAAATACACACACATTATAAAGGAAGAGAGCGAGAGCGAGAGAGAGAATGTGACGAAGCGAGTGAGCTGTTTGTACAGCTTTAGTTGAAATTTTGGAACAATTTGTTCATTGGTTTTTTTTTTTGCTCTACAAGTTCTCTAAATGATACGAAATGCGCACTAAAGTGAGCGATGATCAGGACGAGAATCTATTGGTAATCCTTAGTTGGGATAACATACTTGAAAGTAGTATCGAAAACGAGTCGAGAAGGGTCAAAGGGAGAGCGAATGCCAGATGCACAGGCTAATTAGCGAATTGCATAGGAACGAAAAGATTAATTAGCGAAAGAGAGTGAGGAGAAGGCACAGTAAGGAGCGAGGGGGAGAATGAGAATAGCTAGAAAGGTAAAAGAAAAAGAAAAACCAAAACAATAAAGAAAGGTTATCTATGGCAAGCCAAAGACTTTGATACCCTTGCATAGTCCTACGAGCTGTTTTCGACTGATGCATTATAGCAGTCCGATTTGAACAAACAGTTGAATTTGGCTTTAATTCAATTTGTAAATAATAACAAATACTTTATCCATGCTTGGAGTATTCTTTTTCGATGAACGGAATTAGGATGAAGCTAAGAAAGGTTTGCTTGACGCTTATCAGGAATTTATAATATTAGTAGGCAGTCAGCACATTGTGACATATACAAGGGCATGATAAAAAGACATATGTATAAATAGATATTATTAATGACATTTTATAATCTTCTTGTGTCGCGATACGGGTTTGTTGTACACTAGTTTGGGGAACTCATTAATGCAAATATATAGATTAATGCTTACTATATTTTATATGCGTTTTACTACGTTCATAGTAAAGTACATAATCTCCATTGCAGATTGGACCAAAACCATTAAGAAGATTCAGGCTAGTGCCACGGTATTTCATATCAATTTTCATTGTTCTTTTGGATCTTTGCTCGTTTACAATATTCCAATATGCATATAACTTATAAGTCGGGAGGGGTGGGTAAATGATAAAGCGGTCTCTAAACTATATAGAGAGAATCATTTATTGTTTTCCATCCAGCTACACACTATAAAGTGCAACGATCCAAAGTTTATCAGGCCAATGGCAATTGTCGTACGAGAATGTGTGCTAAACATTCTGCACGGCCTTTGCAGTGGCGGATCGACTGTTTAGAGGGTTGTAGTGGGGGTTGGCAGTGGGGGTGGTGGGGCTGGGAGTGGCTGGGTTTTGTTGTATTTTGACAATAGTCAGATCTTATACATATATACCGGGCAGTAGCTGACAGAGTTATGCAACCGACAATCGCACAGAGAGTTGTGGAATGCCCATTGACACCTAACTCTGATTGAATCTTTGAGTGTTGTGTAACGAATTAATTCCATTTATATGCGTTCTGTGCAAGCCATTTTCTTTAACGATGTGTCTGTGTCTGTGTCTGTGTGTGTGTGTGTTAGCAATTCATTTATATTATTTATTTATGTAAATCGCAGTTATATATTTTCTTTTTTTTTTTTTTTGATTCATCTTTGTTTTTTTTTTTTGCATTTACAAAGCGTAAGTATTTATTTTTGTTAAGTAACGTTTTGTAAGTTTTTTTTAGTTTTCTTTTCGCTTTTGTGGTTGTTTTCTTAGTCTCGTTATGTTTGTTCTATTGTACTGCTTAAAGCGTGTATTTATATATTCGTTATAAGGATATCACTCTGCGTTTGCAACTGTTGCAACATCGAAGCCAAAAAATGAAGCATACTGCTAGGCGTTTTTGTAAGTATGTTCAAGCCGTTTGCTTTAATATCATTATTATTATATTTTGTATATTTTTATCATTTTTTTTTTTTCGAAAATAGTTATTATTAAAATGGTAAAGTTATTGAATGTGCGCTTGGAAAGGGTATTTGGCGCGTGTCTCACATAAAGAAGCAAAAAGCAATAATAAAATTGCAGCATTTTTAGTTATATTAGTTTTTCTAAATCTAACTTGAAGTTATAAGCAGTTTTGAGGGGCGGGCGAGGGGAGTATTCATAGACAAAAATAAATACAACAAGATGGGCGAAAAAGACGTAAAAGAAGAAGAATTTGTCATCGGAGTGAAGAAGTGAAAGGATTTCTCGGGGCACTGAAAACTCAACCTATTTCATTTGATGGGGTAGTCTTCTTGAGGCGGCAGCAGAAATGATAATAGCATCCCTTTTATATACCCGACATATGTACAAGCACATAAAATGGAGGCTCTCTGTTGCAAAAATGAATGTAGTAAAGCATATTTTAAGCCATCTTTTGTACAGTTATTTTTCGATTGCCTCACACACATAGCCATAGTTCTTATTTAACCACAAAAATTGAATAATCACAAAAATAATTGTAAAAAAAATAGTAGTAGTATAGTAGTAGTAGTAGTAGTAGCAGTAGTAGTAGAAATAGATATATGTATGCATATATATGTATGTAAAAAGTTCGCTTGAAGTGGAGTAGGAAAAAAACGTAGATTGAAATTAAAAACGTACGTATTCTATTTCATTTTGACAATTTTCCTTTACGATTGTTTTTATTTTACGTAGTTTTTTGTGTGCTTACGTATGCGCAATTGTTAAGCTGTAGCAAAGATCTTTGCCAAATCATATTTTACTCGGAAAACTCGGCTATGTTCGTTTAAACACTTTCAATAAAACGTTCAGCAAACTCAAAAAAATATATTCAGAAAAATAAACAAAACAAACACAAATAGAAAAAAACGCAATAGCAGTAAAATAAATGCAATCAAGTTCAGTTCTAAATATGAGATCACAAATTGTTAATCCATAACCAAAACTGTTATACTCGCATGTTTACAGATACTTGAATTAATTTTTACTATAATTTAACAACATTTACAACAACAATTTTAACGCAAAACAACACCAATATTGAAGTACAATTTTAATATAATAATAACAGTTAAATTTAGGCACTTAAATAGTACTTTTAAAACAAAACAACAAATAAAAATGACAAATTTTCTAAACTTACACATAATTGGCAACATTTAAGAAGCAACAATAAAAATTATATTGAAAATCATATTCAAAAGATGATGTTAAAGCATTGGCGTGTATAACAGTGATTTGACAATATTGAAACTGTTATACTTGCCGGCTAAACATCATCTTGCATAGCTAACAGATCATTTGAAATGCGTTAACAATTGATTGTTCCATACAACACTTGACTCTTTTGCCATTAGTATTATATCAGGACAATCAGGAACACAAACTGTTTACAACAAATTGAATACGTTTCTTAAATAACATTTTGATTTGGTTTTCTTCGGTTCGATAACATAACAACAACAAACAATTAATTACGAATTATTACGAATGAACAATTAACAATTTGGACAGTTTAATATACGCATAAGTACGACAGCAAGTTAGTAACAATGATTAGAAAGTTTAATACACATATATATTTTTATAGGAAAAGGAGCGTACGGTGTCTTTAATACAGAGCATATAAGACGGAAAATAATACAGAGAGACATATATAACATATATATATAGATTTACAGATTACAATTAGAGAGACAGAGAGAGTGTGTACTTAAGAGAGAGATTTATAGAGAGAGAAAGAGAGAGAGAGGTAGAGAGATATACACACATACAGCAAATAGAGCGTACGATCATTTTTGGTTTTTTTGTTTTTTAAGGGAGGGTATTCGAACACTTTGGTTTGTTTGGTTTGGAAATTGGAAAGTTAGCTTTTTTTTGGCTATTTGTTGAAGCATCTTTAGCTATTTGTTTTACGTAAGTTTTATTTTTTAAAATAATTTTGGCTTTGTTACTTACCTAAGATGGATAAAATGACAACTACTACATCAAATAAATTCCATGGCTCAATAAAATAGTGATATCGTAAAGCGAATATTTTTAATAGACATTCGGAACTGAAAATAACTACGAATATCGCATTGAGATAGTCAAGGACCGCGTTGTACGTGTCCGACGCATCGTAACGATCGAGTGTCATGGTGAACATGTTTAGACCAATGAATAACATAATGATTATATCGAATTTCTTATCGGTTACTATTTCAAAGACTATTGCTTGTGGACGCCACTGTAAATGGAGAATAAGGAGAACAACGAAAACGGTAACGATAACGATAACGGAAACGAAATCATAATACAAATAAAAAATTTAATTATTTTATTTTATTTTTTTTTTGTTGGGGATACAAAAGAGACGAAAAACAAAAGTATAAAATGGAACACACACGAAACACAAGGAAGAGAAGAGAGATAAGAAAAAAAGAGGAATAGAAAAGTTTTGTATAAGTACATTTAGTTTACGACGATCTCAATTACATATGTATCATATACTACATATATGATTATGTACATATACGGCTATAACTCTTCAATTTGGTTGCTTGTATTGGTTTTTTTTGTTTTTTTTTTTTGTTTGTTTGTTTTTCGTTTTTTACCATGTATGTACATAGAGATGAGGTAGTTGGTACTTATGCATATGTATATAAGGTACAGTGAGTAACTTATAGTTTGTTATTTAGTTATTTGGTTAGTTGGTTTCATTTAAACGTTATTGTATCGCTAATTCGTATTATTATGTTGTTCATTTATTATTTGGGTTATATGTTTTTTTTGGTATTTGGTTTGCGTTGTAGATCTGTGCCAATAGCAAACTGTTTTCCATTGATCGGCGCGATAAACCTGTATGTACAGTAAAGTAACATATGCGTATAATGGAACACATGTATGGATGCATGTTTTTAAGACCTGGAGGTAACAAGTGTATCAGTGAGTCAGTGCGTTTTGTTGTATTGATATTGATTTATTGAGCAGACTTTTCATACACACTACTTTCTTAAAGACAGACAGCATTCAAGTTTGAGTAATTGATTAAATGAATTAATTTATTTGATTAATTAGATTAATATTGTATTGTTATTATTGTATTATTATGATACTGAATACTGAATACTGTATTAAACGTGCTGCTAGTGTCATTTGTCACTAATACGTCAGTCGATTGTTTGATTCTAATTTCGAACTCGATTTCGATTTCAATTTCAATTTCGATAGTGATTCTGATCCTGTTAAGGGCTTTTGATATTCGGATTTCGGATTTCCAATCGTTTTTCATTTTTAGAACATGCCAGTTTTGAGTTGTGTCTAATTTGAGCTTTGACTAACTCTAAACATGCCTAGAACATGGTTTAAGTCACGTGCCAGTTAGTTAGTTAGTTTAAAGGAAACATGCACTTATCTTGCCATTAAAAAGAGAGAGAGAGAGAGAGATATACAGAGAGTGTGTGTAGTTACATAAATATAAATATTTTAGAGAGATAGAGAAATATATATAGAGAGAGAGAGAGAGTTAGAGTATATACATAAATAAATTTCTTTTATATAAACAGTATTATCTTTTTTTTTGGTTTTTGTTTTCTTTGTTTTTTTTTTTTTTTTTTGAATTTTGGCATAAAATTTCATGTTCGTCCAGCTTAAAAATGGCAGACATAAAAATGTTTAAGTACAGACAACCAAACGGACACAATACTTAAATATTGATTTTGAAATTAAGTATAGTTATACAATATTATTTAAGAAAAACAGTAGTATGTCGAGAACATAGTATGCTTTTAGGAGTTCGCTCAATGGCAACAATAGGGTGCGATTCATATTGAACATATAATGCAATATGTTATTTTCAAAAATTTGGCTTTGCACACACATATGTAACAGACATATGTACACACACATATAAATATATATATGTATGTTTGTATTGTTGTGCATGCCACACACACTACGGCAGCTATTCCAGTGACTCAACTTTGCGCTTGTTTTATAATCCATTATTCAACTTTATCAAAATATTGCTAGAGAACAGGGCCTTTGAATTGAATATTTTTGTATATTTGTAGTTGTGACGAGAAGTTTTATAAGAAGTGTATACAGATTGCAAGGGTATTTGTTCGTTCACGTTCTTTTTGTCGTCCATTGTCCATTTCAGTCAGCAAAAATAGCTTGTATAACAGTACATATAACAGTTTTATATAACAGTATGGCAGTTTGTATAACAGTTAATCAAAATTGCAACTTCATGTTAACTGTACGCATAGAAAATGTGTTCAAAAATGTTTATAATAAGCAAGTATATACAACAAGTAAAACGTATATACAATTTGAAGTACGATTGGCACAGATTACGCGATATTGAGTTAGTTATATACTTAGTATATACACATGTGTATATGTATCTGTATATTATTTGTTAATATTGATAAATATGACGTACGATGGAACTGTACCTATCTGAGTGGCTTGAAACAAAGACAATCAGTCACCTTGTTTCGAATAAGTATCAAATTCTGAAGTACATTCGAAAGAATTAAAGCTCACATCGTTCTTAAGTCTATGCTATGTTGGTTCATCATAAGTATTTTATGTTTATATATATATATATATTTTTTTTTTATGTTTTTTTTTTATATTTGATATGTCAAATAGTTATTGTTATGCTTAGTTTTATGTTAAATTGGTTTTTAGTTTTGTTAGTTGGCTTAGTTTTGATACTTGGTAATGTTAAGTATATTCCTTTTAATTGTTTTGGTTTTTGTAGTTTTTTTTTTTTTGTTTTTTGTTTTTTTTTTTTGTTTTTTGGTATTTATGTTGTTGTCTTACCCTTGGTCTTGGAATGGCTTTTAATGGTTTTTTAGAGCCCATCTTTTTCATAGCATTATAGTACTTTTTCTGATCTTCTGTCATGAACATTTCTAATGATCCACCTGCTTTTTTCTTTTGCTCATTAAAATTATCAATGATAACACCAATGAACAGATTGAGTGTGAAAAATGATCCAAATATGATGAAGAACACGAAATATAAATACATGTAGATGTTCGTTTCACGAATCGGCTGCTTATCCACCTGTTTTTTACATTTTCGTTATCGATAACCATGATATCGAAGTGAAATTTTTGTATGGCAATTTGCATTATTTTGTTTTGTTTTCGTTTGGTTTGTGTTGGTTTGTTTGTTTGTTTATTTGTTTTTATTGTGAGTGGATCATTTTTAGTGTTATACGGCAGTGTTGTTGTGGTAGTGTTGTTGTGGGCCATAGTAAGTAGTTGTTGTTTGTAGTATAGTGTTGATGTTGATGTTGTTGTTAGAG
Source organism: Drosophila tripunctata (assembly GCA_035047385.1). NCBI lineage: Eukaryota > Metazoa > Arthropoda > Insecta > Diptera > Drosophilidae > Drosophila > Drosophila tripunctata. Next base: position 1,631,923 of record JAWNPS010000210.1, on the reverse strand, counting down.
TTGTAGTACATATAAAAAAGAGAAAAAAGTATATAGATAGAAATGTTTGATTAATCAAAAATTACTTGAAATATTCATTGCGTTTAATGTATACATATATATATACAAATATGTATATATACATACATATATGTATATTCTTTGTTAAAGCGCATAACCAAATTAATATTTGTATCATATATAAATGCAAATATGTTTAAAAAGTTATGAATAAGACAAAACTGAAGAGCACAACATTACCTCTCGTGAATCAATAGCATCGTTCATTATTTGTATCCAGCCTTTGAAGGTAGCCACTTGGAAAAGGCACAGATACGCGTTACCTACATGATCGAAATTCATTGCTGAATTCACCCACGTGTAGTTCTCGCTTTCGCATGCATTGCGATTTGGTATGATCTCATGGCTGAGCTTCGTTCCATTTGTGTCTTCGCACTGCAATTGTCAGCATCAACATCAGTATCGGGATCGGCATCGGGATCGGCGTCAGCAGGAGCAGCATTATCATCGGCATCATCATCGTATTGGGTGTTTGTTTATGTTTTTTTTCAAATTTATTTATGTTTAATTTAAGAAAAATGTATTTCAGTTATGCGAAAGTACACAAGGCAAGTGGGAATGCAATTAGAACTGCTTTTTTGTACTGCCGCAACAAGCGCAACGATTTGGCTAATGCAGTAGTCGAGTCTGCTCGACTCATCACTACCCTGCACCCAACAGTTATTACTTAACTACTCATAGTAGACTAGATATCTAGAGCAAAAATAGTTATAATAGCTTACAAAAAGCAAATAGTTGTAAAAAAAAATCAATGTATTTTCTTTTTAAAAATTCGGGATACTGCAAAAATTTGTATTTATAGACAAATTTTTTAAAATCCAGCTATAAATTAGACGGTTACTCGCAATATTAAACAAAATTGTCTATAGCTTTCGAAATCTGTAAGATCGTTGCATATAATGCGGACAGACGGACGAATGAATAAACATATGTACACTGAATGAAAATACCCTGTGGACGGCGTATACCATGTGAATGTGAAATATATACATATTAAATACTGTATTGAAAGTACGTGTTCTTCAAACTGTTGCATGCATAGTCGTTAGTTTATCATGACCTTTTCAAGCACTTGATGGGTTTAGGGTATAAGTATTGTGTTTATCAATTTTTTTTTTTTGCAAGCGATTAAACAGCCCAGCTTAAAAAGGCGTAAAAATGATTGGAAATAAAGAAATAAAGAATTTGAAAGCGTTAAATGTTTGGCCACATTCTTAGCAACATGTTGCAGCCACATGTTCGAAGCAACTTGTTGCGGCATTCTAAAATCAGCAGTTGAAAAACGAATTTGGGTAAATAAGTATATAATAATAATATAGCCTAAGCACTAGCTAATTATATATGTATGTATATATTGTAGATAAAAAATTAAAAGCAATTAGCTGAATAATTTTGGATAAAGGTGTACGAGTACCGAATAAGTATACGTATATTTAGTATAAGATGTGTATATAAGTAGGTGTTAATTCAGCAGCTAATTAGCATTGGTATTCGATAAGTTCTATATTATAACAGCCACTTGGCCAAAAGAACTTGGTATTTATATTTTATTGGGGTTTGTACGAGAGTTTTTATCATTATTGAGTGCAAAAGGCAAAAACTAAATGCTAGTACTAAGAGTGTACTAATCTGATATAGTTTATGATTAAGTATTTAGTGTGCAACTGTTATGTCGCATACGATACGAGCTCGATAGTTCGATAGATGTATTTGGATATATACATACAACTAATATATGCATGCTTTTTGTTGTTCTTAGCCCAACTGACATGCTCTCTATAAGGCGATGCAGTTGGGCATTGTATACAATACTTGTGTTCAGTTTGGTACATAGTTGGGTAAGTTAAATACTTGTACATATGCAGTATATATGTTACCAAATTATGTACAGCAGCATATCTACTGGTGTTTGTCTGCACAAGTACGTGTACGTGTACGTGTACGAGTACAGATGACAAACACTGTGTTCGCATTGTATAGTATACTTAGTTAGTAAGTATATTACGATATACATACGTAGTCGATATATGATTTGAATTTGAATTTCAATTCGATTCACATTTGATCAACTATTTACGAAAAATAGATGCAAAGATACGCATTTCATTCAAGTTGAAGACTTTCTCCATTCATTTTGATCGATCGATTGATTGATTGATTGATTGGCTGATTGATTCATTAGTTTGCTAATTAATTGCTGCTTGGTTTTCGTAATCGAAAAATAGTACAAAACTCATTGCACTACTTTTCGACTTTTCACCGGTTTGTTTTCGGTTTTGTTTTTCGTTTTTGGAATTCATTGTATTTTTAGTTGGGTTTTGCGGTTATTCTTAATAGTATTTTTTTTTTGGAATTGGTTTTTGTTTTAGATTGTCTTGAAAAACGTTTGCACGTACCTTAAAATATTTTCCAGCAAAAAGCTGTACACCCATTATGGCAAAAATAAGCCAAAATATTAGACACACCAATAGCACATTGAAGATGGACGGTATAGCTTGTACCAGCGCATTAACGACGACCTGGTTTATCGATAATTTTGTGTGTGTGATCGATATTATAGTTATTTGTTTTTATTGGCACATTTGATGGGTCGTCGTCGTTGTGGATGTTGATTTCGATTCGATTCGATTGCGATGTGGGGACATTTTCAAAGGTTTTCAGGTTGATGTGGAGTTGATTTGAGGTTCAGGATTTTTTATCAGGAGCGCAGTGATCAATGGCATTTTGTTTGTTTTGAAAGTGGTTTGTTTGATTTTTTTTTTTTTTTTTTTTTTTTTTTTGAAGGGAGAGTATAATAGAATATAATACAATAAATGCAGAAAGTTATTTAGTCAATTTGATAATAATATAGTTTAGTTTCATTAATTAATTTAGAATGCAGATAAGTGTGTGTAATAAGAATGGTATTGTACATTTGATAAGTGTTAATGTGTGAATAGAAATTATATAGTGTAGTTTATGATATTGTGTCTAATGATAGTGTCTAGTAGTGTATTAAGTAAACACATTCAGTATAACTTGAAGCTTAAAGCGTGCATGCAGCAGGCATTTGTTTTGAGCAAATAGTAGTAAAATAGTAGAATGTAGGCAGTAGCAAAGCACACACTAAACACTTTACACTTATGTTACGAGTATATTGATGCGATCGAATAGGTAGGGTACAAGTAACTAACATAATTATAGTTGTTTATAGTTTTCAAGTGCACTAAATCTAATTTAAACATATTTCAGTGCTCTCGTAATCGTATTATAAATGATATGTATATATTTATAACTTAACCAAACCATATACATAACAATTTGAGTAATCTCTGGCATTTATGTTCTGAATAAAATGTATACAAGTTCTATATGAAATGAAGTATTTTTCTGAACAATATGAAACTATTGCTTTGTTGATTAACTACAGCAGCCAATGATATATCTATCGACATCATTTATAAAGTTATGTAATGGGTAACCTTTCGGTTAAGAAATTACTTATTATTTATGAAAGAATTTCAGAACTAAGTATTATTCGTAGAAATGCATTCGATTTACAAGCATATCTTTCGAGATGATCACAGTAGTTTTAAATACACTTATAAGTAAGTACATTTTGTTTTTCAGTCAGGCAAAAACTAAATATATTATTTTATATATATGCAATATTTTTTTGTACTATTCGAAATCTAAAGCTACGAATTAATAAATGGTGTTCGAGTTTGGAGCTACTGGAATTGATATGATTGAACCAATTTAGCACTAAAAGCAAGCAGAGCAGAGTGTTAAGAGAATAAAGTTGAAGGCATAAGAGAAGCTGAGGTGGTATACATATATGAGATTATGTAAAACATAAGCCAATTCTAATTATTAAGTAAATATGCATTTGCAGTTGTATTCAAGTAAGGTTTAAAGTTAAAATATGCTAAGTACGGTACGAGTATTATAATGTATTAAATGTGTTCAGTAAAAAGTACAAAGAATATGACAAATACGATAAGACGGCCAGACAGAGAGAGAGAGAATATTGGATTTAGTTAGAGATAGAGAGATTTGTAGTTCAACTAATGAGTCAAATAAATTATGGATGCATTCTAATTGAAAACGTATCTAAGGACAACAAAATACATATTATCTGCTGAACTTTAATGGTATTTTTTTTTTTTCGTTTTTAATTTATTTAAGTTTCACTAATAAATTTGACTAAATACATTTGGTTAAAATAAACTAAGTAAGAGATTTAAATTGGTTGCTTGGTGTTTTTGTGGTTTTTTTCGCTTGTTAGTTGTGGCATGAATATATGTATAAGAGTAATACTGCGCGCGTATAAGAGTGGAAATTAAATTGGTATTTAAAAAACGTTATCAAAAATGATTAAAATTGATACTGGATGCTGATATTTTGATACTGAAACTTATATTGATTGATATTGATGTGGAATGTAGTAGTAATATTGAAAAAGTATTGCTTGTTTCTGAATGTTGTATTTTAATGATACATTTTTGTTGGTATTTTTATTTTTTTTTGTATTTTTTTTTTGATGGTTTAGTTGGTTTAGTTGTATTTGGTGTATGAAAGTACGTACCCGCATGCCCTGCATACGGGACATGGCACGTAGTGGTCTCAGTGCTCTTAACGTTCGCATAGTCTTGAAGGCTTGAATACCACCAGCTCCAACAAGTGAAGCAACGAAGTTGATAAGCGATACCTAGTTTCGATATAGTTCGAATAGTGCCAAGTTTTAACAATATTTAAATCATTTAATTGGTTTAAATAATCATAATCATCATCATCATAATCATTATCATTGTCATTGTTTTTGGTATTGAAAAAAGATACGGTATATGTAAGTGTTCGTAAAATGTTGGTTTTTTTTTTTTGAAAGCTTTCTTTTCATATCTTTGGATTAAGTAAGGATGTACAAGTGTTTTGTCCTGTCGTACTGGTTTTTTGTTAAAACTCAAATCGTTTATTTAAATACATACATAACTGAAATAAGCTTTTAAATCTTTAGATACTGCTAACTGCTGCTTTTTGTTGTTCTTTGTTAACATAGTACTCTGGTATATAAAATATAGACGTTACGAGCCTAGCCATAAACTTATAGTTGCAGAAGGAGAGACAGAGAGAGAGTTAGAATGAGTTACTTATATGGTAGCCTAGTATTAAGTAAGTTAGTTATAAGTAGTTATAAGAGTATTGTACTTGCACAAATAACATACATAAGTAAGTTAACTAAATCACACACACACACGCACACACACTCGTACAGTTAAGGACATTAACGCTCACACAAACGAAACATTGCAACAATTAGTATAATATACTATATGTAGGACAAACATTGAAAGTATATAGTAAGTAGTAAGTATAATACATACTCTTAATATGTTATAGTTATGCTTGTAGTTGTGGTTCAATTATACGCTACAATTGGATAAGGACAAGTACAGCTCGAATTACATATGGTAAATTTATGCATTCCAGCTCGAATTCAAGTTCGAAGTCGAATTCGAGCTTGAGTTTAATATGCTTTTCTCTGGGTACAACACACAACTTGCAGGAGAGGACAACACTTAAATGTAGGAAATTAAATATAGTAGTAAGTGTCAAAAGAGTAGTACAATATTATGTTAGAGTATAAGAGTGGATTGATTACAGGTATAAATAAGTTGAAGTTGGAGTTCAAGTAGTTTTGTTGCTGTAGTTGTTGTTCAACAGGAAGTATACGCATGTATAAGAGATCGTGAGCCTCAGTTGAGTATAAGTAAAAAGATCGCGATCAAATAGTAGTTAGAATAGAAGAGATTAATAAAACAGCGGGACTAGACAAGTAAGCTGAGACCTAGCACTTGTAAGTATAAGAGATTAAGAACTAATACTGATGTCCTATAAGAGATCGGGTACCCGTAGTTATAAAGAATAATTGTAGAAATATAAGAGGTAAAGAGCGGAACTTGTACTTGTGTAAGAGATCAGGAGCCTAAACTAATAGCATTGGTTATTGGTTGTATAAGAGAACACGAGCCTTTGCTGATTTCATGTAACTTTTTAGTCGTAGTAGCACTAGTATAAGACTATAATAGACGAGATCGCTAGTTTGTGTTTTTGATGGTTCATAGTTTCTGCTTCCAACCATAGACACAAACAAATATATCGATATTTCAAATTGATAAAGAGTATAAGAGTTGAGGAGTAGGGAAAAAAAATAATCCCTAAATATATTATTGCACCCTTAACGACCGCGTAGTGCTCCACAATGGACGAATTTGGCAAGAAAACGCCCGATACGGTTAGAGGTTAGATCGTGGTCTTTATATTGACATGGAGCAAATGATTGAAGTTCTCAATTTGGATTATGAATGCTCATGGCCAAACTATATGCAGTTAAAGTTACAGTTAAGTTAAGTTTTAAGTTACAGTTACGCAGTTACAGTTACAGTTACAGTTACGCAAACTAGGTGCTCTCATATTATAATTGAGTTAATATATTTAAGTATATACAAATCCTTCAAAAAAAAAAACTGCCCTCTGGCTCTGCGTGACGTCTGCATTGCCCTTTTGGTCCATTGTGAAGCCGCGCGACGTTTTTTACTAGGTTTTGTTTTTTGTTTGACTTTTTTTTTTTATTCAGGGGCTTTTGCATTTTCTTTTTGGCTTTTGTCTTTATATTGACACATTTTTGCTCAAACTTTGCTGCCGGACTCGATTGGTTCGTGGATATCTTTTGCTGGTTGGTAGGTACATAAGTTTCAATTGATTTGGGGGATTAATTTAAGAACATTGATATTGATATTGGGTTTGAAATTGGATCGTTTATAGCCGGAGACCAAGCGGTGTTTGAAAATTGTTCAGAGTTTCATTTGGATGCGGCTTGTATTTAAGTAAAACACTGCCACCACTGCGTATACGCAATTTGTGTCAAACGACACAACAATTGCAATTGTATTCGACTGTCGTTATCGTTTCTTTTGGTTTGTTTGTTTGTTTTTTTTTTCGGATATAATATTCTATTTGATAATACTTATATACAGTATAATACGAGTATATACACAATCGTTGTTCGTATTACGAATTTGTACCTATGTTACAATATATATATTTTGTACACTAGACGACCCTTGGGCCGAAACTTTTGTGGGGTAGTTCGAATCTTTTTACAGTGGTGGTGCATCTTTTCGTACGTCTTAAAGAGTACAATTAAATAGATATATATATATATTACTGTATACATATCTATATTATCGGTGCCGCTAAGTTTTGGTAGAACTTTTGGGTCTCGGAGGGGGGGGAGAGGCTTATGGGTACGGTTTCGGGCTCGGATCGTTTTATAATGTTTATTTCATGTTGTTGGTAAGGTTGAAAATACAATGCTACTATATATTTACGTTACGCTAGGGTCTACTATAGACATATGGAGGGTTTATGTCGAAAGGACTCTAGGGAATCAACTATTTGTACTCAATTGAAATACTTTTGCTTACAATGGACGCGAGATGACAGATATAATTGCGTTTGAACCAAACTACTTACATACATAATACGTAGTTCTAATCGCTTATGAATACAATGTGTGTGTATAACAGTTTTTAGCAAGTATATGTCTTGGCTTGGCGCGAAATATATAATATGTACTTACATATGGTACAACTGTTATACTTACATACAGACTTAACTAACCTAAATTACAGTTCTAATTGACGCTACTTATCAATATACAGTACCGTTCTAAAGGTTATAACAGTTAAAAATTTATAATATACAAAGCTAAAGCGTCACAGCATAAAACGTACATCATTATTACATATGTACATACATATTACATAGACCCATCCAGCAATGGAAGTATAACCAAAGTAAAACTCCTCGCACAAAACATAAATCTTTACGTGATCGCCAAATAAAAGAATATAGTAATTGCTATATGTTATAAAACTGTTGAATGAATGGTATAACGGTTATATATGTATAAATTGGTTAATATGTTGGTGAATAGGTACAATGGTTAAAAAACACACAATATGAATGTACAACAACTGGCTAGTATAACAGTTAGCATAGCATCGCCCTTTGCATCGCAGTGATACACGAGTTTATCGAACAGAAGTTTGGCAATTGTATAGACATACATACATATAAGAGAGCGCAGGATATAGCAGAGGAGAGCGTAAAACAGTTATAACTGATCGGTATATTAGTTATATTTGAGTGCATCTTAAGGCACGTATAACACTCACAAGTACATATAACACTTAGCAGGAGCACGCTTAAAACTGAAAGGCGAATTCCACAGAGAGCGAGAGAGAAAGAGAGAGTGGGAGGGAGAGCCAACGCGAAAGAATAGCAATGTGAACGTTGATTTACTGTTAGCTGAAAGCTTTATGCTCTCTCTTTAAGTTTGGACATGAAATGTAATGTTGTTTTTTTTGTATAACAGTTAGTATAGTTAATTTGATATATGCAAGAGATAGTTAATAATGTGATACAACATTTAATAGCATATGTATGTACATCGATATGCACACTTGGTCTAGCTTTACACACACACACACACACATACACACACACACGCACACCACACACACACACACACACACACACACACCACACAAACACACACAGCGACAAATATATGTATGTATAAATATGAAGAGAAACAGATTAAGAGTTAAAGTTAGAGAGCAAGACACATTGAAATTTACGACAATAAGAGAAACAGAGATGAAGAGAGAGATAGAGAGGCACAGAGAGTGTGTGTATGTGAGAGAGAGGGGGGGATGTACCGTTAAACACTACTTACTTTCATGCCCTCCCATCGCGAAACGGCCCGCAACGGCCTCAAAGCACGGAGGGTCCGCATCGAGCGGAAGGCGGGCACATCATCGGCTCCGGACCAAACCGCAGCCAAATTGATTAGCGATAGCTAAACGACCATTGCACAAATACATAGTATGTGTTTTAGCATAGTTAATGAAACCCATTTTTGGTAACCAATCGTAAATCGTAAATGAAAACCCAAAAAAAGATGAACTGAAAACTCAATATTCGAAAATGAGGTCGGCTAAGTAATATAAATATATATATGTTATATTATTTGTAGGTATAAATGTAGTATGTAGTATAGAAAACATATTTGTATGTTTATATAAGTTAGTTACGAGTGCAAAAATTGTATTTACGCTTAGACTAACTAAGTAAATCACTAACTAAAGTTAATGGGCGCTAATACTCTATATGGGTTATAACTGGATTTTATACACGGTTTTCGTGGATGGATCAATCAATTTACATATTGTATATAGAATCTGTATAACAGATCTCCTAACTGTTAAACTGTTATAATTGCAGCATTTAACTAATATATATGTATATATTGACATATTTATACGCAGTTTATAGCAAAATCATAAATTATAGTATACACAAAATTTTATTTAACAGATTCCGTCCAGAAAGTCAGTATGTATGTATGTATGTATGTTTGTGTTTTATATTTGTGTTGTATCTTTCATTTGTACATGTGTTTCTAGGAGTATATGTATGTTTGTATCTAGTATAGCTTTGAACAACATAATTATGTTGTTGGTGTTCTCGAATAGAGTAGATACAGATACGGATACCGATTGTACAATAATTAATAATAAGTAAGGTATTCGTTCGTAGTCAGTTAGTTTGGTACAATATCAAATAAAAATGGTGTTAACTACATTTATAGTAGTTATAGTATGTATGTATGTATATAGTAGGTGTGTAGGTATGTATATGTATGTTAGCATGGCCAACATGATGACTTACCATGACAATAACGAAATCAAGCCAGCACCACGCATTCGTGAAGTACACTTTGAAGCCGAGGGCCAACCACTTGATTAACATCTCCAAGAAGAATATAACCGTAAATATTCTGTCCATATAGTATAAAATATCCTGCAGTATGGGCCTTTGTGGCAGGTGTACATCTTCTAAAGCCTGTTTCGGTTTCGGTTTCGGTTTCGGTGTCGGTGAATATCGTTTGGTTTTTTTTTTTTTTTCGTTTTTTTTTTTTGTTGCATGTTTTTGCGTAGGGGTAGGGAGGGGGTATTCAAGTTATAGTTGTAAAAGAAATGCATTACAAGTACATATAAAATTTTGTTATCTAGAAGCATTTTAAGAAGCTAGATAATAATTAATCAAGTGTAGCCGCACTTAATGGCCTTACTCATGTTACAGTGTTTTCTATTTGTTTTTTTTTTTTTTCTTTTTTTGCTTTTTGTCTCTTTTTTTTATTAATAATTCTATGTATATATTATTGGTATTAGTTTTTCTTTTTTTTTGGCGCAAGATAAAAGGCAACTTTGTTCCATATTTGGTTTGTGTCTTTTTCTTCGTTTACGGACAAATCAAAGTCAAACGCAATTAAAGAAAAATTTTCAAAGAAATTGAAGACAAAATTCTTGAAATAATACGCATAAGCGTCTAATCACAAAAGCTAACTTCTAAAGCTACACAAAGTACCCTAAAAGTATTTGTATTTGTACACGCACACACAAAACTCAACGAATGCCTGTACCCAATTTTGATCTTCAATATCAAATTTGGCGGGTACACTTTCGGCTTGAGCAAAGACACAAACCGTTTGACTAATCGATTGTGCCTAAGTCCAAGTCGAAAGTTGGCATCTTGAGATTAAATTGAACTACAATACGATTTAAGTATCGCTTTGAAATTAACTAAAAAATAAATAAAAATTATAAATTTAATTAATTGGCTACTGATAGCAATTGTCGCAAATAAGTCGAGTATATTTATAAAGCAAGCAAAATTTAGATCAAATTATACTTTTTCGACATCTTCGCGTGACTTTTCAGCACTGGGTATCTACATTTCTGAATAAGGGTTGTTCATTTTCAACAAATTTAAGTTACAGTAAAGCCAAATACTATCAAATCGAGTCAAAATATGCTGCAGGAATGTTTTATGTTTAGTTAATTAAAACTGAGGACAATTGTTAGTTTTCAGTCTTTTTTTTTAAGCACTTATGCTTAAGCAATGCGATTTGTGTTGCTATCAGTGGCGTTTGGAAAACAATAAAATTACATTTGTAGTATTGAAAACTCAAGTATAAATAATGATTCAAATTCTAGGCTAAACTATGCTGCACTACCAAGACTCGATGTTGAGTCAAATGATAAACCTAAAAGTAAATGAAGCAATCAACTTTGGTAAAGTTTAAGCAAGGCTTGAATAACTACTTATTATTTTTTTTTTTTAAATTGTAAATTAAATATTTTTGGGAATTTGCAGATGAAGTTCCCAAAAATATGTGTTTGTAAATTTTTTTTTTTAATTGAATTTTCTTTTGTATAGTTTTCTTTTTTTTTTCTTGTAAGTAGTTTTAGTTGTAGTCGACTTACCAAAGCTAAGCTACTCATTAAAATCATAGTGATAACAGCTGTTTCAAAATATTTATTTTCAATTAATTGAAAAGTTTTCAGTCGTAAATTGCCCCATCCTTGCCAGAACGGCGAATCATCGTCACCGGCTAAGATCGGAAATTTCTTATAGTACGAATCGGGGCAGCAATCAGCTGGATATTCGTCAAGTATATCCTCGTCGTTAGCATGAATTATGATATCACCGTCGAGTGGGCCCTCCTCGCATTCACCCTCCTCGTCTAGCTCCTCGTCGAGACCTAAATCCTCTTTACTGGCGTCACGTTTCTCCTCGCCTTCCATCGTTTCTGCGCTGCCCTTATGGCTCTCGTCCTTGAATGTTCGATTCTTATGGCTACCATATGAGTTAATGCTGGCAGTGTCGTCGTCCTGTAAGGACAAACCTCTATGGTTTAGCTCGTGTTCCAGTCTATTGTCTTGGTGGTTAATTGAGTTGCCAATCATCTGTATAATTATTCATATATCATATATATATATTTTGTTTTTTTTTTTTAGTATTTTTAATGTTTTGTTTTTTATTTTTTGTTATAGTTTTGGAACGATTTCAGTTCAAGTGTCGGGTTCAGTTGGTTGGATTGGTTGGTTTAACATTTTTGTTTTTTTGTATCGTTTTTGTTTTGTTTTTTTTTTTTTTTTTTTTTTTTGGTTGATTGGACACACATAACAGTACACATATAGACAGTTATATGTAAAAGAAAAAAACAAATAAATAATCGAAAAGGAAATGAATAAATAATATAAATCAATTTGTTTGTTCGTTAAGAAATTAGTCTAAGTATTGTATATAATTAAGTATAATGAAATACATAGGCAAAAGTAATACACATACGCATAAGTATACATATATATATATATACTTGCGCATGTGCTTAAGATAGTAAGTATATATTTATTATAATAACAAATAAGCTTTGTAAATATGTTATTTCTATTTTTTTTTTTTTTTTTTTTGTATTCATTTATTTCTTTTTTTGTTTTTTTTTTTTGGCTTGGATTCGATTTGTATTATTTACCGTTGCATTATTGAGATATTTGGATTTCTTCGGCTTATTGTTCTTCATATCGCCGTGTATCGTAAACTCCATGCCATCACCAATGGCAACCTCCAGCTGTGTCTGCTCTTTGATGCCCTTCTTGATCAGGCCATCGGCGAGGATCTCATCGTGTCCCATCTCCATCTCGTTGTCACCATGCTCTGCAGATATACAACGACAAACGCCCTTGCCTTTTTCGTATCCGAATATCATCGCATTTCGAACATTATATATATATATATGTATGTATATATGTGTTTTTTTTTTAAGATTTACATATGATTTAATTATCGATATGTTACGCAATATGTATATGTACATATGTATATGTATATATATACATATATATATTGGAACATACATATATATGTGTGTATATATATATGATTGTACATGTATGGGTTGGGAATGATGAAAATCATAAAGCGAATTCACAACGAATTCATCACAAGCAGTTGCCGTTCGCAAGAGTTGTTGTTGTTGTTGTTATTGGTACGTTGTTATTGTTGTTGTCGTTGGTACGTTGTTGTTGTTGGTACGTTGATCATTTGAATTGATGTTGATTCGTTAATATGAAGCGTTGATACATCGGCCAATGCAATGCGATTATTTTGATTGTTTTATTTATAGTTTTTGAAATCATGAGAAGCCATAATATATGTATATATTGAATGTGTATGTGTGTTTGTGTATATGTAAATGAAAAAGAATATAGATATAGTATGCGATTAATATCATATTGGGTTTTGGTAATGTTTGATTACGACACATAATGCAAAACACAAAAAACATACGTACACAAATACGGTGAACACATTTTCTAAAACTTATCGATAACCGATTTAAATGTTTGTTTGTGATGAACGATAGAACACACGTTCACAGTTCTGGTACTGTCGATTACTATCGCATTAACGGTCATCTCACACACAACACAACAGCGAACAACGCATATCGCATATCGCATATAGCATTATATTGCGTATCGCAAAATGATCTGATCGGGCTCCCAGAGAGAGAGCCAGAGTGCTGGCTGAGTGAGATGGCATGATCTGGCATTATCTGGCATGACTAGGGGTGATTGACGAACGGTACATTTTCTACCATATTGTATATCCAAAGGATCAAGTGTGTGATTTCTTTGGATAGACATTTTGGATACGCAGGAGTATTACATTTAAGCACTAAGTTTACATTTAAAATACAAATTAATCATGACATACAAGTGCTAATTATAATCTTGTTTTTATAATTATTATTATTTTTTTTTTTAGCATGATTGTTATAAATAAATTCCATACATATACAATATACAATATACACAGACAACAATAATATCGAAAAAGAAAAGATCTGTAATACTAGATGAAGGATCTAATCCACTGTTTTACTTTCAATTTATATAATTTCTCGTTACAATGGACAACTATTACATAATGTTATAATATTATTAATATTGTTTTTTTTCTTGTTGCTTTTTGTTGTGGTTTTTTGATTTTTTTTATCTTATTAACTAACAAAATAGCAATAGACTTTATACTATGTGTATTTATTTAAATTTAATTTCATTCGAATTTCTCTAATTTGGAGTTTGGAAATTGAGGCCCAAAAGAAACGTTGTGTAGAGGGTGCAAAACTTGTTGATTGGGAATGTGGGAATTATGAAACCGATTGAGAAATCAAAACTTGACACAAGCTCTTTTTGAAAATCTAAAAGAAAGTACATATAACGAGTAGCTAGACATATGTATGTATGTACATACCTATATAACTAGGTATGTATGTATATATGTATTTATGAATGTAGCGAGTACGACGATTAATATTGGCAAAAGTAATAATGTAATGAGTACTTAGTTGAGTAACGAGTAACAAGAGCGACGAGTCACTAATTACGATTACAAGAAATAAACTTGAATACAATTTATTTCTAAAAAGGTATTACTTATATATACTATATATATGCATGTATGTATGTATGTAGGTTTTATATGACATTTCGACTAATTACACAATAACGCTACGAATCTAGTTGATCATGTAGGCATAGGTGGGTAGGTTACATAGGTAGATAGATAGTACATATGTAGGTAGAATCGGATATGAGTATGTCACACTCGGCGCAATCCTTCGGTGCCCTCAGATGCATACATACTTATGTACGAGAGGTACGGGTACATTCAAATACAGATACAATTAGTACAGTATATAACACATACATATATATTCACTTACATACATACATACATATGCACATATGCATAGTCTCTCTCTCTCTCTCTAGAGGTTATTATTGAAAAACAACAACAATTGTGTTCAAATCGAACGGAACGGAAACCAAAAATATGTAAATACTTTTTCTCATAATTTCAAATGAAATGAGACGCAATTCGATTCGATTGCTTTTGCAGTTTTGTCAGTCAATTATCGAGTATCGATTATTCGGTAAAGATTTCATGTTTCATGATTTTGGTAGGTAGGATTCATGTTTTATGTAGGGATAGGTGGGATAACTAGCTAATGAGTTGTTTTTTTTTTTTTTTTGTGGTGTTTTCTTTAAACATTTAAGTAGTATATAAAGCTGAACTAAAATTTGGTTTATTGATTAATTTATTTGGCCAATTATTGTATTGAAAGTTGAAGTTAACGTTAAACGCAATTTAATATTAGTCTATATGTATATATATATATATATATATATATATATATATATATATACATGTATATATAAATGTATATATATATACATCATAGTGATATTATATGTACTATATCATAACAGATTATATAATTAAAAGTAGTTATAAGAATTGAAAACAAGTGGATAAAAACCTTCGCTCCAAATCCAACTGATCTGGTTGATCCTCTCACCTGATGGTTGATCACTTATTTGATTTGTCAATTTGTTACGTATTAACTTGAAACAATCAGCAATATTACGCTTAACCCAACTTTTAAAACGGCCAATACGATTAAAGGCCTCGGCAATTTTATTAGTATCATTGTCGGCAGTCGGTGCTGATAAACTAGATGAGCCAAAATTTGACAAAAGCAAGGCTAAGAAAAGGTTAAGAACCTGCAATACAACAGCATTTATCGATCATTTAGTTTCATTCACCGTTTAATCAAATTGAATACTTACCACAAGATTGCCGATGACAACGGTGGCCAAGAAGAATGGAATGCAGGAGACATCGCCCACGTACATACAGTCCCACATGGACTCGATCCATTCACCGCATAGCACTCGGAACACGATCATAAAGCTGTGCATGAAGTCTGTAAAGTTCCAACGGGGCAGATCGCCGTCCGGAAAGCGATCTTTATGATCTGTTTGCACAACGTAGAGATTCAAATGGGTTTTAGTACAAAATTTCATTTGTTTTTTTTTTAGTACATTTTATATTCAATACACATTTTGAGGATCGGTTTTTGGTTTTATTTAATCGAGATTTTTTTGATTTTTTTTGGTTTTCTCATTTGCGTGTTTCTAAAGCCGCATACAAAAAGCGTGCGCAAAGTGGCAGCAGCACCCATAAAAAAGTGTTGGCAAATGCGAGAAAAATTCTTACAAAAACCGCAATCAAAATCGATATCGACCAACAAGAAAAGAACTAAAGAGTACACATATTGAAAAACCAAAAGGAAAAATTAAAAACAAAACAAATCGCGAGCTGCTTTTAGGCCACAAAACTTGTGTTGCAGATTTGCAGTTTGTTTATATCATTTAATTAAACTAATTGAGAATTAAACTATATTTGTTATGGTACAGTAGAGTAGGAAAAAAGATTAATAGAGCTTGAAGTTATTAAGCTGTTGTTCATTTGAACACTAGTACTTACTGAAGACAATGGCACCAGACAACCGGGAATTGGGACCCAACAAAAACCAACATAAAATATAAACTAGACATACCAAATTATCAAATAAAATTTTCAATATATAGATATACAGCAGTACGTATATAATGGAGCTGTTCAACTCGGACGGAACTTGAACTTGGTAACAGATCGCCTTAGTGTTTCGGAGCTGGGCTAATGTTAAGCGACAATTTTGACGTCACTGTTCTTGAAACTGCAAACGCGTTGAAAGCTGAATAAAATTGCGTTAAATTGTTTTGTTTATATCTATCCAGTTTATTAACTATTTAGGACAAGTCCTACTTCTAATATTACATAAAGGTTTGCAGCCAGTTTAAATAAACATTTAAATTAATTGGAAATTCTGAAGTAATTTTAGTGACATGTCAAACTGTTAAACAGTTAAAACTCACAAGCTTAGAAATAATAGCACGATTCCTAAAATTGAAAATATATTTAAAACTAAATTTTCGATGCTCTTGTTAAGTCTGTGACGTGTATTTTTTAAACCTCAAAACAATTTTTTGGAAAAATGTGGGCAAATTGGACACTTTGAAAAGAACAGCTGATAGCGAAGTCAGATAGATTTTAAGCAGTATATATATTTATATTGTAGAGGCAAAGTTAGCCTGAACCCTATTGAACATATACAATACTTATAGATACATAAATACGCACACAATCAATAAGAAAGTAAAGTGGAAAAAACGATAAAATGCACATCGATAGAAGGCGTTTGAAACAAGGGAGCTGAAAGAAACTAGAAGGAGCACTTACCATGATAGTTCTTTCCGAACAGTTGCATTCCCATCACCGCAAAGATGAAGATGATAATGCAAAGTACAAAGGTCAGATTACCCAAAGCGCCCATAGTGCGGCCCATAATCGAAATGAGTAAATTAAGTGTTGGCCAAGATTTGGCCAATTTGAATACACGCAGCTGCATTAACGGATTTCATTTCGATTTTTCGTTTTTTTCGATTTAGAATTTAGTTTTGTTTGATATTTGATTCGATTTTAATTTTTTAGATTTATTTTTTTTGAAAGCAATTTGATTTGATTGATTCGGTTGTCAGTGTGTGAAAGGAGTTTGGGTGTCATTCATTTATGTAAGATGTAATGTAATTATCATCATTTTATCGTCATTATTATTATTATTATCATTATTAGTGGTAGTATTATTATTTTTTTTTTTTTTTGGTTGTTTATTGTAAGCCGGGCAAAGCATTAGGAATATAAAAAAATATTTATATAGATATAGATAGAGGCATTATGGTATTTGGAAATGCAAAAAACTTTGAAACTATGTTTTAAAAAAAAGCTACGAAGTGACCGTAGTTAATAATGCTAATCATGCACAGCAATTGCGTCTAGTAGACTCCGGTAGACTGTAGACCTAGGTTTGCCTAGTGTCCGTCTGCAGACTGTAGACTGTGCAGTTGAGGATGATCAACTATTATCGAATGCTGTGCATGATTCATTCATTCATTCAATTCAATTCAATTTAATTCAATTCATTCGTTATACTTAAATGCGATTACATGTTTCAAACACCCATACATAACTAATTAGTTTCCCATTTGGACCAACTTTAAATATTTAGCTAACTATATATTATATAATTTGCACTTTTGTCACACAAATCCTCTCGAATTCATTGCAATTGCAGAAAGCACAATGTAAAAACCGTGCCCAAAAGCAAGTTTTAGTTTCATTTAGTTCTTCATTCGGTTTGTCAATTGTCGAATTTGGTATATCGAACGTGTTCAACTATTTTGCAAAATAGAAAAAAGTAACCCAAAAACTAACTGAAAACGAATGAAAAACTCAAAACTGAAACTTGAAGTAGAGAAAGTTGAGCAAAATGTTGAATACTATAGAAAAATGCTTGGTATTATTAGAATAGATTAGATTAAGTAAAGTTCTTTGTTGCACGCTAAAAAAAAAAAAAACTAAGAAACTTGCGTTTTGTTTGCAGTTGTTATTGAGGAATAGGGTTTTTGGATTAAGGTTACATTTTTCTTAGGTGTTCTTGGAGCTTTTCTTTTTAATTTTTGTTTTTTTTTTTTTTTTGAAGGGAAGGAAAGGGGTTTCTTAACAGTCGGGCATATAGTTTAATACCTGTGTAGTTTTTGCCAAACAGCTGCATGCCCATTACAGCAAATATGAAGATTATAATGCATAAGACGAAGGTCAGATTGCCCAGAGCGCCGACAGTTCGACCCATAATCGATATGAGTAAATTTAACGTTGGCCATGATTTGGCCAATTTGAATACACGCAGCTGTAAATTGGCGGGACGTGGTTAACATTATTGCTGTGTGTGTGTGCGTGTGTGTGTGTGTGTGTGTGTATGTATGTCTCGAGGATATACCAGGGGCACAAAGGATTGGTTCATTAATTGGTTTCATTATGGGGAAAATGGGGATAGAAGTTGAACGCGTTAATTGATTTCGTTAGTCACGTATTACATATACGTATACGTATTGGCACTAAGTAGATTAAAGTTAAGATATTAAACTACCTTAGAATCCTGCGCTAACTGAGCTAACACAAGTTGTAATCGCGACATATGGTGAATAATTGGATGAACATGTTCTACGGATGCTTACCAAACGAAAAGAACGCAACACTGATAAACCCTGGACACCCTCGAGTCCCAGCTCGAGCAATGAGAGTGCGACAATGATGAAATCAAAGATGTTCCAACCTTCCTGGAAATAGTATTTGGGACTCATTGCCATCAGTTTCATGGTGGCCTCAATGGCGAATGTTGCGGTGAAGAACTAAGAAGTTAAGTGATTAAAATGCAAATATTTTAGCTTATATACGAGTATATAAAATGATACTTACATAATTGCCACTCTTGAGCACACGCTCCATTTCCTTGTTCATGTCGTGATGATCCATTGCCATGAACATGGTATTCACCACAATGCAGAGCGTAATGAAGAGCTCAACGAAGGGATCGAAGACGATGAGGGAGACCCATTCCTGAAATTTCAACCAAACCCAGCAGCAGTCCCACACACAAAACACATCGATTCCTTTTAGGATCACATCGAGTGCCTTGTCTTTGAATGTCGGCCCATCTTCGTCGTCGTCCTCTGTTGGGAAATAGTAAACGGAGACTGAACCATACAAAAGTTTGTTATTAGTTGTGATTTGACCAACTTTGACTCAGCCAGATTAGCAGATTTCTGTTTATCTTTTCTTTTCTTTTCTTTTATTTTCTTTTTTTTTTTTTTTGTTTTTTGTTTTCTTTATCTCATACGATCGAGTTTCATAGTTTGCTATGAACATTTTTTTCTTTTCATTTCTTTTCTTCATTTCTGTATATGTTTTGAAGCTTCATTGCATTGGAAATTATTCGTTAGCTTTTCGGGTAAAAACAGAAAGAAAAAGTAGTGTATGCATGTGTGTGTGTGTGTGTATGTGTGTGTAAGTGTGCTCTATTTTGTTATTGTACGAAATAAAGAAAGGCTTTTACTTGGAGCGCTTATAAAATGTAAATTTTTATTTACGCTACAGTCACAGAGTGGCTCACTTGGCTCACAGAACTTAAACAGTTCTTTGAAAACATTTCAGAGCATATTTTTTGGGTGCCCAGCTCTGCTCTACACTATCTATTTGTCTGTTTAATCCAGGTAAAGCAGCTCCATTAATGATACGAATGAAATGTTTTCTTATCAATCTACTTGGTGCACGCGGCAACTAACTACGACAAAGAGTAAGTAAATGAATATGGGATACATATTGTCTGATCCAAACTCCCACCGAGCTATAAGATTCTCAGGTACTCAACGGACTTTTACTACTAAAATGTATTTAATTGTTACAAACTCACAGTTGTCTACTTTTATGTAGCAAATTTGGGGATATGTCTGATAGATAAAACTGATCTTGATTTCAATCCCTATGAAGTTCAAGTCTACTAAAGCGCGAATTATATTCCAATACAAATGTTTAGCATTCAGTTCGCAGCGTATTCGATAAGTAAAGTTTTATGTTTTAAATGACGAACAGTAATTGCATTTTGGTTTCGGGGGTGATTGTGACTGACTACTAAAAATAATCATGCGCTAATTAGTTAAGCTTGGACTAGGTTAGTATGGGCTTAACAAAATAAGTATGTATTTAATTAGCTAATTAGCAGTCGAATTACAAGGCAAGCAACTACGAAACAGAAGCATAAATTCTACTTGGTTTTAGTTAAACATTAGTTTAGTTTAGTTTAGGCATGCAATATAAAGATATTAGTTGGTAAAATATAACGTTATTGCTGTATGCAAATCAAAATTAGAATTTAAATTATTATGATAAAATTTTGAAATAATTTTTGTCCAAATGAAAAGTGTAATAGTTTAATTAAGTATCTCATTTTATATGTTTTCTATTCTAAAACTTTTTTTTTAAGATCTTGCTGCAATCACAATTTGAATTTAAATTTGAATTCAAAATAAAATAATGTTTTTTTTTTTTAAGCGAAAGTGTAAATTAGAATGTGACTAATTAAATTGAGACTTGTTCGCAGCAACTGTGTTGTGTTGTGCAGTGAAGCAGCGGTAAAAAGGCTAAAAGTTAACGGTGCAGCAAGCTAAGAAAAGCTTAAAGGAGGACGTTTTGGAAAACGCGAAAAAAGTGTTGGCAGCTTTTGCAGGTGTGTGTGTGTGTGTGTGTTCAGTGTGTGTGTGATTGGATTATGTTGTTTAGTGTAAAAGTTTTGTCATACAAAATTATCAAATTGGTGGAATGTGTTTAGCTTGCTTGCTGCTTGTAAATTGTTTTTCTTTTCATCATTTTTTTTTGCTTTTTTTTTTCTTTTTTTCGTATTTGAATTTTTTTTGGTAATATTTTCGCTTTCTTCTGTTAGCATCAACGGCATTAAATAAAATGGACGAGTCAAAGAAGTCATTCATTTGGGTACACATATAAGTATATATATAATTATATTTATATAAGTATAATTATTAAAATAGTTTAGTATGTTTTTTTTTTTTTTTGTTTTCTTGCTTGAGTTCTTTGTTAACAATCAAAGTAGAAAACAAAAGGATAAATGAGAATACAAAAAAAGATATTTATGTAAGTATATTGAGAATAAATAGTTAAAGTAAATGCAAGTGAATAAAATGTATAGTTTTAGCTAGCAAAATGTATTTCTCATATATATTTTTTTTCATTGTAAATAATATAATTGGGGAATTGGCAATAGAAACTGGGTTAATCAACTGATGCACAGGCTTTTATGCTCCACATGCAGCACACTAGAAATATTTCTCAAGCCATTAAAACAGTCAATCAATCAATCAATCAATCATTCGCCAGTCTGCAATCCTCTTACGCGTCTCATGCGTTTCAAATCAAAAGCAAATCAATCAAAACAATTCTAATGAAAACCAATTGTTCACTAGACAGTCAACAGTAGCTGATGGAAAGTTTTAAAAATCGAAAATTCGCAGAAAATTGTGATTAATTTTGTATTTTAGATACAGATTTGTAAGAACATAGTTAACATAATAACAATTGTAGATATTTTTGATATGAAATGGCTAAAGGCAAAAATCCGTTTGTCACAGGAACAAACGTTACGGCACTTAGTCGATAATATTATAAGTTTGAAGCAATAATCGATTAACAATGATTTGAAATCGATTTGGTATTAAGTATTTACATCAATTAATCAGTTGTTCAAATAATAAATCGAAATCAATGAAAACGATGCACATGAAGGAGAACACAAAACAAACAAAAATTTACAGGACGATCGATAAATGAAGGTATATGTATATATATATATAAATATACATATATATATATTTATATTTATATATATGAAGGTATATGTATATGTACATATAAATATCAATGAATAATGTCAAATGTACAACATGAACGCAATGCAATAATACAATACGATAGACAGTTTTATCAATTTATCGATAACTCAATAGCTGGTTACTTACCACCGCGATCACTTGCTCGACTATGCCGACCAGCGGCTTGCTCAATTATATCATTCAGGACCATAACATCTACGATAAGCAAGAGAGTCAGTTAATATATATATATATTTATCGAAAATTAAAACCGATACCTTTCATGTCGACCACCGTTTGTGTCTGGACGGGCTCAATAAAAGGATTGTCGTGATGTTTGATCTTGCCCGCTTCGTCCGTGCTTTCCAGGCCGATTTCCTGCACATTAATTTCACCGATTATTTGTGTTATCGATTAGCGAATGCAAGGCACTTACGTAATCGCGATGCTCGACCTTGTGATTGGTGTCCAGGCAGGTGGTGCCGCCATTGGTGGCGCCCACTGATTGATTGCGTGTATTGCGATTGCGCAACTTGCTCTCTTTGGTCATTGTGCTGACGCCCATGACGGCCATGCCCCCGAGCAGATCTCCATGTGAGGTATACGATATACGAGACTGGTGTGAGGTATACGATGAGTGTCTGGAGCCTGTGGTAAGTAACATTAAGATTGATTATGCTAGATGCAAACAATGCGATATCGATACTTTGCATCGATATATGTGGAATTTAGTTTCGAAAAGCCGAAAGTTGTAAATATGTATGTAATATAATATTATACATATATAGTTAATTAGGAACAACTAAGTTACAAGTTTGTTAGTTCGGCTGTGAATTACTAACGTTTCTACAGACCTTCTGCTAACCAACGATTAATCGATACATTTGATGAGTTTACTATACACCGACAATTACAATTATACATTTAATATATGTTGTGGCGTACTATTGTGATATATGGATAACAGATCGTTGTACCTTAGAGACCCACCTAAATTGCCATAATAAACAGGCACTATAATGGCTCCATTCTCCTCGGACATCGGCGTCACCGCGTTCGAGTCATCGGCATACGGCAGATGTTGCTGTGCATCCTGATATGTTGACAATACGAGAGGCTTGCGATCGCTGCCGGGAATCCCGAAACGGCCACGTCCATTGCGTATCGTGTACTGTTTCGGCATCGATTATCGATTATATAATTAAACTTATAATTAGTACTTGAGACATTTGACGTTAATTGTTTAGAAGTAGTAGCAGTAGCAGTTGTATTTAGTAGTGGTAGCAGTAACAGTAGCAGTAGTATAGTAGTAGTTATAGTATTAGTACGTGTTAGTAGTAAAAGTAATAAGTATGTAGTTGTAGTACTTAGTTGCAGGTACATAGTTGTTGAATAATAAGTAGGTAATTGTCAAAGTGGTGAGTAGTAGTATATAGAGCAAATAGTATCATGATATAAAGGAATAATATTTTTTAAAAATTAATCGACGTTATTTGGCATGATCTGTATGAGGGATAACAATTATGATTGTAGAATCTATAAACAAAAATCAAAAAAAAAAAAAAACAATAAAAAACAAAAACAATTAACTCAAGTACACAACGTAACAATAAACAGTAATTGACATAACCGGCACACATATACATACACACTTAATGGGGAGCCCTAGCATCGTATACCTCACATAGACTAGATAATACTGTTATTACAATTACATCAGACAACAGACAGACAGATACAGTTTGAGAGTAAAGTATATACGTTATATATGTTTTTATCGTTTCAATCAAATGATAAACAGCAAACAACACAAATGTGTTAATATTCTAAAATGATAGAAAATCGAAAATATCTTCTACAATATATACTTATCGTACTTATGTATATCGACAGTTCATACACTACAGATATACATAATCATATTGGGAAGAAAACTTAAAAGACAAATGTAAACATTCAATCATAACTATAATGTATTTAAAGTAGTTAACAAAAGACGCAAAAGGATTGAAAAGTTACAGTGACTGAGACAGCGACCGAAACAGTGACAGTGAAGGTGACTGGCATACTGTATGCCTGACAGTGACGGTGACGGTGACAGGGACAGTGACTGTAACTGCGACTGTGACGATTCGAACATGTGCATATACTGTGATGATTTGTGTTTGAACTGTTCATTTCAAGCGATCTGGCAGCATTGCACACTTTGCTCTTGTTAAGTTGGCTGCGACTGATAAACATACAAACAAAATCGAACAGTTCTTTGCTCACACACACACGCATAAGAATTTGGTTTACATACATACTTTTACATTTCTTATATGCATACATATATATATATATATATATATATATACATATGTATTACTAATGGTAAGATTTATTCTCAAACATGAAACATGGAACAATCACTCACACATATACACACGCAGACACAGACACGTCAGCCGATAGTACAAATACTGATTGCTATAGATTAGTACATACATACATATGTACATATGTATGTACATAGTGAGAGTTAGAAAGAGGAAGTGATTGAGACAAAGTGATAGTAATAGAGAGAGATAGAGAGAGAGAGAGAGATATATATATAGAGTGAGAATACATATGTGACATAGTATTAAATACTCGTATGTAGGTATATGTAGATCAAGTTACACCAAACAAGACAAAATCATAAAATAAATAAAATCGTATGTATATATATAATCATGTATACTCATATATATTTTACAAACATAATATGTATGTATATGGTTTACATAGACGAAAAGTACAAATATAGTATGTGGGGTATGATATCAATATAGTGAATAATGTACGACGAGACAATTAAATTGATATATTGTAGTTTAGGTACGATTATAAATACTTAAAAAATATCGAAACAGATAAATATTCAATATATATATATATATGTATGACAAACATATTAAAAATATAACAAAATACAATATGGTAAATGCGCCTCAGTGAAAGCCCAACGATATGACAGCTGACTTATCATATATGTGTACTTATATGTACATACATATATATGTATATGGGTAAAATGATATTTTATAGGCAAAATGTATGTGTGTTCTATTCTGTACGGTATTTATGAAGGTTTATGAACTAACCTCTACAAGTTCAATAGATGATGACCCTATCTATCATATATCTACGGCTACATATGTATGTCAGGTTAGATGTATTTGTATCAGTGTGTGTATATAATATTAAAATATATAATTAGTCCTTCATATTCTGTCTGTTTTTGGGGTCTTAACGAAATAATTTAAGCAAAGAAATATTTTACAGTAATTTATAAAATTCAGTTTTTCAACAAAATTGAGAACTCAAGGTAAGAACGCTGTAGTCGAGATACTCGAATTTTATATGCCCAATGTTATCGCCTACTACCGATTGTTATAGCATTTAAATTTTTAACCAGACCTTTATGCTCATAAACCGATATATTACAATTGTTGTCACCACATTCGGTGAACCTATGTGTTATACACTCAGAGATTCAGGCCGAAAATCCTATAATAGTCTGTGCTGCTTGTCGTGTATAACAGTTTTAGTTTATAGGTAAACTGTTTTGTGAGGGTTGTGAGGGTGCAATTGGTGGTTGTGATATTTGATACTCTATCTAGACGAGTATGACATGAGATGGTGGTTAAAGGCGATTTTGTAGTTCTTGTTGTTGTTGTTGTTGTTGTTGTACTGGTTGTTGTATTTGCTGTCATTGATTGATGGAAACAATACGTGTTCAGTGTGTGGGTGTGTGTGTTGTGGGTGTGTGTGTGTTGTGGGCGCTTACCTTGTGAGAACTACGTGATCCCCTGCGTATGTTAAACGGTGAACCAGGTAAGGATAAGGATGTCTAAGTTGTTTTGTTTTTTTTTTTTTTACAAATAAAATATAAATAGAAGAAAAAGAAAAATTTAATCAAATAAAATGTTTTATGTAGAATAATATAGAGATATTTCCTGCTAATTTTGTTACAATACAATTTTTTACTGATGTTCTTTGTTTCAACTTTTCATAAAAAGAAAAATTCATTTTGTTTTTGCTTTGTAATATATTAAAAAGATATATATAGTATATATTGTATACTTGAAAGTGTTAATCTGTAATCATTGTGTTGCGAATATATGTGTATGAATGTGTGAGTACAAAACTACAGTAAATAAAGTGCCCCACTTAAAGTATTTTATTTAATTGCACACTATTTAAAAGTTTAAAACTGAATAGTTACTTTTTGTTTAAAATAACTATTTAGTATCGATATTATTATGTATATATACGTATGTTATATTTAATTTAATAGTATTTTAGGCACTCTTTTTTTAGTATTCTACAGTAACGGACTTACAAATTATTTAATTATGGTAACAAAATAATAATATTTAGCTATACTTCCAGTCTCGTCGTAACGAGTCTTTATACAATTCAAAGTAAAATCGTTTATGATCCAAAACAAAAATTATACAATTTGTAATTCAAACCAAAAATAATATAATTAAAACAAATAACTGAAATTCAATTTCATCTGTCTAACTTTTACGGATGCATTTAAAAACTTTCTAAATACTAAGATGCTATTACAATCTTCTATATAACACTTGGTCTAACGGATAACCTGCAAGTCTGTAGATATGTGTGTAGATTTGGAAATTAAACCCATTTGTCAACTGACTTTGTGTAGCTTTGCAGTGTAATTTTCAAAATTTTGCACTTTTGTTTCATTGAGAGTTTCATTCGAGTGTAAGAGCATTTAAGAGAGATACATGGACAGAGAGAGAGAGAGCGAGAGAGAGAGAAACCTACCTGAGGCCCAAGGCCATTAGGTTGATGTGCGAGCAAGCTCAGAGTCTGAGCCTGCGATAAAGATTACGATAACGATATGATAGTATAGTATTGTAAGTAATTGTAACGCGACTCTGAGCAATCAATTGGTCAGTAAAAACGAGCTAGCAGATGCAAGAGCGAGACAGCGAGAGTATTATACGTATGGGTGAGTGTTGAGAGATCGAAAGTTTTTTAAAATCATATCAAATCGAATATTTCGGTGGCGAAGTTTCCCATCAGTTGAGCAATAAGTAAATCATAATCATCGAATAACTTTGGACAACCGAAGAGAAATATACGCTTTGCAGTTTGACAAATTGGCGCAACGTGTTATCGATATACATACATATATTCGATAATTCGTTACATGTGATTTAATCAAATTTATCATATAAAAAGACAAAACTCAAATTTAAAGCAATCGGAGATGTTCTGCAAGGGTATAATACAAATTTATAGACTGATCCGAGTATTATGTGAAAATTATAAAAATATCGATTGATTTCGTATTTTTTGCAATTGTAAAAATTGTGGTTTTTCTCAGCCGCTGTGCACTAAGCAAATGCTAAAGCCAAAATACCAAATCTTGCAATAGTGTGGCGACAAAGAGATAGATAGAGAGAGAGAGAGAGAGAGAGAGAGAGACAGAGAGTGTCGTATTCTTTAATGTCATGCTGCTGCATGTGTGGTGTGTATCGGTAATCAGCTAACTCATTTATCGATAGCCTAGAAATCGGTGCTAATGCAACTGTACTTTCTGTATCAACTTTCAAGTATATCAAAATGCACTTGACTTGATTCGATCTGAGTTTTGTGGAGTATGTATATATTAGTCAAGTAGTATAAGATTTGCGCTTTCATCAGACTTAATTAACAAACTTAAAATTGAAAGCAACGTTCATTGAATTCGCATGCAAATGATAATGCAGCCATTGAAATAATATAAGTATAGAAATCACATCTCATTCAAAATCAATATCAATCAACAAAAGAAAGAGACAAAGAATGAAAGTATATCGAATTATACAATAATATCATATGAAAGGAAAAGAAAGATGTTTGCAGTTGAATGAAGAGCCCAAGCTGACCTACGCCGTATTGATAGAAATATATACGAAATACGAGTATACATATGTGAGTATGTATGGTAGGTACTGTAGTATGTGATGGATATCAATCATCTTCTTATACGTATGTATGTATTTCGTAGATGTACAAATTGTATGTTTGTGTACTATAAGAATTAGATAAAGTCAAGCACGAGCATAATAATATTGTATTCAACTGATTGTGAAGCGAAGAAAGTTGGTGGTAAATTGTTAAGTTGATAATAGAAAAGCCTGAAAGCATGTTTTGCACTTCAATCTCAATCAATCAATTGAAGCCATTCGCATTATAGCATTGTTGTCGTCCTCAGTTTTAAATTTGCTTGCAATGTAATGAAATTAAGCATCGTTGTATTTGTAAATTGTAATTTGCTGTATTTGTTACATTTTTTTTTTTTTTTTTGTTGTTTTGTAATTATTGAAAGTGGATTTTGATTTTGATTTTGAGCTCCAATCGCGTACAACTGAAAAGTTTTCACCTAAAGCATTCCGAGCAATGAGCTTAACTCAAAAACCAACAAAATGTAAATAAATCACAGAATAAAACCAAATAGTGTAAATTATAAGAAAGAGATAATAATGTAAGAAATCAAAAAAAAATTACTTACATATGTGAACTGCCAATTATAAGAGCCAGTTTACTACGAGTACAAAGTACAAATAATGATCAAATACAACAGCCTAAATACACACACACACACACGCACACTCTCTCTCACACACACACACACACTCACACTCACTCATACGCAACGATACTTGCATGCACTAACATGATCAATTTCTTGCTACTAAATGCAATACTAAATTATGGAATCTGAAAGTAAAAGTAGTTCAGTAAACAGAAATTTAAGGAGAGCGAGAGCAAGAGAGAGCGATAAAGAGAGGGAAAGAATCTCTCTGGCGATTAATTGTGGTAGATTGTACATGAAATTATAGCTAATAACACACACACACACACACATAAACGCACTAAAATTCTACTCGTTGATACGTTAATTATGAAAGGCATTGTAATCAAAAGTCGCTAGTTATGATAATTAATAACGAGTATATGGGCATTTCCGCGAAAAGGTCAACCAAGAGTCCAAAAAAAAATTTTATTTCTTCTGTAATATAGAGTTTTTTTAGTCGTTTGCAGCTCATGGACAACTTTTTTTGTATTTTTTCTTTATCTTCTTAGCTTAAATACTAATGTAATGACTATAATTGTATATATAACTGCAAAAAAAACTGCAGTGTGAACAATGTCGCGTGAGTGACGTCGCGTGAGTGACCTAGAGGAATCCTTCGCAAAAAAAGGACAGACCAAATATTGAAAAATCATAAGTCTAATAATAAAGCTTGATATTTCTTATTTATGTCAAAAATATTTAAAGTTTAAAATTTTCACACAATTCGCAGAGTTTGCCGATTATTAGCAATGATGTCTAAAGTCATGTATATTTGAAGTCGCGTGAGTGACCGCTCTTTTGTGGCTTTTATCTCAAAAGATAAAAACTGGAGGCTCTCAATTTTTTTTACCAATTATAGTAGTCTCAAAATACTACAAAAAATTATTAGTGGTGAATTGTAAAAAATTTAATAGTGTTTGATATATTTAACATTTAAAATTTTATTTTGCTTACGAAAGTCGTGTAAGTGACCGCGGAAATGCCCATATGCGATCAACACGATATGTAAGTTCGATCCAACAACAACAAAATGATTAGTGACAATTTATAAACCAAGAGCGTAACAACTAAAGTAAATGTATAAATTAACTAGTTAATCTATTGTTTCGTTATGATTTGCACGCAGCGAGTGAAAAAGTAGCGAGTAGCTACAAGAGCAAGCAGCAATGAATGCTTCTCAAAGGTAGATCAAGAGAGAGCTAAGCTCGAATACGAAACGAACAGCAAGTAACGAGTAGCGAGTAGAAGAAAGCAAACGAGATGAAGAGCGAGTGAGAGCACAAGCTCTAGGTACTCGTTGCTGTCGCAGTAAAAACCATCGAAAGCATATCAGAAAAACGAGTGTTGACCAAATAAGTTGATACCATAATCTAAGAAGAAAACAATTGATAATCAACAGAAATCAGAAGACCAAAGGTACTGAAATCACACATTCTCAATGAAATCAATATAAGCCGGCCGTTTAGCTGCGTATGATTCAAAAAATCAAAAAAAAAAAAAACACAATGAAGAAATACGTAATCGAAAATTTTAATCGAAATTCATTAAAGTATACTCAGATAAGTATATTTATATACAAAGTTTGGTATACACATAACACAATCAAGTACAATTACAATAAAAACAATAAAGAAAAGAAAATTAAGATTTAAATAATAACAATAACGTTACATATATAAAACACACACAACCAGAAAACACAAAATGGAAAAAAAAACAGTAAAAGTTTAAGAAAAAGTAAAAGTAAAAGAAAAAGGAAAAACATATTATTGCGCTCGGAATACTTACCGTGCTCACTTTACGAACTTTGGTAGCTTGGTGTGCTGTGGTAGGTGCTGGTTGTCTTTGTATAACGCTCACCGACTCCGACTCGACCTCGACGCTACGTATGGACATCTTCTCCTTGTTGTTGTCATCGTTGCCCTTCTCACCGCCAACAAATAGCTCATAGCTAATGCACGAATATGTTGGACTCTTTGCCATTTCCGGATGCAATGCTGCCTCCTCTGCAGCAGCCGCATCCGCTGCCGCCTGCGCCTGGGCATTGGCCCTCTCCTCCAGCTTGGCTGCCTTTGCGGCAGCCGCCTCTTCTGCCTCCTACAAATGGACACACACAGATTGCAAGAAATTTCATTTAACTGGTCTTTTAATTGGTGCGAATCAACATTTGTCACATTGCCATTGATAGTAATAATTATACATATATATATAAGTAAGTATACATTTATATATAGTACACGGGATCTTTGGGATATAATGGATATATATGTATGTTTGTTTGTTAATGAAACTGAAGGCAAACTTTCTACAACGTTCTTTGTCAAAATAGTGCGGTGCGTTTTCTGTTGCTTGTTGGGAAGGGAATTTAGGGATTTGAGTTTGTGGATAGGGCTATATATCAAGATATAAAGTCTAAATTGAATGTATTGGTTTCTTCTTTTGTTTATTATTGCTTTTTAATTTCAAAGTGTTGAATTTTGCATTAGTTGAACTAAAAGTGCACTCAAATCAAAAGCCGAAAAAACATAGGATAAATGCATTTACGAGTGTATAAGTATATATATATTTACTATATTTGTTTTTTGTTACGAAAATTATGTGAAAAGTTAGATCATTATAATGCCAGTTTCGAAACACTGGCCAAAAAAACTCAAAATGTAAATCATAATAAAATTTATTTAATTGTGGAAATTGATTGATCAATCACGTATGCATATATATATATATATATGTATGTATGTGTTGGTAAGTACATTTACGATAATTTACTGGTGAATAGGTGTAATATTGATATAGATATATTTAATTTTTGTTTTTGTATTGATTTACAATTCTACAGAATATCACACAATATACTGTATATGTACATTCGATGTGACTATATAGCAGATAGATAGAGATATATAAATTGACAGATAGATAGTTAAACAGCTTGACAGATAGATAGATAGTAGTTCGATAGATAGTTAGATAGTTAGGTACATATCATATCATATCATACATGACGATTAACACGCAAGTAGTATATATGATGTACGACAATTGGAATACAATTGAATACAAGTAAGTACATAAACAAGTATAAGTATAAGTATAAGTAGATAATAGAAAATTTGTTTGTTATACATACGATATACAAAAGAAAAAAGCAACTCTGTTCTAACTGGTAGATATTTTCAATGATCAATTCAGCTGTGTGGATATTGAAATTGAAATTATCTACCCATTGTATTCGAAAGTGGCTTATGGTGTATGTTGGTTGGTTGATTCGTTGGGTACGTTTTGTCCATCGATTACCGATTAACGATTTACGATTATCGGAAATCTACTGGGCTTCTACTTACACGTATCGCCTCCTCTTCGGCAGCCTCCTCTTCTTCGGCCTTCTTTTGCAATTCGTCATATGACATGGCAACAATGGCCAAAATCAAATTCACAAGATAGAATGAACCTAGGAAGATGATGACTATAAAGAACAGCATGTGCCACGGTCCAGCGGCGCGCAAGACCAATTGATATAGATCTTCCCAAAAGTCCTGTGTCATCAAGCGGAAAGCGGAAAGAAATGCCCATCCAAATGAATCAAAACTGGTATAACCATAGTTCGGATTTGGTCCAAACCCCTGCAGACACACATAATCGTCATCACATTGACTGTCACCGGGTGAAGAATTTGAAACAAATCGTTGTTATCGTTAGTGATAGGATTTTCGATGCGAGTAGGACTATCGGATTGTATTGTATTCCATTCACTTACCCTGCGCCAGAAATATTACCGCATAATGGAAACGATATGCCTTCGTCCTCTGAATACCAATTGGTGCTATTGCGATTGTGATAATCCCAATTCGCGTCCGTCAAATTACCCCAGGAGCCATCTAAGGGGAACTTCTTGATGCATTTCTGTGTCAGCACGCCCATATAGATTTGTAGGCCCATCAGTGCGAACACCGACAGCGAGAACATTGTCAATATTATCACATCGCGTAGATTTTTCACAGACTCAATGACAGCGCCGACAATGGTTTTCAGGCCTATAAAGTGATATTTCAATTGCGTATAACAGTTTGTATAACAGTATACCAGTTTGTATGACAGTTTGTATAAAAGTTTGTTAGCAAAATGTACACTGCATTCATACCTGGAACAATGGCTACGGTCTTTAGCGCACGCAGCACCCTAAACGTTCGCAAGGCTGCAAGATTACCTAAATCTATACCCATGGTCACATAACTGTGTACACCCGTTCGATCCATTATAAAATACCATTGTTGGTTGTTGTTGCAGCAAATATTGTTGTTGTTGGTGTTGTGGTTAACGATGACAAAAGCAAACATACATATACACATGAAATGTCATTAAGAATTGATTAATTAGAATGCTATCGATCTAAGTACAAATGTAAAAATATTGTTATTTTTGATGTTTGTTTGTTTTTTTTTTTTTTGTTGCAGTCGTTAGTAGTTACAAATGTAAGTATTTTTTTTGAGTTACAGAAGCGAGCATCATATTCTTCTGCAACATCATGTGCTGCTTTCGGCATCAAAGATTCAAAAATTAAACAGTTTTAAAGCATAAGGAGAAAGGTGTAGAAATAATACATATAAAAAGAGATCAACTCAAATATGCGTTTGTGTGAGTGTATGAATGTGTGTGTGTGTGTGTGTGTGAGTGAAAGTCATAAATGTTGGGTTTGGCGCTTCTTCCTTCTACCCTCTACCCTCTCCCCTCTTTCTATATGCCCCCTCCAGTTAATGATTCATTACGAAAATGTGCCACAAGCTCGGTCAGGTCACACCTGAGGCAGGTGCAGGTCCTACTGCTGTTTGTGTGTGGGTGTTGCTATAAAAATATTTATACACTCACACAAGCTTACGATGAAAGTAGCACACATATATGTATGCATGTCGATACAGTTACAGTTACAGCTATATGTGTGTGTCCTGCTAATGTCCATTTGCTTGAGTTGTTTGCCTTGTCGCTTGCTGTATAGTATGCTGTCATCCTTTGGGAATTCAGCGTTACTTCTGCAGCCACCTTTCATTTATATTTCATGAATATTTATCGATTTAGACGCATATAAATACAGTCAGCAAACACACACACACACACACACACACACACTGTCATGTAAAAGTACATTCATATTGCGTGCAAGTTGTCCTCTAATCAGTTAACCGGCATACTCTTCTCACCCTCACCTACCCTATTAGCCAAGTAGTATAGTCTATAGTATAAGTTTATTGTAAACATTTTCGCAAGCATTTAGAATATACAATCTGCATTACATTCTTAGCTATTTCATAGCTACGTGTAATCACTTTATAATTGCACACGTCATTACATATTTCCCACCAAACATTTGTGATCATACTCGAGTCGCTTTAGAGTGCTGATTAAAATAGTCATAAATAAGCTCATTTTCTGATCATAAATGACTCGTTCGTCGGGAGAAAAAAATACCCCACCCGCGACTCTACTTGAGGAGTCGCCTATGACTCCCTTTTCTAATCAGTTTCGACTCACTTTCGAGTCATATTTTTAAACATACGCGACACGTTTCTAAGTCTTCTAATGAAAACAATCACGTTTCAATCCCCAGTACGATCAATTGGCGATTGCTGTGCATTTTGTTGTTATGCTTTGAACTAATCGCATTTTGATCATAAAGGCGACTCATTTTAGACGCTTTTTTGAATCGCTCATAAGATTAATCATTTTTTAATCTTCCCGAATTCAGTTCTTACAAAATTATCTCCCAAATACTAGGTGGGTTTTACTAAAACAAATCAGAACATCGCTAATAAACCGTTAGTGTGTCAAGTTGTACATTCGAAAACTGTTAGAATTAAGGGTTTTCCCCATTGAAGCTCTTAATTTGTTAATGTTCTGAATCGAATGTGGTCTGGCTAGCTATATACATACACACATTTATCATATATGTAGAATTAGCTAATATTTCATTTCAGATGAGAAATAAAACCAAATTTCTTTGATTTATATATTTTAATTTTGTGCCTGAGAGACATGTTAAATCAAATAATTTTATTTTTTCACCAACTGAAGTAAATACAGATAATAACTGGCTAACAAAATAGTTTACACTATGATGTCAGTATTACAAAAAAGCTGAAGATTCTGAAGAATCGAGCAGAAGTCGAAACATAATGATTCCTGAGGCGTTGGAAAATGTTAACCATTAAATGAATAACAACTTCGCCTAAAAGCAGGCAATATTTTTTCACTTCCCCATATTTTGATTACAAGCCTAAGCTTTGGAATTGCTCAAAATGTGGCAGCATGTGGTTCAACATTTTTTGGGGAAGACTTGACAAGATACTTGTTCAAATGTTTGAAATTAACAAATACATTTTGATTTTGTTAACCTGGCAAAGCTAATAAAATAACGTAAATATGTTGAATTGAGCATATTTTGAAAATTATTAGCAATCAATCTAGCTAACTGTGCTTTAACTTTGCTATTCTTTTATATGACGCCTAAAAGTGCGCTTTAAACTTTTATATGTGTGCGTATGTGTGTTTGTGTTTGCTTTTGGTGTCCAAGGCTGCGCGTCTGTGCGGCGCCGCACGAACGAATAGCCGCCAAACCCCGTTACAGTAACCTCGAAGTCATGCCCCCAGCCACTTTGGTGGAGCCCTTGCTCCCCCCTTGTGGCACCCGTTGCCACTACACTTCAGTTGTGGCTCTACTCAGACAAAGGGCGCCCAATAAATGGTTAAAATGGAGCAAAAAGCAATGAAATGAAACTGTCACGAAACCAACACAGGAGCAACAAAGAAAAAACAAAAACGAAAACGAAAAGGAAAGCAAAAGAAAAGAACAACAATTGAAAGAGAAAGGCGGTGGAATAGTAAAAAAAAAATACAAAAACGAAAAAAGGAAAGGCAACACAACAAAGGAGGCGTGGCATCGAAAATGGGAGAGTGGTAGGAGTAACAGCAAATAATAACTTCCATGAACAAATAAAAAGCCAAAAAATTTGTTTATGACTTTGGTCTCTGTGTGAATTGAAAATAATCATAGAAAATCCTAGTATAACTATATATGTATGTGTGTGTGTGTGTGTGGTTGTGTGTGCACGTCATTAGTAACGGCACAAAATAAATCAATAAAAACGCTCAACTAACGCGACTTTTTCAGTCCGCGGCTCACATGGCGTATGTATAATTTTAGCTGCCGTTGCGATGTGTTATTATTGTTGTTAATGCCATTGTTGTTGTTGTTGTTCCCGTGACATTTTCACATGTTGACTATATGTGTGTGTGTGTGTGTGCGAGTGAGTGTATTATAAAATTAAGTGCAGTTTATCGCTCAATTGTATAGTATATGAAATTCGTTTGATTAAATACAACGTATAAAATAAATATTTTCATTTTATTAAATGTTCATTCGAGCGTAACTAATAAATGCCAATTACACCCACACAAACACACACACATTCACCCACCCACACACACACGCATAATTATGCAAATGTATGTGTTGTGTTCGTTGAATTAAAGTAAATATATAATAAGTATGTGTAAATAAATTGTGCAGTAAATATGTCTAATTGATAGTCAGAATCAGAAATGAAAATTTTTAAAATCAAGCTAATAAAATGTAATTAAATTAATAATGTTATGTGCATTGTTTAATGGACTGCTAGTTAATTAACATACGATATGGATTAGCTACAATTTAATCAGTTATAATGAGGATTTAAAATTATAAGCGATTTTAATAATCATGTTACGATACGATACGACAAACAAAAAATACGTAATGCAAAATGAAAAAGCGATTTAAGTACATAATTAGATAGATAAATAGATAGATAGATAGATATACATATTTAAAGGAAGTAGTACGAGTTTAGGGATAATATCGATTTTAGTATTTAGAATGTAAGCATGATGAATGATGATGATGATGATGATGATGTTGATGTTGATGATGATGATGATTTCATCAATAGTTATAACAATATGTATGATAGTTGAATTTGTTAAATAGTTTAATAATATATATATATATAACTCACGCTAAAGCTATTACTACGAAGTCCAGCCAATTCCATGCATCTCTAAGATACGTAAACGGGCATAAAATGAAACCTCGTGCCATCACTTTAACAGCTGATTCAAATGTGTAGATTCCGGTGAATATCACCCTAAAAACGAATTGAATTTTCGAATGCAATTTGTTTTTCGTTTCTTTTTTGTTTTTTTTTTTTTTTTGATTTATTTTGTTTGGTTTTGATTGGCTTTTATCTTAGGCACTCTTATAATTCATAAGCTGTAATGATCTTAAGTACAACTTGCTGCCTGCTTAACGATCTGACAAAAGCTTGACTTATCATTTCGATACAAGCCGAAAATTTTAAAATACTCGAGCAGGAAGTGTGTGTAGCAAATTAGAAATTTTATATGTTAAAAATGTTAAGAATTGAAGTTTAGTTCTTCATAGCACAGCAGACAAAACGAATTGCTTATGATGTAATTGATTCTTGAGTATAACAGTATAACACTTTCACTGCCAGAGCATAACTCGTTAAAAGCTAATTTAAACCAATCAGTCGAGTTGCTCGCTTGTTAAATGAATAGTTTCCGAAATTAAATAAAAAAAAACAGAGTTCACTTAATTAAAAAAATAAAAATTTATTACTTATTTACGAATTTCAATTAAATTTTTAGAAGTGTTTGTTTGACTTTTATTTAAACTGGAAACAAACTTCCAAACAAAATTTGATCTTTCGTCTTGAGTTTAAGCTTTTTATACGGAAATACTCTAGTATATATTCTGATGTTATTATAAATATTAGTTAAATTGTTTTTGGAGTCTAAAAACGATCGCCTTTGGGAACTATGCATGTAATGTTTTAATATAGTAATCATTAAAAAAAAGGACAAGTTAATATGATAAAAACGAATAAAAAAGTTCTTCGTAACTGCGCTGCTCTTAAGTTTGCAATATATATATATATTATATATTTATTAAATTGCAGTATATATAATATATAGCTATGACAGAGACTTACGATTAACTTATGTACTGCTCTTAAGTTTGCAATATATATATATATTATATATATATATTAAATTTCAGTATATATAATATATAGCTATGACAGAGACTTACGATTTACTTATGTACTAACTTAAACCTTTTCGCTCACAACTTATGACAGTAACTAGTAGGCTTAGAACAAAAAAAAAACACTTATACTAATGTATTATAACTAATTAAGGGTTTAACTGGGCAATTGCATAATGAGTCTGCTTTTGAGAACCAAATGGTAACGCGACAATTAGCAATTGGCAACTTGCAAACTGACAAACTGGCAAAAAAAAAATAAAAAAGAAAATGGACAGATCAAAGGGCGCAATTGTTAATTACGAGTAGTTGAGATTTCAGATATGTTAGATGTATACGGTGAGAGAGAGACTAGGAGGGGCATGGGGGAGGCACAGACTCGTGCCAATTGTCAATGTCAATAATGGTTAATACTTGATAAAGGACTTGGCTTTTCCCTCTCTCTGTCTCTCTCTCTCTCTCTCTCCCTCTGGCTCTATCATCTTTCATCTGCCCCTCTCTTTCGTATGTTTTGCTTGTGGGCGTTAGATCAATAGGCCGACCTTCGACCTGATTTTGCTGCCGTTTTGGGTCTAGTTAGGTTAGTCATTTGATAGATTTAAGACGACTGCTCTGTGACAGACAGTTGTACGCTTCTTACAGATTGGCAGACAGATAGGCAGACAGATAAAAGGACAGGCGGACAGACGGACAGATGGACAGACGGACAGCTGTCCAGTTTGCAGTTTACAGCTTGCAACTAGTTCAAAGTCGTTGTTGTTGCTGTTACAGTTGCTGGTGGGTGTTGCATGCCACATGTGTCGCATGCCACATGCGTTTGACCTAGGCCCCAATGCCTGTGAAGGACACTTGAGTTGCGTTTTAATTGCAGGTATTATGTCTTTCTGTTGCCCACAAGTGCTGCCCACAGTAGCCACTGTGGCTGCCTATAGGCGACCCACATAGTCATAGATGCGACTGCTTAGATAGACACAAAGTTCACTTCTCTTTCTCTCTCGCTCTCTTATCTGTGTGTTAGTGTGTGTGTCTTTGTGCGTATGAGGGCGTGCCGGGGCGGTAGGACGTAGCAGCTGTGCCATTTTGGGCTAAGCGCAGCCGCCGTTGCCAACCGAGAACCCTGAGAACTTGGCCCAAAAGCAGCTCCAAGACAGCAATGAAGTTGGAGTAATCATTTCTCCGTCCGTCCATGCGTCCATTTGTCCGTTCGTCTGTTCGTCCTTCTGTCTTGGAAACCAAGTTCATAACACACACACACACAGAGCGACCTTAGCGACATAGCGGACTAACGGTTATTCAGTTAGGGTGCTCAATTCTGATACCAAATCTGCGACAAAGTTTTTGATATCAGCTAAAAAAATGACGTAACTCTTTTCACTTTTAGTTGCTTCTTTAATCGCTTTTTTCGCACTTTTTAAGCATTTTGCTCGTTTTTTATACATTTTTTTGATTTTGTTTTGAAAGTTTCCTTTCAACTACTTAACAAAAGTACATGAACTATGTACAATTACCGCTAGCAATACTTGTTACAAGTGGCTATATAGGTATACATATATATAAGTCTAAAAATGTCTATATAGCAAGTTACGCATTTGTATGTAGTATGTATTGTATGTTAGACGAAACACAATCGGAGATTGTACAAATTTTGTGAGAGAGCGAGAGCGCAGCAGGATTACTAGACGAATTTTCTAGAGCGCTAGATATTTATACATATATTTTTTTAATTTATGAGTACTTTTGATAGGTCTATATATATTTAAATATATAATCGACTACATTATGAATACAATCTATAAGCTATAGATGTCTAATAGTAATTGTCCTCTTTACTGTCCTATATATACGGTTATCAATTTAAAACTAAGTATTTCCGATTATATGATTTATATATAGTACTATATACAATAATATATAGTGTGTGATATGACACTAACTAATGAAACTAAGTAATTGGTAATAACTACAATAGCTAATTAACTATTTATCGATATACAGGATCGGGGTAAAGTAAGCGATACTTATATAGTTCTTAAGTCTACTTAAAAATTAACGTATATACTTTATATTTGGTATATATATTTCTATTTGTACTTATATATGTGTTGGTTACCGCTATGTTACTACTAATAAGTACATCTGAGACTAGAAGCTACGCCAAGAATATATATAGAGTTATATATGTTTATAGCTAAAAATTCAAAGTCTATTAATAGTTAAAATGTGATCGAATTCAATTGGATGATTTGGTATAATCTTGTCATAAGTACGAAACGTGAACAAACCAAAACCAGCTGACCAATGTGTATAGCCAGTTTTTTTTTGTGTATATATATAAATATATATATATATATATATTTTTCTTTTTGAGGTTAAGTTATTTTAGGTTGACTACAAATTGATAGTTAAAGAGCGCCCAGGTACTAGATGCATATCGATTACGGCAATTTACAATGAGGCATTGAGAAATGTGTCTAAGCTCTTATGTTACTTTCGTTTCGATTACTTTCGATTATTTTCGATAATTGCAAAATAGAAATAAGTAAGTAGTTAAGTAATTGATTAGTAGATGGCAGTATGTACGTGATATAAGTACAATCGAATATAGTGTAGTATACATATATATATTACAGGGCGGGGGGTGGCCAGCATTCAACAGGTTTTGACTGGCATACAAAAGCTGTTGAGTACGGCACGCGCAACGCATGTTCGTTTCCATTTGCTGTCGATAGAAAATGAGTTGTTTCATAGCAATGAGCTTTTAACTACTACAATTAATGTTGATTTACTCGAACAAGTATACAATTGTATACATATATATTTTATACAAAATTTCCTGGCATCACTAATTGTTATTCTTGTGGCTTTTACCTTTGAGGCTCTTGCAAAATTGTCTACTCACATTCGATATGTGATAGTTCTTGTTACTGTAAATGCAATCGTTATCGTTATTGTTATACTATTACTTTGGTTTGTTGTTGTTTTGCATCTTTTGCTTATTTTTGATTTTGCCCAAAAAAAAAAAAAACAGAAATAATTTTCATGTTTAGACCTAAATACAAGTCCGCATCAATATATAGATATAAATACATGTATATATTTGTATTACGTAAATATATATGTATATATATATATATCGGTTATACAGCATATAAATATATAAGTAGTAGTAGTTACATATATAATATTTAGGTAATTATTATTGTCAACATAAAGATCAGTTGTATCAAATCAAATGGGTTAAAAAGAACGATAATAAATCCAAGAACTGTAAATGAAATAATCGTTTTTAGCTAAGTTCTGTTCGATATGAATACATACATACATTTATATGGGTATATTCATGTATGTATGTATACACCGAATCATTTCTAGTGAAGCAATTAGCCAAAATAACAGTACTTACTCAGTGGACTCGACCGTGGGCGTTGTCGGCATTATCATCAAAATGCAGTTCACGAGAATGGTGGTAATGATAAATAACGAAAATAATGGATGCACTAAAATGTAAATGGCCACACGACGTATCGGATTGAATGGATCGAGCAGCCACATTGCTTTTGATGCAGAAAAGCGAAAAATATCTTTTCCCTTGCTTACAACTACGAATGTCTGCAAAATCGAAAGATTATATATATGGTACAGTATAGTTTTGTATGTGCTAATTGACTGTGAATAGTCTATGAACTTAAAATCCCTTTAAAAAAAATAAAGTAAATCAGCTATCAATAGATATATCTTCCATCCAATAAATGTTAAATGATAACCGTATTTGAATTCTCTGATTTTTTGAACATAAATTTCCCAAAAATATTCTTATAACTAGCGAGAAAATATATCGCTATATAAATATAGCGTATAATAATAAAGAAGTTCTGAGTTTGTTCACTTTTGTTCATTCTTCAGACAATAAGTAATATTTTTGTTTAAGGAGTGATATATATTCGTACAAGTATAGGATAATTATAAGTATAAGTATAGGAGAAGCCAATTGTAGCTGTATTCATGAGACAACCCTTTCAAAATGAATTTTCGAAACTAGAATTGAAATATCGCAACCGACTAAATATCCAAATTCAGGTAAAAATAGTCGTAAAAATCCAT
Organism: Drosophila tripunctata; assembly: GCA_035047385.1. Taxonomy (NCBI): domain Eukaryota; kingdom Metazoa; phylum Arthropoda; class Insecta; order Diptera; family Drosophilidae; genus Drosophila; species Drosophila tripunctata. The sequence continues at coordinate 1,589,919 of JAWNPS010000210.1, read as the reverse complement.
AAACCGATATTTCAATACACACTTTTCAAATGGATAATTGCACAGTTTTCTATCTGACCTTATCTAGGCTAATGGTTTTTCAAGTCTATAATATCCCCAGTGTGTTGAGTTTTGTAAATGTTGATGACTTACCAGTATATTGCTGTAGTACGGATCGATATCCTCGAGAGGAGTGGAGGCCAATTCCGGCGGGAAGCTGCCCTGCAATCGAACAGGTATTGGCACACCCTGTTCAAGTGTAGGATCCGGTTGTGGACCTTCATCCTCGTCCTCGTCATCATATCGGATCTGTCAATGCGGCACGTTGAACACGTTGACACGTTCATGAATACAAAGAACAAAGAATTGCGCACAAACATATTAGCATTGATATTGGAATAGAACCCATCAGCATTCTCATAACATACTATATACATATGTATATTATATATGGTATGAGTATGTATGATATCATAGTACATGTACACATATTGTAGTACATATGTTATGTTTCTTGTTTCTGGTTTGTCCATTCACAAGTAGTTGGAGATAGTTGTATTAGTAGTTTTTATAGTATATACTAGTAGTAGCAGTAATATGAGTAGGCACACTAGTAGTAGATAAAAAGTAAACACAAATTAAAAGCCATAAAAATCAGAAAAAATACCATCACTTTACGCGATTTAGATTAGGGAAATGTTTATCACGAAATTTTTGAGGAATTTCAATATATAGTTTAAAGTTTAGCATAGCATACTTCACATACATATATGTCAATGTAGGTATAGAAAAGTAGAGAGTATTCCAGATATTAAAGCATTCATATATGTATATAGATAGTAGAAGTTATAGTTGCTTAATAGATCGGAAGATTCTTTTGTTTGGGGGTTGGAATGTTTTGTTGGTTATCCAAAAGATAAAACCAAAATGGACTTGGACCAATATGTTGAATTCAATTCAGGTTTTCCTAAAAGTATTGTTGAAAACAAAAGAAAAACTATTTAAATAAAATCTGTTCACTAAAAATATCGGCGTAAAACTATAAAAGTATACAAAGTGCATGCAAAATGGTAGTGTAGGCTAACCAGTGTTGGTAAGCGCTTTTAAAGGGATTAAACACCTACAGAAAATATAATATGTTGATAAGTATATGTGTATTAGTATAAGTTTGGTTTCTAAATTGCATTAAATTGAAAAGAAAAGCTTTTTAAAACCGAAATAAAAAACAGTGTTGGTAAGTGCTCGTGCAGACATTTGTACAGTTTATAAATATAGTATTTCAAGCGGAAGGTTTTATACGTTTCAGATCCTAAAATGATATTACAAAAGGGCCTGAAGCACTCGCTTTGGTATCGTTTGCGGATCTGGCTGTAAGTGCTTCAATATTATATACGGTATTATCAACAAATTGCATGCAAAAACAATAGTGTTGACTAGTTTTGTAAAAAGCTAATAGGAATACATGCTCTATTGCTGTGCAAAGATAGTACTTTAAGGACAAGGACACTAAAAGATATATGTACAGATCTATGTATATTAAAGACACACCCATACACACCCTAAGATGATACTAGTGACAGTTCTCAACACAGTTTTTTGAAACGACTATTGCTATCATTATTTTGAAGTTTCTACATTAATTTGTTTTCTTTTTCGTTTTTATATTATTTCGATGATGATTATTATTGTATGTATGCTTTGGGCAACTTTAATTGCCCTGTCATGCATATTGTATGGGGGACAATATTTGTGTCCCATTGCTGAGGCCACGACAATTCTATCGATTTCAAGGAAGCTATATACGAATACATATATATGTATATATATATGTATATGCATCGACGTATAAAATAACTAGTGTTGTAGTTAGTTTTTACTTTCCATGGACATGGACGTGGACACGGACATGCAATGCCAAAAGCTAGAGCTAAAGCTAAAGCTAAGGCAAAAAGTCGAACGTCATCGTCATGAAAATTGTTCGAGTTTCTCTACACACACTAGTACAAATATATATACATATATAAATATATATATATATATATATATGTGTGTGAAGAGAAGGAGAGTTAAAGCGAAGGAGCAGAAGACAGAGGGAAAAAACAGCGCTAAAAAAAATTCCATAATAGTTGGTTTGTTTGCTTGGCGTGACAATTAGATTGTATGTGTATGTGTGTATAACTGTGTGTGTGTGTCAGTGTATATGTGTTTGTGTGTTGACGCAATAGCGCTAACGAAATGGGGCCCCAGGAATAAAGCCAGAAGAGTCGAGCCGAAGCCATGGCTCCATAGTAACTGCCATACTGCCGAGGGACTCGACTAGTGGGGTATCTTTTAAACAGGCCAAGTCAAGTCTATATTTAAACTAATAAAAGGCAAACCACAATGCCTCACACACGCATTCACACAGAGGCAACTCATTGGCTTGACCAGCAACGAGACCAGACCTACATATATTAAAAATATATATATATATACATGTAGAATTTATTACGCATGAAACGATGAAACTGAAACACTTGCTAACCCATGTAACTGAAATTGAAAGAGAAAACTTTAACTGTAACTGTTTCTGTTGCCATTACGTTAACAAAATCTAAGACTCATATATCACCTTGGCTCTTAACAGATCTTGAAATCTCATAGGGTTTTGATTACCCAAACACAAATGTTCTATTCAAGTGTAGCCTTTGACAGCAACTGCATTTACAAGCTGGCCACTCTGTCGTATACGTTATAATACTTATTTACTAAGAAAAGTCTTTGTTTTGACAAACTGGAAATCTTAGTATCGAATTTCGTTGGAGTTTTAATTAATGATGAATTCCACAACTTGAACTTTTCCGAACTACTAAATAGTTACAACTTTTCTACTTTACAACATTTTTACATTTTAAATAAAATATGACACATTCTTCTGAGACTTATGAGAATACTATGTGTCCTAATTAAAAATATGTCAAGGTTAAAAGTTTCTATATAAGGCTTGAAAACTCCTAAAAAAAAAAAAAAACTTGAAAAATGGCAACCTTATAAAATTCAAATGTGAAATCTGTTTGACTCTATATATTATATAATATAAAATATATATGTTATTTGTAAATAACATAACTTGTTAGTAACCCAGTTGGGCTTTGTACAATAATCCAACTTTAACGGTTTGTCAAAGCTATAGATGTGGCAACCCTAAGCCTTTTAACAATGTGGCAACGCTCAGCGTGAAAACAATTTTGTGACGAAAGCAAATTGACAATTGCCACGTGGATAATGATTGTATGATTGAGATAGTTTTTAATAGAATAGAGTAGTATAGATATATAGGAAAATTATCATGCAGACTAGGGAATCAATTTGCATATCAGCACACACTCACTCACACACACACAAAGTCACACTCAACTCAAGTACAACTTATGTACATATATTCTACGTTGAAGGATCTAAGCATTTGATCTAAAGGGACATACTAAAGGGTATTATAGTTGTATTGTATGTATGGATAGTACACGCTAACTTTATAACAGCAAGCAGCTACAAATAATAAACAAGTCATCTCAAATAGTCTGAACAAAATGCTATGCAATGTTGTATATAGTTGTAGTGTATGTACGTATTGTAGTATTGTATTGAAGTTTGCTGCTAATGTGCAGCTTGAGTGACAAAGTCGGGGAGAATTGCACTAAAGCTGGACATAAACTTCGTGGTAGATGCCGAAGTTGTTGTAGTAGCACTAGATGTTGTTGTTTTTCTTGTTGTTGTTGTTGTTGTTATTATTGAAGTTGTTGATGTTGTTGTTGTTGTCAAAGTCATTCGCTAAAGCACTTACTTCTCATTCCATTTACCCACTTACAGGCTTATTGGCTCTGGCACGATGAGTCATAAGTCATTACAGCTTGATTTGTATATAATACTTATGGTTTTTGGTAGTAGTAGTAGTGGCAGTAGTTGTATATCGGTATGTAGTATATAAGCATATATGTATGTACTTATATAAACGAGTATTATTCAGTTATTGTTATTGATATTGTGTACTTAGTTGACGGCAATGCTAAATTTGTTTCTGCATAAATTTGGCAATTGCGCGCACTGTGTAAATCATCAGACATCTGCATAGTATGGTCAAAAGAAACAATTGTCTGTCCTACGTATAACAGTACTTACTCACACACACACACACACATAACACTCTTGCCTTTAGCTCATAGTATAACAGTTGAAGTACTTTCGTATAACAGAAAGCAGAAATGCAAGTATACAACTCATAGAGATTACACACTCGCATGGAATTCATATTGATTTTGATATCTTTGAGTGGCATTTTTCTACTTTACTTTTTTCCTCCTCCCCATTATTTTCCTATAAGCGCATTAACGGCACTCGGGGGCGCACGGTGGTGGGCGGGGCAAAGCTGGTATGCTGGTAAAAACATCAAAGCATTGCTTTGTTTGTTCAAACTACATAGTACAGTATGCAACAAACCTTAGTTTCTCAGAAAATATGAAGTGCCCTCTTTAAAGGAGCATTTCTAAACCCCGCTAGGGACGAAACTGGTACACTGACGATTACCATAAATAGCAAATGAAATTTCTTACTAAAAACTTTTTTTGTGACAAATTCTTAACAATAGCTAAGATATTCTAAGTATGCATTTAGTACATATTTGCATAAATTCTATAAATTTAAATTGCTTTTTCCCTGAACAGTATATAAGTATTGTTGCAGAAAAGTACTTAAATAATTCCAGACTCTACGAATCTTGAAAATTACATGGAGTTTCGAAAATTTTCAAAATTGTTTTAATTGGAAACTTGAATGGATTTTAATGCAATCAACCAATTCTCCGAACTAAACAATCTTTAATCAGAGTCCTCGAACGTAACGTTGCCATATCTTGTAAAGTTTTTATATTTCAAAAGTCAAGCGTTGACAGATGCTGGCAAGTTGATAGACAAATAGTAGAAATATTTAAAGAAAATGATTTTGCAATTAGCATAGCTTTAGTAAAGTGATAAAGTAAAGCATAGTTTATATATATATAGGGAATATTTATATATATCTATATGTATATATCTGAGCAATATAATAAGAAAGTCAAAGTTGCTTAGTCAAAGAAGAGCTGCACTTTTGGCTATAAAATAAATTGTATGTTGTACATAGAATAGGTAGTAATAGTAGCAGTAGTAAACGTAAGTAATATATAGTAGTATATAGTATACAGTAATGTGAATTGTACGCAAAGCAATAAGTTTTTAGATTTAAAAAATTTTAACAAAGATATTTTGTTGTTTGGTCATTGACAAGTGTTGAATCAAATTTAAAATAGCTTTTCGTTTATACATTTTTGGGTTATACATTTAATGGGAGAGCAGTACGCATATAAATTCACGATTATAAATACGAATACGAATAGAATTAGAATTACAATTACGAATACGAATACATCAATTTTTTAAGCAATTACGAGTACATAAAAACGAACCAAAACAATAAGCTGCTAAAAACTAACAAATTGTTGGCAATAAAGTTCCAAATCAAATGGCAAAACAAATTAAAAGCTTTGTTTCTTTTATTTTTTGGGTTTTGGTTTCAAATTAAATTTTCGTATCATTGTTTGGTTTTCTTTTTTTTAAGGTTAGGTGTTTGGTGTATCTTTTTTTTGAGAGGTAGGTACGTTGTTCGTTTCTGTGTGTTAGACTAAAAGTTCTGTGAAAAATCTTACTTCTTTTTGTTTTTTCTTGCGACCATATTGCGGCTGAAAGAAGATTTGGATTTGGTTTTTGGTTTAGGATAGTTGGTTTTTTTTTTTTTTTTTTTTTTAATTAGCATTTCATTTGATTTAGATTTATGTAAAGAAAAATTAAGTATTTGTTATGTATTCGAAATGCAAGCGCCGAATCGTACATAATATTTCATTATTATACAGTATAATTTTTGTTTGAAATTATTGTTTTATTGTTTATTTAATATTTTTGATATTTTTCCAGACAGCAGCGCGCAAAAGTTTCGTTTGGGAGCATTAAAAAGTAGAGAAAAAGTTGTAAATGAAAAGAAAAAAGTACACGAAAAAAAAAGTAGAAAAAATAATATAATATATATTTATATAAATATATATATATATATAAATTTATGTGAAATGTTATACTTAATATTTATAATAATACTGATTAATATGTTCTTTTTTGGCATTTTAATATATCATTTTTTTGTTTTTTTTTTTTTCATTAAATATATTTTTTACGATTGAAATATTTATGCTCTATTTATTATCACTGTGTATTTCACTTTGTTCTGTTTGGGGACAGTTTTGTTAGAGGAGGGATAGAGATAGATAGAGAGAGAGAGAGAGAGACAGAAAGGAGGGCAGCTGTGTCATGTAGTATTTTTTTACAGAAAGAGAGAGGCAGTAGGCAATAAGTAGATTTGAAGATTTGAATTTTTTACCCTAAGTGCGTGGAAATGATCGTTTTATATAATACACAAAAACACATGTGCATTACACATGTTATGTTATTTTTTATGTAATTTCGAGCGTCTACTGCGGTTCAAAATTATACAAGAGGAATAGAAATGGAGAAAGAGAGAGGGAGAGTAAGAAAGAGATAGAATGGCAAACGAGCAAGATTGAGAATAAGAAAGAGAAAGAGAGAGAGATGGAGTTAGAGCGATAGCGCTAAACTTAATTTTTATACAACTTTTGTAGCATGCAGCTTCTGAGAGGCTGCCAGTATTGGTATATTTTGCTGCCAAGAGTTCGTCGTGTATATTATTTACAACGATTTTATTTGTTATTGCGATTATTGAATTATTTGTAAATTGAGTTGAATTATTTATTAATTGTTAATTGTATCTAAATATAAATCGATTATACGACTACGATTTTATACACAGCTAATTCATTGAAGATGATTGCAATTAGATACATATGTATATGGTCTGCTTGATTTCATTGGATACTGGTTCTGGTGGGATGGTTTAATGAAGTTCGAACTTTTAGTATAAGTATTTACACGACGAAACTGTAGTGGGTATATATTTTTTGTTGTTGCTTTTTTCTGTTTTCTTGTGAGTTACGAGTACCGTGTTGTGAGTCACAGGACCAAGGACAGTGATTTATCGAGTCGAAGTTGAAGTTATAGAAATGCGATCAACATAAAACTGTGGAAAGAAACAAGTCAAAAATCGAAACAAAAACAAATGGAAAACAAAATTAAAAAAAAAACAGACACACACGAAAAAAACACCTTTTTGCCTTTGACAATAAACAAATGGTTGCCTGAAAATCATAAAATTTTTACATAAAATCAATCACAATATATATTTGTATATACACGATTAGAACACATTACGAAGCCAATAGTTGAAAGATACATTTCTTACTCTCAATACTGAAAGAATAACAATGAAACAAACAAACCAACAAACAAACAAACATACAACGATTATGGCAGGAAAAGTATTTGTTTTAGATTTTTTTTTATTAAGGATAAGGTTACGCATAGTTACGAATTTATTATTGGAAGGGGAAGTGGTGGAATTTTTTATGGTGAGTTATACAAAATACGACAACAACAAAAGTATAAAATGGAACATACAAGTACATATATTTTTGTTAGAATTGTTTTTGGAATTTTGTTTTAATAATAAGAGAACGAATTTATTGAAACCACAAAATGAATAAACAAAACTAAAAACACAGAATACAAGATTATGTTCTATAGCTGGGATTGTTTCAAGTACGACACAATAATGAGATTTTTGTTTTAAAGATTGAAGACAGTTTAACAATACTGGAAAGTTGAATAAGAACTTGAAAGTGTGTGCAGAGATTTGTTTTTTTTTTTACTCAAGTCACAAAAAGTAGATTGATTGATATCATCGTTCAACCTAAACACAGAGGTCACTAACAAATGGAAGGATGGATAGTTCGATTGGGATTTTGAAAGCAGCGAACTGAGGACAGAGCATTGAATTTATACAGTGAAATTAATACATACTATATGCTTTAAAGATAATGCTTGATTTAATGATATTTATAATATGTATATAATAGAACAGTTGAATTATACAGCAGGATTTGGTATTTGGAATTGATATGATGATTGTGTACGGTATATAGGACAAAGCATTTGGAAAATAGATTTTTGTAGTTATGTAGTTGTTTATGCTAATAAGAGATTGATTGGGATACAGAGCACAGAGTACAGATTACAGAGTTTTATCACGACGGGGCGGAACGTAATCGATACGGGATGATTGTTGTCGAAGTTGATTGGAATTGATAATTTGGGTTATACGAATAGTAGGTTTATGCAAGTAATGTTAATATTAGTACTTAGTTAGAATAGTAGTAGTAGTATTAGTAGGTTTTAATATAGTTGGCTATTAATACGTAATCAATAGATGTTAAAGCACAGTAATAAGCGCACATTAATCGATGATCGATTGCCGATATACAGCAAGCGATTATCATTAAATTTAAAATTGTTAATTATGTATATAGTTAGGTCACAGTTAGCAAATATATATATATATAGGTATGTATATATTTAGATAGATACAACTTGTTACACAGAATAGCACATAATACGTAATGCATAAAGATAAGTAGTAATAATAGTAGTAGTATAAGTAGTAGTATTAGTAGTAGTAGTAGTAGCATTTACGAGTACATTTATTAGTTACAACATTCAGCTAGAAATAATTACCACCTCTCCCTCGGCTCTCTTTCTTTCCAGCTCCTTTTGCTTTTCATGTTCAGCGGCAATGCGTTGTTCAATTTGCACCAATGATTCGCGGGTAAAGGGACGGAACAAACTGCGTTCTTCCTCAGATATCGAGTCGGAATCTTCTGTCATTGTCTATGCGGCCAACGATGAGAGCCTTAGATTTCCAAGGCCTGTAAATATTTATTGCATTTTGCATACACACGAATACACGATGTTTTTGTTTTTTTTTTAAATAAATAATAAATAAATAAATAGGGGGTACTATTTATGCAAAAATTGTTGCATGCTTTATACTCACATGAGGCACATGGATGTCGCCTGCTACATGAAGCTACAACTATATCCGAGGCGCCATGTTCGAGTAGCGCCCGCCGCTTAGCACGATGCTGTAAATAAGATAATACACTATTAGTTAAATATACTGTATTAAGTATTTAGTATAAAACAGAAAATCCCAAAGGGAAGCTATATTATAAACAGTTAAATTTTAGAGACTATGAGTTCTGCCGTCAGCTGATCAACACATAGTGGACAGTCCTCAATAACACCAGGATCTAACAGACTAGTAGCGAAACATTTCTTTGCGAATTAACTTTAGCTAGAATCGGTCAGCTGTTGTATATGAAATATGTAGCTGTCATATGATTAAAATTTCAAAATTCTGCTTTCTGAATGTAAAACTATTGATCTTTTGTTAATATTACAAACTAGCATTTCAAAATGTGTATGTGTATAATAAATTTTGCATATTATTACAACTTTTGAAAACAGCTCAAATTGCGTATTTGATGTTGCAATAATACGTAGTCTCTTTCAGTCCACTCGCATGGTTGTAGTCATTCCTATTAGTCTATATTTTAAACATATAACTTTTCTACTTTGATATGATTGCTATAAATTTGAAACTTTCATAGTACAATATTATATAAACTAGATATAAACTAGAACATTTGTATATTATATAAACTGTAGTATATAAACTGTTTCTGAAGAACATTTGACTGCTTATAAGGAAGCTGACTTACATTTCTTACTACATATTTATATAAGTATAAGCTTATTAATATAAACTCATAATAAAAAATGTATATGAGAAATTGTCTTTACATTTTAAAAATTAATTAAGAAATATGTGTACTCGAAAGTCTAACAAAAATTGATGTCTGTAAAGATAAGAATATTAAACTTATCAAGCAAGGAAAGGAAAGGAAGAAATTGTTATGGCATTGTCTTTATATTGCAAATAGCAACCTACATGCCAAAATTGGTGTCTATAGGTGTTATAGTTTCTAAGATAATCGTATTATGGGCGAATGGGGCGTTACGTCGATACTGACTAAATCGGATTTTGTAGCTCTTACCATCTCTGAGATCTGTTTATTCATACGGACAGACGGACATTGCTATGTATATCGACTCGGCTTGTGATGCTAATCAAGAATATAAATATACTTTATGGGGTCTGCCACGCCTCCTTCTGCCTGTTACATACTTTTAACAAACCCAATATATCCCTCAGAGGGTATAAAAATACGATTTCTTATGTCTTAGATTGACTTAATATATTTTATATTATAATTGCACGACTATTAGCAAATATTATAGCAGTGTTTAGAAATAGTCATAGAATCTTATTATTATACCTGGGGGTATATAAAAATCTTCGAGAGAGGTTCTACTTTTTCTAAACTTTAATTACTATAGTTCTACCCATAGACATACTCATACGAATCTTTTAAAATCAAAGAGAATTTTGCAAAGTTATTTAGTATGTTATAATGTTGAAACGAACAAAAAAAGAGAAAACTCAAATAAAATCTTTCATAAGTTCAAATGCTAAAGTCTTATAGTGTATTTGGAATCAGTATGTTTAACAGCTAAGCGATGGATTAAACGGATTTCTTAAGGTCTGTGCAATAACTTTACATACCCTAGTTCATCTATTATGTATTATCTAAACGCATAGGTAAAAGACTTGCCTGTTTATTTTAATCAATAAAATACTCCACGTCACTCTGTTTCTATATTACAAACATTACAACATACAACATAACAGACGAAACCCCCTTTAGAGCTGCGATTACCGTGGTAATGTATACTTGGGTCACATTGAACCCGTTGCCATTTGTAACCAGAAACTGGAAAGTGTTAACTGTAAACTGCAAAGTGAAATCTGGAAACTAGAAACGCAGAGAGCGGAAACCTAATACACAGCTTGATTGGATTAATGGCAGGTGGCAATTGGGATTAAGTGAATTCCAATCAAATTCAATACCACAACAATTAACAATCGATAAGTGTTTGTTTTTCAATGACTTAAAATAATACATTCAATTAAAAAATTATTTGAATTTTGTACAAAATACACAAGTCAACTAAAAAATTTCCCTACTCCTAGTAGATAGCACATTAATAATAAATAAGCAATTTAATTAGTCAACAATATTAATTAGTTTCTGATCAACTGTCCCGATAGTTTAATTTCGTAAATTAACAATTACTTAAATGGAACTAAATGAATACATATTTGATATAAATAGACAGAGCATGACTGCAGCTCTTTAACAATTCCCGGAAAACTCAAAGATGTGAAAAATCTAATTAAAAAATAGCATGTCAACAGTTCGGTGGAATTGCTTTACAGTCCATTCCAGGAATATTCCAGCAAACGACGACAATGACGAGACTCGTTTCTAAAGGAAGCAAGTTCTGTGAAATTATTATCTTCTACGCAATAAGTTTTTTTTAAACTGTAAACAAGTTGAAAGGCAAGCACGCAATATATATTTATGGCCAACATTTCAGAGGTAAAACATGTTAGTTGGAAATTTGTAAGCACGCTGAAAAAATTTGCGCAAATTATGAGGAAAATATATTTTTAAAAAGAGGTTTTTCCAGGAAGAACGTTTTTTTTTTTCTAAATGCATTACTTCCGCATCACTATTTTTATATGCTGCAAATACTTTCAACAATTTTGTGACAATCAGTGGGCATAACTTAGTTTAAGCCTTTTAAAACTGGTCAGCTAAAGCTAGTTATAAATCTATGAACATGCCGACACTGTAAACTCCTTAAAGCAGTATAAGTTAGGTAATTATGCATTTATTGGCACTACTAAAACGACACAAAACAATGTGCAAATCACATTAAATATTGGTATTTTATAAACTACATAGTTAATTTTTACAATATATTGTTACATTTAAATGAATATTTTTATGTTGATTCGTTAAGCTGAACTTACATTTAGTTTCAATATTCAGTAGCTTTGTTCTTCTACAGATCTAGCTAATTAAGCACAATTTACTTCGACAACACATAACATAATACAACACATACCAAATGCAATATTGAATTTTCAATTTTCATTGCATACTTTTTGGTGTTTTCTGTAAATGCAGTTGTCGTGTTAGTTGCCTATGTTGTCCACAACAAACACTGACTGCCAATTACTTTTCGAATTGATCAGGAAACTCATCAACTGTTGACATAACACATTAAAACTATGTTTACACTTGCTAATCTATCAATCAATGCAACCCACAATAGACAAACGAAGTTGAAATGTTGTCAACGACATAGATGCAACATAACACGATTAAAACACATAAACACAATATGTTTAACTATAAGTGCATATGTATGTAAGTAATTTTCGCAATAATACCGAAATAAAATAAAATAAAATCGCTACTTGAAATTGCTAGAAAATTGTTGTTGTTGCCTTTTGGCTTATATAAGCAGGCACAGAGCTAAGGTCAAAGCACTCTTGGCCAATGGCAATGTGTGTGCGCTGCCTGCCATTTTGGCGTATTCGCAGCAGCGACGAAACATGGACACACACACATACATACATATGTACAGGAATTGCTATACATGCATGTGCAAGTGTGTGTGTGTTCTTGTATCGAGCAGAAAAGTAGGTCAGTTCGATATTTCGACAAGTTTCCACACACACACACAAAACTTACATGAACTTATGTAGAAATATATATATATATTTATATATATATATAGATATATATATATATATTAAATATATATATATAAATTGGTATTTCATTCATTCGCCTAGCATGCGCATAATTTGTATGAAACCAGGCTCAATGCTTTATACAAAATGTGCGTTGCGCGTAGCGCAGTTTTTAGGCGTTCGCCTGAAAGCATGCTATGAAAATTTGTTAAAGTGCGTTGATTTAACCTGTGAAATGATTAGCAATTCATTAGCTGCTAGAGTCAGCTTTATTGGCAACACATACATTTGTACTTTTATAGAAATAAAAATTTTTAAAATATACACATACACGCACATGCAGCCTCTTGCCATAAACTGAACGAAGTTCGCTTGTTGTTAGTCAATGAATTTAACATACAGATGTGCAAGGCTCGGCCAAAAGAGAGTGAGAGCGACGACAGTGCAAAGAGAGCCAGAGAGTGTGAGATTGGAAGATTGGGAGAGCGTATGTGTGTCTTTGTAGTCAGCGTTTGCGCTGTGCCTCCAAGTCCTGTCTCTCACGCTTTGCCTCTCTCTCTCTCTCTCTCTCTCTCTCTCTCTCTGTCTTTCTGTCTCTTTAAGCTGCTTTCTAGTGCTTGTATCTCAAAGATAGAATTATATTTTTTCTTAACGAAACTCAACGCTAGCTTGTCTGCCAGCCTGCCTGCTGCCTGAGTGACTTTGCCTCAAGTTTGCCCTCCAAAAGCCACCAAAAGGTTGTGCCAACTATGCAGTGGGCCAACTGTATGTGTGTTTGTGTACAAGTGTTAGCCAAGTGTCTTAGCGTTTTGCACTGCTTTGGCTCATTAATGACATAATCATGGCTAACAATTAGCTGCCGTTAAGCATTAAACCACTTTAACTTTAACTTTATATAACTCTAGTTATATAGTGTATATACATATATGTATATAGTATAGTATAGTATATAATACTTGCCGTTAATCGATGTCAATCGATGTTGTGCCTTTGTTGTTGCTGCAGCTGCTATTGTTGCTGTTGTTGCTCTTGTTGATGTTTTAATGATTGTTGCTGTTGCTGTTGTTGCTGTTGCTGTTGCTGTTGTTGCTGTTGCTGCTGCAGTTATGCTGTTAACTATTGTTGCTGCGTTTGCCGCTGTTGTTGCTGTTGCTGTAGCTTACACACACCCACACACATGCATACGGAGCTGATTTGTTGACTGACGTCGCGTCGCGTTGCAACAATATTTTTTATTTTTGATTCTGTGTTTTTATTTGGTTTGATTTTCTTGTTTTTATATTTGCTATTTCATTTTTTACTTTTCTGTGCTTTTGTTGAAATTTTTCTAATTTTGTTTATTTTTTAATTGGTGTTGTTTATCTCTAAATTAATTAAAATAATTATATATATATATATATATATTTATTTTTTTAAGATTTTTTACTTTTTATAAGTTTTGGACAACATTTGATAGTTTTTTATGCAGGCAAAATATGAATATGAGTGTGAGTATTTAATATGAGTATGAGCAGGTTTTTCAAATGACAAGGACGAGTTGCCTTAGATGTTGCCGTAACAGGAACCGTTTGTCGACATGAATGTGCGTGTTTTGACTTGTTTGTGTGTGTGTTTGAGTGCGTCTTATAGCCGGCGCAGTTGTGTGTTTTTTATGTGTTTGATGTGGTCTGGCTTTAGGTGGTTTTTGCTGCTCGCTGCTTTTTTTGTTTTTTTCGTCATCGATTGATTGATTGATTGCTTGATTGGTTGTGCTTTTCAGCTATTTCTGTTACTGCTCCTTTAGAATTTAGCTGGTGTTATTACATTCTTTTTGATTGATTTTATGTTTGTCTTTACTTTAGTTTAGTGCACAAAATGCTCACAATGTTGTTCACTTGCAAAAAAGTCACACAAAAAAAAAAAGAACACATTTATATTTATTGCAAATTTCTGCGGTTTTTATTGTTCGATGGCGCTTTTATTGTTGTATGTTATTTGCGGCACTCGCTGTTTGTTTATGTTTATGCAACTTTGGAGCGTCAAACAGATTATTTTTGTAGCATACTTTCGCGCGCACGTGAAAAACGCAGTCAGCAGCAAAGTCAAAGACAAATTAATCCAGGGCGAAAAACAAAATGCGCTCTCTCGCTGCCTTTCGCTCTCGACAGCTCTGCACAGCAGACAGCAGAAGGAGCACAGAGAGCGCGAGAGAGAGCGTAACAAATCAGAGAGTTGTCTTTGTTTCACTATATATTTATTGCATTTATTGTTAAAGTTGTGATTATTCATTTATGTTCACACGAAAAGTTATGAAACTTAAATTTAAACAACTAGAAACACTGCTATGCTGGCCATTACTGCTGCTGCTGCTGCTGCGCTTCACTTACAAAGACTGTCTGACGCGGCAGAGCGAATTCGCCGCAAAGAGGATAAACGCTCTCGTCACGTTTCGCTCTCGTCGTTGTTGGCCTGCGCTACTTGTTCGCTGAGTGCACCTCACACTACTGCACCCTGCTCCCCTATCCGACCAGCTGTCCAATGTGTCCATTTACTCGTTGTCAACACAACTTTTGTTGTGCTACTTTGGCGTCTCTGTCGACGTCGACGCCGTTCGCCGCATGCCTTAGTGACTTGACTTCTTATGCTATTTTTAGGTCATCAAATTGGTTGCCAGCTCTTTCGCCGCTACTCGCCGCACCAACACAACAACACACAATTTCAGTAAGAATATAGCCAACAAATTGGTCAAAGTTGAAACAGCTTTGGGAAACATTTGGCACCGACCAGACTGGACCGACCAATTGTCCTTATTGGTTCAAACCCCTTTTTCTATCCAACCCCCAACCCCCAACCTCTGGCCCACCCACCACGGAGTAGGTTATTAGTTATGCCCCTTTAAAAATAGCACAGCTATTATCACAAATCATTATAACCTGCTGATCCGCTTTTATATTGCATTTCTGTTTTTATAGCATTTCCCAGTACAAAATTGGTCAATTAAGTCGCTTGACACCCATACACTCATACTATGGCTAACAACAAAAAAATAAACCATATTTTATTGCAACTAAAGTATGGAGTTTTGGAAAATCTATACACTAATTTGATTGTTGCAAAAAATGCCTAAAATTTGAACCTTTATTTCCATATTTCGAGTCCTTCGAGACTTCTTGAAATGTGAAATATTTTTGAAAAAACGAAAATTTTGTTTATTGGCAATTATGAAAATAAATAAAAATTTTGATTTTGCAAACTTTTTTAAAAATCTAAAAAAGTTTGTTTAATTAGCTTTTAGCAATACAAAAATTAAAATAATACCCTGTACTTTGGATAGAGCATAACTTGATCCTTCCGAAGACAACTAATTTATATTGTTCTTTAAGTCTGTTTTAAATGTGGCTATAAAATCTAAAAAAAATCTTTTAATTTATATAAATAATGTACCCAACATTACAATGAAACCACTCAAAATAAGATTTGTTGTTATTTAAAACTCATGTCTATTTGAAGTAAGAATTGAATGATAAATTTTGAAATAACTGCAATTAGGCGTAATGTAAAAGAGTAAAGATTTCAGAAATTCTCAATTCAATTTAAAGTTTCTCTATAAATTACACATAAACTATATGGATTAACTCTCGATCCTCGCACAGCACAAGCGGTAAGAGCTAAAAGACTGAATGCATTGATTTGAAATAATGCTGTTATTTTCTGGTGTTCAACAAGAGAAATTCCGTTGGAATCGAAAAATGTAAAAGAAAAAAACACAACCATTAAAACCTTCTGTCTACATTCAATCCATTGTCACAGCACGTATTTAATAATTTATTTATGCGGCATTTACGTTATGTAAATTTAGTACACCCAGCAAAAACAACAACAACAACAACTACTACAAGAACAACAATCAGTAGCTGCTGAACAAGAAAACCAATTGAATAGCAACAATCGAATTGTGACAATAGACCACGAAAATGGGCACACGCACTGTGGATTGGAGGACAACGAAGTTTGGGGCTGTGTAACCTTTTAGGCCATGTTCTTATTGTTGTTTGTTTGTTTGTGATACATATTTTGAAGCGCCTAAAAGTCGCAGGCAAAGAAATGAACACGCACACAAACACACACACACATCATGCCAGTTAAATGGCACACAATGAAAAGGGAAATTTTGTCTTTGCCAAACGTGAGAGAGAGCAAGTGAACGAAGAGCGAGCGAGAGAGAGAACGTTGTATTAACATTTAATTTGCTTGCAAATGCTTTTCGCGCTGTGCCCGAAAGTATGCAGTGTTTTTTTACCCAAAGTATGCAACGCCAATAGCACACTGCGCTATTTAAGCGAAGCATGAAATATTTATTTCAACAGCCAAAAGTCCAGTCGAAATGTGCAATGTACAATATATTATTTGCCGCTTGCGTTTAGTTACTGCTGCTGCCTGCCATTGTTGTTATGTAAAACAAACAACACAAATTGTACTGCAAACGGGGGAATTAAATAGTGGGCATGAAAATGGGTAACGGCATGGAAATGCCAAATGCATGTATTGTTCATGTTTTATGGCAAGCAATTTACTCATTTGGCAACTGTCATTAACTTTATAGACTTTGTTGGCCATTGTTGTTGTTGGTTGTGGTCACTCAGTGTACGGAGCTTAAAGTTATTGAAGGCGAAGCAAAAAAAAAAAAACAAAAACAAAAAGCACGAAAAATTCTGTTACATACTTTTGCGCTGCAGGCAAAATATAAAATGGAATGTGTGTTGCCTAGACAAGCAAAACAACTTCAAAAGCGTTGCACAATTTTCGTGCGCTGCTCTGAGCTGCGACAGGCAAAAGCAGTCAGGCAATTTTGTAGTGCCACTTCCCCAGGCCCCCTCTACCCTCTACCCTCAACCCACTCCCCCACTCCATTTTCAGACGCCTCCCCGCCTCCCCGCCCATGTGCCAGTAAGTCGCTCTTTTGTTGTTGCTCGTTTTGGCGTGTTCTCTTCGTTGTCGCTCGGCTCAGTTTTGCGCACAACACGAAACGCGATATTGCACACGCGCGTGCTGCGCTGCCAGTGGCGTAGAGCCTTCCGTACCATGCCAATGGGGGGTGGGGTGTGGGGGAAATCAGTGATATTTTGTAAAGGGAGATTTTCAGCTGCCTTTTGCTTAGCCAGTTAGCGAGGCGCCAGAACAACTGGTTGGCTGACTGACTGACCGACTGAGTGAATGACTGACTGACTGCCTTGCTTAACGTCCTACATACCCCTCTAGCCGTGCGCCTTTGTTTGGCTGCCTGTGTGTTTGCTCGGATTTCGCTGCTGCTGTCTTTTTGTCGAGTTGAGTTAAGTTGAATTGTGTTGTGTTGTGCTGTGCTGTGCTTTGCTGTGTTGAGTTGAGTTTCGTGCCAGCGCAGACTTTGTGCTTGTTTTTGCTGGCATTACCTTACACACACACACACACACACACATGGCATATGCGCGCTTGAAAAAGGGACATGCCAGATACAGTTACTTACATGTATGTACATATTTATGTACATACATCTATGTATGCACGTAAATACACACAACCTAAACAGTCAGCACAGCAGCAGCAGTAGCAGCAACAACAAAAAGTTAAAGACAAGCAACGAAAAATCGAAAGTCCCAACAAACACACACACACACACTCGCACACACATGCAGCCTTGCAAGCGTGCGTGCGTGCGTGCGTGAGTTTTATAGCCAGGCTGTATCTGGGTGTGTGTAAGAATTTTGTTGCCTACTTTCGAGCGCTGTTTGGCTGGCAGCTCAAACAAATTGCAAGTTATCCAGCCATTCGCATTTTTTGGCAATGCGTAACACACACAGACACAAACACACACACGCAGACGCACACGCACACACACAAACACATTCACGAACGCTGCGCTGTGCCTGTGTGTGACGAGGCGTATACGCAATCTTTTGCTTTTTGGGGCCACAGCAAGTATACGCCACGTTTTACACACACACTTGAACGTGCTGCCGCTGACAACACTTTTAAACACACACAAAGCACATACATACATATATATATATATATATATATCCACAAGTATATATACATATATATATATATATATATATATATATATATAACTTAACTTTATAATATAACTTTTGTTTTCCAAACGCTTGAAGCTTTCGCATTTGCTTTAGCTGCCTTTTCGCTTGTGTAGCACTTGCAAAAAAAGAACAACAAAAATATATATAGTGTAAAGACAACAACAACAACAAGAAAAAAAAAACACACACACACAAAGTGCTTTGAGAACTTATGTAAAACGTTTTGTTGCCTGCGCACTGAATTTGTCTTTCCAAAAAAAAAATACAAAAAAAAAACTACACTTGGAATATATATAAATATATATATATATATATATATATTGCATATATATATATAACTTATATACATATATGTATATGATGTGTATAGTTTGACACGTTTATTGTGTTAAACATTTTGTTGGCCCAGACGGTTTTTGATGCTGATTCGAATTTGTATTATAGCATGAATTATTTGAGAACATTTCATTTGCCAGTCGTTTGTCAATTGTTCATTAGTTTGTTTGTTAGCTTTATTTATTGTTAAATTTCATAAATTGTTTAAGACTGTTTCGGCTGCTGCTGCTTGATTTATTTTACAAGAATTTTATATCTATTTTATTTTATTTGATCTGCTTTTTTTCTTTTTGATTGCTTGGTTGTTTAGTTTGACTGTTTGCTGTGTGTTGCTTTTTGCTGTTTTACCCGTAATCCGTTCGTCTCCGTGGTTCACTGAAACTGTCAGCTGCCGCAGCGCGTGTGCGTTCACAGAGTGCGACTTTCGTTGAGTTTGTGTTTTTCCCTCTGCTCGTTTCCTATATTTCACTTGTTTTCTGTTCTTCCTCGTGTTTTCTGTTCTTTTTTTTTTGTGTTCTCCTTTTTTTCCTTTGTTTTTTGGCCAACATTCGGGCCATCAGTGTGTCGCCCAAATGGTTCGGCCAACGAGCTGACTTCGGCTATCGAAATCGTTTTACTTCGTGCTGGCACTCGTGTTGGCGTTGGCATTCGGTTTTGGGACTCGGTTGTGTGCCAGTTTTTGTTAGCAGTGCGCTGAGCAGAGAGCGAACTGCGGCGCCACATGCCACATGCCACACTCGGTCATTGGGACAGGCCCAGGATAACGCCGAGCGAACAACAACAAGAGCAACTATTGTGGATACGTCAGGCATGTCCAACATTTTCTTTTTGCCTTTGCAAACACATTGCTGTATGATGACTTTGCCACAGCGCTGCCTATGCAGTCTGCCGGCAACTACAACCCTCTCTAGCCTCCCATACCCCATACCTCAAACCCCTCACAGCCAGCCCTTCAACCCCTAGCAAATAAAAAAAAAAGAGAGAGAGAGAGAGAAAGAGAGAGAACGAGAGAGTGCGCGTTGATATCCTGGACGAGCTTTCGGTCAAAACCAACTGATAACCAACTGCGTTCTTGTCTAATTGACCATAAACGACACATGACAATTAAGCCAGGTGCACTAACTGATAAACGTATGTACTCAATTACCCCACTAAGCCCACTTTCAACCCTCCCTACCACTTCTCTTGTATTCCTATTGCCATTTCCCTTTCATTTCACCCACTTCAATGTGAAAGCAGCCATAAATGCAATACCATTAAATGTCGTTTTGTCGTAAACTTTGACCACTTTTTGCCGAGAATTGCATTTATTTACACTAAATAAAAAGCTATACAAAATTTCACATATTTATTCACGCATTGTACTATTTTTTAGCGACTAAAATCCTACAAATTTCCGACGAAAAAATTACGCAAAATGTTTTATAGCAAAACTCCATCGTTAAATAATTAATATTGCTTTCTGCATTTTCCTTTTCGTGGCTAGAAAAAATCTATAAAAACCTTAGTTCCTAATCTTTTCAAATAGTTTCGTCATTCTTGAAAATTGTTAGCTAAATTTAGAATTTAGAGCACAAGCTAAAACATTGTAGTATTATTTATAAATTAACAACTTCTAGGAAAAGTAGTTAAAACTCGAAATGCTTTTCGTTACAAAATTTGGTGAGATTTTCTTCAAAATTGCACCAATTTTTAATTCAAGTTATTAAACAATTAAAAACATAGCAAATATTGAGTATAATTTATTTATTTCTTGAAGAATTGAATTATTTAAATAAATCTAAGCAAAAAATAATAAAAGTATTAGATATTTAAATTTTTTTAAATATTTTAAATTGAAAACAAAGTAAATATTCGGAAAAGATTATTTATGTCTTGAAGAATCGATTTCTTTTTTAAAATCAAGTAAAATAAAATTTGAAATGTCTTTTGCAGAGCATTAAACTCTGTTGATAATATTTAAAAACATTAAACAAATTTTATCAGACATATCTATTCCAAGACTTATTTCAATACAGAAAACTTCTTTTAATAGAGCACTAAGGCTCTAACAATTTTATAATTTTCTAACCAATAAGTTCATACATTTTCACGACTATTTATCTAGGAATATGCTTATTTATTAATTCATTACATTTTTTTCTAGTAAATGATTTTAATATTTAAAATATTTAATAATAACTGTTACATAAGTAGGATAAAGCTTTCAGTGGCTACAAAAAATACCCAGAAAGAAGTTGTCAGTCGGTCATGCTGACCGCTTAATTCCCTCTGAGCTTCGTTTCCAATTACCGTGCTGTCTAAGTATATTGACCCCCTAAATAGTAAACACCCAAATGACTTTTCTAACTAATTTTGTTAATGATACAAAAAAAAAAATTTTTTTTTTCTGTTTAAGCAGAGAAAACTAGTTTTTGAGCCACAAATTTGAGTCTTGATATAGTATACAACCTCTATACAAAGAACAGGCCGTGCAAAAATTAGTTCACTAAACCCAGACAGCACGGTATATATGTAGCTGCTAAAATATTTTAATAATCATTTTAATACTTTCACATTCTTAGTAGACAGCAGACGAACATCATTTGTGTATTTGTCGTGGTTATTATGTTGCATACTTTTCAGCATCGCCATATTAATGTTTTTATACCCTCTGAGGGGTATATTGGCGCTGTGAAAATTCCATCAAAATCGGACTTTAATTAAAAATGTTTGTCATACAACGAAAATCATTACTTTTAAGCAAGGCATAGTCCCGTGCATTGCACTGTGCGAGCGAGATAGACATACAAATATGTGTGCCTGTTAAGTTCTTGCAGCAGCAGCTCTAACTTGAACTCATATAATTGGAAACGAAACTCAGAGGGTGTTACACGGTCGGCATGCCCGACTGACATTTTCTTTCTTGTTTTTTTTTGCTTATCATTAACAACATTAGTAAGAAAACACACTAAATTAACAGTTTACTACTTAGAGGTGTTCACTATGTAGGGTGATCACAATAGCCAGATAGCACTGTATTTCAATGTTGAATATAATACACTAAAGAGTTTGTATATATTACTGTACACAAAATGTTTGACCCAAAACGGATGTTGATGTTGATGTTGATTTTTATTTTGCTGAGCTCAAATTGTATATAAGACGATGAAACGACATTCTGATTTCAAAGTTTTATTCAAATTCATGAGAATGTGTCGCTTAATCGCTGTTGTCAGTCTTGGACTTTTTTTGGTTTGTACACTGAAAGAAATAGGCATTAAAATGTATTCTTAAATCTATCTATCTATCTATTTATCTGCAGATCTTTGTGAGTGCTGTTCCTATCACCAATCTTAAGGAGCAACTCAAAACGGCTGCTGAAGAGACCGATTTTCTGATCAAGAAGTTTGAGGTTCAGTTCGTTTTTAGCATTGGCGAATCGATTATAACGAACAGAGTGGCAAATCAAACGGAAATTGATTGGTGGCGGCATTTCATCGATCAATGGCAGCCAAAATATCCACATTTTATACTGGACCCCAATCAATTTCACAACTTTAAGGGACAATTAGAAACTCTAGATCCTGGTAATGATTTTGGTAGTAAATTGGATCAATATACGAATGGTCTCTACTCCGAAATTAGTGCTAGAGAACAAAAATACAGTGCTGAACAATATTTAGCATTTGAAACAAAAGCCAACGAAATGATACGCCTTGCCAAGTCAAATGGATTTGATGACGAAACCTTTGATAATGTATACAATAATTTTGCCCATAATGTATACTTTCGTCGTACAAACTTTGCAAAATTGCAATCCTATTTGCAGGGAAAAGACTTGGATGAAAATTTGTAATGCTTTTTTAACATCGACAATTCAATGTACTTAGCTTAATTCTGTACAACTTTTGAGAATTTTTGAAAATAAATAAATTTAAAAACATTGAAATTTGTGTAGATAAGAAAACTAAAATAAATGCTGATTATTTTATTTACCAAATATATATTTACAGTATCCCCATTTGTTAAGATGCTGATAATAGTAAAGAGCCAATAGATGATGAGTCATTTGTTTATATTATATGTTTTGAGTATATGCTTCCATTTTGATAAGCTCAAGTCGTATGTGAGGTGATGAAATAATCTTTCGCTACTTAGTCCAAGAATGCGGAACTTTGACTGTTTTTCACAATGTGTCAAATGCAATGTCGTCATAAAATTGACAACAGGAATTTTGGGGTTTTAAATTTACGCTAAGATGATAACCTCGTTATAAGGGGTTTTTATACATACTCGTATAATGTTATTAACTACTAAAGCAGCGGTTTGGTTTCATTCCATTCCATTTTGTTCCCCTTCGCGTCGTTCCGCCACGCCCACCATTACTTATTAGCTTTCAATGCGTGCTGGCCAACATGTCGTATGAGCAATGCGAGCTGTCACACTGTCAGTGTGTGTGTGTGTGTGAACTGCGGATGATGTCAGCGAACGAAGCGAAATCGTTTGTATGTCATTGGCTCGGTATGTATGTATGTGTGTTTGTATGAGTGTGTGTGTGTCTGTGTGGCATGCAACACTGCCGCAGCAGCAACAGCAGCAACCAAATAAAAGAAAAACGACCAGAACGGTACAGAAAAAAAAAAAAGAAAAAGAAAAATAACGTCAACGCAGTGTTGTCACTGCAGCTTGTTTATAGCTGAATTTAATCATTTCTTAATTTGCAAATTGCTATAAAAAACGCCACAAAATATTAGTAGCTACTCCCCCTCCCCCCTCTTTACTTGCTTGCTAGCTGTAATTGTTCAAACAATTGTCAAGTGTATTTTTAGCTTTTACTGTTTGTTTTTTTTTAAAAGGAATCTAGCTATTTATTTATGATGGCAACACTATGTCAGAGGGGCAACAAAGTCGCACGTACGTCCTCGTAGTGTCCTCGCACACACATACATACATTCATATTTGTATGTATATGTACACTCTATACAGAGCACTCCTTTACCACGCGCGTCTTTCGCTCTCTCTCTCTCTCTCTTTCTCTCTTTCTTTATCTCTCTCTCTCTCTCGCTCTTACACTCCCTCTCTTGCTCTCTATTTGTTGTGTGTCCTTTTCCCTATGCTTGCTTGTTGGTTTCTTGTTGTTGTTGTTGTTATTTTGATGTTGGGCAAAAGTAAAAAGGCGCTCATTTCATGAATGAACAATGACGACATTCTGACAGTGGCAACAACAACAACAACAACAACAAGAACAGCTGTGGTTTGCTGTTGGTAGCTGATGGCTGGTAGCTCTATGTGTGAACGTAGAGTGGTGGGGGGGGGGGGAGGAGAGCAGTGGTTGCTGCTGCTGGAATGACAGTTGCAATGCAAACGCGCTATCTGTCTGTCGTCTATCACATTGTCAAGTGCGACTAAATTTCCGCACCTTTATTCACACAACTGCAACAACAGTCACTCCTCCAAATACACCCCCTTCCACCCCCCCCCCCCCCCCACACACACACACACAACAACCAATGGATTGATTTGAATGACGTGCATTGGCAGTGTGTACAACCGCATAACATAAATACTCCATTGCATTGTCTACCACCATACATATGGCCAACTGACAATGTGGAACGTAAGTTTCTTATACAAACCACATCACAAATGCATTGCATACTTTAAGGAGCAGCGAAAAATTAGACCAAGCAAAGCTTAGGAAATTTAATTTGAGCCAAAAAATGCGCAAAAAAAAATGAATTGAGTCATTAAAAAGAATACACAATATTAAATTGAATAAATTAAACTTAATGTAAAGCACCGTCATAGCTTAAAAAAAAATACTATTTTCCCTCTAAATTTTATTTATAATGCATAACAAATAAAACTATTACATAAATAGTGATAAAAGTGTTGTTAATAATAGCAAACGTACGCATTACTAAACTGAATTATTTAAATAGTAGCATTTAGACATACTTTGATTTAGTCTAAACAAAAAAATCATTCGAAAATCACTCCATTTTTGGCAAAGTTAAGTAGTTTTAACGGGATTTCAACCTAACCTAACTATCTGTAACAAGCTTAACACTTATTTTCGATTCCACAAAGTATATATGTATATTCTTGATTTACACGAAATTTCTAAGCGATAACAATATATTCTGGAAACGAAATAAAAAAATGTTAATTTTTGAAAAAATGCCAAGGGGAGATTTGGAGAAAATATTGAAAAAACAAGAAAGAAACTGTCAGTCGGGCATGCCGACCGTGTTATACCCTCTGAGCTTCGTTTCCATTTAAATGAGTTCAAATTGGAGTAGCTGCTGCAAGAACTTAACATGCACACATATTTGTATGTCTGTCTCGCTCGCACTTTTTTCGTTGCTTGAGTGCACAGCTCAGTGCAATGCACGTGGTTTTGCCTTGCTTGAAAGGAACGATTTGCGATGTATGACAAACTTTTTTAATTATAGTCCGATTTTAATGAAATTTTCACAATCGTTTGATATTATTTGTCTGCAGGTATATACTAAGTTACAAAACGTTATGTTAAGAAATAAGTGAGGCAGCGGCATGCAAAGTAACAACGCAATTATGGGCGAAGGGGGCGTGGCATCCAATAAATTTTAATGGCATTATATTTACATTGCAAACAGCAACCAGCATGCCAAAATTGGTGTCCCTAGGTATTATAGTTACCGAGATATTCGCAAAAAACATGTATTTTTTCCGAGGTATGTCTGGTTTTTCGCTTATTGTGGGCGAATGGGGCGTGGCATCAAAAAAAAAAAGATTCTTGTATTGCCTGACTAAATATGTGATCGATTGTGACTAAAACGGATATTGTAGCTCTTACCATCTCTGAGATCTGTTTGTTCATACGGACAGACAGACAGAAGGACAGACAAACGGGCAGACGGACATGGCTATATCGACTCGGCTATTGATGCTGATCAAGAATATATATACTTTATGGGGTCGGAAACGCCTCCTTCTGCCTGTTACATACTTCTGACAAACCCATTATACCCCTCAGAGGGTATAAAAATAGGTTTCAGAAATTACAAAATTTAGTTGCACAACTATTTTGATGCTCTTCTCCATTCGATATTCACTCAGACACATTGAAGTGCTGTCACGAAATCGAATAGCTCTAGCTCTAAAAGTCTGTAAAATACCAAACTTAACGCAAAATGTCATTTGCAGTAGGCTTAAGCGCTTAACAATCATTTTTCTGGCCACGTTTAAGAGACCGCGAGCTAAGCACTGTGTTGACAGCTTTAATTTTGGGTCGAGTGCAGGTGCACTTTCCATTTTCCCACTACCCATTTCCAGCAAACCAGCTGCTACTGCTGCGTGTGGCTTGTTAAACTGTTGGCAAAAGGGAGTAGGGAGTAGGGAGTAGGTATCAGGTATTAGGTACTAGGTAGTCGGTAGTAAGGAGTGGGCGGTGTTGGTGGTAAACGGAGTAGGGTATGTGACCTCTAACTGCCAGGCAATGGCGTCGAGTGCGAGTGTGTCGAGTAATCTACACCTGAAACGACCCTGCACAATCCAACAGCCCTACCCCCTCACGCCGTACACCTCTCTCTCTCTCTCTCTCACTGTCGTTCTTCATGTTCCTCGACGTTCTCGTCTTCCCGGTTATGGTTGCTATACTCGCATTAACATAACCTTACATTATTCAACTGTGCGTTTCCTTTTCACTTTGCAAGGGCAGGCAACTTGAGAGCCAAAGCAGGTGAGTTGTCCAGAGTGAGTGGTGAGCACTATGGGACAAAATGACACATATACATATACTTTTGATTTACTAAATCTGCATTCCAAAATGGTAAGTTGGTAAAAAAAATGTCAAATTTCATCATGAATGCTTTAAGCCTAAGAGTCTCATTAGTTAGATTTCAAGTCTTTAGCTTTTTGTTAGGAGTTTATGCCAAAGAAATTGAATGTTTTTCCCATAGTATACCATGAAGCGGAGGTGAAAGAGCACGCGGTGCTGAAGACTGAAGACTGAAGAGCAAGAGAGTAGCTAAATTTACATAAATTTGGTTTATGAGTCGCGCGTGTGTTTTGTTGTTGTTGCTGCCTTTCCTCCCATTGTTGTTGTCAGCACGTAAGCGACAATATTAACAAACAACAACAACAAAAGCAACAGAAACAACAACATAGTTAATATAACAGGGCTAATTATGCCATCGCCAGCGTCATTGTAATTACGCGTAATACTCAAGTACATTATATGCATGCGTGAATATGTATATATATATATATACATAGTACGTACAAATGTATGTACAACTTGTGCCGAAAATGAGCCTTACCCTTCATTGAATATTCCACACGATATGAGCATTAAGTGTTGCCCGGCTTTGTCCGAACGGAAAAATCAACAATACATGCAAGTAAAATCGTACAAATAAGAGCCGCAGTTTGCTAGTTTTGCTAAAATTATACTTCTCGATTAGATTCAAAATTTTACACAAAAATATTCAACAATTTTTAATGAAATAACAAATTTAAAGCAACGCTAATTCAGTCATATGGACCAACACTTCACTCAATCAATCAATTACACTGTCAATCAATCGCAACATCAGTCAATCGAGCTGTTTGTCATGCATTCTGTAAGCCAATCAGTCCAAAATAAATCAAATAAGAAGCAAGTGGAATTAGAAGTTTAGCGACAGTCAATCTACAAATCAGATCATCAATCATCTACTTTGTCCGACGATCATGATTTATACAATCCAACAATTGATGACATTGACATTCAGATTGATTGAATTAATAAAATAGACTTTAATGAATTTTGTCACTTAAGCACACTAACAATTCGATAGACAAATAATCAGGCAATCAATCATTATATAGTCGATTTTTTTGCAATTCAAACAGTTCGTCAATCAATTGGATAAACAAATTTATGGCTGACCTACTTTGCCATTAGCCCAATCACATTGTCAATCAGACAATATAGTACGTAATCCCTCAGAGCGCCCGTTACTTGCCATGTTCGTCAATCAGTCAATCACTTGGTCAATCAACATATGTTGTATATATGTGAAATTCATTATCATTCAAACCATCAGTCAATCTCATGTGTATTAAGCACTTTTAATTAGCCAGCTAGTAAACACAGACAATAAGGCCATCAATCAATATACAGTCAATCAATCAACAGTCAATCGTTTAATCAGATTGTAACATAGAAATTTAAGTATAATATTTAAAAAAAAAAAAGTTTCTTAAATTTTTTAACAATCTAAATTTGCGTGTTCGCCTGGTCAACACACTAACCCAAACACGCACACACACATACGTATAGACACACATACAGCTGGAGATGGATTTGCACGCCGTTAAGTATGCAACACTTATTGGCCTGGGGAAAAATTATAGCCTGCCATCGAGATGAAATGCAATGAGCAATTTACCAGACGCACCTTTCGACCACCGCATTCGCGATCCTCTGCCGCTTCACCTCTCGTCTGTACTGACAGTACAAACAGTATACCATTCTCTCTCTCTCTCTCTCTCTCTCTCTCTCTCTCTCTCTCCATCTCTCTCTCTCTCTCTCTCTCTCTCCACCCCTTTCAAATAGCCACGGAGGCGCATTCTTTAATTTTGTAGCCCAGTTTCCAATGAAAACTGTGGGCTAATAATCTTGTGCGAAATTAAGTCTTTTCGTGTAAACATCTGGATCTGACGGATCCATTAAAACCATTTCCATTTTATATTCGAATGCTTTTTTTAACAGCTCTGACTATAGTAATATTAAGACCATCACTTTAAACTTCGAGCACTTTTAGCTTTAAACTTCCGAGCTATAGTCATCTTAAAAGCCCATCACTTTAAGCTTCGAACAATCGCAGTTTGAATACATATACTTATAAGTATATAAACTTACCATGTTAAAAGTATCTAACTGGCAGATGGAGACATGACAGACCCCATAAGGTATATATATTTCTTAATCATATCCATCTGTCCGCATTAAAGAAAGGACCTCAGAAATGGCAAGAGCTACAATCATCATTTTCATCAATATGGACTACATATGTGAACACTTAATACACGTTTGTTTTATTCCTTTAATGCCACGCCCAACTCACCCACCATAGTCGAATAACTAAAAATAACTTGCAAAAAAATAAATGTGTTTAGCGAATATTTCAGCAACTATGGCACTCAGGGTTGGTCCCCTTTTAGCATGCAGGTTTCTAGATTTCACCTAAAGACAAATTCATCATACAGTTTTTAATGCCAAGCCCTCATAACCTTCGAAAGTTGGACAGTACGGTAAGGCTACAATCCGGTTATTACATTTTCTAAAGATTTAAACAACTATATCTTTGCTAAAAATATAATGTAGTTCAGAATCTAAAATTTAAGATTTTATAGAATTAATTAATTTTCAAATTTTTATACCACAGAGTACGGAGTATGATGCCGGCATATCATAAAAGCTTAAAAATGTATTTTTACATTAATACTTTCGTGTTTTTTTTAGATATTGCAATGACCGATTTTGATTGGAATCGGCTGACTATATCATATATTATCTATATGATGAAAATTTAAAAATGTACCAAATTAGTCTTTTTGTCTAACTCTTTTGGTTTTTCAAGATAACTTGACTAATTACATAGAGTATGTGTATGGTAGTATCATCTAATCACTGATCAACTTTGGTTTGGATCGGACAACTATATATTACATAGCTCCCATATAAGTAATCTAGCAAACATCAGAGCCATGATCTGTCTTTAGTATGAAACTCTCTTTTTTTTTCTGTTGAGATATCCAAATATACAGTAGGTGGAAAATCTTACATTGAGTATTTGATTTTGTTTTAGAATACGCTGCAGTATCTTACATTCGGTTCGCTCGATAGTAGCCGTTCCTACTAGTCCATACTTGACCCTTGACAGTTTTTCAAAAAGTTTTCTTTAACTTTTTTCTTAAAGAACTTTTCTAATTGATTAGAAAATTTGTGTAGGCTAAGAATATACATATGTATTATATATACTTTGTGAGGTTTTAATTATGTGCAAATTTCAACACAAAAGCTTTCGTAGATTAGTTGCAACTGCTGGGCATACAAAAGTCGAGCACTGCGATTGCACCGTTTCTGCTTGTTTGCTTTGCATTTCGTTTCGTTTCGTTTTTCAATGCGTTGCTCTGGCAACCAGTGACAACAACGACAACAACAATGAGCGTTAAAATGTGCAGCAAACACGCGATTAAAGTCCACAAATAGCGGAGCAGTGGGGAAGAGGGACAACTTGATAGGGGGGGGGGAGAGAGAGCAGGGAGCGGGGGTTCTTAGGCTATGGGGAAGTAGAGTACACAAATAGCCAGAAATCATCCAAATGCCACGAAGCCAAACGTTTGCTGCCTGCTCTATAACCCGCCTACCCCCCAGCACTTCACTGCCTGCCAGCAGAGCCGCAGTCAATTTGTAGAGCAGTGCCTACCAACACCCCCCTTCTGCCTTGGCAAACCACGTCCCTGCCTAGCCATCATATCAGTTTTACAGGCAAGCAACATGTGCGAGTGCAGCTGCACCAGGGACAAGGCGAAATGCTTTAAGTGAATGTGAGAGCAGCTGACAGATGAAATGGGTGGAGAGGGGTTAAACTACTTCTCCACACCACCCTACCACCCTACCCCTCACCACCCCCTCACTACCCATCAAAAAGCATTACACTGGGGGTAAATGTACGGCACGCGATTTGCTCAACTGCTGCAAATGCAGTTGACTGATTTTTTGGCAGCCTCAAAATGGAGCACAACATGCAAAGCGTGTCTCTCGCTTTCTCTATTCCTTTTGCCTCATCCCATTGGCCTGGGTTGGGTGTCTGCTGTTGCCATTTGCTTCATTGTTTTTCGGGGTTAACTGCAATGCGCTGCGGGCGGCATTCAGCTGTGGGCGCTGTGTTGTTGTTGTTGTTCTCCTCAGGCTTATTGCCATTTTGCCATCCACATGGCATCCACACATAGGTTACGACTGTTAAATGCTTGCTGCATTCAACATACATACATTTCAGCTTTTCTGCTGCAGCCAGTCAGTCTCATGATCATCGGACAAAGCAAGCTGCCACAAGACACAGTTGACAATACTTTAGCATTGCTTTAGAAATATTTAGTTTGAAACTTGCATTTCCCAATTAGAGTCTAAAATTCAATTAAAATTTTCAGCTTTTAATTCAAATTCTATTCTCTTGAATATAAATAATTAGTTGCTTTCATTTTTATTTGTATATATTTTCCAATAACGATGAAAATCAACAGCACAACAGAACTCAAGTTTCTGTCCAGCACAATGACTGGCATTTTATGCTGCTGGTTTTGCTTCTATTGATTATTATAATCAACGCTTAAATGCAAATTAAAAGCCAATTAATTATGCGGGCACACACACACACACAGACACATAAACAGAGCTAAAGAACAACTCACAAGTGGGGGGGGAGGGTTTTGCCCCATTTTGTTCCTGCTCCTTGTTGTTTGTTCGTGTTATTTGCAGCCTTCTAATGGCGTCATGACGCGCGCCTTCTGATAACGGTAAATACAGCACACAAAAAGACATTGGAAAAAAAGAAAACCGAAAAAAAAAGACAAACAAAAACCGACAAATGCCAAAAGATTCGTCAAAAGTCAAACGAAGCACACACGTTTCGGCTGATTAACGCATATGAGGCAAATTCCATAAAGTGTAGCCTACTTTTCGGCTGATTGAAAACTAAGGAATTATGGTACAAAGGTAAAGGATATTGATAGCTGAGATGCATAACAAGCAAACTCTGAAATAAGCTTGATCTGCGTGGAAATTGATTGAAAGTATTCAGCTTGGCTACCCAAAAAAATAGAAAGAAAATGTCAGTCGGACATGCCGACCGTGTAACACCCTCTGAGCTTCGTTTCCAATTATATGAGTTCAAATTGGAGTAGTTGCAGCAAGAACTAAACATGCACAAATATTTGTGTACTGTCTCGCTCGCACGTTTTTCGTTTTCGGTACTCAGTGCAATGCACTTGGCTATGCCTTGCTTGAAAGGAACGATTTTCGTTGTATGACCAACTTTTTTAATTATAGACCGATGAATGATTATGATGAAATGTTCACAATCGTTTGATATTATTTGTCTGCAAGTATATGCTAAGTTACAAACCTATACGTTAAGAAATAAGTAACCCAGCCGCTTGCAAAGTTACAACGCAATTGTGCTTTGGGTGGGCAAAGGAGGCGTGGCAACCAAAAGATTTTGATGGCATTGTCTTTATATTGCAAATAGTAACCAAAGCATGCCAAAATTGGTATCCCTAGGTGCTATAGTTACCGAGATATTCGCAAAAAACCTGTATTTTTTTCCGAGGTATGTCTGGTTTTACGCTTATTGTGGGCGAATGGGGCGTGGAATCGAAAAAAAATAGGTTCTTGTATTGACTGACTAAATATGTGGTCGATACAGACTAAAACGGAAATTGTAGCTCTTACCATCTCTGAGTTCTGTTTGTTCATACGGACAGACAGACGGACAGACGAACATGGCTAAATCGACTCGGCTTGTGATGCTGATCAAGAATATATACACTTTATGGGGTCTGCCACGCCTCCTTCCGCCTATTACATACTTCTGACAAACCCAATATACCCCTCAGAGGGTATAAAAAGCAGGGATTGCTGAAACAATATTCTAATATCATATTTAAAACTTTTGTACAATCTTTTAAAAATGCAAATATTTCTATATTAAATATTATCGAAAATATAAGTATACAATTTGTGAATAAATAACAAAAATAAATAATCATATTTCTAGTTTGTCAGAGAAAATGCTGGACGCACTGTTCGTACTGGATGAATTTAGCTTTTGTTTTTTGTTTGTGCTTTGGTGCTTTAAATCTTTTTCATATGCAATACACGCACTTGCGTCCTTTACGCATGTGTGTGAGTGTGTCGCAATTGTCGGCATGTGTGCCACGGCGATGACATCATGCATCGGCGGAGACAGCGAAGCGCCAAACACCTTTTACAGTTGCCAAGTGTCTCCCTCAAATATGCAAGTGTATGTGGGTTTGGCTAACGTTTCAATTGGCCCTATTATAAATAGCAACTGGCCAACGCACACAAACATACATACATACATACAACACTCCCTTACTATCTCTCTCGCACACACATACTTATTTACTTACTTTTACAAACAATTGTGATGAACGCGTGACATAATTCCTTACTCACGTGACTCACGAGCTGAAATATAAACTTAAAATATACCAACAAAATTAAAGTATTACAATGCATCCAATTGAGATACGCCAGTACCATATATCACAGCAAACTTTATGGAAAAAAAAAACTCTATCCTCACATACTGAACCGCCCAGATGAGACTATGTATGACATACCGCTCAGATCTCTTAGACTAAATATAAGAGCTAGAGCTACTACATTTGAAATGCGATTAAATTATTTTATTAATATCTCAAGCAAACTAGCACATTTATATAATATCATTTTGTTTAACTTCTAAATTTTTCTAAAATCGTACAACTTTTTCACTTAGCTGTTCTGGGAAGTATCGGTTAAAACGCAGAATTTTATATTAGCCGCCTTAGCCCTTTTGAGAAATTGCGATGAAACTTTTATTTGATATTATAAACATGAACGAAAATGTCAGTCGGTTTTTTGTTTCCGCTGCTTCTGTGCACAGCTCAGTGCAATGCACGTGGCTATGTCTAAAACTAAGTTACACAACTGTACGTTAAGAAATACGTGATCGGGAAGCATCTGGCATTGTCTTTAAATTGCTTGTAGAAACCTGCATGCCAAAATTTGTGTTTCTAGTTTCTAAGACATTTGCCAAAAACACATATTTTTTCCGAGGTATGTCTGGTTTTTCGCTTATTGTAGGCGAATGGGGCGTGACGTCGATACTGACTAAAACGGATATTGTAGCTCATACCATCTCTGAGATCTGTTTGTTCATACGGACAGACGGACATTGCTATAACGACTCGGCTTGAGATGCTGATCAAAAATATATGTACTTTATGGGGTCTGCCACTCCTTTTTCTGTTTGTTACTTAATTTCACAAATCCAATATACCCCTCAGAGGGTATAAAAACATTAATATGGCGATGCTGAAAAGTATGCAACATAATAACCACGGCAAATACACAAATGATGTTCGTCTGCTGTCTACTAAAAATGCGAAAGAATTAAAATGTTGATTAGGATATTTTAGTAGTTATATACAGTGCTGTCTAGGTTTAGTGAACTAATTTTTGCACGGCCTGTTCTTTGTATCGAGGTTGTATACTATATCAAGACTTAAAATTGTGGCTCAAAAACTCGATTTCTTTGCAGCAAACAAATTTTTTTTTAAATCATTGACAAAATTAGTAAGAAAACTCATTTTGGTGTTCACTATTTAGGGGGTCACTATACCCAGACAGCACTGTAATTGGAAACGAAGCTCAGAGGGTATTATGCGGTCAACATGCCCGACTGACATTTTCTTTCTAGTTTTTTTTTTTTTTAACCACTGAAAACTTTATCTTACTTATGTAATAATTATTATTAAATATTTTAAATATTAAAATCATTTACTATAAAAACTCAGAGGGTATAAAATGTAATGAATTGAATAAGCATAATTCTAGATAAATAGTCGTAAAAATGTATGAACTTATTGGTTAGATAATTATAAGAATGCTCGAACTTTAGTGCTCTATCAAAAGAAGTTTGCTGCATTGAAATAAGTCTTGGAATAAATATGTCTGATCAAATTTATTTAATATTCAAAATTTATCAACAGATCAATCACCTTTAAATTCGCTTTAGCTTAATATAAATTAACATTAAACAAAATGTACAGATTATCAAGGGATTCGTCAGTCAAAGTTTCGCTTTCTTGGACTAAGTAGCGAAAGATTATTCCATCACCTCACATACGACTTGAGCTTATCAAAATAGAAGCATATACTCAAAACATATAATATAAACAAATGACTCATCATCTATTGGCTCTTTACTATTATCGGCATCTTAACAAATTGGGAGGGTAAATAAAATAATCAGCATATTTGAGATTGCGATACAAAGTTTTCTTATCTACACAAATTTCAATGTTTTTAAATTTATTTATTTTCAAAAATTCTCAAATGTACAGAATTAAGCTAAGTACATTGAATTGTCGATGTTAAAAAAGCATTACAAATTTTCATCCAAGTCTTTTCCCTGCAAATAGGATAGCAATTTTTGAAAGGTGCCACGACGAGAGGTGACATTATTGACAAAATTATTGTATACATTATCGAAGATTTCATCAACAAATCCATCAGACTTGGCCAGACCTATCATTTCGTCGGCTCTCATTTGAAATTCTAAATAATGTATAGCAGTGTATTTTTGTTCTGTATCATTCATTTCGGAGAAGTGACCTTTCGTATATTGATTCATTTTACTCTCAAAATCATTACCAGAAAATCTAGATGCTATTTGTTTCTTAAAGTTGTCCAATTGAATGGGGTCCTGTACAAAATGTGGATATTTTGGCTGCCATTGATCGATGAAATGCCGCCACCAATCAATTTCCGTTTGATTTACCACTCTGTTCGTTATAATCGATTCGCCAATGCTAAAAGCGAACTGAACCTCAAACTTCTTGATCAGAAAATCGGTCTCTTCAGCAGCCGTTTTGAGTTGCTCCTTAAGATTGGGGATAGGAGCAGCACTCACAAAGATCTGCAGATAAATAGATAGATAGATAGATTTAAGAATACATTTTAATGCCTGTTTCCTTCAGTGCACAAACCAAAAAAAGTCCAAGACTGACAACAGCGATTAAGCGACACATTCTCATGAATTTGAATAAAACTTTGAAATCAGAATGTCGTTTCATCGTCTTATATACAGTTTGAGCTCAGCAAAACAAAAATCTAAGTCTATTAAAACATTAGTAGATTAGTCAGCATTGGAAGGTTATCAAACACAAACATCAAAAACTTGTGTACAGTAATGTATACAAACTCTTTAGTGTATTATATTCAACATTGAAATACAGTGCTATCTAGCTATTGTGATCACCCTACATAGTGAACACCTCTAAGTAGTAAACTGTCAATTTAGTGTGTTTTTTCTTACTAATGTTGTTAATGATAAGCAAAGAAAACAAGAAAGAAAATGTCAGTCGGGCATGCCGACCGTGTAACACCCTCTAAGTTTCGTTGCCAATTATATGAGTTCAAGTTAGAGTAGCTGCTGCAAGAACTTAACAGGCACACATATTTGTATGTCTATCTCGCTCGCACAGTGCAATGCACGGGACTATGCCTTGCTTAAAAGTAATGATTTTCGTTGCATGACAAACATTTTTAATTAAAGTCAGATTTTGATGGAATTTTCACAATCGTTTGATATTATTTGTCTGCAAGTAAATGCTAAGTTACAAGATTATGTTAAGAAATAAGTGAGCCATCGGCACGCAAAGTTACAATGCAATTGTGCTTTTGGTAGGCGAAAGAGGCGTGACATCCAAATAATGTTGATGCCATTATCATTATATTGCAACAAGCGACCTGCATGCCAAAATTTGTGTCCCTAGGTGCCGTAGTTACCGAGATATTTGCTAAAAATATGTATTTTTTAAGAGGTATGTCTGGTTTTTTGCTTATTGTGGGTCGAATGGGGCGTGGCATCGAAAAAAAATGATTCTTGTGTGGACTGACTGTATATATGGTACTGACTGAAACGGATATTGTAGCTCTTACCATCTTTGAGATCTGTTTTTTCATACGGACAGACGGACATTGCTATAACGACTGGGCTTGTGATGCTGATCAAAAATATATGTACTTTGTGGGGTCTGCCACTCCTTCTTCTGTTTGTTACATAATTTTCACAAATCCAATATACCACTCAGAGGGTATAAAAACATTAATATGGCGATGCTGAAAAGTATGCAACATAATATCCACGACAAATACAAACACAAATAATGATGCTCGTGCTGCTGGCTACTAAGAATGTGAAAGGATTAAAATGTTGATTAGAATATTTAAGCAGCTATATAAAGTCTGGGTTTAGTGAACTAGTTTTTGCACGGCCTATTCTTTGTATCGAGGTTGTATCAAGACTCAAATTTGTGGCTCAAAAACTCGTTTTCTTTGCTTAAACACCAAGCTCAGAGGGTATTATGCGGTCAGCATGCCCGACTGACATTTTCTTTCTAGTTTTTTTTTTTTGTAACCACTGAAAGCTTTATCTCACTTATGTAATAATTATTATTAAATATTTTAAATATTAAAATCATTTACTAGAAAAAAATGTAATGAATTAATAAATAAGCATATTCCTAGATAAATAGTCGTGAAAATGTATGAACTTATTGGTTAGATAATTATAAGAATGTTAGAACTTTAGTTAACTACTAAAAGAAGTTTGCTGCATTGAAATAAGTCCTGGAATAAATATGTCTGATCAAATTTGTTTAATATTAAAAATATATTAAAAATATTTTTAAATATCATCAACAGAGTTTATGATCTGCAAAAGACATATTAAATTTTATTTTACTTGAATGTAAATGCGTTTCCAGCGTTGTCAAATAACCATAATACCCAAGGTATAATAGGGTACAAAAGCCATAGAATTATAAGTAAATTTGTTTGGTTTCCAAACTATATAAAACTGAGAAGAAAACGTTTAACATTATTGAAGTCAACTTTTGAGATTTATCAATAGATCAAGCTCCATTAAATTCGCTTTAGCTAAATATAAATTAACATTTAACAAAATGTACAGATTATCAAGGGATTCATAAGTCAAAGTTCCGCTTTCTTGGTCTAAGTGGCAAAAGATAATTCCATCACCTCACATACGACTTGAGCTTATCAAAATAGAAGCAAATACTCAAACCATTTAATATAAGCAATTGAGTCATCATCTGTGGGTTCTTTACTATTATCAGCATCTTAACAAATTGGGAGACTGTAAATATATATTTGGTAAATAAAATAATCAGCATATTTAAGATTGCGATGCAAAGTTTTCTTATCTACACAAATTTCCATGTTTTTAAATTTATTTATTTTCAAAAATTCTCAAATGTTGTACAGAATTAAGCTAAGTACATTGAATTGTCGATGTTAAAAAAGCATTACAAATTTTCATCCAAGTCTTTTCCCTGCAAATAGGATAGCAATTTTGCAAAGTTTGTACGACGAAAGGTGACATTATGGGCAAAATTATTGTATACATTATCAAAGGTTTCGTCATTAAATCCATCTGACTTGGCAAGGCGTATCATTTCGTTGGCTTTTGTTTCAAATGCTAAATATTGTTCAGCACTGTATTTTTGTTCTCTAGCACTGATTTCGGAGAAGAGACCATTCGTATATTGATTCAATTTACTCTCAAATTGATTGGCAGAAACTCTAGGTGAACAGTTTGCTATTTGTTTCTTAAAGTTGTCAAATTGAATGGGGTCCAGTATAAAATGTGGATATTTTGGCTGCCATTGATCGATGAAATGCCGCCACCAATCAATTTCCGTTTGATTTACCACTCTGTTCGTTATAATCGATTCGCCAATGCTAAAAGCGAACTGAACCTGAAACTTACTGATCAGAAAATCGGTCTCTTCAGCAGCCGTTTTGAGTTGCTCCTTAAGATTGGGGATAGGAACAGCACTCACAAAGATCTGCAGATAAATTTATAGATTTAAGAATACAATTTAATGCCTGTTTCTTTCAGTGTACAAACCAAAAAAAGTCCAAGGCTGAAAACAGCGATTAAGCGACACATTCTCGTGAATTTGAATAAAACTTTGAAATCAGAATGTCGTTTCATCATCTTATATACAATTTGAGCTCAGCAAAATAAAAATCAAAGTCTATTAAAACATTAGGAGATTAGTCAGCACTGGACGGTTATCAACATCCGTTTTGGGTCAAACATTTTGTGTACAGTAATGTAAACAAACTTTTTAGTGTATTATATTCAACATTGAAATACAGTGCTATCTGGCTATTGTGATCACCCTACATAGTGAACACCTCTAAGTAGTAAACTGTCAATTTAGTGTGTTTTCTTACTAATGTTGTTAATGATAAGCAAAGAAAACAAGAAAGAAAATGTCAGTCGGGCATGCTGTTTAGTTTCTGAGACATTCGTTAAAAACACATATTTTTTCCGAGGTATGTCTGTGGGCGAATGGGGCGTGGCATCGCAAAAAAAATAAAGATTATTGTATTGCCTGACTGAATTTGTGGTCGATACTGACTAAAACGGATATTATAGCTCTTACCATCTCTGATATGGCTATATCGACTCGGCTTGAGATATTGATCAAGAATATATTTACTTTATGGAGACTGCAACGCCTCCTTCTGCCTGTTACATACTTTTCACAAGCCCAATAAACCTTTCAGAGGGTATAAAAATATTGAAATACGTATTTAATTTAGTGGCTTAAGATATTGACCTTTGAAGAAAATTGAGATATGCTATAGAGCATTTTAGAGCTATAAAATGATATTCAAAGACTCCTTTCTATAGTTTTGATAACAAGATTTTATAGTTTCGACCCTATGGAAGAATAGACTGTTATACTTTCAGCAAAACGGTTCAAAACATATCAAACATTTTGTCGAATAGAGGCTAAACATTTTAGCAGGCGCATTACCAGCATTCCAATGCCAGTTTCGTAACTAGCGTGAGGCAAAAAGAGCGCTAAACCAACCCAATTAAAAGCGAGCGAAATTGTGAATTTGTTTATATATATATGTATACAAATGTATATATATATACACATATATATATGAATATATATCGTACAAAATGTTCAAACAACAAAAAAAAAAACATATACATATATATAATGTATATATATATTTAGTTAAGAATGTTTTAAATTATATAATATTTGAATTGTTGTTGTTTCTGTTCATGCCTTAAGGGAATTCGGTTGTTCTCTCATGTTTTTGTCAATTCTGTTTATGTTTTGAATTTGTCAGAATTGGATTATGAAATTAATGTAATTTATTTTGCTGTTGCTATTATTTTGTATATATACGTTTTTTTTGTTTTTAGTATTAGTTTCGAGCTTTAATTTGTTTTTCTTAAGTTGTTCTTTTTTGCTAATTAAATAATCAATAGAAATTGTTGCCTTTTTGCTGTGTTAAGATTATGCAAATAGCTTAACTCTGTCAATTTGTCATTAGGTATTGAATATATATATATATATATATATATATATATGTATATATATGTATATTTATAAAAGTATATATATATATATATTGTATATACTATTTATGCATATTCATAATTGTTTCTTGTTAAGACGTAAATTAACGGCAACTATTTGCTTTGTATAAATTCTTGGGTTTTTTTTAATTTTTTTATATGGTTTTTATTTGTATTTGTTTATATTTTTATGTAATATTTTTATTTGCTTCGATTTTCCAGGGCGTCATTTAAAATGCATATCAAAGATCTTAATTACAATACATAATTCAGATAGGTATATAATTTGTTGTAGCTGTTATTATTGTTTAAATAATTTTCTGGAGGGGACCTTTAGTTGAGTTAATGTTAAATACAAATTGTAAGTGTAATTTTTTTTTTCATTTCTTTTTTGTTTTTTTTTTTTTGTTTTGTTTTTCATTTCTTTTTTGTTGCTTACTTGCCCGCTGCTAATTGTTTATTGTTTGTCTACGCATTTGTTTTTGTTTTTTTTTTTAGTAGGTAATTCTTTGACTTTTTTTCATTTAATTTAATATTAGAGCTAAAATTATAAAAAATTTACGTTTTGTTTAATTATTATTAAATGTATATATATTTGTATATATTTAGCTGGCATTTTGCGTGCTTGGGTTATGTTTATTGCAATGTTTTTTTATTTTGTTTTTGTTTTTTAATATTTGTTGTTTTCTAAATTTTATTCGTTATGTTTTTATGGTACAAAATTTATGTTAGTAATTTTTAATTTTTGTTTGCACGCTGTTCTATAAGCATTTTCTAACTTTTGTTTCGTTTTGATTACGTTTCGAATTTATAGAAATGTTTTCACTTCGACTATAACAGAAACTATTTTCGAACAGAAATTGTACTCAATTACAATAATATTAATTCCGAATAACGCTCTCAAAATTTCTACAGCATACTTTTTGTTGCTCAAAATAAAACAAGGGGATAATTCAAACCAATACCGATACCGAAAATGTTATTACTGAAATATAGTTGCAGAAATGTTGAAAATTCTTTTAAATTGTAGTTTAGAGTTGAAAGTATTTAAAAAAAAATTCAAAATATTAAAAATATATTTAAAAAAAAACGACAAGAAATGAGGGCAGCAGAGCTTTAGTATTATATCTAAACAATATTTTTGTTAACAAATGTTGAAAAAAATTTAAAATTAGCGGGCAAATAACATATAAAAGTTGAATTGCTAAAGAGTTTATACCCTTTCAAAGTCCTGTATGACTTAACAATACATTTATCTCGCACATATAGAAGCCGATTTGGATGAAATTTGGCTTGCCTGTGGAGAATAATAAGAAATGAATATTACGTGAATTTGATTGAAATCGTTCAAAAGACAAAAAAAATTGTTCACACTTAGAATTTCCAACCGATTTTTTCTATGGCAGCTATATGACTTAGTGGTTTCAAACGATTGTTCCTATGATTATACCCATCTGTACCAAGCTTCTTCAGCGAGCCAAGTTCGCTTAGAAACAGATGGACGAATCCCATTACCTAAATCAACTCGACTGTTGATGCTGCCTCCCCTCTGCAAGGGTATAAAAACAAAAAAATTCTCAAAATAAAAAATGAAAAGCACAATTAATTCATACATTTCGCTTGATTCGAATTGTCTACAACTCATTTCTGTTTCATTTAGTTTTTAATTTTCATTTTCATTTTTTTTTGTATAGTTTTTAGCTTTAGTTTTATTTAGTTTTTAATTTTAAACAATGCCGCCTCCGTATTCTCCGCCCTTGGGTCAGTTCTGACAGTCAGTAGGTAGCGCCAAGACAAAAACAAGCAAGTATTGACAAAAAACGTTATTTAACAAATAAAAAAAAAAGTTGATTTAATTTTAAATATGATTACAGAACACAAGAGAGAAAGAGAGAGAGAGAGTGAGAGAAAAAGTGACAGCAAGAGCAATGAAAGTGTGATCAATTTACATGAACATTTGCGAATTAGAAAGTGTTTTCACAATTTTCGTTTTAATCATACATGTATATAATATAAATATATATATATATATATATATACCATATATATATCTATATTTGTCTGTATATAAAGGTGTTGTTCGCCTTTGCTGTTATGGTTTCT
This sequence comes from Drosophila tripunctata, assembly GCA_035047385.1. Taxonomy (NCBI): domain Eukaryota; kingdom Metazoa; phylum Arthropoda; class Insecta; order Diptera; family Drosophilidae; genus Drosophila; species Drosophila tripunctata. The sequence goes on along the minus strand of JAWNPS010000210.1, from coordinate 1,547,528 downwards.
CCATGGATATAATACGTACTTTAGTTGGTGTTTTGAAATTTCACTGCGTTTCTGCTTTTTTGTAATCTTTTCAATATATCTATATATAATGTTGTTGTTTTTGTTTTCGTAAGGTATTCTTTTTCAAATTTTTGTTGTTGTTTTTTTTTTTTGCGTTTTTCATGTATTTTGCTATATAAACTGTATAAACTGCCTGCTAAACTGCTTTGTCAAATTGTAGTTAATTTTCTTCGTTATTTTGTTGCTTTTGTTTTTTGGTTGTTTTCTTTTTTTTTTGTGGTTTTAAATCAGTTTTTGCTTTATTTTTTGTTTTCTTTTCTTTTTTGCTTAAGTGGTAAGAACGTTTTTTGTTTTTTGTTTTCTTATTTTGTTTTGTTTTGTTTGTATATGCATTACTTAACTAACAAATAGCATCGCACACATATATATATATATATATATATATATAGATATATTTATATATGCACGGCTCTCTCTTTAACTTTATCGCTGCTTATAGACTAACATTTAAAGACTTTTCATTGTTGCTGCTGTTGTTGTTGCTGCTGTTGTTGTTGTTGATGTTGGTGTTGTTGTTGATGTTGTTGGTGTTATTGTTGCTCCAGCTGTTTGTCAACATTTGCGCATCGAGTTTTTTCATTAGATTTTCTTTTTTCGGTTTTTTTGTTTGTTTGTTTGTTTGTTTTGTCAATTATTTGTTACTATTTGTTGTTGTTGTTGTTATTGTTAAGTTTTGCTACACTTTCGACATACCCACACATATATAAAAGTGTATGTATATTATGTATGCATAGTACATAGCTTTTGTTTTTTTTTTTTTTAATAGGTATATAGCGTAGTTATTAATTATGTTTGTTTTAGTTTTAGTTTTTGTTTTGTTTTGTTGTTTGTTTGTTGCTGTTCCTGCGTCCTTCTCTTTTCCATTCCATGCAGCTTTTTTGCTCCTTTTCGTATTTATATAGATATATGTATATATATATATATATATATATATATGTTTATATGCCCCTAACTTGTTAATGTTTTCCTTTTCATCGTATTATATATCTTCTGTTTTCTGTTGTTGTTGTTGTTAATGTTTTTATCTGTTTTTTTTTTTTTTGTTTAGTTTCTTTTTTATCGAGTTTAAGTTAAATATCATTTACGGCATATTACAAAACACCAGATGTACATCGGTTCTAAATTTTCTGCTTATTTCTGCTGCTGCTGCTGCTGCTGCTGCTGCTGCTGCTGCTGCTGCTGCATCTTCTTCTAGTTATCGCCATTGTGATTGACATTCTGTTGCAGCTCCTTAAGCTTCTCCTCACGCGGCTTGGCATTACCGAATATGGATGCCGATTGTTTGGTTTCGGCCACCGCATTTATGGGCGCCGCAATTGTTCGGGGCTGTAGCTGTAGGCGTGGCCGATCCGTATCATCTGCAATCGCTTTTATTAAATTAGCATGAACTGAATTATGATATGCACAGGGCCTTCAAATGCTCACCAATAGCTCCAATTGAAGCGCCGCCACTAGGACGATCTGACTGTTGATTGGGATTGTAATGGGTACGCTCACGATCACGATGCCGACTGAAATTGTTGTAACGATCGCCATCCCGCGACTGATTGCCATAGCTACCTTCACGCTGATTGCGGTCACGATCCTGATTGCGATCATAGCGTTCATCGTTGTTAAAGTTGCCATAGCGACCGCGATTCAGCGGACGATCTATATTTGAATGAAACAGAAACAACACAAAACACACACAAAGAAAACGAGAAAAGAAACAAACAAAAATAGAAAATTATGTGGGAAACAAATTGAGTTTAGTGATTAAAAATTGGTTTATCAGTTGTAGGCGATATTAAGAGGATATTATTGCATTAAAAAAAGGATAAAATGGACTTTGCTACTGCCCAGAATTACACTACTTTAGAAGTCGAGCTTTCGTAATCTGGAGAACAAACGAACAAAGTGAAGGTAGTAACATGCTGTGGACATTGTCATACATATTTTTGTCTTGTACTGGTCTTCAAAGCGTGCATTTGAAAACTCTTTGTGTGTGTGTGTGTGTGAACTGGGCAAAACGATTATTGTTAAAATCGATTCTTCGATTAATCGATTAATTGATATTAATGGCAAAATTATTGACATTTAATTATATTATTTATAATATCTACCACAAATAATTATTGAATTGATTTTTTTTTTCAGCTTCAAATAATCGAAAATATCGATTATTGATTATCAGCAGACATGTAACAAATAGAATATTATTTGTATTTTAAATTTAAATTAATATTTAATGACTTGTGTGGTGAAGTTTTATCTTCAAATTATCGAAAATATCGATACTTCTCTTATTAAAATTTGTATTCTGCCATCAGCTAGCAAATGAAATATACAATCTATTTTGTAAATTGAATAAGCAACATTATTCCCGTAATGGAATTAATTGAGATGTTTTCATTCGTCATAAAATTATCGATATATTATTTTATCTGTTATGCTTAGTTAGCCACCAACAGACAAATTGAATATTATATTTATTTTGAATTATAATCCATTGTGAAAAGGTAAATTTACATTATCAAATTATCTAAATTATCGATAGTTGTTTTTTTTTTTCCAGCTATCAGATAAAAAATAGCAAATACAACACATTTAATATATTTTTTCATATATACAATAATTAATATCAATTAATTTCAATAAATTGATAAATTAAATTTCAATAAATAAATATCGAAAATATCAAAGTTTTCTACCCAGCACTAATGTGAATATAGATTCTATAGTTTCTCTTTTAACTAACATTTAAAGAAAGTTATCAACGCTGGCCGTGGGATATAAATGAAACAGTAAAAAGATATAGATAAGCATAACCGATTTTAGAATACAAAAAAAGTGGACGGAGTGGACAACGCCCCAAACAAGTAAGCAAACAACTTAAAATGTATATGTGTAAATTAAGCACAATAATAGAAAGTAAAGTACAAATAAAAGTAAATTACAAAATCTTAATTAAAAGAATACAGAGAGTATAGTGGTTAAAAAATTAAAAAAGATAATTAACTCAAGTAATATATATGGTGCTTGATCGTTTGAGAAGATTATAAATTTTCTTGTTTCTTGTTTCATGCTTTTTGAATTTTGTTTTCTACAAAAATTTTGATTGGCGCAGCACTACACAAAAGAGGCAACTACTTGATTTTATTGGGATTTGGGTTTTTGGCTTGGTTGCACAGGTGTTGCAGGTACAAAGGGAGAGAGAGAGAGAGAGAGAGAGAGGGAGAGCGAGAGCGAGAGTTGTGTTTGTTTTGTTGTTTGGCAGATTTAAAAATGCTTTACCATTATATCCTCTATTCATGCCGGAGCTGGCGCCGCCACGACTTCTATCACTGTGACCACCATAATTATCATTGTACGAACCTCTACTATCGCCGCGATTACCAGATCCGCCGCCGGATTCGCGACCGCCGCCGCCACCGCCGCCGGTACCGGGACCGCCTCGGCTATACGATTGACTGCTGCCGCCCTGACGCGGTGGTCCGCGTTTCTGGAAACCATCGCGACCGCCGCCATCACGTCCCATGCCGCCGCCGCCGCCCATACCGCCACCAGGGCTAGCAAATAATAATATGTTTAAGTTTAATACTGCATAAAGTATATATATTTGTATATATAGATATAGTTACCGTTCATTTTTCCTTCGATCGGCAATATCGATGCGCAGCGGGTCCGATAAATCATCGAGTTTAATGCGACCATCGCATTCGAGTGCACGCTCCAAATTGTCCAACGTTTCGAATTCGACATAGCAGTAACCCTTAAACATATCCGTTTCACGATCCTTAACCAGACGCACATTCTTCACCTCAAAGTCTTTAAATATTTTGGTAACATCGCCTTGGACGAGACCCTGTGGCAAGTTGGCCACATACGCAATAAATGGCGGTTCCGTTGGCAGTTGCCTCACATGGCGTTCGCCTCCAAATCCACCTCTGCAAAAGTATCGGATAAATATTATCGATAAATATGTGTGTGGCTGAGTGTGACCGTATAAAACACAACAAACAAGCAAACAAACAAAAAAAAACAAAAACAAAGCAAATTCACAGTTATGCCGCTCAAATTACAGTCAAACATCAACAATAACACAGCACAACAAAAAAAAAAAAACAAAAACAGAAAAAAAGCGCGCGCTTTAAATTATGTATTTTCGGCAAAAAAAAAAAGAAAATTGTCAGTCGGGCATGATAACCGTGTAAATACCCTCTAAGCTTCGTTTCCAATTATTGAAGTAACTGCTGTATTTGTATGTCTGTCTCGCTCGCACAATGCTTTTTCGTTTTCGCTTTCGCTGCCTGTTTGCAGAGCTCAGTGCAATGCTCGTGAATGTGTCTCGCTTGAAAGTCACAATTTTCGTTGTATGACCAACTTTTTTAATTATAGTCCGATTTTAATGCAATTTTCAGTATCGTTTGATATTATTTGTCTCCAGATATACGCCAAGTTACAAAACTATACGTTAAGAAATAAGTGAGTCGGAGGCATGCGAAGTTTCAACGCAATTGTGCTTCATATGGACAAAGGGTTCGTGGCATTCAAAAAATTTGGATGGCATTATCTTTAAATTGCATCTGGCAACCTGCATGCCAAAATTGGTGTCCCCGAGGTGCCGTAGTTACTGAGATAATTCGCCAAAAAAAAAATGTTTTGTTTTGTTTTTTAGGTATGTGTGGTTTTTCGTTTATGGTGGGCGAATGGGGCGTGGCATACAAAAACAAAAGATTCTTGTATTGTCGATACTGACTAAAACACATATTGTAGCTCCTAACATCTCTGAGTTCTGTTTGTTCATACGGACAGACGGACAGGCGGACAGGCGGACAGACGGACATGGCTATATCGAATTGTCTGTTGATGCTGATCAAGAATATATATACTTTATGGCATCTGCCTGTTCTTCTGCCTGTTACACACACTTTTAACAAACCCAGCATACCCCACAGAGGGTATAGAAAAACAAGGGTATACTGCAGCTATACAACAACAATTTGTTGCCTATTTTGAGCCGCCCATAACCCCCCCTCGGAGGAGGAGCAGAAGGTGTCGAAGGCGGCGAAGGCGGCGAAGGCGGCGTTGCTATCAAGCCGCTGCCGCTGCCGCTGCCGCAGTCGCCGACTGAATCGCGCGGCGGCGTACCGCTGATGCCAGCGTTGACAGCGACGTCAACAGCGCGCGGCAAATTGACCGAAAAAAGTCAAATAAAATATAAACTAGTAAAAGAGAAAAAGAAATGTAAAAGAAGAAGAAAAAAAAAAAGAAAAAGAAAAACACGCACACTTGCGCGCACACACACAAACACAAACACACACAGGCACAAGCACAAGCACAGTAGTCGCAGTCATACACATATATGCACGTACATATGTATGTGTATGCTTGTAGATTTTTTTAGGGTTTGTGTGTGCGTCGTAGTCGCTGCTGCTGCTGCTGTTGTTAGTGTGTGTGTGTGTGTGTGTGTGTGTGTATGTGTATTGGTTGACTTTTGCTTAAACCGCGTGCATTATTCTATTATTTGTAGCACTTTTGCACTTGCTATTAACACACACACACGCGGCGTTCGTAGTTGCAACAATTGCACACAATTTCGGCGAGCTGGCGTGCACAGTTTATTAAATAATTTAATAATATTTACCTAGCGTGTTCATAACCACCTCTTCCAGCCATGTTTTATTTTTTTCAAATGAGCGAATTCGCTGCAATCCGCAGACTGACTGACCAAACTTTGTCGCCGTGTGCACGCGCTTCAGTGTGTACACACCCAAAATGCTTGCGGCACCAGGAAATACACCACCCAACAATTCGAAAATTGCAACAACTGCAACACAGCAACGCTGTTATAACAATGTGAAAAATGGCATTTATTTTTTTTGCGTATTGCTAAAAATATTAAATTAAATGCATGACATTAGTTTGTTTGCAGGTGCAAGTTAAGAAGCAACATTGATCAATTCGCCGTGCTTAGCATTTTGTGTTATACAACATTGAACGAAAATGTATCGATAATTCACATTATAGTGTTTTGGGTAAATGATTTTAAAGCAATCCATTAACAAATCATTTTAGGCCTTTTGCACAATGAATATAAAAATTTTTTAGATAGCATAGTTAAGAGCTTAGCTTAAAAAAAAACAAACACACAATGCTTATCGATGTATGTATATCGATATTAATTCGCCGCTCGAAACTAACCAAAGGTGTGTCATTACACAGCACTGTTTTGCCGCTCGCCTGCTTCTTCTTACGCCTTGTTTCGGCTGAATTGTACACGTTTTTGCTGCAATTTAGTTGGCATTTTCTCTTTAGGATTTTGTGTTTAACAACAACAACAACACAAATAAGTCGGTTTTTTTGTTATTCGCAACGCATACAAAATGGCATTAACCTCACGTTTCTACAATGAAAAATATCCGGAGATCGAAGATGTCGTCATGGTCAACGTGCTGTCCATTGCCGAAATGGGCGCTTACGTGCATTTACTTGAGTACAACAACATTGAGGGCATGATTTTGCTTTCTGAATTGTCCCGTCGTCGCATACGTTCGATTAACAAGCTAATTCGCGTTGGCAAAACAGAGCCGGTTGTTGTCATACGTGTGGACAAGGAGAAGGGCTACATTGATCTGTCCAAGCGTCGCGTCTCCCCGGAGGATGTGGAAAAGTGTACGGAACGTTTTGCCAAGGCAAAGGCTATCAATTCCCTGCTTCGACATGTCGCTGACATTCTGGGCTACGACAGCAGCGAGAAGTTAGAGGAGTTGTATCAAAAGACGGCCTGGTATTTTGAAAAGAAATACAATAGCAAAACGGTCGCATACGATATCTTTAAGCAATCCGTTACCGATCCATCGGTGTTCGATGAGTGCAATTTGGATGCGGAGACAAAGGAGGTGCTGCTGAGCAACATCAAACGCAAACTGGTCTCGCCCACAGTCAAAATCCGTGCGGACATTGAGTGCTCCTGCTATGGCTATGAGGGCATCGATGCCGTCAAGGCATCCCTCACCAAGGGACTCGAGCTGAGCACCGAGGAGCTGCCCATACGCATCAATTTGATAGCGCCGCCACTGTAAGTTTTAAATTATAATATACATATATATCAGTAATACTCTGTATAATTAATTGATTTTGTTCATCATCATCAGTTATGTGATGACCACATCGACCACAAAGAAGACAGACGGCTTAAAGGCCCTGGAGGTGGCCATTGAGAGCATACGGGCCAAAATCATTGAGTTCGAGGGCGAGTTCAAAGTGATTATGGCACCCAAACTGGTTACGGCCATTGATGAGGCCGATTTGGCTCGTCGCCTGGAGCGTGCCGAGGCCGAGAATGCCCAAGTCGCTGGCGATGATGATGAAGAGGATGCGGCCGATCAGGAGGGCATGCAATTTGATCCCGAAAAGGAATTCAATCACAAAAACGCCGCCTCATCGCGTGCTGCCAATGATGATGACGATGATGAAGATGATGATGAGGAATAGAACAACAATAACAATAACAACAACAACAATTGAACACAACATCAACAACAGCAGTGGTATACCTATTCAGCAGTGGTATACCCATTCAGCGGCTGTATACCTATTCAATCAGCATATTAAATAACAAACAATTATAATAATAATAATAATAACGAGAAGAAATGTAATTTATGATGAAATGTATCATGTATACAAATGAAATGTATATGTAAATAATAGAATGAAAGTGTGTGTGTGTGCAACAACAACAATAATAGAAAAAAAATCAATTTTTTTGCTCGCCAATTCAAAATATATAATTCTACTTTTTATCCCTTTTTATCTCCCATCATCCATTCTGGCAGCAAAGACTGATTTCGTCTCCGTATGTACGCACGTACGTTCATATGCATACATACATACATACTTGCTACGGTTTTTACATTTATAATAACTGCAAAAAATACAATAAAAACAAACTATTGAAAACACTATTCAGCAGTTGTATTCATATTCAGCAGCTATATATAAGTATTTCGCAGTTGCATAACTCGAGCAGTTTCAACTATTTAGCAGTTTAATATATCTATTCAGCAGTTGTATACCTATTTAGCAGCTGTATACCTATTCAGCAGTAGTACACTTATTCAACAGTTGTACATCTATTCAGCAGCTGTGTACCTATTCAGCAGCTATATAACTATTTCGCATTTGCAACTATTTAGCAGTTTAATACCTATTCAGCAGCTGTATACCTATTCAGCAGCAGTACACCTATTCAGCAGTTGTACATCTATTCAGCAGTGGTATACCTATTCAGCAGTAGTACACTTATTCAACAGTTGTACATCTATTCAACAGTTGTACATCTATTCAGCAGTGGTATACCTATTCAGCAGTTGTATACCTATTTAGCAGCTGTATACCTATTCAGCTGCTGTACACCTATTCAGCAGTTGTACATCTATTCAGCAGTGGTATACCTATTCAGCATCTCTATACCTATTCAGCAGCTCTATACCTATTCAGCAGCTCTATAACTATTCAGCAAATCCATAAATATGCAGCAGTTGTATAACCATTCAGCATTCATTCTATGAATATTCAGCAGTTCTACAACCATCCAGCACTACCGTGGCTATTCAGCACAAAACGCTTCACCATATCTTAACTTACTATTAAATTATACACAAGTTTTACGTTTTTGTGTGACAAATATTAATGAAAATGTACAAGTTACATATATATGGTGGATATATACCTTAAAAATTTATTTATATAGATAGACCAACTATTAATATTCGTATTTCAATTCCATTTCCAATCCAAAAGTCTCGTTTTATTTAACCTTTTCACTTCATACATAAATTACAGTGTTATGCTTAATACTAATTCAAATTGTATATTTATATATATGTATATTGATATACATAAATGTATATACCAAGATCTGTTTTAAATATATATATATATATATATATATATATATATATATTGTGTATGTCTGTTTGTTTATAAAGAATTCGTAACTTTCGTTGCAATCTGTTGGCTATTAAAAATGTTTTGACGGTTTTTGTTGTTGCTGATTCTTAACACAATTCGTTAAAGTTTTTTGTTTAAAAAATTAATGCTAGAAAAAGTTGAATAGCAGCTAAAAAAATCTCTTGGCTTAACTATTGTAAAGATTAAATGTATATAGAAAAAAACAAAAAAAAAAATAAACAAAACACAAAAAATGTCTAGTTAATAACAAATGAGGCTGAATCAAAATTTGTAATTAGCTTGATAACTTTTTTTTAGTTTTAGTTTTAGTTTTAGTTTTTGTTAAATATTTAGACATTTGCAGTTTGTGGTTTATTGCAAAATGGTTTTGTTGTTTGTTGATCCCACAGCGCAAATGAAAATGACGAAATCGAAATCGGATGAGCAGAAGGAGTGACGAAGGCTGGAGTAGTTGTTGTTGTTGTTGATGGTGCAGCTGCTGGCGCCATTGGGGCAGTGTTCAGCTGAATCCGCCACCGCCGGCAGCAGCATTACGGCTGACCAGCATTGAGCTGGCAATTGCCTTATTGCCATCACAGAGTCTCAGTACGGTTAGCACATCGCTACGTGGATAACCCAATGCCATCAAGTCGCTAACATCCTGTTCTGTGAAACGATCCACCGGTTGTATCGAGTTTATATTGCTAGCATTGAAACCGGTTACATTTGCTGCTGGATTGCTACTGCTGGTGTTTGCTGTTGCGCTACTTGTGCTTGCTCCTCCTCCTACCCCTCCTCCGCTTTCCCGTTTGCTCTGCTCGATAGCCTCTTTAATGGCCTGCTGTTCGTTATCCTCCGGATTGCCAGTGAGTCGAGCGCACGGCGGCAATTCACTTTCGGGCAGAAACGGTGTCGAAGTCCCAGTGGTACCAATTATCAATAGATTGCGCTGCAAGTCAATAAGGCACTGTCGTAGAAAGAGAAAGAAAACGCATTTAATTAACATGAATGTGAAAGAGATGGAGAGAACGAGAGAGCGATACTTAATTTTAAAATTACAAAACTATGAAAAGAACAATTTAAGAACATGTGTGGCGTGTATAACTTAATTGAGCTTACATAAATCTATTCAATACCTGCATCAAATTCATTTGGCTATACCCACCTAGCATTTGGGAGATCATTTGGCGAGTCGGGAGTCGGGAGTTTTTAACTCCCCGGAAAGATTAAAAAATAATTAATCTTATGAGCGATTCAAAAAAGCGTCCAAAATGAGTCGCCTTTTTGATCAAAATGCGATTAGTTCAAAGCATAACAACAAAATGCACAGCAATCGCCAATTGATCGTACTGGGCGATTGAAATGCGATTGTTTTCATTAGAAGACTTAGAAACGAGTCGCGTATGTTTAAAAAAAATATGACTCGAAAATGAATCGAAACTGATTAGAAAAGAGGTTCATAGGCGACTCCTCAAGAAGAGTCGCGGGTGTAGGGTATATTTTTCTCCCGTCGAAGGAGTCATTTATGATCAGAAAATGAGCTCATTTATGACAATTTTAATCCGCAAGGGGACTCTAAAGCGACTCGAGTATGATCACAAATTTTTGGTGGGTACAATTAACAACATACAAGCAAAAGCCAAATGATCTCAGCTATATATATGCTTAATAGATAACAGATAACACTCGCGCACCTGATGCCGCTTGAGCATGTCGAGACCCAATAACATATCCATCGGCTGTTGACCCAACACCGTAAAGCTGGACGTCAAATGATCGTTCTCAATCTGCAGCTGTACCATATGGATGCGTCCCAGAATTGGTTGGGTGCCAACACCTTTGGCCACGCCATTCCAGCGTGTGTCAATCAAGCGATTGACATGACAACGCTCGGCGCAATCCTTGCTCATGATCGTTGTCTGTGCGCCGGAGTCGACAAACGCCTTAACGGGTATGCCATTCACCTTGCAGTTGATGTAACTAAATAGAAATTAAAAATCATTTCAATTATAATTATAATAATTTCGATATAATTTAAGTCAACTTACAGCATGGTAACTGTACCAAAGATTTCGGGATTGTATTCAATGGCAGCTGCCATATTATCCTGAATATTTTTCTGCTTAATTTCCTCGGCAATTAGGCGTTGTGTCTCCTCATCGAATGGATCGGCATTGAGCATGCGCATACGCTGATCATTGCGACGCTTTCGCTCCGTAACATTTTCCCGCAGCACTCGCGTAAATGTCTCCAGATCTCCCGAATCGAGGGCCTCGGCCAACGGTGTATTGTACTGTCGTAGTAGGGCCAATGCCTCCGGATTGGATAGAAACATTTGGCGTACATGTGCCGGATCATCATCAAAGTTCACATTGAACTCATCTGTTGTGGGTATATCGGTGAGTTGTTGCTGTTGTTGCTCCAACAGTTGCTGCAAGTTCAACGATCCCATTCCACTGGCTCCGCCGGGATTCTGTGACGGCGGACTGCCTCCAGTTGCACTTGTGCCCGGCACAGCAATGCTGCTAAAATCCAAATTACTTATCGATGGATTATTGCCAACTGAAAGTTGAAATTAAAAAATGTGTTTTTGTTCTTTTATATAGGGTATTTGTTGTTAATCAAGCACAATCTGTCTTTTTTTTTTTGCCAATTTACGTGACTGCGCAAATCTGACAAAAAAAAAGAAAAAAACAAAAAAAAAAAACCAAATCAAAAAATGACTATAACCAGCTGATGATTCAGTTAGCACTTTTATTCTTGCATATTTTAAATAGAAGATTATCTACCCATTGCTTACCTCCAAAGTTATAGATTGTAAGATAGCTAACCGAACTTTTTAATACCCTGTACACATACGAGCTTCACTATCTTATGCGCAGAAATCATAAAAACAAAAAACTCCGCATAAAAAGCTAACTACCAAAATTTACTGACTTGATCTATCAGTTATATTAATAACATTGCGATTAATAAAGCTTCTGGAGAATTTTATCACATACTACCTACACATATTAATATCTGTATCTGTACAAACTACATTTTAGGAGCTTTCTAAGAATATATTTATATTTTTATCACTAGAAAAAGTGAGCTTTTAGAAGCTTGCACTAATTGAAATTATTCTTTACAGTAATTGTAATGCATTCATTAAATTTTTGTCTATCTTTAAAAAAGTTTTGGTTTTCCCAAATAAGATATTTCGCTGTGAAAGCTTTAAGAAGCTTTTGATATTTGTAAATTCACGACGTTTTAAAATAGTGCTCTCAAAAGCTTTTCCAAATATATGATTGTTTGAATCTGTGAAAGAGAGAGCTTTTCGAAGCCTTGGATATGCTAATAAAGCTTTGACAAGCTCAGTCAGTCAAAAGTGATACAAATCTGGAGCTAATGATACTTTTATAGGTTTCTCTGTAAACAGACCATATAGAAGACATAAAAATATGTCTTCAGAAAAGGGAGCGTTCAGAAGCTTTGATAATATTATTATATACAAGCATAAAAAATACTCTGTACGAAGTATACCCAACTATTTCAAGTCAGTTTACAGGTTATGCAGGCCACCTCACAAATTAATTGTGAGCGCCTACACAGAATGAATAAAATAAGAATTGAAGCAGTCGGAAAATGTATGACCCATACTTGTATATAGAAATAAATATATATATATATTTATATGTGTCGTAGATTTGACCCATTTTTCCCAGTGTACATACAGTCGTATGTTTTGACAGTTTTGCCCATTGTAACTATGCGTACGGGAAAAGAGGACTCTGTTGCTGAGTGAGGGGGTCTGACCCTAAGGCGCTGAATAATAGGAGAAAAAGAGATGGCGATAGATGCTTAAGGAGTTGAAAAATATTCTGCCGAACTCTGTCAAATAGCAGTCGTCTTGGGTCAGAACTGACTGTGCCTCAAAAAAATAAAAAAGAATATAATTTATCTCAAATAATGGAAATTAACAACAACAAGTGTATATGTATGTAGGTGTTAGACAAGGCCAATCGTTCATGGGGTCACTGAAAGCGTTTTGCGTCGGCGTATCCATATAGTATGTACATATGTATGTACGTGTGGTTTCGATTACCTGCAGCTACAACAACAACACACCGATATGCATAAGTACATACAACTATGTTTGTACATATGTATATCGATCATATCGTTGCAAGTGAATTATCAAAATCGCAACAACACAAACACACATGTGTTGCTTTTTGCCTTTCGCCAACATTTGAATGGAATGTGCTAAAAAACAACAGAACAAAAAAAACAAAAACAAAAAAATACACCGCCAGAGCAACAATAATAATACACTTCTATGGTACATACAGCAAGCAAGTGATGTGTAAAGCAAATATACGTATGTATTTATTTATTTATTTATTTTTAAAATTGAAGATTCTTTTCTCCAAAATAAAAACAAGTGACACACATACCAGCGTGCATTGCACTCAAGCACACGCTAGAGCTGTAACGAATCGTTCAATTGAACTAAACACCAAAGTGAACGAAAAAATTATCTCCAGCACTGTGATTGCATGTGTCATAATAGAAGTTCAGTTCAGTGTTATTAGTCGGCAAGAACATTAAATATGCTTAACATAACAATAGAGCTGATAAATATACATATATATATATATAATTATAATGGTTTGCTTTTTGCTGGCACAACTACTGAACTAAACAATTGAACGACTGAACTACTTTAGTCAATTGAACTACAATAAACAACTCTAATGCAGTCAGAACGATTACCGATGACTATGATAATGATGCACCCACCCAGGAACAGCACAGTAGCTGCAGCACTGCTGCCTAGCTGCCTAGAGTGCGTCCAATGACCCAGTTAAATACTTTATATGTAAAGCTCACCTGTCCGATTGGGTATGGTCCTGCGACGTTCTAGGACAATGCAATCACCATCGCGCACTCCAAACTGTTTCAATGAATTCTTATCAACATTCAATTCGCGCCCATTGAACAGCACCATGATTTGATTGACCTCTGCGCCAATTTCCATGGCACAGAGCGCCTTTAGATTTTCCAGCTCCAAATCCTCGGCGACATCAAGAAAGAAAATTTTATCATCGGTGGTGGTCACAGTGATTTTCATCGCGGCGTCGGTGTATTGGATTATATACTATATATACTATCTATTGTACTTAATGTTTTCTTTTGTATAAATATAAAGATTGTATTGTTTTTTTTGTTTTTGTTGGTTTGTTGTTTAAAGTTGAACACACAATTTACTACACTGATCCCTGAGCAAAGTAATGAGGTGTTTTTTGCGGCTGCCGCAAGTGCGTATCAGTACAGCGCAAATTAATAAATGCGTTTAAATTTCGTTATTTGCTTCACGTTCGTCGTTACCGTCGCCGTTGTCGTTTTCTTTTCTTCTTTTTTTTATTTTGTTTTTTGGTCGATTATTCGTTTCGTTTTTCTTTAGTTTTTTCTTTTTGCCTATGCTTTGTTGTTTTGACCCACCGAAAACGCCGCTGCCGCTAGATATGGCAGCCAGGGATGCCAACTCAAAATTTGAAAATACGTAGGCTGGTTCCAAAATATACGTGTTTTTCGTAGCACAATTTTGTTGAAATACGTAGATCTACGTACTGTTTTTTTTTAATTTAAAAAAAAAAAAATAAAATAAAATAAATTTTTAAATTAACTGTCTTTGTGAAGTACATTTCTGTTGACGTTTTAATAAAGAAAATTACATTGTTCAAATTGTTTATACGCATTAATGTGTATGTTAAAGGGAAAACTTATGTTTCGAAGAAGTTCACAATGTTTTAATGGAAATCAAACTACGAACGTATAAAAAGATAGCACAAAAAGCACATGGACGCACGACACAAACTTGACAATTATAAAGCGCAATATCATACATACTTCTCAAATTTTTCTTGTGCTAGAGATCTACGTAAAAAGACGGAGGGTTGGCATCTCTGATGGCAGCAGATCTAAATACAGCACGAATTGCAATCGTTTCGTTGCGATGATGCATTCGATGTTATTTGTAAGTGTTGGCTAACGCATTAAAAATGCATAATTATTATTAAACCAGGAGAACGCACACATATAAATAAAATCAAAAAATATTTTATGTATACATATATAAATAGACTATAAATTTTGTGTTAATAAAATCAAAGTAATTTCTTTTATATTTAATTTGGCATAATTTTCAAAAGCCACCTAAGAGTTTTTAGTGTGAGCATAACACTCGTAACTACATAGTATGAAGTTTGTTATCATGCATAAAGCATTTACCAAATTAGTTTGTTTATATTAAACATAAAATTAAATAAAAATAATATACATATGCATAAATAGTGTGTGTATACACTTTAGGCAGTGATGGGTCTTTTAATACTAAATTCTATGTCTATTTGGTATTTTTTTTTTTGTTGGTTGGTGTTATCGAACGATATACCCACATGCACACATATCGATATACAATTGAGATATCGCGAAATTTCTTGTATTATTTACCTGCGTATTTGGCCGAGCATATTTGCGACGTGTAGTCCAGTTTTTGGGAATTGTTCCGCTTGTCAATTGTGTCGCAGGACGTGACCGTCTGCTCTGTGTGTGTGTGAGTGTTTGTTAAGCGCGATGTCAACGCAAAATGTGGGAAATGAGGAAAACGCAGCGTCAAAGTCAAAGCGACCTTCAGGTGAAAATTTATTAGTGCCCTCTTGCATGCATAGACATGTCTGTGTGTGTACACAAAAGCACTTACACTCGTGTAACAAGTTGTTGTTGTTGCTATAGTAGAGTGTTTGTGTGTGTGTGTGTGTGTTTTGTGATAAGAAATCAAAGAGTGACTAAGACAACAACAAATACAAAATACTACTTGTGTCTCAATAGGGTAATCGATAATTTTGTAAAGGCGAGTCCGTGAATCACAACAATAACAACTTCTGTTTTTTTTTTTGTGTTTGTTTTTTACTTTCTTTTAGACTCGGCCTTTAAGCAACAACGTCTACCCGCCTGGCAGCCCGTCTTAACGGCCCGAACCGTTTTGCCCACCTTCTTTATAATTGGCGTCCTATTCATTCCCATTGGCGTCGTATTGCTGCACTTTTCCAATACGGCCAATGAGCTCATCATCGATTATACGAGATGCGAACAAGTTGGTGGCAATCAAACCTGCGCCAGTTTCCTCAATGCCACAACGGGTGGCAAGTGCCTCTGCAAAATGAACTTTACGCTCGCCACCGATTTCACGGTACGCTTTATCAACACTACTTTATTTAATTTAACGCTCACCAACACTAACAACCGATTAGTTGAGGCCATCTCAAACAAAGATAATACAGTTAGCTATATATATATATGCTATACGTCGAAACCGGTCAAATCTGAATAATACATTGTATATATGTACATATATAACTGACGTAAAAAATTGACTCTTTGTATTTAAGAACGTAGAAATTTACTAATTGAATATATTGTTTTACTCGTTCTAACCAATTTTGGTACAGATCCGTCGTCTATATCATAAATGCTACCATAGAAAGTATAGGTTTAATATATAAACATTTTGTGCTTAATTATATTATTTAGTCATAAATTATATTTTTTTGCTAGTTTCTTACATATTCTGAGCAATTTTCATTAGAATCAGACTACTATATATAGGGGGGAAATTTGGGAAAACGGAAGCATTCTGTAAACCTTCTTTTTTTTTAACCCTCTGAGGGGTTTATTGGGTTTATCAGAGGCGATTTGTATGTAACAGGCAGAAGGAGAAGGCGTGGCAGACCCCATTGAGTATATATGTATATTCTTGATCAGCATCACAAGCCGAGTCGATATAGCCATGTCCGTCTGTCCCTCTGTCCATCTGTCCGTCCGTATGAACGAAAGGATCTCAGAGATGATAAGAGCTACAAGTTCAAACTTGGTCAGTATCGACCACATATTTAGTCAGTCAATACAAATTTGTTTCCTTTTTTTTGATGCCACGCCCCATTCGCCCACAATAAGCAAAAAACCAGACATACCTCGTAAAAAATACATATTTTGAGCAAATATCTCGGTAACTACGGCACCTAGGGACACCAATTTTGGCATGCAAGTTGCTTGATGCAATATAAAGATAATGCCATCCACATTTTTTAAATGCCACGCCTCCTTCGCTCACCAAAAGCAGAATTTCGTTGGAACTTTGCATGCCGGTGGCTAACTTATTTCTTAACGTATAGTTTTGTAACTTAGCATATACTTGCAGACAAACAATATCAAACGATTGTGAAAATTTCCATCAAAGTCGGACTCTAATTAAAAAAGTTTGTCATACAACGAAAATCGTTACTTCCAAGCAAGGCATAGCCACGTGCATTGCACTGTGCGAGCGAGATAGACATACAAATATGTGTGCGTGATAAGTTCTTGGAGCAGCTACTCCAAATTGAACCGAAAAATTAGGCAACAAATAAGTCTTTTTTATATAGTGATATCAAAGCAACACAATGTTATTTTTCTTGAGGACCCTCTGGAGATTTTTTTTGTTTTATCGAACTTATAGATTTATAGTTCTTGCAGCATTAATTCCAATTTGAACTCATATAATTGGAAACGAAGCTCAGAGGGTATTACACGGTCGGCATGTCCGACTGACATTATCTTTCTTGTTTTTTACACTTTAACACGAAAAAGGCATGACAGACCCCATAAAGGGTATATACATTATATATTCTTGATCAGCATCAACAGACGAGTCGATTTATTCATGTTTCTATTCGAACTTGTCGCTCTGATTAAAATCGAACAGATTGAATCACTATACTATATATATTGACATGGAAAAAACTTAGTACACACTATTTACTATCTATGTGTAAACCAAGTTTCATCTTGATTGAATCACTAAATCATTTGATTAGCCATAGAATAAATCGGTTGTAGTGTTAATTTATACTGGGGGGCTTCGCTAGGGTTTCCAATCCTTAACATTCTACAGATAACCTTGCTTTCCAAACTTACAGTGTCGATTAATCGATTTAAGTAGAGTATTGATGAGACTCGATTTCAATTTGTCAACAGGGCGATGTCTATATGTATTATGGTCTAACCAATTACTATCAGAATCATCGGCGTTATGTGAAATCGCGAGACGATGAGCAACTTTTGGGTCACCTCTCGCTGACGCCGAGTTCGGATTGTTTGCCGTTCTCCTATGGGGAAGATGATAAACCGATTGCACCTTGCGGTGCCATTGCCAATTCCCTTTTTAATGACACCCTGACACTGAGCCAGAATGGCGTAAATATCAGTTTATTAAATACGGGAATTGCATGGCCATCCGATAAGCGTGTGAAATTCCGTAATCCAGAGGGTGATTTGGCCCAAGCATTAAAGGACTACTCCAAGCCACTCTTTTGGCAAAAGTCTCTCGATCAATTGGATGTGAACAATCCCGATAATAATGGTTTCCAAAACGAGGATCTTATCGTTTGGATGCGTACAGCGGCATTGCCAAGTTTTCGTAAATTGTATCGTCGTCTGGATCAGACAAAAGCACCATTTGCCAAGGGCCTCAAGGCCGGCAATTATACGTTGGACATTGAGTACAGTAAGTATAGCCCCATATAGAAGCTACACCCAGAGAAAAAACATTCTAAAATCAATAAAAACCACATTGATTCAATAAGAAACATTAACAATAGTCTAGTAAAGTTGATAATTTTTGTTTCAATATAGAACAACCTTAATTTAAAAACAATATTGAATTCATATCGAATTTAAATGTTTCCAAATTGAATCAATATGAACGCATTATTGACTTAAAAGTACGTGTAGCTGATTTTAAAGAGAAACAATATAGAATTCAAAATGAAAATTATTAATATTAAATGAAAACGTTATTGGATTAAGAACGCGCAATATTAAATTAAAAACCCACGTTATTAATTTTAGAATGCGCAGTGCTAGACCTCCACCTCCTCCCCCACCACCCCTTTTCTTATCAATTTCTAATAAAATGTGAACGCAAAATGATTAAAAAAAAATAAAACAAATTTATTCGAAAATATTTTACGAAAATTACAATGTATTTCAATATTATTTTTTCCCCAAGTTGAAAATTATTGAATTAATATTTAAAATGGAATTTTTGGCTCAGTGTATATAAGCATTTAAATCAAAGATTAACATATTATTTTCTTATTATTTAAAAGTATTGTTAATCCATGTGTTAAATTGTGCTTTTTCTTTTTGGAATTGCAGATTATCCGGTGGTCTCATTTGATGGCACCAAACGTATGATTCTATCCACCACATCGGTGCTGGGCGGCAAGAATCCATTCCTAGGCATTGCCTATATTGTTGTGGGTGCTATATGTGTTACACTGGGATTGGCGTTACTATTTATCCATATGCGCTGTAGTCGCAGGTGAGACCCACACACACTGCATACAAACATTGATCATATCATTTCACTATCATTATAAAAAACCAAAAAAAAAATCCACTTCATTTCCCGCCCATTTCATAGCATTGAGCTGAGTTGAAGCTCAAGACCTCAAAGTTGTTCGGTCCACACCCACATCAAAAAGCAAATCTATATATATATATGTACATATATATGTCTATCCAAAAACTGGCTGTCAAATTAACGAGTTAACTTTTGGTGCGCGATAAGTATAACTCAAAAATTCCTTTTCATTTATTGTTTTTGTTTTTTGTTTTGTTTCGGCTTATCAGCGCCAGTTGTGATTATATATATTTTCGTTGGCTAGTTGTTTGCTATCTCGCTTAAACTTTATTGAATCGAAAGCAAAATACTATAACTAATCAAATATATTTCTCTTCTTAGCAACATGGAGATGATTAACGTTAATCCACACACACAATACTCCTAGAGGCAATGGGAATAATGGATTTGGATTTGGAGTTGGAGTTGGTGTTTTCTAGTATTTTTTGGCAATGCTGTTTCTGCGACTCGCGCACGCACCATTTTTAGTCGTAGTAGTATCTTGTTTAAGACCACTTATTTATCTATATATATTAATATGTCTATGTAACAGAATACAGAATTTGATCATTTTTGTATTTCAATCAATATGTATTACACTGTAACGGCATTGTCGGCTGTGCCCTTTTGTTAATATTGAACTTTTTACTTTTTTTTTGTTTTTGTTTATATTTGTGATGTTTGTTGATAATTATTCATCTTGAAATCCACTTAGCATAACCAAAACTAGACCAAAACAGCCAAAAACAGTACATAAATATATATGTGCACAAAAATAAATTTATAAACATTAATCTAGAAATCTGAAAAACTTTATGTGCCTCTTTGCGGGCCAATTGAATGGCTAACAAAATCAAAATATATAAAAACATTTTTGTGCACGACGTCAACTAACTGCAATTCGATGTTAGTTTAATAATGCTTATAAAGAATAATAAATCTTGATCTTATACTAAATTACATAGTTTAAGTCGCTTGTGAATTTCATTTTTAAATGGTAATGGTTTGGCGGCAAAGTGCAACAGTGTTGCATAATGGCATAAACAAAGCGATAGCTTGTGCTAGCCATGTGTATCGATGTGTATTATGGCGCCAAATTCAATGTGCTGTTTAGCAATTATCTTAAAGTGAACACATTTTGCGATTTGATTGACAAATAGTTCTTGCAATGAACGCAGTCGAGCATGCCCGTTTGTAGAATTCCCTCTGCTACTCAATCCCAATGAAACAGCGAACCCAAAAAGTATTGGCGCTCTAAAAATATAGAAGTTTCAACCAAACTGCATTAATATGAACGTGACGTTTTCTTATCTGGTGAATTCTTTAAATGACTTATTAAACATTTGTTCTGGCTTACAAATTTGTAATATTATTTATTCAGACTTAATATTTTTAAAAACTATTATAATATTTTCAGGACTATTCTCGGTCTCGCTCTGCGATACTTTTCCAATAGAAATTTATTTTAAATCGTCAAACACGAAAAAAACAACTCATAATATTACAAAAAAGTAATGTAAAAAAAATTTTTTTTGTTTTAATTTTCTAAAAAAGCTAGAACTCGCGCTGCCCGCTGTTCTCAAATTTTTCCCGCAATCTCATTGTCAAACCAGCCAGATCTGGCGGGAAAAAAGCTGAAATGACATCAGTGATTCCATCAAATAATTCCAATGAAGTTCCTTAACTTACATATATACTTTGTGGTCATATACTTTTAACAAGCGCTATATACATACCTTTGAAAAAAACCAAAATCAAAATTCTCTTTTTTTTTTCATGGTATTCAATTTAAAGATGCAAAATGCTTGCATTCAAGTTTCTTTTTATTTGTATGTGGTTTTTAAACTAGATTTCCAATTACATACATAAACCTTAGATTAATTATACAAGTAAAAGGTATGTTGTCCGCAATCGCAATAATTAATTAATTCATAAGCGTAATTAACATATGCGCTTCTTCTTCTTCTTCTTCTCTTTGTTTTTTTTTATATGTACGAATTTTATCGAAATTTATCGAAACGATTCATTTGAAGTTCCTCTTAGTTTTTTGCTTTGTCGTTTTTTGTTGTGAAAATGCATTATTATCGTATAAATAATTAATATACATATTACATACTAAATTGTTTATAATGTGCTTGTGTGTGTGTGTGTGTAGATGGATGGATGGATGGGTGTGTGTGTGTTGTTTTTTTTTTTGTATGGCAAAAATCAAGTTTCCATATGAATCGAAAAAGTGTGTTATGTGTGTTGAGTTTAGTCTTTACATATAAGTTGTTTTTTTTTATTTTTTTATATATATACTATTTAGCAGCATATCATAGTATATCTATATATATATATATATATATATATATATATATATATATAATATATATCTGTAGTATCCAGTTATACAATGGAAAAAACTTTGCTATGCTTCAAATCTTACGTATTTTTCTTATGATTTTAACTCGTTTGGCGCAGTTTTTTTTTTTTTTTTAAGTGAAATAAAGACAAAAAAAAAATATTCCTAACGCTTCATATGCTGAATGAACTATAAAACTATGCGAGTCCAAAGAGTAGACAATATATTATATATAGCTATATCGTTATGTTAAGGATTTATGATCCAATAACAGACTAAAGAAAAGAAAATAAAAAAAAAAAACAAAAACCAAAAAATTTCTTTCAGTTATTTGCTAAAAATGGAAATGTTTCAAGTTAAGTTCAATAAAAAAATGTTTGTTAATATAAGAAAATTATGTTTTTTTTCCCCATAGGTTTTTCAAACCCGAAACACGGCAGCAGAAAAGGTAGAAATTATAAAAAAAAAAATATATATATATATAGTGAAATTTCTGTGTAAAAATAAAAATAAATTATTGTATATGCTTTTCGTTTTGCATTCTTCATGTTTTTTGTTTTTAGTTTTTAGTTTTAAGTTGGTTTGCTTTGGTGCCGCCTTGACGCTGTTAGTTAATTAATTAATTAACTTTTAACTCTTAAAGTATGTATGTATGCATATATGTTATATGTATTATTATTATTATGTTATTAGACGCTTAGACTAACTACAAACTCAAAAATTATAACTGGACTTGCTTTAAGTATAGTTATGTGTATGTGTTTGTATGTGTGTGCGCGTTTGTGTGTGTGTGTGTGTGTGTGATACTAACTAATTTAACATTGTTTCAAAAAAAAATATATAAATTTTTTTTTTTTCCAGTTTGCTTAAATATGCATACATACACTTTTATATATGTATACATTGTTTTTTTTTTGTTAAGCTTATTAACTACTTTAATTTAGCAGTTAGAAAAAAAATGTATACTATTCCCCCTCCCCCCCCCCCACACGTTGATTGTGTGTCTGTGTCTGATGGAATGCGTTGTGGATGTTATGTGGCTGGTGGTGGTGTGTGCATTGGTTGTGTATTGTATTGTATTGTGTGGTTTGTGTATTTGCTAGAACTACTGCTGCTGCTGCTGTTGTTGTTTTTTTTTGTACATATTTGGGTGTGAAGCTCTCAGTTCAAGCTTGCTGCAGCATCTGCCGCTGCCGCTGTCGCTGCCGCCGTCTCTGCTGTTGCTGTCGCTGCTGTTGTGGCTGTGCTGCTGCTGCTGCTGCTGCTTGTTGCAGCTACACTGCCACGCCCACTTCCACTTCCACTTTTGCTAGCAGCCGCCTCCAACAAGCTAGACTTTTTGGTTTTGCTCTTATTATGATGGTTATTATTGTTATTATTATTATTATTGCTGTTGCTGCTGTTGTTGTTGTTGTTAATGTTGCTACTGCTGCTGCTGCTGCTGCTAGTGTTGTTGCTCTTGCTGCCCGCCGTTGGTCCATTGAGAAAATGACTTTTAATGTGTGTCTGCAGCAGCTCCTGGGAATCGAAACAAAGTTGACACAGATCACACGTATAACTGGAATTAGACTGATCAGCGGCAGCGCCATCTACCGCTGATGTAGTAGTAGCAACAACAATGGGTTTTTTAAGTTTTTGTTTATTTCTACGCCGCTCACCAGTTGAATGCGATGTGGCTGTCGTCGATTCGCTCTCCGATGACGATGATGATGTCGATGATGATGACGATGTGCCGTTATCGATTATATCAGCATCACCATCGGCAACACTTTTATCAGCATCATTGATGTTGACACGATTACGATTGCGTTGGCGATTGCGATTGTTATCGATACGCACATCCTCATCATCATCGTCGTCATTCATATCATCAACATCATCTTCGTCATCAACGTCTTCGACATCATCTTCATCATCATCATCATCATCCACATCATCGTCTTCGTCGTGGTCGTCGACACCATCAACATCATCATCATCATCATCGTCTTCAACAACAATATCACCGCTAACATTAACCACATCATCACCATCATCATCATCATCCTCAACACCATCATCTTCTTCAATAATATCATCAATGGTCATTACTTCATCACCCACCACGCCCACATTATCATCAACATCCTCCTCCTCCTCATCCTCAACAACAACATCACCCATTTCCATCACCTCTTCACCCTCCATATCATCATCTTCCACATCACCATCCACATCATCATCTTCATCCTCGGAGCTGTTCATCACCAGCAACTGTTGCAACTTGCTGTGCTTTTTGCCACCAGCACTTTGAATTTGATTTCGAATTTGATTTCGATTTCGATTTCCGTTGCCATTAACAACATGCACTTTGTTGTTGTTGTTGTTGTTGCGTGGTGTTGCTGCTGCTGCTGCTGCTGCAACAGCAACAACATGCTCATTGTCATCAGCCACATCAACAACATTTTCATTTTCATTTCCATTTCCATTTCCATCTCCTCCATCATCATCATCATCAATCTCTTCAATCACCTCCTCAATGAGATCATCTTCATCATCATCGACGTCAGCAACTATATTATCAGCAGCGTGCTGCTGCTGCTGTTGCAACAGTTGTTGTTGTTGCTGCTGCTGCTGTTGGGCAGCAACCTCTGCCTCTTCATCCTCAACATCATCATCTTCGTCGTCGTCGACATCATCGTCATCGTCGTCGTCCTCATCATCGTCAGCTGTTGTGCTATCATTATCATCATCACCCTCTTCGTCATCGTCATCATCATCATCATCATCATCATCATCGGTATCGCTATCATCATCCATTTCACTATCAACACCAGCTGTTGTTGCCTGTTCTTGCTGCTGCTGCTGCTGCTGCTGCTTTTCCTCTGCATCAGTTAGCAGCGCTAACTGTTTGACTTTTAATGTTTTCGTTGTTGCTGCTGCTGCATCAGTTGTTGTTGCTGCTGCTGCTGCTGCTGCTGTTGTGGCGGCTGCAGTTATTGTCGCTGCTGATGCTGCTGCTGCTGTTGCCTCCACTGCTGCTGCTGATGTTGTTGTTGTTGTCTTGGCGGCAGTGGCAACAACTGGCACAATCACCTCCTCCTTTAGATGATTGTTAATGTGATTGAGCAGCTTCTCCTTGCGCGACAAATACTCGCCACAAAGATCACAGCCCCATTGAAACGGGCAAAAGGGACGCACCACTTTGGCATCCGCCAATTTGTGTTCGATCCACAATTCTTTTGTATCAAATTGCAAATCACCGCAGCGGCGACAACACAGCGGTTCATCGACTTGAATAACTGGTGGCTCTGGTAAATTGCTGACTTCATGTTTGTGCAGCTCGTACATGTGGCGACGCAGATTGTTGTTGCTGATGAATGTGGAGGCGCAATATTCACATTTCAATTCACGTTTACGTTTCAACGATCTGCTCGTCGATGAGCTGTTGCTGCTGTTGTTGTTGTTGTTGTTGTTGCTGCTGTTGTTGTGGCTGGACTGTTGTTGCTGCTGCTGCTGCTGCTGTTGTTGTTTCTGATGTTGTTGATTGGGCATCAAGCCCACCGCATGCAATTCGCGTAGATGCAACATCGAGTTGCTGTTGCTGTTGTTGCTGTTGCTGCTGCTGCTGTTGTTGTTGTTGGTATTGTTGTTGTTGTTCAGCATTGTCGCTTCGCCGTCGATGATGGGATTCTAAATAAACGAAATGTGTGCAATTAGTAAATGTCATAATTGTTACATAATCTACTCTGTGTTTTTAATTGCTAGTGTTGTTTTTTTTCTGTTTTTTTGTTTTTTTTTGCGACTGGTGCGGAGGCAACAAACAACAAACATAGGAAGAGAGAGTCAAAGAGAGAGAGAGAGCAATCACAATTCGAAACGAATCGAAATCGAAGCCGATTTGCTGATATCGTTATTGAATGATTGAAGAGAGTTTCGGAATTCACCTCGCTGCACAAGCCCAAAAAGCTCACCTGCTTGCTATCACCTCTGAAATGCCATTTGCGATGCACCTTGAGTGCAATCACCTGTGGGAATGTCTTGGCACACAAATCGCATGCATATTCCCCATTCTCATTCTGTCGCTCCACCTGAAATTGTCCCGGATCAGCGGGGCCATCGTCGAACATGGCCGCCAATGGATTGTCCACATACAGTTCCTGTTCATGCTTCTGTATGTGTTTGCTAAACATTTCCTGGTCGGTGAAGCGTGCCCCACAGATGGTGCATGCCACCTCGGGTATGCGTATCTTTAAATTGCTTGTACTGAATTTGTTTGCATTGCTGTTGCCACTGGCATCGGTGGCAACATCATCCAACAGCTGTTGCTGCTGCTGCTGCTGCTGTTCATCATCCTCATCCTCGTCGTCGTCATCACCTGTTTTATGCTTAAAGATGCCACGTTGTTGTTGCAGTTGCAACTGTTGCTGCTGCTGCTGCTGCTGTTGTTGTTGCAGCTGCTGCTGTTGCTGTTGTTGTTGTTGCTGATCCTGCTGATGGGCACCGGTTGCCGTTATGGGTTTGCGATTGCAGGTGGGCGTATGATTCTCCAGCATTTGACGATCAAAGAACATTTTGCGGCAGAGCGTACACTCTGCCGGATCTGGAACCTGCGGATGCTTCTTATAACGATGCACCTAAAACGAAGAGAGAGAGAGAGAGAGAGGGCGAGAGAAAGAGAGAATTTAGTATAGTTTCACTCACTGTGAAGCTTAAGGCACTACTTACCCAAAGACTCTTGCGTCCGCTGTAGACATTGCCGCAATCCTTGCACGAATAATCATTGGAATCGAATTCATCGTGCGAATTGATGTGAATGGCTAGCTTTTTGTTTGTATTGAAATTGGATGGACAATATTTGCATTGATACCAATACAGGGGCAATACGGTTAATGCACCACTGCCAGATATATCGGCTAGATCAGCAGCAGTTGCAAATGCCGATGCAGAAACTGAGGCAAAAGCTGAGGTAGTAATACCAGATGTTGATGTTGTTGATGTTTCTGCTGTTCCAGCAGCTGCTCCCGCTGTAGATGATGATGCTGATGTTGTTGATGATTTTGTTAATGATGATGTTGCTGCTGCCGCCGCCGCCGAAGTGTTCGTTGTCTTTGTGGCATTCAATTGGGTTTTGCTGTGCACACTGCGTTTGTGTTGCTGCAACTCCAACTCGGAACTGTAGACAATCGAACAGATATCACATTCAAATTGCTTTATTATCATCTCATCCTTGATGGCCCTGCCATGAACCTTAAACAGATGCACCTTCAATCCCTTCTCGTAGGCAAACTCAGCATTGCATAGTTTACATTTAATGAATTGTACATTTTGCACCTGATGATCGGTTAGCATGTGATAGCGATACGATTTCTTTGAACTAAATCGTCGCTGACAGATGCGACAACGCATTCGGCGAAAACGACGATCCGCTGCTTGATCCAGGCTACGGCGGAAAACAGCTTGTTCCTGCGGCGTCTGATTAACCATTGCCGGTGGCACTCTATTTGCTCCCCCCACTGCTGCTGCTGTTGCTGTTGCTACTCCTCCTGGTGTTGCTGTTGCTGCGGCTGTTGCTACTCCTGATGTTGTTGCCGGCGATGCTGCAGCTACTGCTGTTGTTGTTGTTGCTGCTGTTGCTGCAGCTGCTGTTGGTGTTGCTGTTGCTGTGTTGGGCAACTCAATGGGCGGCGTTGCTGTTATTGTCAACGATTTGGGCGTCATACGATTTGCTGCTGCCAATGCGGCATTCGTTGCCGTCGATGAGGCCGTATAATGTGATCGCATATGATTCGATAGACCGATATTATTACTAAATACGGCATTACAAATGGGGCATTCCTTCTGTTGATTGGCAATGCTTGTGTTAATGCTGCTGTTGTTGCTGCTATCATCTAAGCGCATCTTTTTGGCAACACTTCCACCTTCCTCCTCATCGTCATCTGCCAATAATGAAATAAGCAAGAAAATATTAATTTGGATTCATTATAATTCCCAAAAAATAATTACACACACAAGAAGTATTACTGTTAACTAATTGTATAAGCCTACATTAACATAAACATTAACAGAACCAATAACAGCATTAACAGTAACAGTGTCTCTGTTAAGCTAACATTTTTCTCTTATTATTTCTGTTGAATTTTTAGTTAATTCAATTTTCATTAGCATTACTTTTTCATTGGCATTGTTTAATTAATTATTTTTTGCTTGCAATGAGAATTAAACTTTTTTATACGCTCTGAGTGGTATATTGGGTTTGTTAATAGCATGTAATTAATTTTTAAATTAAATTAAAAAAAAATAAAACTATTAATTAACTAAAAATTAAGCCTTTTACAGAAGCCGTATGTTACTGTTGAGTTTTATCTTGAGCGAAAAAAATAAAAATCATTTTTAATCATTATTTTCGATTTTTATTTTTTTTTGATCAAATATAATTATTATGGTTAAGTTTTTCATAAATTACTCAAAAATAATGATTATTTTTGAAAAATTCGATAAAAATCAGAAATTTAAAAATCATTTCAGAAATGCATAGATTATGCAATAAAAATAATTTTGGGATACTAGATAAATTTCTAAAAATAAAAAAAAAAAATCATTATTAACGGTCCCTGCTTTTTATACCTTCTGACTGGTATATTGGGTTTGTTAATAGTATGTTTTTTTTAAGAAACACTAGCCTTATTGCTAGTAAAAAGACAATTTCATTGAAATTACTTTGTTGTTAATGCTAATGAAAAAGTAATGACACAACTGCAATACATCTGATACACTAATGTTAAAACAATACACATGTCACATGATAATAATCCCACCAAACATTTGTGATCATACTCGAGTCGCTTTAGAGTCCCCTTGCTGATTAAAGTAGTCATAAATGAGCTCATTTTCTGATCATAAATGACTCATTCGTCGGGAGAATAATATACCCTATCCGCGATTCTTCTTGAGGAGGCGCCTATGACCCCCTTTTCTAATCAGTTTCGACTCACTTTCGAGTCATATTTTTAAACATACGCGACTCGTTTCTAAGTCTTCTAATGAAAACAATCGCGTTTCAATTCCCAGTACGATCAATTGGCGATTGCTGTGCATTTTGTTGTTATGCTTTGAACTAATCGCATTTTGATCATAAAAGCGACTCATTTTGGACGCTTTCTTGAATCGTTCATAGAATTAATCATTTTTTAATCTTCCCAGGGAGTTAAAAACGACTCGCCAAATTCAGTTCTTACAAAATGATCTCCCAAATGCTAGGTGGGATGTTTTGTATAAACCCGGACGTAACGAACAACAGAGACAACAACGGGACAATGCAAGTGGTTAGATGGTTGGTATTAGGTTGGTTAAATGCATGAATAGTTGGTTAGTTGGTTGGTTGGGTTGGGTTGGGTTGGGTTGGGTTGGGTTGGGTTGGGTTGTGTTGTGTTGTGGTTGAGGTTAAGGTTTTGTGGACATGGACAAGTTTCGAAAACAAAAATTACCGAGTGTCCCACCATTTGTTATGGACATTAGATCCTTCATCACATAGTCATAGCGTCCGGTATAGACATTTGGTGTGCTGCCATCG
Source organism: Drosophila tripunctata (assembly GCA_035047385.1). NCBI lineage: Eukaryota > Metazoa > Arthropoda > Insecta > Diptera > Drosophilidae > Drosophila > Drosophila tripunctata. The sequence goes on along the minus strand of JAWNPS010000210.1, from coordinate 1,518,146 downwards.
GCCAATTTAACGGCATCCGCATTCACAATGTATTCAAAGCCGCCGGAATGGCGATTCTTGTCCACGCCATGCACATTGATCATGTGCTCGCGCAGATATGAGATCCGTGGATAGCCTAAACCGCAACGTACACACTTGTAGGTTTCGGGCAATTTATTTGGATGCTTTGATTCCATGTGACGCAGCACATTGTTGTAGTTGTTGTACTGCTGTCCGCATATCGGACAAACTTGTGGCATGCGTGAGAAATACTGAGACTTTGGTGCATCCGCACGATTTGCTGAGGTGGCAGCTGAAGCTGCAGCTGCAGCAGCACCACCACTTGTTGATGTCGCTGCTGTTGCTGCTGCTGCTGCTGTTGGCAGTTTCGGTGTGGAGCAGGTTAATGGTGCTGCACCAGCACCACCACTATTATGATTATTGTTACTGGTGCTGGTGCTGCGTGTAGATTCATCATTCGATGATTGACTGACACCAATGCCAAGAGCACCGAGTAAACTTCGCTTGCCGGGTGAATGATCCAAGCCACCACTGTTGGTGGTGCTGCTGGCGGCGACATTCGTTGCAGCATTGTCACTGCTGCTCACACCGCCCAAATGATCCTGATAGACATGATCGAGGAAACGCTGATGTGTCTCCAATTTGGCATCGCAGGTCATGCAACGCAAACGGACAATGCAATCCATGTTGTTGTAGTGACGACGACGATCCACGGGATCGGCAAAATCCAAGCCACAGAAGCTGCACTGTATCGAATTGTTATCCTTGCGCTGCACATCCGCATGCTTGTCGTACACATGGGTGCGGAATTCGTGTTTGGTGCGAAAACCCTTTGGACACAATTTGCATTCATACAACTTGTTCACCAGCAACTCTTTGGCTCGCAGTTTCTCCGGTCGATCCGTTGTGCTTGACGTTGATGTATCTGCCAATTGTTGTGACTGTTGCTGTTGCTGCTGCTGTGGCAGCTGTTCTGTTGTGGCAACCACACCGGCTGTTGTGGCATGCGCAAAATTTGGCTGCTTGACGCGCAATGCATGCAGCACACGATACAAATTGATGCAATTGCGCTTCTTAAGATGCGATATGAACAACGCCTTGGAATCGTTCATTTTGAGGCAGTTGAAGCACAAGTTGCGTGGCAACAATGGATACTTTTTGCGCACATGCGCCATGAAATTCTTGTAGGTGCTAAAGAACTTGTTGCAACACCGACACGTCATCGTCTGATATTGCTCCAGAAACTCATTGTTCTCCTGTATGAACTCGACTTTGTCGCGACTCAACAATTGCTGATATTGCTCCGGATTATCGTAATCATAGCCGCCATTCTCGCACTTGATAAACGTATTCATCACAACCTGACGATATTTCTGTGTCGATATGTTGCCACCGGCTGCCGCTTTGGTTGCCTCCGCTGTGGCAGCTGCTGCCGCTGCTGCAGCACGTTGGATTTCCAAAGCAGCGGCCAGGGCTGGTGTCGGTTTTGTGATTGGCGTATTGTTTGGTGAATCTGTCGACAATTGAAACAGATTCGGATGCAAATTCCTCTCGTGTCGTCGTGCATTGGCGCGTGTGGAGAATTGCAAACTGCAGGCACGACAACTTGCCACCTTCGAGTCTCCGGCAGCTGCCACATTTGCCACTGCCGTCGGTGGCAGCGATGCGGCTGCAACGGCAGCCGTAACTCCATGCTGTGCCGTATAATCGTAGTCGGAGGTCTGTAAAAAAACAAGTGAGCAAAGTGTTTACAAATTGTATACAGATTAGTTATAGATTTTTTCATTTATACAACAAACTCAGTGTGCCCATATTTGCCCGAATTTGATGGGCACACTGAATATTTGGTACTTCTTTTGGATTTTAACAAGCACAAAAATCACTTTTCGTCCCCATAAAGCATATATATTCTTGATCCACACGAAATTTCTAACCGATTAGAATAGTTTTTAAAAACAAAATTTAAAAAAAAGTAAGCAAAGTGTTTATAAATTGTATACAGATTAAATATAGATTTTTGTTGTACATTTCATTCGTACAACATACTCAGTGTGCCCATATTTGTCCGAATTTGAACAAATTTAATGGGCACACTGAATATTTGGTTCTTCTATTGAACTTTAACTGCAAAGTTACAGAAATATTGGCCAAATATATAGATTCTTCTCGATGGTAGCCTAGTTTTATTTCTAAAGACTATGCGGAATGGGGCGTGGCATCATCACATGCCAAATTTGGCGCTTTTAGCTCCTACCAGAGATGGTAGAAGTTTCGCTCATACGGACAAACAGACAGACAGATGGGCAGGGTTATATATCGACTCGACTTGTGATGCCGTACAATAATATATAAACTTTATGGAATCGGTCAGGACTCCTCCAGCCTTTTGCAAACATTTAGCAAACTAATAAAGGATAAAGGGTATAAAAACAAAGACTAAAAAATAAGTCTATTTACAAAATGTATTCAATTAATTCGGAATTTCAAAAACCTTAGTTTTAATGAACGGACAAATTGTTAATCTACCGATATTTTATACGTAATCCCTTTTTTAAATGAGCATTTAAAGTAAAATTACAAATCTAATACATATTCAAAGTCGCAATTCAACCGATAATTAATCGATGTTTAAATCATAATGCTCCTTACCATTAGTGGCATGTCGCCCTCATGCTCGGAGCGCTCTAGGAACATTGTGGGATCCATCATATCATCGGACTCGTCAATGCACTTCATCTGAAAGTCATCGTCCGTGTCATCGAGTGGCTCATCCTTGATGGGCACTGCGGGCAGCGGCTGTAAACGTCAAAACGAAAGAGATGGAAAGACATATCGATAAATGCGAATATTGCATGGCGAAAAAATCACAACAACAAAAACACATAAATAAATTAATAAATAAATCATTTCAAAAAAAAAAGAACTGGATTGTGTATGCAATTTGCAGAACTGAAAATAAAACGTATTTCATACACATATATATAGTAGTCAAAACGGGGGGGGCATGGGGCATGGGGGGCGGGCGGGCGGTGTATGTATGGCATGTGGCATGTGGAGGCCTTGCGAATGCACGATACAATTACATTATAGGAATAGCGCCTGAAAAAGCGCAGTTGCTGTGCGGCGCTCTGCAGCGTTACAGGCATTAGCAGCGTCGTTGTTGCAGCTGTTGCAGCAACAGCAGTGCTTGCAACATTGCTGCCAATGCTGCTGGTAGTCATTGTCGTGGCTGCTGCTGTTGTTGTTGTGGTTGCAGCAGCAGCAATTGTTGGTGGCTCCGACCGATAGCTTTGACACTGACTAAAATCAATTGGCTGCGACAATGGCACTGCTGCAACTGTCTCAGCAGCTGCAGCACCAGCAGCAGTAACAGCAACAGCAACATTAGTAGCTGTAGTAGTTGTAGTAGTAGTAGTAGTAGTAGCAGCAGCTGCAGCAGCAGCGGCCGTAGCAGCAGCAGCAGCAGCAGTTGCTGTTGCAGTCGCATTGCTGCTGCTGCTGCACGTGGACAGCAGTGGCGGCAGTGTTGGCACTGCAATGTCAAGTGGCAAGTAAACTTTGGGTTTAAATTTGGGCGGACGTTGTGGCATAACAGCCAATGTTGCTAATGCCGCCGCCTGTTGCAGCTGTCGTCGCGGCTGACGTATGCGTCGATGTCGCTGCTGCTGCTGTTGCTGCTGCAGCTGCAATTGCAGCTGCTGTTGATGGTGATGATGAGTATGATGATGTTGTTGCTGCTGCTGCTGCTGCTGTTGTTGCTTGCCACGTAGTTGCTGTTGCTGATATTTGCGTGGCTGCTGTTGCTGCTGTGTTGCTAGCGTTGCCATTGCTGCTGCTGCTGCCGTTGAGGGCACCTGCAATAAAAGTTGCTGCAATGTTTGCTGCTGCTTTGTCTCCGTTTGCAGTAATAATTGCTGCTGCTGTTGTTGATGCTGCTGCTGTTGTTGTTGTTGTTGTTGTTGTTGAAGCTGTTGCTTGGGACTCACATAAACTGTTAACGATTTGCGCTTCTTCAGCAGCGGTAAGCCATCCAAAATGTTTGCGGTTGCCTTCTCAGCTGCCGTCGACGTCGTCGTCGTCGTCGCATCAGCTTTCAATTCGGATTGTTGCTGTTGTTGTTGTTGTGATTGCTGCTGCTGTTGATCATTGATGCTGCCATTCTCGGCCCGATTCAAGTCCAAATAGCCCAACAATGTCTGCTGCTTGCTGCCATCGATGTCCAGCCATTGACGCTGCTTCGACTGTGAGCTGAGGCAGCGGTTTTTGAAACTCTGCCAAGAGTTCAAATAACTGATGCAGGCATGACAAATGTATAGCGACAGGCGATCCAGTGCTGTGATCTGCAAAAAAAAAAAACGAAACAAAATCACATGGTTAGTTTTCGATAATAAAACGATTAGTGCGAATATACTATATAAATAAGACAGGGTATGTACTAGATATCGGTATATCGATTTTCATTGACTACTTCTGTACAATTTTAACTCGATTTTAAATTTTTTTTAATTTTTGCGATTAGTTTAAATCGATGTTTAACTTATGATAAGCTGCCGTTTGAGTATTTAAATCATTAAATTTACTTTAAATAGAAACAGGACCCATTATTGCAATTTACTATTATATATTATGCAATTTTCATGAATTATCGATGTATCGATGCCAAATTATTCTACTTTTAAAAAAAATAACATCACTTATACTATGTACATAGGCTTTTTTGAATATATATAGATATTTTAAATTATGATATTGGCAATATCAATATCGATAAACTGTGTGATAAATTTATTTATTAATTTTTCGATTAAATAATTTTTAGGTATGAATGCAAAAACTTATTTTGGGAGAATTTTACAAAAAATCGGTATTATATTTTATAATAATGACAGACGTGAATAATGCCTTCACTGCAATTTAAAGTCCTATATAACTATTAATACCAATGTTAAAATCGATATTTTTGGGCTTAAATACAAATATACATTTTTTTTTTGCTGAATATTAATCAATATAAGAAAAAATAAATAAATATAATAAACTCTAAGAAGCTTTTCCAATTAATTGAAATATCAAGGCAAAAGGATGGGGAATTGTTAAATAATTAAATTAAATAGCAATAAATAAAACCAAAAGTTACAAGGAAAAATGCCATATAACATAAAAAAAAAATGTCCACAATTGCTTACATTAATATTAATATATTACATTAATTATTTAAGACTTGAACATTGATATTCATAGAACTTTTATTATCTCAGCTAAAACTAAAACTAATCAAACAACTTTGAAGGGAATCACCTTATTGAGTAAATACATATTTTTGCCGGTAGATGGCCGTCAAAAGTAAATCGATAACTACACCCAAATGGCCCAACGAAGACAAATCGATAATAGCGATAAGTCAAACAATATTGAAGGCTCATATGTTTAAATAATTAACAACTTAAGGAGTGCTGTTGTTTAATAGACTAATCATGCGAAAGTTGACTTTGATTTTAGTATTTGGTGCATGTGCGCTTTTAACAGCAACAAAAAGTCATCGGCCATTTGCCAAAGCCATTCCACAAGTTATATTCGAATTGTACATATGCATATACATATGTATATCCCTTATATGCCTATGTATCTATGAAATGAAATTCCTCTCTCACCTTTGGTGTTTAGCCACAGGCGGTTTGAGGTTTTCTTCTTCTTTGATTGCCAGCGGATTTAACAGTTTCGGACTGGACTACTACTGTAGAGTCTATTAATGTCAATGACCTGCTTATAATTATATGCAAAACTCAGCATCCCACACACACACGCACACACACACACACACACACTTAGCAGTGCAATTGAAATGCAATGTTCAATGTCCAAAGTCCAATTTCCCATGTCCTTTTGCCTGATATCAAGTACATACAATATCCATGTAACTGTATGCATGTACAGTGTCCTATGTGCGTTGCTAACTGATGCATATTAGGTACACACACACACATACAATTGTATGTACATACATATATATAAACAACTAATTGTTGTTTCTGTTCCAAAGCATTTGGCTTTGCTTTGTGTTTATGCATAATTTGCTTTTAATTGTGGAGAATGTAGTGTTGTAATGCGGTGGCATGGGACCATTTTGGCTTTTCAATTAAAAGTATATTGTATATGCATATGTACATATGTTAAGTACGTACTTCAGGTATGACAATCGTTTATCGATACTAAGTTTACAATATTGCAAATATCATTACATACGATACTCAAAGTTTATAGTATTGCAAACCGATATTGAACATTATTTGTTTACAATATTATTAATTAAAAATTTAACTAATTTGTATTAAATGTAAATAATTTGTATTAAGTAAATAAAAACATTTTTGTATTTTGAAGTATTCAATGTATTCGAGTATTGATAATTAGCAAAATGTGCTTTGGTCACATTGAATATTTGCAGCGCTCTAACGTCCGTCAAGGAGTAAAACTCTGATCATCGATAAACCTGTCATCAATGGCTTGATTTTTAATTTTACATTGTTAATACAAACTAACAAATGAAGTGACACATTTTAATTTTTTTTATAATAATTTAAATATATTAATTTTGTAACTTGTATATTTGTTAAAAATATTATTAATTAAAAATGTTACTTATTTGTATTTAATGTAAAGTACATAAAAACATTTTGGTCTTTAGAAGTATTCAATGTATTTGAGTATCGATAGTCAGCAAAATGTGCTTTGGTCACATTGAATATTTGCAGCGCTCTTTTTCTAACGTCCGTCGAGGAGTAAAACTCTGATCATGGATAAACATGTCATCAATGGCTTGATTCATTATTTTACATTGTTAATACAAATTAACAAATGAAGTGACACATTTTTTAATTTGTTTACTATAATTTAAATATATTAATTTTGTATCTGATGATTAAAGCATTTTGTGAAAGCATCAACAGTCGGTGCTATTTAGAATTGATACTTGGCACCGCAATATTTTCATATATATCGACACTTCATACTCCGTTTCCGATTCCCATACCTAGCATAGCATATGTATGTATGTATTGCAGCTATGTAAATACATCTCAACCATGTTTCAGGCAAAGATGTGCTTTTCTTTGGCATTGCAATAACACATAAATTCATGTTTACTTAAACATGATGCCATTGATTAATTTAAAGCCTTAAAGCTAAACAAATAATTGATATACAACAAATGTAACAACAAGCGTGTTTTCATGTTTTTGTTAATTGGCTTGAAATTATCTCCACATGTAAGTTTAACAACATTTTAACTGGGCATAACATAATGGAAGTGTTAAATGGTATTTTTGCCCACCTCTGCAAGTGCTTAAGTAACAGCGTACCAAAATACTGTTTAATCGATTAGGAAACAAAAAATGCATAAAGTATCGATAGTAAATTTTGCTTAAAAACACGACGAAAGCTTAAATCAAAACAGAAGCGCAAAAACTATTGCACATTGAATTTTTTATTTTTTTTTGTTGTTTCTGTTTTTTGTGAACCGGTAAATGCAATTGACAGCTTTGCTGTAATAATCAAAGAAAGACGCATTTAGCTTATATAAATAAATGCAACACATGCAAATGTGTGTGTGTGTGCAACTGCTTGTGGTTATGCTTATTTTTGCATCTTTATGCTTTTGTAATTTAAACAGCAGCAGTGACGGCCGCTTCAAGATGTTGCCTCCCCCCCCTTCCACACCACCAGAGCACCGTGCCTAGCAAATACACATGCCTTATGTATTTGTATGCTTTATATACAATATATCTTATGTACACGCACACTCGAGAGTCCTGATATTCTCATCCTATATACCATATATGTACATACATATGTACATATCTCTATCTTCACCTCACCTCACCTCACTTGGGCTTTGAAGGGTTTCGATAATATGTTGTGTTCATTCACCTTGCTCCCTTCCTCCCCTCTACTACACACACACACACACACAAGACGTCCTGCTGCTGTTGGCGCACATCTCTTTCTCAAGTGGTGACGTTCATGATGATGGCGGCAAAATTCGCAATTGGATACAGAGGCGACACAAGTGTGTGGGTGGCGGTGCAGATGCGGAAGGCATAAGGGACTTTAATAAGCATTATTGTTGTTGTTGTTGTTTTCATGTGTAACAGTGCTGCCACAAAACAGCTTTATATCCCAAAACAATATTTAATTTATTTAGCAGAAAAATATTAAAATGCATTCTCTACCCCAATTCTTTTATAGTTTAAAGAATCTACAAATCTCCATTTGTTTAAAATCAAAATATATTCATTTTTTTCAGACTTTCTCAGATGCACTGCTTGCTATAGAAGCATCAGTGGCTTTAATCATGGCTACTGCTTGCTGTAGGTAGGTACGCAGCACGCAAAATAAAACTATTGCAAAATATATATGTAGTTCTGTTGAACCTTAATTAACAGTTAACGCTTTGTTGTGTGTTGCAGACACCAAAAGGCACAATTCGTTTGGGCGGACAGTGTTGTCTGCTGGTAGAGATCTTTTTTTTTTTAGAAAGTTGAAAAGGAAATCTTTCATCCATCAATAGCAACAACAACAACATCAACAACACCAACCAAACCAAAGATGCAGCAGAAGCAGCTGCCGCTCAAGTTAACAGCTGCCACCAGGTGCAACAATCATCATCATCATCATCATCACCATTATCATTATCATCATGATGCTGGGCAGAATTAAAGAGCCTACGGTGTCCAGCAAACTACTCCACATGATCTCGACCTGAACGAGTTTCGGATTTTCATCGTTTTATTATTGTTGTTGTGTGTTGCATCTTCTACAACTCTGTTGCTTCTTCTTGTCTCCTTTGCATTTAGCCATGTTTGTTTTGTGTCCTTATTCGTCGTCGTCTTCGGTTCAGTACGTGTGTATATATGTGTGTGTGTGCGGTTGTGTCCTGTGCAAGCAGTGCAGAAATTTAACCGTTTGTGTGCTCAATATTAAATTACAAGCAAGCAACAAACAAAATGGCAGTCAAGTGCATTTCACACTAGCAGTGGCGCAGCAATCGATAAATCAAAAGAAAGCAAGATGTTATCGCCTTCAGTATGAGCAAAAGCAGTGACGAATTCACTTTTCTCAGCTGTTCATTTGGTTCATCAGCTAGCTGCTTCCTAGTGTTGGCAAATTAAAATTAAATTGTTCGATAAGTGCAACATATGCCTAATACTTATAAGCTAAAATAATCGATTACTGCTATTCTCGTATTGTTATGCAAATTGTAGATTGAAGAAAAACAATCGATTATTATCGTGCCATCACTACTTTTTCTACGTTTTTAGTTGAAATGTTTGCTAATTTGTTTTAGGTGTGACCAATTAAAGAAATTGAACGAATTGAACTTCACACACTTGACGTTCATTTGAACTTGTGCTAAGCAAAACGACAAAACTCTACAACGCAACTTTAAAAATTGGAGAGTATGGAGATATGTAAACTGATGCGTCTCCTCTACACAACTTTTGTTACTTTATCAGTGTCATCTGCTGCTGCAGCTCCCTTTGCCAGCCATCACAACTCAAGCTTTTGCTGATCAGAGAAAGTTTTTGTTGTTTTTCTTTTCATTTCATTTCGTTTCGTTTCGTTTCGTTTCGTTTCGTTTCAATTGAACTTGAGTTGGACTTTGAGGGACAACAGTGTTGCCAGCCTGCTGTTTGGTTGCTTCTTTGCTGATGAAGATGAGATGTTGCTGCTGTTGTTGTTGTTGTTGTTGTTGTGTATCCGAAATTCGATGCGGGGACAATGATGATGATGATGATGCAGGCAACTTGGCAACTGCAACCAACTTCTCACCAACAGAGACCAAATATAAAAAAAAAAAAACCTAAAACCATTCGCCTGTATGACTTTCTGTTACTGATGTTGTTGTTGTTGCTGTTGTTGTTGTTGCTGTTGTTGTGGTCTCTGTGCCCAGCCCTCTGCTGTGCTCAGTTCTGCGTATATTGTGTATGTGTGTGTGTATAGTATGTGGTCCGCCTCCAGATAACAAGCACAGCACAGCCGATGACGCCAACCAAATGGTTGACTCTGCTCTGTTCTGTTCGGCTAGCTGCCTGCTGCTATAGTAGCTATGTATGGCAAGTGGTTCGTTCGTTCAATCGTTGTATGTATTAATATGCCTATGTCTCTGTGTGTGTGTGTTAGAGATGGTAAGCTATCGATAGAACTATCGAAACTCTACCGCAAAGTCTATGCAGAGTCAGAGTGCGTAATGTAGGTAGGGCAGGACAAATTGAGTAAGGAAAATGTCATCATATTGTTATTCCTAAATTCAATTCAAATTTCAAACTTTTCACATTGAATTCTCCATTTTAAATGATTTATCGAAAAATCTATTCATTTTTAGCAGAGCTGTTAAAAAAAAAGCATTCGAATATAAAATGGAAATGGTTTTTTTTTTTTAATGATTTTGAAGATTTTTTTTAACATTAAGTAAGCCAAGTTTTTTAATGTTTAAATGCAGTTCATTCATATTGGCAACAATCGAGACACTATCGTCCACTATCGATGGCGTAAAAAACAAATATCACCGACTATCGATGGTGTCAGCTATCGATAGTTTGCCACCACTAGTGTGCGCTGCTGCTGCTGCTGGTGTATTCACCATGAAATTGAGCCAAAGCGAAACCAAAGAGCAACCCAAAAGCACCAAGCGAAAAGAGATGAGAGCGGGTTGTGGTTGTCGTTGCCGGGGGCGCAGGCCACAGAGCGTCGACTGAGCGAGCGAGCGAGCAAACGACCAAGCGACCGAGGCAACCATTTTGTCTCGTTGTTGTTGTTGTTGTTGTTGTTGTTGCTGCAATGACGAAACGAAAAGTGGATGACGAGGGCGACTCTTGCTTGGCTTGCTTAGTTGGCTGCTTGGCTGTTCGCCTGTCTGCTTGGTTGGTTGGTTGGTTGGTTGCCTGCCTCAGCTGTGCAAGAATCAATAACCGAGAGCTCTGAAGAGCAGCGCAACAGCAACAGCAGGCAGGCAGCCAGGCAACAAAAGACCGAAGCTAGCGAAGCCCACAAATCCAGAAAGGCAGTTTCATTTTCCCCTGTCAGTCAGTCAGTCTGTCCTTCTGTCTGTCTCTATATCTTTCTTGCCTTTCGTTTTGCGTATTCCCTTTTGTGTGCGGCTGCTGAGTGTGTGTGTGTGTGTCTGCTGCTGTGCCTGTGCACCGGATATCAAGCGTTACCCAAAGCGAGGAGTCCACAAATGGAAGCCACTGAAGGACACGACAAGAGCGCGCGCGCAAAGCATGAAGAGCACACCAAAGAGAGAGAGCAAGAGAGCAAAAGAGAGAGAGACAATAAGACGAGGATGAGGATGAGACTGTGGATGAGCAAACGGATATAATGTGTGTGTGCAGAGAGACTTGGACATGGGCCCTAAACTGGACACACAAAGAATTCCATGGAACCGAGGCGTATATAACAACAACAACAACAAATTATACGTAATTGCTCAGATGCTGGGCAGGCACAGCGGCAGCAGCAGCAGCAGACATAGCCACAAAACCGATATGAAACGAACCAAGCGAGACCCAAGCACATTGCTTACTTCCCTCACCGACTCACGCTAACGTTCTCTTCCTCTTCCTCTCCCTCTCTCTCTCTCTCTCTTTCTCTCTGTTTCCTCGCTGTCTCTCTCAATCGGCCTCGAAAATTTTTCATTCGGGCGCCGCTGCCGCTGCCGCTGCCGCTGCCGCTGCCGCTGCTGTTGCGCTCATTGCTCTCCGCGCTTTGTGCTGCTTATTCGTGTCGTGCTAGTGATGGACAAGCCAACAAAAATAATTAACTAAGAAATTTTCGGTTATTGTGGTTTTTGTGCTAGAAGAGTGGCTCGAATAAGTTCAAATGAATTGGTCGGAAATATGCAGAAAATAACTTTTTCAGTTTCTTGCAATGATTTCACATTTTCAAGAGCATAAAAAAGGTTATCAATTATACCAACGAAAATAGCTAGAAAAACGAGCTGATTTTTTAATTTTTGTTACTAAGTAATACCTATTAATACTAATACAAAATTCCATATAAAGTAAAAATACAATGCACTAATATAAGACTAATAATATATTTTTGTGAAAATTCACAACATTACCAAAATATGTAAATAAATACATATATTGAAATACAATTCAAAATGTTAACATTTATTTTATTTCTAACTTTGGTTTTTATCAAGTTTACTTGGCTAATAGTACTCTCCCAGAATACCGTTACATAGTCACCTTACTGCAAAACTTAATAGTTTCATCAGTAAATATACGATAAATTCCATTATGAAAATAATTTACTTTTCCAATGTTTTGGAGTGCGTAAATATTCCAGAATTGGTGAAAAGCAATTTTATTATATTTAAAAAGGAGTTTGAATTTTCTAAAAAAAAAATAAAATAAAATTACCACGAGAAAAAAAAAACGGAAATGCCGACACGCCTTACTCATGTATTTCACAAACAACTGAACAATATACATAACCTCAACTCTTTTAAACCGTTCAATTTTAAATTACGCACGAATTTTGCACAAACCCATCGCTAATTCTAGTGAAGAGCGCGGCGCAAGAGAATAAGCAAAAGAAAGAAGAAGAAACAGTAACAACAGCGGCAACGAAATTCGTAAATAATAAACAATGAGTAGCAACAGCAAGCAGCATTCATAGTTTGTTGTTATTACTATTTATTATTATTATTATTATGATTATTATATATTTGTTTGCATATGTTACAATACACACACACACACACAGATACATTTTAACAGAAAGCAATTCTAACCTCAAAGCAACTGCTGCTGCTGCTGCTGCAGCGTTAGTGCATGAGGAATGGGCATAACGAATCCCAGCCATAGCCATAGCCATAGAGCCAAGCCACGCCAGCTGCCAATGAGTGGTTATTCTGCTGCTGCTCAAAAAGCTCATGCCAACGTAGCACACACACGAAATGCCGATGACGACAACGACGACGACGACGACGACAACTACGACGTCGGCAATCGAGCAGCAAGCGACAAACCAGCCAAGCAAGCAAAGCAGCAGCAACAGCGAACCACAGGCAACGCCAGCGACAACCACAACGACAAAAGTTACACCAATACCAATAAATGGCAATGGCGTCGTCGTCGTCGTCGTTGTTGTCGGGCATCGTGACTTGGCAGTTCGACCCCCGGAGCAGAGCATGGAGCTGAAACGAATATATATATACTCGATTCCGTTGCCATTTCCATTTCCAAATGATGATGATGTTGCTCACACAACGGGAACCGGGCGAAACGGTAACGGGAAAGGGAGACAGGGTTGCTATCGGGTACAAGAGAATGCTGTGCAGCTGGCAACGAAACGAAACAGCGTTTGCCTCGTCGGTCTCGTCGCCATCGCCATCGTCGTCGTCATCGTCAGCGCTTGCACAATCAAATGGGGCCAGCCAGCCAGCTAGCTAGCTAGCAGCAGAGCAGCTCGCGTCTGATGAGGCATATTTTACTTTTGGTTTCGGTTATAACCTCACTTTTTTTTTTTTCATTTTTCATTTTGGGCAACCAAAACCAGAGCTGGACAGAGTTGTGTTATCGATTACACACTCGTAGGGAATCATAATGGCTACTGCTGCTGCTCAAAATGGATGACCCATCAGCCACGGGTGTGGCAACGCCGGCCATATCGCACCCGTTCCGGATGGGAATGGGAGCAAGCAGTGTATGTATACATGCTTTCGGTTTGAGGAGTAGGAACCAGCAGAGCAGCAGCAGCAGGTAGAAATCGAATCGATGTGGATGGAAGAGCATGTGTGTATGTGTGTGTGTGTGTATTACGTATATGCGTATACATGTGTGGTTCGGCAACTCTCATCGTCTCATCGTCTACACTCACCTTGATATTTACGCAGTTATGTATTTTTGTAGCCAATGACTCCTTATCGGCTGCATAACTGTTAATGATCGAAATGCATTCGCTGGCGGGCGCAAGACACAGGCGACAGCAGCTTTGTCGCGTACGTTGTGCTTGTTCATCCATTGATGATGTCGCTGTGTCACCCGTTCCACCGCTAGCACCAGTTCCAGCTCCTCCACCTCCTCCTGCTGCTGCTATTATTGTTGTTGCGGCAGCGTCGCACATTTTCCAATTATTTTTTTTGTTTCTTTTTGTGTTTAGCTCAAATGTTTAACTTATTTACTGCTGTTCTACTTGTGTTCCTTGGTTTATTTTGCACGTTTTCACTTTTTATTTTGAATGGGGGGCGCAACGCGTAAGCGTCGCTGCCGATTCCTCTCACTTTTTTTTCTTTTTGCAAAATGGTTTTTTTTTTTTTTTTTTTTTGTTTTGTCGCCTCGACTGCGCGATTGCTGACACTTTTTTCCGTCGTGCCGTCACATTTCACATCTGCTGATGATGCCTGGGCAACACGGGCATTTGGTTATATCGGTTAGTCAAAACGACTCCGTTGCGGTCGTATGAACGTTTGCGTTTTGTATGCTAAACAAAATTACACAGAAAAAAAATTATAATGAAAAGGAACGGAACGCAACGAGACGAACGATTCCAAATGCGTACGTCGGAGAAATACACGTCCGAACCTTGCGGCGAAACAACAACAAATGATTTGTTCTCCAACAATCGTCGTTGATATTTATCGCTCGCTGTACGTATCGATAAGAGATGTTAACGCAAAATTGCGTATTGCGCAACGCTATATATACATAAAAATAATCGATTGTATTGACAACTGCAAAATGTTTATAAAAATTACTTTCATATTTAAAAATTATAAATACTAAGCTGGAAGCAAAAGTACAAAATGTTTATTCGTATTTCAACTCGATACCGATAACAGTTTCAAAGCATCACCGCCAGGGATGGCAAACTTTTGTTACCGACTTTGCACAGCTGTTTTGTTATCATATAAATCGTTTTTATTGTTTGTTTTCTTTGTGGTGTTTTTGTTTTATTTAAATTAATTAAATTATTTATTGCCATTGTTCAATTTAGTTAATACAAGTGAAAAAAAGACGTATAAGGTTAAAGTTAATTTCTTATTATTTACAACATATCGCATTCTTTTTAATATTAAATTGTTTAATTGAAATTCATATAAATCAATTTTTTGTGTACATATATGCATATGTTGTATATCATTATAGTCTGTGTTTACAAAGCTTAAGTTATTAAATACGATTAGCGCTGAACAAATGCATTGATTAATATTTGATTAAATAAAAATGATAAAAAATTGAATAAATTGTATTTATTGACATTAACCATAATTAAGTTAGTTAAGTCTAAGTGCATACACATATAGTATATATGTACATAAGCAGATAAACTAAAAATATTTTTTATGGAACTTGAGAGTTAATGTTGAAAAGTGCTAGCTAAGCACACCGATTGTAAAAGACCCTGTACCGAAAATAGTATTAAATACATAATATGAAAGTTTCTAAAATGGAATGTCGAAATAAAAGCCCGAAAACGGTATCAGAATTATCGGATTAGAGCTTATCTCAACTAAAAGTATATAATATAAGACTTGGCTATAGGGTTCAAATATAAATACAAATACATATGCATACATATGTATATTCACTAAAATTTTTAAAATTTGCTATACAACATTTAAAAAAGAACATTCAAAGGAGCACAAATTTTTTGTTTATCAGCCGAATTTCATGAAATTTACAGAAAAGTCGCATAAAACTCTTATGTAGATCCTTTATTAACTTGATACTTCGTACTTTTTATACCCTCTGAGGGGTATATTGGGTTTGTCAAAAGTATGCAACAGGCAAAAGGAGGCGTGGTAGACCCCATAACGTATATAGATTCTTGATCATCATCAGCCGAGTCGATATAGCCATGTCCGTCTGTCCGTATGAACAAACAGATCTTAGAGATAGTAAGAGCTACAAGTTCAAAGTTGATCAGTATCGATCATCAAAATATTTTGGATGCCACGCCCCTTTCGCCCAAATAAAGTACAACTTCATTGAAAATTCACCTATTTCTTAACGTATAGTTTTGTAACTTGGCGTATACTTAGAGACAAATAATATTAAACGATCCGAAAAATTGCATCAAAATCGGACTAAAATCAAAAAAAATGTTTAATTTGTTATGCATTTTAGGTTTAGGTTAGGTGGTCCAGGAGTTTTTTATTTGATCTATATGTGGATTGAAATCTAACGAAATATAGTTGTTAACAATAGCTAACACCGATATTTTGCAAAGGGTAACTATTAAGAATATGAACTGAATGCTCGACTATTTTATGCCCAGTACAAGTATATTTTCCTAAAAACAACTTAATTGCAAAAACTTTGCTGTTTACTAGACAATTATGTGGCATTTATTAGCATAAACCTGATCTGCGTGCACAGTATGGGAATGCAGTTACCAAATTAGATAATTCCAAATTATATAGTCTCACAAACTGCAATAGTACGAGTATACATTTTCATTTCAAAACTAGGCTACCAAATCATTGAACTTTATGATTATGTGATGCCAAAGTCAAAGTCAAAGAAAAAGAACAATCATTATGATACTATTTATGTACATATATGTATGTACATCATATGACTGTGCTATAAGCTCATAAATCATAATAAAAATTAATTAAAAAACCATTTAAACAAAAAGTATGCAATAAACAAAGTATGTCCAGAGATAAGCGCCGATTAAATGTAGAAAAGTTCAGAAGGGCGTTCGCATAAATAATACTCGTCTACAGAATCTCAGCATCCTTTTGGGTTTTTTTATTGGTTTCTGTTTTTTTTTGGACGCTCTACAGTGGGCCGCAAGCGATTTGCATGACGTGTGGCATTTATCGCAACTCGTTTTGACCGGAAGGCGTGGATAATACAAATCAAATGCGCTTTTATACAAAATTATATTAACTTTGCTATAAGCGCATTCTGGCTTTATCGTGCAGTAAGAAAGTGCGAGGTGGCTCGACTAGCAGATACCCTGCATGCAAAAAATTAGCTATTTTCAGCTATGAAACTAATAAGTTGTATTTTCTTAAAGCAATGGTCCCATTGTATTTTCTATTAGTGGAAAATTTAAAGCTATATTTTTCTAGCTATTTTTGTAGCTAAAATCAACTAGCTTATAGCTTTTTAACATTTTTGTTTGGTTTTATTTTTTTTTGCACATAACTATTATACCCCTTTGTTTTGATCCAACCGGCTACCAGTGTATAAAAATAAAAAAGGCTATAGGAGAAGCAGTAGCAAATATGTATATTTCTGTTGCAGTACAGTGAAAACTGCAGTGTGTAGAACCAAAGCAACAAATTCACTTCTCTTGCAAGCGCAAAATCATTCTAAAGTGGACAACTGTAGCAAATATTGATTGCGATAATATACAGCAAATACTTAGTATATAGAAAGAGAGATTGAGAGAGTCGTGTTTTAAGACCCGATCTGTTTTATTTTTTTTTTTGTTTTTTTTATTCTATGTACGTCTGGTACGTATACCTTATCTTTTCGCTGCTTTTTTTTTTGTCGACGCTTATCATTTTTACACTCGAAGCGCTTAGGGTTATATACATACATATATACATATGTACATCAATATCAGTCAAATGCCGGCATCTGCTACCAGATTCGCCCTATAAAATGATTCCTAGTTGCCGGCATTAACTTCAGTTCGCACACATCGTCTGTAAGCGCAGTGTCCTTCTACAAATCTCACATATTCCTCCAAGGTAAGTGAGATAGGAATAAAAAACGTCCTTTTTTTTTGCAAAGTGTACTTTGGTGAATCAACTTAAATCAAGTTTAAAAAGTGTCCTGTTTAATTTTTGCTAAAAAAATGTATCATAAAGTCTTTAAGTGATGGAAACAAGTTTCAAAAAATACGTGTTCTTTAATATTTATATTTAAAAAGAAAAGGATACAAATATTAGACTCGAGTCTCCATTTTGTTCGACATATTTTGACAAAATAATTTTTTACAATATTTCGAAAAAAAAGATCGTTAAGTAGTATATATTTAGAAAAATTAAACAAGATACAATACACATCCTTATTTCCTTTTTCAATTTAATTTGAAGGCTCGACTTAAATAAAGTTCAAAAAAGTGTCCTGCCCGGTACCAAAAAAGGGTTTTAGTATAAGTTACATACATTTTATTTTAGTCAATCTGTTGAAAATCCTAAAAAATTTAGGCTTTTTGTTTTGGTCAATTAATCGCATAAGGATGCCGATAGTCAAAATAGTGTATTCGTTCGTAAAGAAACTAAAAAATCTGCATACAATTTTGATTTTAGTCCGAAAAATCTAAGAGTTTTTGGCTTCTTGTTTAAAATATAGTTTATATATATTTGAATAGGTTTTTATAAACATAAAACATAATATTTGTTGTTATAAGTATCTATATCTTACTCTCTATATTTACATTCTTGTCGATTTGGCTTTGAAAACCATTGATTTTTGTATTTTATTTTGTTTTTGTTTTTTCCGTTTATGGTGTTAGAATCAGTTAGTTTAGCCTCATAAAACTTAAATCACAAAATCTTCAAAGCTCACTTAATGAGCTGTACCGCGAATCAGCCTTGAACTGCTTGCTAAGCCTAAGCAAAGTAATGTATACAATAGCATACACAATTTATATGTGTAATTAAAAGATTTCTAAAATGCCAGCCAATTAGTTGCAATTAATAACATAAACAGAGTTTATAGCAAGCATAAACGTCTTGAACCACTGTAAGTAGTAGTGACAGTGTTGAGTGATGCCAAATAGTATCCTGCACTTCGCCATTTTGCAAATGTGAAGAGCTGTCAAAAGAGAGAGAGAGAGAGAGAGGAGTGGGTGCTGTGTGTAGAGGGAGACGCTGGGATAAGTTTGCACTGCTTGCTTAAACCAAAAGTTCAACAGCAGCAGCAGCAGCGGCATCGGCAGCTACAACAAAACAATGCAAAGCAATTTCGTGTAAGCGGCACAACAACAACAACAACAGTGCCCAGCTGGCCAAGTGAAGGGCATGACGTCACAGCATCTGACAAATGGCTGTGTCGGGATTTGTTAATATCAAATCAAATGATAAGCAGCTGAGAGCAACACACACACAAATACAAACTCGAATTCGCGTACTTGTAACGCTCTGAGATGTTTGTTGTTTTTGTTGCTGTTGTTGTTTGTGTAATTTATTTTTTTGTGTTTATAAAAACACGTTGTACTGCCAACAATTGATTCAGTGTCCAGTTATAACTGAAACACGTCTGTTGTCACTTTCCAAATCAACGTCCAAAATCCAAAACATTCAAATTGCACTAACATGTTGCATTCATCGTCAAATTTGCTAGTCACATTTATCGCATTGGTGACACTGTGCAGCCGTGCAACGGTAATTTGAATGCTCTAATCGCATTACGTTCGCGTTACGTTCGCTAGTGGAACCATTTGCTAACTGTATTTCAATTTCAAGTGCCAAAAAAAAACAGAAAATGTTTTTTATAATGAAACTTTTTTTTATTAAAATTTAAAGCACACATAATTTTGAACATTTTTGCACAGTGAACTTGATAGAATAAAATACTTCATTTCTTTTATAACTTAAAAAAAAAAGTTTTTAAATTGTAGGGCAGTGAACACTAAGTATAGTGTACTACTGAACTCTGTACAACTTTTGTTATTTCGAGATACGTTTTTTTTTTTTTTTTTTTTTTTAATTTTTTATACAGTAAATAAATCGTTACATTAAAACAACTTTTTTTATTTTGTAGAGCAGTTAAAAGTTTTCAACAAAAATTTGTAACCTTCAAGTTTTATTGAGTGCTTAATTTAAAATTATAAATATAATGTAATAAAACTTATATATTTATATCGACTTATAATTTAATTTTATTAAATTTATTTAAAAAAAAAAGGGAATTCAGTTTGTACAAATTTTAAAAACTTGTTAATTTTAAGTCAAGTTTTAAAAAAAAATTATATATTTCATATTTTTTTTAATGACAATTGCAAAATTCAACGCGCAGTTTTCAAAAGTAGTCCGTACTATATGACAAGTAAATCAAAATTTCTATGCAAAAACTTAAAAATTATAAAATTTAAGATGATTTATATATAAACCTAAGTCTGATTTTTCCTTTTTTTAAATCGCGCTAAATGGAATAAAATTATATAAAAAAATTAAAAATATTCAATTTTCAAACCGTGTAAAAACAGACTTAGGTGTATTCCATTTTTTAAGCTTTTTTTTTGAGGTTATTAGCTTATTAAAAAATTCTTGAGTTTTGCAAATATTTTTTTTTGCCAACTTTTTTGCTAAAAGTTTTCCAAACTTTTCTTGTTCCTACCTACAGATGTCCTACAAAGTGGAGCCACTACCCGAATCCTATGCTGGCCTGGGCGAGGGCCCCCATTGGGATGTGAGCCGTCAGAGCCTGTACTATGTAGATTTGGAGGCCGGTGCTTTGTTGCGCTACGATTACAAGCAGAACAAGGTATATCGCACCCAGATTGAGGGCGAGAAATTGGCCGGTTTTGTGTTGCCAATTGAGGGTAATCCGCAAGAATTTGCGGTCGGCTGTGAACGTCGGGCCGTCATTGTGCAGTGGGACGGCGTCTCGCCAACAGCAAAGGTGGTGCGTACGCTGTTCGAGGTGCAGCCTCAGTACAAGGAGAATCGTTGGAACGATGCCAAAACTGATCCACAGGGACGTTTCTATGGCGGCACCATGCGCTACATTGGCGATGAGTTCGTCCATCGTCATGGTGAGCTCTACAAATGGCAAGCCGGCGGTCAGGTGTCGGTGGTGAAGAGCGATGTGGGTATCTCCAATGGTTTGGCCTGGGATGAGAAGCGCAACAAGTTCTACTACATTGACACCACCGACTATGAGGTCAAAGAGTATGATTATGATTTCACCACTGGCGTCGCTAGCAATCCCAAGGTCATCTTTGATTTGCGTAAAACCAGTCCCAAGGATCATCTGCTCCCCGATGGCATGACCATTGATACCGAGGGCAATCTCTATGTGGCCACTTTCAATGGCGCCACAATCTTCAAGGTTAATCCAAGGTAAAGCAAAATATATTGTATCTTTTATAATTATATGTATAAGATTGTAACTCTAGAGTTACCAAATAACCCTAAGCGACCAGAAAAATTTGGTATAGCCAATGGTGGTTTAAAAATTTTTCGGATTAGATATATACATATATATGCTACAATAGAATAGTATTAATCTAGCCAAAAAAAACAACTACTTCAAATCTTACAAATTTTTAACTTTCAATATTTTTTGTCTCTTTTTCGTTACATAGCACTGGCAAAGTTCTGCTGGAAATTAAATTTCCCACCAAGCAGATCACTTCGGCTGCCTTTGGTGGACCCAATCTTGATATACTCTATGTGACAACAGCGGCCAAGAATAATCTGCCTGCACCAGCTGGCACTACCTATAAGGTGACCGGTCTCAATGCCAAGGGTTATCCAGGTGTTAACCTCAAGATCTAATAAACATAATTATGCAAAATATTAAATTAATTAAATGATGAGATTAATTCATTAATTTAATTAACTAATTAAATGCAACATTATGTAATTATGTTAACACAACTTTTTTTTTGTCTTCACCACACATACTATATAATATATCCAAGTGCAATTAAATACTACATATATATATTTTCTAAAATCCTATTTATTTGAGTTTGTTTTTGTTATGATTTGTTTTGAAAGTTATTGATAAACTCAATGGGGTTTGGCAACTTGACATTGTGGGGTTTATCAGCCACTTGAGCCGCAAAGTTTCTACAAATTTTTTACCCTTGAACCAGTTGGCGGTCATATTGAACGATGATTAATGCGATATCTGGGTATATATAGTCTCAAGACACTACAAAATTGATGTAATAGGTCAAAGAAGACAGTAAGCATACTATATATTCCTGATCAGCGTCAACATACTCATAGTAGCTGCAAATTTGGTATGCAGAATGGCTTGAAGTGCACGCAGATCAAGTTTATGTAGAACTATGAATTTCTGGAACAAGCCAGAAATTATATTTCCAACCAGCATATCCAAAAAGTTCTTTTTGTATTCAAGAAAGAAATCAAACATTAGACACGACTCGGTTATGTTTTGAGGTCTGCTTTCGTCACAACCGTGAACGTTTAGATTTTATTAATAAAAATTTACAATTTGAATGAGTGTTAAAAAGGGCAAATTGAAATGCCAACAATGGTTCTGTCCGATTTCGTTTCAGATTCGGAACCACTTTGAGGTCTGCTTTCGTCACAACCGTGAACGTATAGATTTTATAAAAACAAAATTTACAATTTAAATGGATGGTAGAAGGGCAAATTGAAATGCCAACAATGGTTCATTCTGATTCCGTTTCGGATTCGGAACCACTTTCATCATCGTCATCACTGCCATTGGTGCGATTGAGACGCAGCATCTCTTGGAACTCGTGTACACGTATTTTCTCCGGCACAATTTGCAAGAGAAATTCCAGATTCTTGCTTTTGTTTACCAGCTGCGATAGATGTTCGTATTTGAGCGTATCGCCGCTTTGTTTGGCACCCGATGCCGAATAGGCTTCACGGGCTAAATGCTGCACAAAGAGTTCCGTGCATTTGGTCATCAGAAAGAGAACTTCGTTGGTTATTAAGCCGGTGTCCATTGAGCTCTTCATGATGGTGCGCACACGGCTGAGTGGTAGAAATGTCTCAGCGCTAGGCTTGCGAGTTTGTTGTTGCAATTGTTGACTGGCATCCACCATGATGTTAGGAATTCTAAAGGAAATTAATTAAATTATTGCTTCTACTGCACAGTTTTATATGCTGGTATTTTGGCGGGTGACAGATGTGTTTGTTTGTTTTGTTTGTTTGCAGCACAATTAACTAATAATCGACTTCATGTTATCGATATTGCACGCTCGCACAGTGGCTGGCGAATTGTTGTGCAGCCCTGCGTGCGTTTGCGTTGCCCATATGCAACACTGCGATTTCTTTTTCTGCCCTCCTTTTTGGCTGTTGTTTCGTGTGTTGACCAATAAATTTTTCGTACGCAGCATATTTTTTTTTTGTTGGATACTTCTTTCAATTATAAAACAAGCAAACACGTATTTAAAAGTTCAAAATCGCTTGCGCTGCTGGCGAATAAGCGAATAAGAATTGGCAACGCAGGCAAATAGCATTCATTGTATGCAAAAATAGCGCAAAACACGATTTGAAGAACTAGTAGTAGTTTTTTTTTTTTTGTTGAAAAACACAGGCAAACCGCGACTGAAACGTGAATGTGAAAGCGAACCCGCCGCGGCAAGGAAGTGCAACAGCAACAGACAACTACAACTAACAGCGATACAACAAGAAGGCGCAGCGAGCAGAGCAAAACAGATGTTGTTGTAAACAAAAAAACCTAAAACAAATTGGGCGCATTTTTTTTTGTCTTATATCTACAAAACTACGTTTAAATCACTTGTGTAAACAACTAGAAAAACGGCAACAAAAGTCAATCACAACAATAACAGTTGAAGCGGCGGCGAAAACAACAACAACAACAACAAGAGCGCATTGCATTTGCACACACACACGTATATATATATCGCCTGTTGTCAATAACATTCACATTCGGAAGTTTGTAAAAGTTGCGCTGCAGCAAGAGCGACAATTAAAAATGGCCGCTGCCTCCGCCGCCGTGGTAAATGCAGTAGTGAACGACTGTTTCAGCATCGGATCCACAGTGTTGTGCACCACCTGTTTTAAGGATGAAGTCGAGGGCGAGGTGCTCGCATTCGATCATAACACAAAAATGCTTATATTGAGTATCCTTTTTTATTCCACACCGAAAGCAACAACAACAACAAGAGTGGCGGTTAAAGTTTATGTTGTTTTCACAATTTCTTTTTACATAATATTTGTCGATTATATTTGTTGTCTATTTGGTCAAACCTTACATCGCTATCGATATCCTTTTTTGCGGCTTTGCGTTCCCTCTCTTTCTGTCACTTTCCTCTTTAAAAAACAGAATGTCACTCGAAAGCAGCTGAAGAACTGAGTGACGTTTATGTGATGAATTTATCGCTTTGCAGTAATGTGCAAGTGATTAAGGAATGCAGCAATGGCAACTTTATCGATGATCCCCAAAAGCTCAACCTAGAACAGGTGTGTGTGTGTGTGTGTGTGTTTGGTATATTTGTATTTATTTATTTATTTACTTTTAATTTGTGCCGTTTGTTTGCAGGTGAAAATGCGACTGCGTAAAACAGTTGAGAGACGGCAAGATTTTCTCAAGTCCAAAAATGCCGATGTGAGTCCAGAAGCACAAGAGCTCTATAGAGCGATAGCCAAACAACTTGGAGTAAGTGGTTCTTTTATTATACCCATGTAGGGGGTATTTTGTTTTTGTCACGAAGTTTGTAACGCCTTGAAAAGGAGACTTTTGTAGATCGAATCACTATATCATATAGCTCCCAAATTAAGAATCATTTAATTATACTCAACAATTGAAAATTCAACAATCAGTCTTAATCATAATTACACCATAATATCGGATATTTCCCAAATTATTTTTAATAATAACTCCAATATTCAATATCACATGAATTGCAGATTATAAATCTTAAATAATTGTCTAGAAAAAGCCTCACTTCAAAAACAAAATAGACCCCAAATGAACTGCGATTATTAATCGAATTTATCGTCGTCATTTGCAGTAACTTTCGTTGTTAGAGGCTTAGCCTTTTATTTCAAAGATTTCATGAATTTGAATCTCAGTAGTTTTGTGTACTTTAGATTTATATCCTATATAGTTTAATTATATGGCCAGTCTTTCGATATTTTGGCTGTTAAGATGGTATAAATAAGGCTTAATAGATCGATGAAAAACAGTGAAAGGGTTTTGAAAGTTATTTTAAATGTTTTTTTTTTTTTAAAGAAATCAAGATTTGTTATATTGCATAATAAATTATGAAACGAAACTCATCGATGTTTTCTTTTGATCTATTTTGGCGTTAAGTCTAGGCAATTAGACATTTAAGATGATTTTTTGACAAAACGACAATGTTTATTTAATTCTATATTCTTTTGCAGTACCATGAAGTGTCCTGGCAAGGACAGAACATACAAATATTAAACGAAGTAACCGTCTCGCCGCCATATCGGGTGGACAATGTGGTGTCCAGTTCCGATAACGATACTTCGTGCAACTACATTAAACGAATTGTAAGGTCCACAAAATAATCACAAATTGCTTATTATTGTTATTATTTGATTTATTCGTGTACATTCTTTTGTGTGTATTTTGTTTTCTTTTTTCGTTTATTTTTCGTTGTTGTTTACACATTTGTGTTGCAGATCAAACAGTTCTTCAATACGAGACCTTCGCCGGCTCAGGAAAACACGCATGGTGCAGCGAGCACATCGTCGGCGTCCGTTTCGCCCACGACGTCCTCATCTCTATCATCGAGTAATGCAGCTTCAGGATCACCGGTTCCCGCTAATTAAATAATAAAAAAAAAATAAACAAAAACAAAAAATAAACAAAAGAAAACAAATATTTGCTTCAGAAAGTCATGAAAATGTGGATTGTAATTGATTTTTGGGGTTACATTTGTAGAAAGCAGAGCAGTAACAAGATTAACTATTAGTGCAGTTTTTAAATAAAATTGCATTGAATATCGATAATTGGCTGCATGCAAGTTTGTGACGTAACAAACTTTCTGTTGCAAACCAGTGCTGTTGCACGACAAGGTGAGTGTGCAGAAACGTCAGTTATCGAACGATAAACTATTGTTACCGGCTTGTGTAAACATTGCTCATTTTGGTTAGCTTACTCAAAATGGCTTGGTGAAGCAAATGTAAAAGTTAAAGGCTCATGACTATTACATCTGTATATTAGGTAAAAAAAAAAAATATACATATATTTTTTAATTGTTAATACTATACTATTGAGGCCCCACTATACAATTTAATAAAGCATTTTTACTTTTTTTTATTTATTTATTTGAACATTAAACAAAAAGCAATAAATTATATATTAATTTTTTGTATTTAAATAAATTTTATTACTGACCTACTGAATATAGTTGGTAATAATTAAATTGAAATTATCGAGCTATGCGAAATGAACTGCAAGTGTGCTGAAGAAAAACATTGTTGAACTAACTCATTTTGGTTCACTTACACTACAACCACCCAAGTGAACTGTGGCGCCGCAAACTGTGAATGGCAAATTTTGGCGATAAACCGAACGCCGCATTCACGTTCACGCTAGTTTTACGAAAATAAACAAATATAAATAAATAAAAACACATAAAATATGGAGGATGTACAAAAGCATAGCGTTCATACGCTTATATTCCGATCACTAAAACGCACACACGATCTGTTTGTCTCGAATCAAGGGAACTTACCGGACATCGATGACCGACTGTGAGTACAAAAACCGATTTGTTTGAAAGTCTTTAAAATATATGGTATACGTTTAATGCACCCGTAGCGAAAAGTTGCGTCGCTCTATCAAAGCACGGGATAGTTACGGCTTGGTGCTGGACCGTGCCAACAAATCGATGGATGCCAAAAAGTTATCTGCCATTGATCCAGAACGTCCACTAGCAATAACAGCGGATGGCAGCACGGGCTTGGCAACAGCTGGTGCGGACTTGAGTGCAACTGCTGCAGAGGGTGGCGCCATGGTAAGATACAAGGAGAAGTTGCCGTTCAATGGTACCACATCGCTGGTGCGTGCTTCCATGCCGGGCACCACATCTGGCGCCACCGGTGCTAGCAACGTTCAATTGATACCAAAGAAGGCACCCAGCATACCGAAACCCAAGTGGCATGCACCATGGAAACTATCACGTGTCATATCTGGACACTTGGGCTGGGTGCGTTGCATTGCCGTCGAGCCGGGCAATGAATGGTTTGCCACCGGCGCCGGAGATCGTGTGATTAAGATATGGGATTTGGCCAGCGGTAAATTGAAGCTATCGCTGACCGGACACGTAAGCACTGTGCGCGGCGTTGCAGTCAGTGCCAAGCATCCGTATCTGTTCAGTTGCGGTGAAGATCGTCAGGTTAAGTGCTGGGATCTGGAGTACAATAAGGTTATACGGCACTATCATGGTCATTTGTCTGCCGTCTATTCGTTGGCACTGCATCCCACCATCGATGTGCTTGCCACCTCGGGTCGCGACTCCACCGCACGCATCTGGGACATGCGTACCAAGGCGAATGTGCACACACTGACCGGTCACACCAATACGGTGGCCAGTGTGGTGGCACAGGCCACCAAGCCGCAGATTATAACCGGCTCTCATGATTCCACCGTGCGACTGTGGGATCTGGCCGCCGGCAAGAGTCTTTGCACACTCACAAATCACAAGAAATCCGTGCGTAGCATTGTCCTGCATCCATCGCTGTATATGTTCGCCTCCGCATCGCCAGATAACATCAAACAGTGGCGTTGTCCGGAGGGTAATTTTGTGCAAAACATTTCGGGACATACGGCAATTGTAAACTGCATGGCTGCCAATACGGATGGTGTACTGGTTTCTGGCGGTGACAACGGCACCATGTTCTTCTGGGACTGGCGCACCGGCTACAATTTCCAGCGCTTCCAGGCACCCGTCCAACCCGGCTCCATGGACAGCGAAGCCGGCATCTTTGCCATGTGCTTCGATCAGTCGGGCACACGTCTCATCACCGCCGAGGCGGACAAAACCATCAAGGTCTACAAGGAGGACGATGAGGCCAGCGAGGAATCGCATCCGATTAACTGGCGACCCGAACTGCTCAAGCGCCGAAAATTCTAAGATAATTACTCTTTACTAGTTGTAGTTGTCCATAGTTTAAGTCTGCGAAATAAATTGCAAATCCCTCGTTTTGACTATCAGATGCCTCAAACAATGTGTGTACATGGAGCGACAACAGTTTAAAAGGGACCATGGAGACTAATTTCAAAGATTTCTATTAGCTCATAAACTCATAAACATAATAAACTAAACATGGAGGTCTACGCAGTATTTTTGTGCTCGACTTTAAGAGAAACTTTAAAAATTAAAAGTGGTTTTGCAGTAAATCTTCTCTGGAATCTAGAAGATAAGGGATCCAGAAAATAAAGTAATTATAAAGGTATAATATTAGTTTTGTATACTAATTAGAGAGTATTTCAAAGGGGTTGTTTATAATAAATTAAGTCTAATAAACGAAAAAGTGATCATGGAAAGAAGAACAGAGAAATTCTAGGAGGAACTTTTAAATTTGAAGGGGTCTTGTCTTCTAAACTCTTTAGAATTCAGAAGATAAAGTGACCATGTACGTTCATGGAGTTTAGTGCATAATTTCGAGATAAAAAAAAATTGTATAAACTTTTTGCGCTTCAAAATACTCTAGGTTCCAAAAATAATAAAGTGATCATGGAGGTTTATCATATTTTTGTGTACACTATTAAGCTCTTAGGAAAACTATTAAAATTAAAAGGGTTTTAAAATACCTACCAAACAAAGTGACCATAATGTATGAGAAATTCAGTTATATTTTTTTTCAAAAACCCCAAATATTGGAAGAATTTTAATTTTTTCAACGTCAAAATGCTAAGAAGCAATGAATAAAGTGACCAAATTTTCTGCACAATTTCAAGCCTTTAAGAGAACCTAGATTAATTACGTTTTTAAAAGCTTAGAATTGGTTTTGACATCTAAATTTTCTCCAAAGATCCTAACTATCAAAATTGGAAGACTTTCAAAGAAATCTTTTCAAGAAGTCGACCGTGTAATACCGTGTAAACTGCTGCAAGAACTTAACATGCACACCAGAGAATTGCAACAAGTATTGAATTTTTAATCTGATCCGAATATTGATCTATACCCGTTGTGATTTATTCACATATCTTGAGCGAAAAAAATCATCTTTCATTCAACTGATTATTCATGATTTATACTCGCTCTGAAAGTTTGTGCTTCAATCACTACTCGTGATTACTTTACTCTGAGCGTAAGCTGCTAACACTTGATTGTGATTTGATTTTTCTGTGAGCTGTGAGTACGACAAGCTCACAGATCAAGTGCTACTCATTCAATGAGTGTTCAAAAAAAGGGTATAAAAATATAAAAGTCATTTGTTTAAATTGTTGGTAATTTATTTCTTGGTTTTTTTTTTACACATAAATAAATTGAATTATTTTCTGCATAAATAATAATAGCATATACATATACATATATATTCATATATATAGATACATATACACACATATATTTATATATATAGATATTTTCATTTGATGTAGAGTTAAAATATGTCCTGCTTTCATCTTAGCTTTCTTTCTACAAATTTGCATTTTATTTCCACTTTCTGCTTCCTTATGTATTTTAGTTTAGTTTTAGTTGTTTTGTTTTGTTTTTTGTTATACCTTTGTTTTTGTTTTTTTTTTTTTTTGCTAAAGTTAACAAAGTAAAAGCACTAACTGTTAATGTTAAAGGTTTTTGTTTTGTTGTGTTGTTTGTTTTGTTTTTATTTTAATGATTAATATTATTAATTAGTGTTTATTATAAGTAGTCATTTCTGCATTAACGTTAACGTTATCATTAGCATTATCTTTATATATCATTTCATGTTTTAAAATCACAAATAATTGTTGTTGTTTGAAACAAATCTTTTTTCCGTTTTTTGCATTTTCGCATTTTTGTTTTTGTTGTTTTGTTTTGTTTAAATATTTTTAATTTCTTTGCTTTTTAACATAAAAGTTTTAGCTTTTCAGTTTTTCACTTTTTATTTATTTTTACCATTTAAGTTCTAAATATTTATATTCATGTATACATATATATATATTTATATATATATATATATGCACAATATATCTGCTTTTCCAGCTCTCTCTCTCTTTCTACATCGTGTCTCGTCTCGTTTCGCTCTCTTTCTTTCTTTCGCACTATTCAGCGCTAGGGACAACTCTAGGAGTTTTTGGGACTTTCTTTTCAATTCTCTCTTTCTTTTCTCTAACTTTCTTAGTTAATATTTCCTTAAGCACGTAGTATATGCGTTTGTTGTATGTATATGCATCCATCTGTCGTGCCACAGTTTGTGGTAAGCTGCTCAATCCTTAATAACAAAAACAAAATATATATATATATTAAACTCACTTCGAGGCACACAAATACAGATATATATGTGTATATATCTAGTTCTAAACATCGAAAATAAGTTTGAAATCAAAAATATACATAAACAAAAATTTCAAACAGGGTATTCCCTAGGCGCTAGCAACTCTGTTTCAACACACACTCGTCTACATATATAAATTAAGCACAATTTCTTTCGAGCATCAGTTTTCCATTTTTTTTTTGTATTTTTTTTTTTGTATTTTTCATAGTTACTATGTTTGTTTATTTAGTTTAGGAAAGAGCGTTTTTGTTGAACACAGCAGCTGAAGTTTCTAAATAAGGAATACCCTTAACTTATAGTAAAAAAAATTTCTTCATTTCTGTTTGCTAAGAACTCGGTGTTTTACACATTTTCACCATCATATTTTTGGCTTTTGCAAATTTAACAAAAAAAAAAAAGAAACAAATTAATACTAAATTATTCAGAAATTTGTTAAACTTAAATTACAAAAGGTATTAAAAAAGTTATAGCAATATATATATGTATGTATGTTGTTTTACAGACAGCTGGCGGCACTTGGGGCATACCCCTACTACTGCCACTACTGAAGCGCAGAAAACGTTGTGATTTTTGTATGTAGTTGTTCTGCTAGTGACAAAAAACCAAAAATTTCGTTTTTAGTTTTTAGTTTATGTATGTATTATAACAAATAATGAAAATTTTAAAGTTATGTATTTCAAAATCACACACAAATCCAATGAAAAGCTAGCAAAATTTTAGTGGAAATTTTACATTAATTTGGCTTGAAAAAAATTACATTTGTTTTCATGTCTCTTTTTTTTTTTGCAGTGTGTGTCTTGGCGGTGTGCTCTCTCGCTGCTGTGGCTTGTGGAAGTTGTTGTTGTTGGAAGTTTGCTTGTTGTTGTTTGTTCTATGCACACACTACCCAGTTGTTGTTGTTGCTGTTGTTACGTCTCGCCCGCAAAAGTGTAGTAAATGGAAACAGAAAGATGGTTACAATCGTACCGAGAGAGTGAGACAAATGTAGACAAATACATATACATATACATACACCCACACTCACACACATATACACGCACACACACAAACGCATAATATATATATAGTACGATTCATGTTGTATATAATCGATATATAGATGTATTTCTTAAATATTTGCTGTTGCTTTGTTGCCTGACTGCTGTTGTTGTTGTTGCTGTTTTCTTCTTCTTCCCAATTTGCTCTGCTCTGTTGTGTTTTTAAGAATTTTTATATATATATATATTATGTTTTTTTGTTTTTTTTGTTTTTTTTTTTTGGGCTTTTCTTAGTTTTGTTGGGTTTTCTAATTGTAAATTTTGATTGCCTTCTCGGAGAAATTCAATGAGCTACGTTTGCGCGACTTGTTGATGTGATCGAGTCCAAAGAATGGCAATTGGGCGCCCGTCAAATTGCGATAGACCTCCAAATCGATGGGCGTATTGTCGTTAACATCAATGGTATGCCCCATGGTGATAATGGCAAACTTGTAATTCTCCCACTCCTTATCCGGTACATTCAAGCGCTTCTGTATGCGCTGCTTTAAAGCACCGTACGGTTCCCCATGCTGTGCTTTGATCAGAAACGGTACACCAAATGAATTGTACAACTCTTTGCTGTAGTGTGCCACCGGTATAAGCATCTCATTCTCCGCCAATTGTGACTCCTCAGCGGTGATTTCCTCAATGCGATAAATCTTCTGTGCCCCCTGGGTTGTGGTTAACGATTCATTCGTCTTGATCAGCGTTTCCAGCAGCACATCGTCCTTGCAAATGGCTGCAATCTTGTGACTGCCGACCTTCATGAGTCGCAGCTTCTTGCGACTATTTTCGGCAAATGTTATCGTCTTGGCTGCCTCATCCAACAGACCCTTGACGGTGTCGTTCTTATTGGGATATAGCACCAGTTCCTTTTCATCCTTCAGATCGTTGGGTACCCAAATGCATTTAAACAGCTTCTTGTTGTCCAACTCGTGGATGCTCAGCGACAGACGCTGATAGAAGATACGCTTTGGCGTGCTCTGTTTTGTATACGCCAGTAGATCCTTAATGGTACCCTATAATAGACAAAGATATAAACAATATATATTAATATATATTAATTATTCATTCAATAGAAACTGGTATATATTCGATGCTCTTAAAGAATTCTGTTGGCAACAGTTTTCAAATAAATGTAGGTACATAAATTTACTCCTATGACAGCTATATGATATAGTAATTCAATCTGCATACAATTTGGTTTTCACATTGGAAACACGATACTAAATTCATATTAGGTGAATTTGTTCGCTCAATATATAGAAAAATTGTCGATTGTTCCTATGGCATCTATATGATATAGTGATTAGATTATAGCATTCGAGTTGGGTATTTTAACAGTATAGATTTCGCATAGAAATAAACGAAGATGAACTATATCGAGAGATTTAGCAGTTCCTCAAGAATATATATACTTTATGCGGTCTGCCACGTCTTTCTCTAATTATTTAGGCAGTAAAAATGTGTAGTAGTAGTAGTAGAAGAGAGTAAACTTGTTATAGTTAGCAGTAAAAGATAAAGGATGTTATAGAAAGAACAACTTATGATAGTATACAAGTTAATTGGTAGTACAGCATTGATAAGATTGATGAGAAAAAGTTTGTAGTTGGAACCACTAAACTAATTTGCTTAATTAAATCTAAAAAAATCAATTTTACCATTGATTAGTTTGGGCAAAAAGAAGAGTAGAAGAAGTATGGTTCTACGACCAGAAAGAAATACTTGGAGTTTAAAGCGATTGGAAGAATATTGGTATTCCAGTTAAGAACATAAACTGTTTTTGTACAGATTCTATGCTGTCTTAATAAATTTTATATTGGGGAAACCGAATACACCGAGTGATGCTGAAATATAAAGCGGGAAGTATAAAGATCTGAACGATAGGATGGACACAGATTTCCCTGATTTTTATTATAGAGAAATTGTTTATGAACCTATGATGAATTTAACATAATATTTTGAAAGGAACAACGAATCAATAGAAACATTTGAATAACATTAACAAAGTCAGATGCTTAATCTTATCAACTTTCAGCTTCTATCATCACTATGAATGGAAGTCCACGCTTGGAACGAAAGCAGTAGCCAAAACGTAGCGTAAACGATGCAATTAAAGTGACAAGCCATTTGCTGTACTATTTGGATGTCTAATTAATTTACTTTATTAATTATGTGTAGTAAAACAATTTGTTACAAAATTGAATTGATTTGTGCGTTTGCCCCAAAATTGATAACCCCTTTTAAGGTCAAGGTAAATAATTTAAGCTGCGTATCTGTGATTTACAGAGCATTAAACTAACTTCCGAGTTCGTAGATAATGTCAAGTTTTAAGCTTTAGATTTCTATTTTTTTTAGAGATATGTAAGATGTGTGAGAGACGACTAAATAATTTTTATGCAAATTTTCAAGTTTTTAACTTTAAATTAAAAGTTCTTGTCTCAAAGAAACAGAGTTTTTTTAAGATTATAAAACTAATCTGTGATTTTGTAGAAAATGTCATAAAATATTTTGATTTTTTCTTGTGGATCAAAGAGGCTAAGATTAGTTGTATCATCATCAATAAATTGAAAATGTTAAAGGTTAGTAGAATATATAGATTCCAAACTCGGGAATCTGTACATACCTTGAAGGTATAGGGCACCGCATTGCCAGCTGTCTCCTTGTAGTTGTTGGCGCACATAAAGAACTGTAATTTCTGTGGATCGGTATTGAGACGCTCGGCAACGGCATTTGTCAACTGATCGTAATTATAGCGATTGGATAGTTCGAGTGTAAAGTCTGGCTCATTGGGATTGCATTTGTCACTGAAGATGATCTCGATGCGATAGACAAGATCAAGAAAATAATCCTCAACGGTGGGTAAATCAAGTTTAACATCAACATTCTCGCGTTCAAATATCAATATGGGACCCTGCAAATGATCCTGCGGCATATATATAACACTCTCAATGGGCTCCTTAATGTTGGGTATCTTCTTCTCGGTATATTCATCGAACACGGTTAGTTCAGTGTCCGGATCGAAGCCCAATTTACGATTCACCTCCGGCACCAGTTCGCACAAGCGACGTGATAGCGATTGTTGTGTGCAACCGATATAATTGAGTCGCTTGTTCCGTGCATCGTAATACTTGAGGAAGAGCAGGACATCGGTTTTGGGATTAAACGGTAGCAATGGCACCGTGCTATCCGGTGGCGCCAATTCCAAGAATATAATCCATGGCTTCTGCGATGTGGGTATCTGTTCAATGGTCCTGCTTGCCTCCGCCTCGAAATCAAAGTGCAGAAACTTTTGGGTTTGAGCCGTACACATGTTCCACATACGCATCCGATCTCTGGGCACACCGAATGCCTTCACTAGCATTTCGACCATTTCGTTAACGGTCTGATTTTGCTTTAGCTTAAATGGACGCTGATGTGTCTTCTCCAAATCGAATAGACGTCGCTTCTGTTGCGACTCAAAGTATTCCTCGAGTATAACATGTATGGGTACATATAGATTTGCCTCACTACGCTCCTTGCGACGCGCCATCTCGATGCGTTTCTCCAATTCAAGGCGATCAACCAGATCACTGGATATCTCATTTTCCGGTATATCGCCCAAAACACGTTCCAATTCCGATTGACGTATATAGACCAGCATATAGGCATTACTGCATTTGGCATGAAATGAGATCTCATCATCCATGCCGCCATAATTTTGCTCGATCGCCTCCTGTTTACGGCAACTGGATACCACATCATCATCGAATTTAAACCAACGTCCGTCGGCCTTTGGATTTATAAACACCACATAGTGACCGCCATGATTATCGCCCGAATGGACAAGCACAGCATGGAGTACATAATCCGCTGGTGTCTTCTCGCGTTCCGCTAAATATTCATCCAAATTGATTTGCTCATAGAACTCAAAGCGATCATTATATTTGATCGAACTGTCTGTTATCGGATCGTATTGGAAACGCATCAAATGCAAATGCAACACCGGCGGGAATGATGTGAATATGACGCCCTTGCTGGCCTCCTATATAAACAAAAATACAAAAATAAAACATAAATAAATAAATCGGTTCAATTATTTTGTTTAGAGTTATGTATGTATTTATAGTTTAACTTCAATCTCATTTCATTTCATTACTGGACAACATAAGTGACGATTATCGATACATCGATTTTTGTTGACCATGTTTCTTTAGATTTTAACTCGATTTTGTTCGTTAATGTATCGTCGGGCTTAAAAGTCTGTCATTATACTCATTATTAACATTATTCTATTAATCATAAGTACCATATCAATAAAATTTACTGGAAAATCGCTGTATCGATGTGAAAACTTACGATAAATCGATGCATGGAATTTTGCATCAGCGATTTCGATTTAAAATTCTCTTTTAACGATTATATCTTATTAAATTTTATTCGGATCGAAGTGGAATTAAATAGTTTTACACTGTATTACAAAAAATCAATACAAAATAAATCGATTAAAAAATTTTCATTTGGCATAAAAAACCCGATTATTTTGAACATGCCAAGCATACCTAAATTTAGCAAAGCTAAAAATTTAAGTGTCACCAGTTTAACCACAAATGGCAAACGTCAATTAAAAATCGATATATTGATGTCAAAATTTTGGATGTAACGAAGCAACGAATTTTAAATTCAATATTTAGCTTTATTTACATTACAAGTTTTATGTGATGTGATTTGAAAATATTAAACAATTCTAAATCGATTAATCGATTTTTCGAGTAAATGTGTTAAACATGGAATTTACAATCTATGCTTTCTTGAAATGATTGTTTTGATTGATTTACATTACAAGTAGCGATGGGAATTATTTATCGATGAATTGCAACATCGATATATCGAAAAGTTTCTTTGCAATGAATTGAATAAGAGAGAGAGAGAAATGCGAATTTGTACTCACTTGAAGACCATGGACACCGGCATCGTATTTGTTGTCACCCTCGAGTGTCTCGGAGGCGACATAATCCTGAAACGAGTCGTAAATGTTTTTCTTGTCTTTGATATTTAGCTGAATATCGTAAAAGGTCTCGTAGCGTGTGCTATTGTAATCGACATTCTTGCACTTGATATACGATGACATTTTGCCCTCGAATAGACCCGGTATAGTGCCCTCCAGACACGTGCCCTTCATCTTCGACTCCAACTTGTCAAGGAGGACGCGTAAAAATTCCTGGACATCGTGTTGCATAAACGAATCGAGTGTCTCCCAGCCAAATGATTTGGTTAGCTTCTTGGTGCCAACGGGACGATCACCAAACTGCAGCTCATGGAAGACACGCTGCAGGGATAAACCCACCGATTTGGTGCTATCATCTGCCTCTGTCGGTATGCGATAGACGGCCAGACGCAATGAGTTGGTAAAGTATAACGTTTGCAGCAGCGAATTCATATAACAGGTTGCACCCTGATTCTTGAGACCGACATAGCCGGTATGCTTCTTGGAGTCCCATAAAACACCATGCGGTGCATCGGCAATGACATGCACCTCCAGTGTAATGCTGCCATTGTGTACATAGTATTTATCTGGATCTTGTAGCTCCTGCCAAGTGATGAAATTCGAATAGCCATAATCGTTCTCTTTCGAATAAAATAAATGCTTGATTTTGGCCCGTGTAAATGGTTGAGCATCCGGTTTGTAGCATTTCAAACGCAATTCAGCAATGGCATTACATGACCAGGTGGGTGAATCGTTTTCACCGTTGCATTGCAAAAAGAAACCTAATGCCCGATCATTGGGTATAACCATTATCTTCCAGGGCAGCATACGCACATAGACCGGTTGTGATAAATGTTGTTGCTTGATTTGGCCAACATTCTCAACGGTATAGGAGAATACCGTTTCCGAACGGAATTGATCCTCCTTGGTTTCGTCGTCCATCGACATTTCTTGTTCGTTGCCAAACGTTGTGGAGCTGCTTTCGGCCAATAGTTGTTGTGGCGGCACGTTACCGTTTTCACTGGGCAGTTGTTGTTGCTGCTGCTGCTGTTGTTGCTGCTGCTGTTGTTGTTGTTGTTGTTGTTGTTGCAACTGTGGATGTATTAGATTCTTGAATTTGGGCAATTGTGATGGCGAATTTCTCTGTTGTTGTTGTTGTTGCTGCTGCTGTTGTTGTTGTAGGTCGCTTGTAATTATTTCGACCTCTTGGGTATCCTGAGTGTCCATAGCTTCGATAGACTGATCTGTTTCAATGTCCATCTTATTTGGCCCTTGAATTTTTTTTTACTTTCAATCGGCTTTAGCCGCCTCTGCACTTTTTACACTCGCCGTTTAATTTTTTTCTTTTTTCTATTCCCTTGCGTTTCGTTTTGCGTTTAATATTATTTTTATTATTATTATTATTATGATTAATATTGGTAAATTCTTGCGTCCGCTTGCAATATTTGTTTGTTGTTGTTGTTGTTGTGGTTGCTTATATTTGTGTTATCGTCATTCGATAACGATAACGATTTGCGTTGCGCTTTTATGTTGCTGCAGCCGCCGTTTTGGTTTGTCTATAAAAAATTCAATGGATAAATGGTTAACAGCAAGAAACATCGATAAATAAACATATACAGAGAGACAGGGCGAGAGAAAAAGAGAGAGAGAGAGAGAGAGAGAGAGAAAGAAAGAGAGAGACTTTTACATATACAAGCTTGTGTGTATGTGCATATGCATTAGAGTTGACATTCTAAGTTCAATTTACAAAATAAGTTCAATCCGTTTAGGTTCTTGCCGTGGAACACAACACACAGTGTTGCCATTTTAGAGCATATAAAGCTAAATCAATTAAAACACTTCAACGTAAAAAAGTTAAAAAAAAAAAATTAACAAATTTTTATGCGATTTTAATATTAGAATTAAACAACAAATATCGTTTGAAATTATGAAATAATGTAACAATAATATACTTTTACTCTATACGATTTTTATGAAAATTCACATTTTGTTTGAAAATTATGCGATTTGCGAACAACACATTTGTTGTCGGCGCAATCCTTTTTAGAAATGTGAAATTAATGTGACTCTTATTTTAGTTTTTATTAAGATTACTTGACTAAAACCCTAAGAAGCTAAAGTTTTCCTCATAATATAGGTACTTCAGCACTTAACTTTAAAACCTAAAAATTTTGTCAGTAGTATTTTTCTAATGTTCAATTTTGTTTATGTTTGGAGTGTCTTATTATTGAAGAATATGCATCTCATTTTTATGTAACGGAAATGGCAACACTGTTTGTTTATGAACAATAAACAATTGAAGTACATATGTATGTAAATAGGTAATTGTTTTATTCAGCTGATTATGAGAGACCATCGTAGGATATTCTACGTATATATTTATTTTCAAAAATATGAAATTAAATGGAATTTATTTTAAAGAAATAAGCTTAATTTGATTTTGATTTATTTAAAGAATTTCCATCGAATAGAACTTTCATGTTGCTTGAAAAATTTGATATATTTTAAGCAGATAATTCATTAGTTTGGTTACTTTTAAAGCAAAAAAGAAAGTAAAATTTTTGGCAGTGATTTTAAATGAACTTCTTTAATAAAAAAGTCTTTTTTTTTTTGTTTAATTTGTTTGACCAACTCATGAATTTGAACGATATATGTATAACATATGTGCATACATAGTTCACGAATTTGGTTCATTTGGTTCATTTGTACAATTCATTAGCCCGTTCGTTTAAACCATTGCTGAACGCAAAGAGCCAACTCTAATGTGCATATGTCCATCATGATGTATATTTTGCTAGTCACAAGCTTAGCTATATATTTCAGTTCTATTTCATTTTTATGCAATTTCATAGTTTTCTATGCCGATTTTTCGATTTTTATTGTGCGCCGCATCGCTTTGTCTTTGTCACACACACACACACACACAAGCATACATTTGCACGCACGCACGCATTAAAAGCACATCGTTTTTTATTTTTTTTATCACCGCTTCGCGGAAGCTTTACACACACCCACACAATTGCAATGTTTATTACTTATTATTATGGCAGTTATAGTTTTGCACACACATGTGTCCGCTTACCTTAAAATTTGTACAAATTTGTGTTGTGTTTTATTTCTGTGCTTCCAAACCGCAAGCTGATTTCGATGACAGGCAGCTGTAGCTGTAGCTGTTTTTTTTTTCTTTTTTTGTTTTTTTTGTTTTTCTTTTATTTTTTTATGCTCCTCTCGCACTTGGCACGCAAGCGTCAACACAATCAAGAAAAATACTTGCAAATTTTTCTTCTTATTATTTTTTTTTTCTTTCCAACCTACACTTAAATTTCTTGCATTCTCTTCTGCGGTGTGTGTGTGTGTGTGTGTGTTTGCTGCTGCTGCTGCTGCTGCACGACGCTTTATATTTCAATTTCGGGTTTTAATTTACTTTTTCATATTGTATGTATTGTGGAAAACATAAATTTGGTCAAAAAGCTATTTTAACTTCTATGAACAACACACACTTGTGACGTTTTTCACTTGGCACTACAATTTGCCTTTGCCCGTTTCAATACAAATAAAAAAAAAACGGAAAGGTGCAAACTATATACATCGATTGTAACTTTAATTTAGTAAGCAAATGTTACTACGCTGCTCAAAATGGCACTGCAAAAACTTAAACCAGCCGTTGTCGTCTTTGACGCGCTGATACGCCAAATAAAAAAAAAAAACCAATTGCTAATATGGACTCATCGGCTGAGTGTATGTGTGTTGCGGTGCCGCAGAACTATCGATAAGCGCGCAGTCGATCGATATTTGCTATCAGCAATAATTTTCGCCCCATCGATAGGCATGTCAGTCAAATGAACTGAACAAGTTCGCCAGCTCATTGCAGGTGGTGCATAATGAACATTTAAACTCACTTTAACTGTTTTTGCTATGTTCACACTGTATTACTGGTGTGTGAACAAGCCAGTGCTGCCAATTTAGCTTATTTAAAAACCCTCTTATGTTATAAAAATATAACATAGTTCAAATTCATGTCTGCTGTTTTTGGTGTGCTCTGACTGCTCATTTTTTTGTTTAGAATTTTAAGCTTAACTATTCGATGTCTGGCAACAAAAATAATTGAATTATGTACAACTTAATTGGTACAACACAGATGTACAATTTTTAAATTTCATGTACATTTTCCCCCATAAATAATAAACAAACAACTTTCAGCTTGTTTTTTAATAAAATAAATATACATGTGTATATATATATTATATTTGTATACTTTATAAAATCAACATGGAGCATTATTAACATTATTAATTCACTTTAGGTACAATTTGCTAAAGAAAAACAAACAAAAAATCATTTTGGTATTTTACAGGATATATACAACAATATACATATGCAAATGGAAATCAGTTGTTATCGTTATCATTATTGTTTATTGTATTGCTAACGTTAGCATCAATGTTATCGTTCGCTAGCTGACGCTTGATGTTGTCATGTTGTTGACATGCTTTGGGGCAGCCACCAATCGCTGTTGAAATCGATCACAGCGCGGACAGTTACCCATAGAATTTGCCTTCCAGCAATGGAAATGTGAACAAGCACCACAGTGAGCACAACGCTGCACCTTGCGTTGCCAGCGATAAATAAGCTTCGGACTTTTGCAATATTCACAGACAAAGGCTCGTCCCGTGCAGAGCTAAAGGAAATAGTTTGAATATTAATTGATGCTTGACTGACAAGTTTGACAACACTCACCACACAGTTGACGATATGCTGTTCGCTTAGTGCTATCAACTCTTCAATAGAACGACGCATGCTGCTGTTTTGCACATCAACAAAGTCACACATGGACCACATATCCGGATCGCTGGTGATGTGTGCCGGCACTGCATTGAATAGCGCCTGTTCTCTGTGGGAAGGAACCAAGCAATTAATGTGTAATTATATTGAAACAGTGACCGTAATCATTATAAGTTATATTTTAAACATCATAAAGTATTATTAACTTTAATTTTTATCGATTTTCTTCAAAGATATTCATTATTTTTAAGTAATTTATGAAAAAATACCCATAATGATTATATTTGATAACAAAAAAAAAATAATAATAACAAAAAATAATGGTTATAAATTATTTTTATTAGCCGTATTTTACTGAGGAGTTTTATTTTAAGCAAAAAAAATAAAAATTATTTATAATCATTATTTTTGATTTTTATATTTTGTGGTCAAATAGAATCAATTTGGGTATTTTTTCATAAATTGCTAAAAAATATTGATTATCTTGAAAGAATTCGTTAAAAATCAGAAATTTAAAAATCATTTCGGAAATGCAAAGATTATGCAAAAATAATAACTTTGCTATATTAGATATATTTGTAGGTCCGTTGCAAAAGAATGATTTTTTAATTTAAAAACAAAGCAATAATCTTTTTTTTTACGGTCGCTGGCTGGAAATGTTTTTTAAATCCTTAATAAATAGATAAGAGAGAAAAACCACAAAAAAGGTTTCTTCTCCCCTCTTTTCTACAAAGTATTATTGAAAATGTAATAAACTTTTAATTCATTAGCACTTTTTAATGCCGAACAAAATAATACTCATTACTTTTCACTAAGATTTTTAAACAATGCAAATAAACAAATATTTTCATTAGAATTATTAATGAAAAAGTAAGGATAATGCTGAAAAACGCAGCTGAATTCACAGTTTTATCAGGATTTTTTTTTTGAGTGCTAATGCAAAAAGATTTTCATTGGAATTACCAGTGAAAAAGTAATGATAATTCTTAAGACACAACGGAAATCACAATTTCACTAAGATAACTAATGAAAAAGTAATGATGACTCTTAGAGACACAACAGAAATTATAACATTATTAGAACTACTTTTTGGTGCCGGTAAAAAGAAAAGATTTTTATTAGAATTACCAATGAAAAGGCAATGACAATGCTTAAAGACACAATTGAAGTCACAATTTCACTAAGATTACTAATGAAAAAGTAATAACAATGCTTAAAGACACAACTGAAATAACAATTTCATTAAGGTAACTAATGGAAATTGCAATGTTATTATTATTGGTAAAAGAAAAGATTTTCATTAGAATTACCAATGAAAAGGTAATGACAATGCTTAAAGACACAACTGAAATAACAATTTCATTAAGATAACTAATGGAAATTGCAATGTTATTATTATTGGTAAAAGAAAAGATTTTCATTAGAATTACCAATGAAAAGGTAATGACAATGCTTAAAGACACAACTGAAATAACAATTTCACTAAGATAACTAATGAAGAAGTAATGTTATTATTATTGGTAAAAGAAAAGATTTTCATTAGAATTACCAATGAAAAGCTAATGACAATGCTTAAAGACACAACTGAAATCACAATTTCACTAAGATAACTTATGAAAAAGTAATGATG
This sequence comes from Drosophila tripunctata, assembly GCA_035047385.1. Lineage (NCBI taxonomy): Eukaryota > Metazoa > Arthropoda > Insecta > Diptera > Drosophilidae > Drosophila > Drosophila tripunctata. Next base: position 1,475,622 of record JAWNPS010000210.1, on the reverse strand, counting down.
CTTTTTTAACGCTGATTTAAAAAGATTTTCCCTGGAATTACTAATGGTAAATTCAGCTATATGTATATGGGCATTTCCGCGAAAAGGTCAACCAAGAGTCCAAAAAAAAATTTCATTTCTTCGGTAATATAGAGTTTTTTTAGTCGTTTGCAGCTCATGGACAACTCTTTTTGTATTTTTTCTTTATCTTCTTAGCTTAAATACTAATTTAATGACTATAATTGTATATATAACTGCAAACAAAACTGCAGTGTGAACAATGTCGCGTGAGTGACGTCGCGTGAGTGACCTAGAAGAATCCTTCGCAAAAAAAGGACAGACCAAATATTGAAAAATCATAAGTCTAGTAATAAAGCTTGATATTTCTTATTTATGTCAAAAATATTTAAAGTTTAAAATTTTCACACAATTCGCAGAGTTTGCCGATTATTAGCAATGATGTCTAAAGTCATGTATATTTGAAGTCGCGTGAGTGACCGCTCTTTTGTGGCTTTTATCTCAAAAGATAAAAACTGGAGGCTCTCAATTTTTTTACCAATTATAGTAGTCTCAAAATACTACAAAAAATTATTAGTGGTGAATTGTAAAAAATTTAATAGTGTTTGATATATTTAACATTTAAAATTTTATTTTGCTTACGAAAGTCGTGTAAGTGACCGCGGAAATGCCCATATACACTCTGCCCCTGTCTTCGCGTCTGTACTACAGCAACAGAATTTCATGCTTACCTGGTGGCAAAACGACAGGCACCAATGAAATCTCGCACATATCTCAACTGCTGGCGACGCCGTCGCTCTTTGGCTAAGATCTTTTGCCTCGCATAGAGCTGAGGATTCAGATCGGGCACATGGAAGAGGGGAAAGGTGTACATCTGTTCGATGAGGCGATAGGCAAACGAACTGACCGCATAGCAACGAAAGTCCCACGATTGCAAGATCTTGGCCGGAATGGCAGACATTTGATTGCGATGACAGCCGGTGCACAGATATTTGCCCAAATAGTTGCAATAACGGAAATGCTGTTGCAATTGCCGTTGCACATGCATGCCACAGCCGGCACAGCGATATTGCTGGCGTGTCAGCAACTCTGTACGTGAAACCGGAGCGTGTTCCGTAAAGATAATCTGCTGACGTGGCGGTGCCCAGGTGCGTGTGCCACGCGTTAAGCTCGATTGTTGCAATTTCGAATCATCCAGATCATACTGGAACTGTTGCTCCGACTGCAGCTGCTGCTGCTCCGTTTGCTTTGGCTTGGGCATGGGCAGCAGTTGTTGCGGTGCATCCTGCTCCGAGACTAACCACTTCAAATGCCCCAATTTGGGTAATTGCTGATCCTTAAAGCGCGATATCAATTGTAAACCGACAGCTTCGGCGCTGTTGTTGTTGTTGCCACCACTACAGCTGCTGCAGTAGTTGTTGTTGTTGTTGCTGCCACTGCTGCTGCTGCTGTTGCCATTGTGCTGCTCCACATAGGGCATAAGCAGAGCATCGGCATCGGCAATGGCTGTTGCTGTTGCTGCAGCAATTGCTGCTGTTGCTGCTACGCCCGTGGCTGCAACTCTGCTACTCCACTTGACATGCTCGATGGCCGTGATGCATGCCTCCGAGATGCGAAAATGTGCATTCTCCTTCTCCAGCTCGGTGTTGTTGCTGTGCGTATAGCGTGACATTTGTAGAAATGCAGCCAAACTTTGTTCATTCAATTTGTTGTGTGAATTGCTATCGCTGCTAAAACTACAGGGTGTTGTTGTTGTTGTATTGCTGCTGCAACTGGCCGACTCCTCCTGTCTGCCAGCAATATCGACTGGCGCTGTTGTTGCTGTTGCCGCTGCCGCCGCCTCTGCCTCACAGTTGTTGTAGTCCAGCATGCTGACACCCTCGAACAGCGACTGTTGATGCCGTTTGTCCAGTTTGCGTCCATTGATGGGCAGAAAAGTGTTGAGCACACTGCTGCTGTCCTCAGCATCCTCAATGCCTGTGCTGTGACTATACCAGCTGGTATAAACTGGTGGTGAGCCAAACAGATTGCCCAGAAAGCTCTGCAGTGGACTGGCAGCACGTTTTGTTGTTATGCCCATTGCTGCTGCTGCTGCTGCTGTTTTTTTTCTGGCGGGTAATGTTGCTGGTGTGCTACTGTTGCTGTTGCTGTTGTTGCTGCTGCTACAGCCGGTGCTGCTGCTGCTCTCCTTGCTTGTTTGATCTGTCCAGATTTTGATGTCATCACAGTTAATCAGTTGTATGCGACGTGGTTGTGTTGCTGTCGCTATTTGGCTGCAACTGCTGCAGCTGCTGCTTGACAACAACAACAGTTGCTCTGACTGCTGACTGCGCGCACGTGCCACCGCTGACTTGCCACCTGCTTCTTCTTCTTCTTCTTCGGCTTGCAATTGCAATTCCAGCGGTTGATTGAGACATGGTAAACTTTTGATGCGACGCAGCAGTTTATATTGTTGCTGTTGTGGTTGCAATTGTTGTTGCTCCTGCTCCTGCTGCTGCTGCTGCTGCTCCTCCTCTTGCACCACATGTAGACGTTGCATGTGGCAAGTGCTGAAATTCGGTTGTGAACTGGTGCGTCGATGTCGTCGCCTATGCAGTGGCTCCAATTGGCTGAGCAAACTGCTCTGATTCAATTGTACGGCCGTGAGGCAGACACACATGGCAGTGGCATGTCCACTGTGCCGCACATAAGCCACATTCTGTGGATAGTATGTGTCGAGCAGCTCCTTGTCGGCCACCAGCGTTTGTATGCAACGTGCCAGACACTGAGCCCGCAAACAGCTTGCCACCCATTGTTGCAAGAACTCGTTGCTGCTTATGCTGCCATCGCCATCACCACCAGCAATTGTGCCTCTTTTCGATGTGGCAGCCTTCTGTTGCTGCAACGCCGTTAGGCGCAGATACTCAAAATCCGCCATAAAGCGCTGAAATAAGAATTACAAATCAATTGAAATCACTACAGTTACTCAAGAAAATTGTTGCTCACTAAAAGAAAATATTCTTTTTTTAATATTTCTAAATTCAAAAAAAAAAAAATTTTAGCTCCATTTACAAATAGCTGAAGAAAATTAAAAAAAAAAACAAGAAAGAAAAGTTCTGTCGAGAGCACACTCGAACGTGTAATACCCTTTGTCTTTTATTTCTGAATACATAAATTAAAATCGGAGAAGTCTTCAAGCTTGACCAGTTAAAGTATATTTATATATATAATTTTCATAGGTATTTCAAGAGGCATTTATGGAAAATTTGAAAAAAAAAAATTTAATCAAAAACAATGCATTTAGAATTGATTATGGGGTAAAATGCAGATTAAAACAAGAAAAAAAATGTCAGTCGGGCATGCCGACCGTGTAATACCCTCTGAGCTTCGTTTCCAATTATATGAGTTCATTTTGAACTGCTTACAAGCAGTGCACTGCTTAAATTTTATACACACAATTTAAAAATTTAAGTTTGTATGACAAACTTTTTTAGTTATAGTCAGATTTTAATGAAATTTTCACAATCGTTTGATATTACTTGTCTCCCAGTATATCCTAAGTTACAAAACTATACGTTAAGAAATAATTGAGCCAGCTGCTTGCAAAGTTACAAAGAAATTGTGCTTTTGGTGGGCGAAGGAGGCGTGGCATTCAAAAAATTTTGATGCCATTGTCTTTGTATTGCAAATAGGAACCTACATACCAAAATTGGTGACCCTAAGTGTCATAGTTACCGAGATATTTGCCAAAAACATGTATTTTTTCCGAGGTATGTCTGGTTTTTCGCTAATTGTGGGCGAATGGGGCGTGGCATAAAAAAAAGGAAACAAACTTGTATTGACTGACTAAATGTGTGGTCGACAGTTTGAACTTGGAGCTCCTTACCATCTCTGAGATACTTTCGTTCATACGGACGGACAGACGGACAGAGGGGCAGACGGACATGGCTATATCGACTCGGCTGTTGACGCTGATCAAGAATATATATACTTTATGGAGTCTGGCACGCCTTCTTCTGCCTGTTACATACTTCTGACAAACCCATTATACCCCTCAGAGGGTATAATGATATTCCGCTCGAAAATAGTTTTTGACAGAGTTATCGCAGCTTAAAAATTTTGAAAAAGTGATCAGACGGCTTCAACTGCCGTTTCAAATTCAATTTCGACACCATAAAGTATATATGACAGTCGGACGTCTTGCGGTGCTGATCAAGAAAATACATACATACATATGTACATATGTATCTGCCACGCCTCCTTTTGCGTGTTAAATACTTTCCACAAGCCCAATACACCCTTAAGAGCGTATAAAAATGGCTAGATTTTATAGCGAATAGCCCACCTAGCATTTGGGAGATCATTTCGTAAGAACTGAATTTGGCGAGTCGTTCTTAACTCCCCGGGAAGATTAAAAAATTATTAATCTTATGAGCGATTCAAAAAAGCGTCTAAAATGAGTCACCTTTATGATCAAAATGCGATTAGTTCAAAGCATAACAACAAAATGCACAGCAATCGCCAATTGATCGTACTGGGGATTGACACGCGATTGTTTTTATTAGAAGACTTAGAAACGAGTCGCGTATGTTTAAAAATATGTCTCGAAAGTGATTCGAAACTGATTTGAAAAGGGGGTCATAGGCGACTCCTCGAGAAGAGTCGCGGGTAGGGTATTTTTTCTCCCGACGAAGGAGTCATTTATGATCAGAAAATGAGCTCATTTATGACTATTTAAATCAGCAAGGGGACTCTAAAGCGACTCGATGTTTGGTGGGAGATCTAGCTATAAATGTGCTAAAATGACAACACAGTCTACAATGTATTTAATTTTTTTTTTTTTTTGTCAAGTTACACTTTTGTTTTCTATTTGGTCAAAATAATTGCTTGACCAACTGTGCGTGTAAGCATGTGAATGTGAATATGATTCATGTAATCGAAAAATGATAATTATGTTTATAGAAATGTAACAAAACAAAACAAAAAAAAAAGAAACAGTTGCAGCATTTGTTGCTTCTTGAGGGCGTCAGTCGTGAAGTGTGGAACAGGGGGAGGGGGTATAACGAGGGGGGGTGGGGCACTCACCAGCATTGCAACGCTTGTGGCTGGCTGCTGTAGCACCAAACCGTGCTGCAATATTTGTACACAAGCCTGCACCAGCAGCTGAAAGCAATCTGAACTTTTGGCCTGAAACCACAGATTTGTGGCACATCGCAGCTCCGTCAACAAAGCGGACATTTGCAATTGTTGTTGCTTATGCTCGCGTTGCTCATAATGATTGCGTTTGTGCGTCTCGCAGCTCCAAATTGGTGGCGCCTCTGCCATTGTTGTTGTTGTTGTTGATGCTGCTGCTGTTATTGTTGTTGTTGTTTGATTTGCTGTTTGCGACATTTCACTGTTACGCTGTTGTGTTGCGATTACAGTGTGCTGTGGTTACAGCTATGTTGTTGTTCTACGTTTAGGGCTATGCAATTGTGATTGTTGTTGTTGTTGTTGCTGGGCTTGTCCACTCATGGTATGCAAATTTGTGTAATAGCATTGCAATCGTTTAATACTTGAATAATAATACTATGGCGTTGCTCATAATGCACAAACAATATCGATACTGTCTATGTGGCTATCGATACAAACCAAACACAATTAACAGCTGTTGCCATAGTTGCCAGGCACGCAAACTATCGCAATATAGAGCGCTGCATTTTAATTTGAAAAAAATGGCAGCAGTACTGATAATGATCGACACACATTAAATACCAATACTATTATAATCTTGGAAAATAGCTATAATTTCCGTTAGCTGCTATTTTACAACTTATCCCGCATTTACAGCAGCAGAGCTCTTTTTAGTGCCCATGGGCTAAGGGCCCTGCCGAGCAATGCTTTAAATACCAATACTGTAATAATCTGGCAACACTGACGGCGAGTGCTGACTATCTCTATCGATATTGGCCTATGAATTTATAAAAAAAAAAAAAACGACAATATATAATCTATGAATGGTTTACAATTTATTTAAAAATTGTAATTACATAAAATGCATGCCAAGCAAGTTGGGCAACATTATAGGCATTTGTTCAATTTACTGAGTCTTCTTCTCAGCTGATTTGTTTAGCGGTTCGTCCTTGAAGTGCAAGAAGACAAAAGAGAACACAAAGACGCCAATCATCATGGAGAAGGCGCTGGTGTAGTATGGGAAAGCGCTGGGAATGAAGCGTTCGTATTGTGTGTGCTCCAAGGGACGCACCGATACCTGTGTGCTGCTATACAGATGGGTATAACCGACACGATCATAATCCACCTTGAATTGATAAACGCCATAGACATCGGGTATCTTGAATTTACCCTCATAGCTGCCGCCCTTGGTTTGCTTGAGGAATGTGCGTACAAATGGATCGATGCGTACAAACTCCAACTGTATATCATTGGCCTTGAATGGCTGCCACTTGCCCTCCACCAGTTCCTCAATGGCAATTGTATAGACAACGGGATCGGTTATGGTATAGGCCTGCTCTGGCGGATGACTCTCGCCCTCCTTGTTGTGCTGCACGGATGCGACACGCAAGCGTCCGCTTTCGCCAAACACCCACTGGCTAATGGACTCGGCAACGGCACGATTGCCGGCTTGTTTATGGAATTTACCGCTCTGGGCATACTGTACGGCCATGGTGAAGGATTCGTCCGAGAAGAATTGCAATGAACCGGAGAATACGACACGTGCATTGTTTCTAGCCTGCAATGCGGCAATCAATAGCGTATTACGTCCCACAGCATGCGGATAATCGGTGATGCTTGACTCTGGCTTATAGCTATAGGCGCTGCTCTCGGCCGTCAACAGTTTCAACACCAAGGGATTCTCCTTATCAGCAATGAGTCCAGTGCCACGATACAAGAGTGGTGCTGCATCCGCTTTGCGATTCTCCTTGCCCACAACGCTAACGGCGTCGATGAGATTTGTGGCAGCTGTTAAAATTGTTGTATGATCACCAGCATCGCTGGCATCGTAATGCAAATGATCAATAACCGCTGCATTCTCCTCATCCAACTCAAAGCCGCATTCCGAGGCAAATTCACGCAATGCATCACCAGATTTTTCACTGCCGGCAACCAAAACATTGCCGCCATCGTCAACAAATTGTGCCAAGCGCTCAACGCTTATATCACCGCCAAATTCCTCAACGCTTGGTGCAAAAATGATTACATGCTTGTACAGATATTCGCCGTAGCGCGATAGCAGTAAACCCGAATCATCAGCCAATTTGTATGTCAATTTAAAGCCACGATCTGCCAAAAAAAAGAAAACGAAAATTATTTTTTTTGTACACGTCACACGTTGTTTTGTGTATGTGTGTGGGTGCCGGCTTTATACGTACCTTGCAATGATTTGAAGAAAATTGAATGCGTTTCACGTATGGCCAAATTGTCCAATAGCACCAATGTATTTGCATCTGTTTCAAGCACAGCATTGCAATTATTTATGGCTAAAATAGCCAGTAATAATATTTTCCACATTCTGTTTGCTGCCGGTTTGGGAGTTTCTTCACACACACACACGATACGATGTGTACTTTTTCGTTAGAGATGGCAAATCGTAACAAAGTATTTACGGGTATCGATGCTTAGAATGCAATATTTCATATCGATACTCGAGGCGCTTGATATTGCTTTAATCGATGAATTTTTACACAAAAATATACCGAGCCCATTATCAAGCATTTAGGACGTGCGAATAGATAAAATTAAAAAATCCAGTCAATGCTGCTTTGTGTCCCTTGTTATATTTTCATATTAATTTTCTTTTTAATGTGTGTAATAAATTGTATAATTTTCATTCCTTTAATTTGTTTTAAATCAACAGCCGATATGATCGAGTATCGATACTAGGCGTTAAGTTATTATCATATATTTAAAAGTTTGAAAATATAGTAGTACTTATACATTATACACATTCGCAATCATGATATCAATTGTCAATACTACTATACCAGCACTGGATAATATTTTGTCAGCAAATTAACTAATTAATGTGGCAGCGCCGATTTGAAGTTATTTATTTCATATCGCAATTTAGACAAAAGTTATACTTTAGCTATAATCAAAAAGCAATCCGCAAGCTATTAGCCAAATACAATTATTTATCAAATATGAGTATATAAAACTTAAAAAAAAAAGAAGTGAGTAAATTTTGCGATACTTTTACCATTTAAAATATGTACTACTTGTGTGGCCGTGTGGCAACGCCAAATATTTTCGCAGTTCTTCGCAAAAGCTTTGTTTATAGCTGAGCTTTTTGCATGTTTTTCGCTTTTGAACTGTATCTTATTGGAAATTGCTTGGGTTCGACAATTCGAAATAAGTTTCAGTTGCATAAAAGCTGGCGTCGCGCGCGGACGCTGTGTACATTAAGCGGCGGCATTTGCATTTAACAACAAAAAATAAATAGAATACATTTCGTATTGACTGCGTGCGCGTTCGAGATTTTTTTTAAGTGTCCCCAAAAAAGCAAAAAAAAAAAAAACCAACAAATATTTCTTTAGTGTACATGTGCACATTAGTGGTGGAGACACGCAAAATATTAGCATAATTTGTAATTTACAACTAAAGTTTAAATGCAGAGAAACCGACGAGAGCAAAGAAAAGAAAAAATATTTGTATCATGGCAGCCAACAACAAGAAGAACGATGCATAAACAAACGTGTGTGCAAATCCATAAAAAGGAGCAGAAGCAATAATAACAACAACAAAATTGTGAATTGAACGCCAAATTAGCAATGGAAGATAATAAATTAAAGTTGTGTTTATTTTAATCTTTTAATGATGGACTAACGGCTGCTCTGTGGGTGCTGCTGGCTATTGGCATCTGTTTTAAACTACACTGCACTGTAATACACTACACTACACAACACAACAAAATGTACATAGTAGATAATTAAATTTTAATTGAAGAAAATCAACACACAAAAACTACTCGAAAATATTTTTGCTATCGTTTGTTGTTGGTTGCTCCGTCCAAAAGTGCAGTCCTAAGCAAAAAATGAATGGTAATTAATGCAGTTACAATGTTTTTACATATACATATATATGTGAGAGAGAGAAAGTGTGTATCAGAGCAGAGCAGAGCAATTTGTGTGGCTGCGAAAAGAAAAGTGCAAGTGACATTTGCATGTAGTAGTTGTTTTTGTTGTTCTTCTTCTTCTTGTTATTGTGATCGTAATTTGTTTAGCAGAACGATCGATTGTCCGATTACAATTTTGTATATCGATGTCGCTTCTGGATTAGGGTTACAACACTAGAGCGACAACAGCGACAGCAGGGGAATGTGATCAAACTAGAAGCAGAGAATGGCTTTATCGAGGCACAATCGATAGTAGTTCGTCACCATCGATAGTGTTCGATTGTTTTAGGTGAATGCTTTACACATTATCAAAAAAGGAAATTTTTGGTGTGTTAAAAGTGAAAAGTGTGTAATACAAAATATGCAAAAATTCTTAAATGAATTTTATTTAGTAAAAATACTTATGTACTTACCTATGTATATATAATAATAATAATATTCGAACGCATGTTCTGCAAGGCTCGACACATCGTCTCTGCTAGAATGACTCGGCTTAGGCAAAAACATATCAATTTATTGATTTTCTTAAATAAGAATTTTTGACTTATAAAGAAATATTTATGGAAATTTAAGCAAATTTTTTAAACTCTTTTTACTATCTAAAATTATCGATGTTTTTCAAAAACTATCGCCAACTATCGATTGTACCGACTATCAATAGTTTTCTCACCTCTAATACAAACGCTTTGCCGGTCAACGGCGACGACGCCAACGTAAGCACCGGCAAAATAGCGGGACAAGGCCGACGTCAGTTTGCTGGCAGAGAAAGTTCATTGCAGGTGCAGCAAAGTAGTAGCAGCAGCAGTGACGCGCCGACTACGACGGTAGCGCTAAAGTGAAATCTTTGTAACTCTCTGCTCTGCTCGCTCTTTGGTTTCGTATGCGTGTGTGTGAGTGTGAAACTGTAACGCAAATTGTTATTGGTTTACATTTGTGTTTTAACAATTTTTTTTTGTTTTTTCGAAATTCTGCTTTAGACCAGTGAAAAAAAAAACCACAACAAGACACAAACAAACAAAAACCAAATAAATAGAATCAGTGAAACAAATCCAACAACAACAACAAGCAAAGAGAAAAGTCATAGCGAAGTCAACGTCGCATTCTCCAATTAGAAGAAACAAAAGCTTCAGAAGTGAACGAAGTGAACGAAGCAGCGGCGACAGCAGAATCACAAAAACAACAACAGGAACAACAACAACACGCTGCTTTGTTGCTGTAACGGCAGCAGTCAGCGGGGCGCTGGCAACAAATTGCGGTATGAACATATATAAATATATATTTAAAATTTATTTACATACAATCATTTACTGTCCTGTTCAACTGAGTGTATATGTGAATGTGAATCTATCTGTACGTTTTTACTGTTTAGTTTGTAATTTTGCCAAAAAATGTCAGAGGCACACTGCATAATAACATAAACATGCGAGATGAAATTTTCCAAAATGCACTAGTTTACAGTTAGAGCAGCACCAGTTGTGCCAAACACCAACGCCAGCGGCAACCGCAGCCTATGCCTCAGCTTCAGTTGAGCAGCATTAGGATAAAAAAAACCAAACCACATGCACCGCAAATCGTTTTACACATTCAGAGCATGACCAAAGGAGAACAGAAAACACACGATGAATGCAGGCATGCGATGAATTCAAATGTCAAATTCGTTAATGGATTATGGAGAATGATGACGAATACAGTGGAAATATTGCAATTATTTTTGCCTGAAATTATTGTTTGCGTATAACTAAATTAAATATTATTTTAAGTACATAGTGGTATGAAATTAAAAATTTTCATTTGTAAAATTTATTTATTTTTTTTAGAAATAAAATAAATTTCTAACCTAAGTTATAACTATAGCCACTGGCTGCTGGAACCTTTTGCTATTTTGAATTATAACAATTTGCTTAAATCCAATAGTTATTGTAAGCTTAAGTTAGTTTATTATCAAAAAGTAAAATTATGTCATATTACCAGCTTTGGCTAGCTGCAGTGTTGTAATTTTTAATTAAATTTATAACTACCCAATTTTTTTTAATTTAAAGCTAAAGCGAATAACCGAATAATGTAAAGATCCTAAACATAGAATGCATTTGCTTGTAATACTGCATTGCTATTTAGGTACATTTTGTTTAAAAGTGTTAGATTTGTCTATGGGGTTACTCCTCCAGTTCCTTATTCAAGTGTTATATGCCCTACATAAACATACATAATTATGGCTGAGTGTGCAAATTGGTACAAAAATTAACACTGCTGATCATCGATGCTAGGGACACATCAAAATTAACAAGAATAGATGGTAATTAAAACATGACAACAGGCAAAAGAAGAACAGAGATAGAGAGAGACATGCGCCAAAATGTGCTAAAAATAGACAAATAGCTCTGATGCCGCGACTGTTGTTGTTGTTGCTGCCGTGAGCTTTTAGTTAGCGAGGGTCGTTTTATACGTATTTCGAAATTGGTTTGGGAGTATGTGCTCAGTGTGTAGTGTACACTGTACAGCATTCACTGTTTATCTGCGTGCTTTGCTGTGTGCCCAGTCGTTTTTACGTTTTTTGTTGGGGTTAGTTATTTTTGGGGACGACAATGGCGATGTTTCTATACAAACTCACACACGTAGTACACATACATAGAGCCCAAAAAAAATAAAAGGAAAAAAAAGCGAGAGCCAAAACATCGACAGTCTGACAACCCCAAACTGTCCCTGCTGCTGCTGCTGCTTCTGCTGTTGCTAAAACTTGAAAAGTATTTTCCTTTTTTTGTTTTTTTACCGGCGGGGATGCTTGGTTTGTGTTCTCTTTGTGTTCTTTTTTGTACTCTTGTTCCATACTCTTGGCATTTTCTATTGGCAAACTTTGCTCTACAGTGTCACGCATAGCACACACAGCTACATGTATTGCCATGCAAATGTCAAAGCTGCCAAGCGTCGACGTCGGTGTTGACAACATCGTCATTTCGCCTCTCTCTCGCTCTCTGTCCTTCGTACTTCAATTCAGACTTACACCCACCCCCATACACCTGCGACGGCCATGCGGTGTACTGTGGTCCGTTTTAACTTTATACGTTGAAAAAATCATATAAACATTTAAATAGGGCGGTTTTTCATCTGTACAGATTCTTAAAGTTGTAAATTGTTTCCCAGACATTTTGCTATGCAAAAATTCGAATTTCCAAAAATTTTGCACTGCCCTTAGCAGTGTTGCCAGAATTTTGTTGGGAAAAGTTGCTAGATTCCTTTAAAAAAGTTGCTAAAATTGCAAAAAAAAAAAAAATTAATTTAAAGTTGCAAAAAAATTTCTATAAATAAAAACTCTTATTTTAAAGTTTATATTAGCATATTATAACATTTTGTAATATCTTAAATTATTATTTCAAATTTTAAAAATAAAAACATGTAAATGTTATTCAAAAACAACAATTTCAAAGAGTTAGCGCTATCAAATACAACATGTAAATTAAATAATGTTAATAACCATTTACGTTAGTAAGGGACAAGCACAACTAGGAATTATTCTTGCTAATATGTACATATGTATTGGTATATGCATAGACATATCTTTATATAGTGATATCAAAGCAACACAATGTTATTTTTCTTGAGGACCCTCTGGAGATTTGTTTTATCGAACTTATAACTTATAAAAAAATTGCTAAAAAAAAAAATAAATTAAAAATAGCTTGATTACTACTTACAGCATTTTACAAAAAAAAACTCGCTAGACTCTTAATAAATTGCTTGATTAGCTAGCAATAAAATTTCCAAAATGGCAACACTGGCCCTTAGACACTTTTTTCAGCTAAAAATATTTTAATGAAAAAAAATATATACAAATATTTAAATGAACTTTTTTTTTGTATTTTATTTTAAGTAAAAAGTTTTTGTCTGCGATTAAAATTTGGTTTTATCTGATATCTGTTTAGATATTTTTTAAAAACTACTTTTTTAGTATACAATTCATGAATTCTATTTCATTTAGCTCTCTTATTTAACCAATCAAGTTAAATTACGAAATTAAAAATCCTACAATTATTTTTTATAAACAACTTTTACATTAAATCAAAACTTTTGAAATTGTTTTAACGTGATTTTGTATTTTAGTCACGTTAGTTATGTGAATTGTCCCACTGTGCCGCATGGTGAGTGTAGCGGATTTTGTTTGTGCAGGAATTGCTGCCGCTCCTGCTGCTGCTGCTGCTATTGTTGTTGTTTGTTTTGTTTTGTTTCTGCTTTCGTTTTCGGGTCTGGCATTCTACGCGCATTCTTATTTGAAACGCACAGTGGGGGATGTGGCAGTGCAGAAAAAAAAGTGTGCGTTTTTCACTTGCCTTTGGACACACAGACGAATAGACAGACAGAAAGACAGACGGACAGACGATGGTGCTTAACAAACTTTCAAAACTCACCACCAATCCGTTATATTATCTCACACTCGCATTCTCTCCTCCTAGCCGCTATCTCTCAGACTCACTCTCTCTCTCTCTCACTTCTAACTACTCCACCATTTCTTTGTGCTTTTTCTTTTGCCATTCTGTTTCGCACTTATTCTTAGTGCGTTTTTGCTGTTGTTTTATTTGTCAAATTGTTTGAACAAACAATTGCATATTTTTGCAGTACTTTTAAAATTTGGAGCGAAATACGAGAATTGCGGTACTCAATCTGAGTACAATCTGCCAGTGTTGCCAACTTAGCTGTTTCACCGCCATATCTAGCTGTTTACGAGTGTTTAGAAGTTATAGAAAAGCTGGCTGCTGTTAAAATGTGAACATTTTTTGAAGCCATTCTTTTTTGGGCGAAATGCTAGCTATAAATTTGTATATACAGCGTGCCACTAAAGTCACCGGCATCTTTACTCAGTTGCACGTACCACGTTGTAACTTTGTCAAATTATTGTTCAATTTACAATTTTTTAATGCAGGTTTATAAAATAATATATATGTATGTATGTACACACGTATACAAATTTACCAATGAAAAACAGATACTTTTATTTAAGTCACACTGTACATATATCCATACAAGAAATGAAATTAATATTTATTCCATCTAATATAGTAAATAACTAAATCTTAAGTTGATTCGAAATAAAACGTATGTACATGCAATTACACATCGGGCGCTGAAGACTTGAAAGAAGACTGCACTCAGCTGCTCTGCATTTCTCTACATCTATATACATATGTACATATGTAAATATCTATATGTACATATGTACGTACATCTCTGTCTAAGTATGAAAAATAATACTCATACTTTACATAATGTCAATATCTTCGCCTGCTTTAACAAATAGAAAGTGGATAAAAAATCGCGCTAATTGCAGTTGCTCGCTCGGCAAATACCCTGTTAATAAACGTGTATGTATTTTTAGCAATAAATGCAGCTCCCACCAAACATTTGTGATCATACTCGAGTCGCTTTAGAGTCCCCTTGCTGATTAAAATAGTCATAAATGAGCTCATTTTCTGATCATAAATGACTCATTCGTCGGGAGAAAAATATACCCTACCCGCGACTCTTCTTGAAGAGTCGCCTATGACCCCCTTTTCTAATCAGTTTCGACTCACTTTCGAGTCATATTTTTAAACATACGCGACTCGTTTCTAAGTCCTCTAATGAAAACAATCGCGTTTCAATCCCCAGTACGATCAATTGGCGATTGCTGTGCATTTTGTTGTTATGCTTTGATCTAATCGCATTTTGATCATAAAGGCAACTCATAAGAATAATACCTTTTTAATCTTCCCGGAGAGTTGAAAACGTTCAGTTCTTACAAAATGATCTCCCAAATGCTAGGCGGGCTCAAACAAGTAAGCACACAACCACAAAGTTCTTCTATAGTTAAATTAAATTTTAAATGATTTCTACGATCACTGCTAGCACTATGCCAATATATATTAATAGATAAAAAACTGCTCAATTTATTTGGATTTTGCAACATTCCAAAATAAACTTGATCTGCGTGCACAGCATTTGTTAATGCTTGGTCCATTAAACTTTTTGCTAATACGGTCAAACTAATGTGAAGCTAAACTAATTTTTTGATGTCTACACTTATTAAAACTTGACTCAAAGAGTTTAATGAATTGTGTTTAATGTTAATATATACCTTTTGGAAATAGTTACAGGGTACAACAAACACGTCTCAACCATGCTACACTAAAAGATGATTGTCAAAAGAGATATGTGCATATTTATATTGATGTCTAACTGTCGCATTCCAAAGGGTTTAGGAAATAAAATTTCTAAGTAAATTAAGAAATCGTATATGAAACCTGATGCATAACCTAAGTGCTTTGACTTAAACGTATATTATGCACTTGCAAGTAATCCCTTTTGTTTCCATTTTTTTACCCTCTGAGGGGTATATTGGGTTTGTGAAAAGTATGTAATAGTCAAATCGAGTCTGTGCGTCTGTCTGTTTGTCCGTATGAACGAAACTTTAGACTTGTTTAGAGACAAACAATATCAAAAGATCTTGAAAATCTCATTAAGATCGGTAAATATTCAAGATAGTTGTCATAAATCGAAAATAAGTAAATTTTCAGTAGTGGCGCAACCATATGCATTGCACTCATCGAAACGAAAAACGTTGGGCGAGCGAGACAGACAAACAAGCACGTGGGTATTACACGGTCGGGATAGTCGACTTAATTGTTTGCTTTGCTAAAGCATATACAGTATATATAAAACATTGTACATTAATACAGACGAACATACATAAGTACATGGTACTTCTCTTTAGCCCTGGCTTTGGCTTTACGAGCTTTGTATTTAAGTTGTTTTGTTTTGTTTTTTTATTTATTTTTTTTTTGTATTATCCCTTCCTTCATTCGCAAGTACAGTTATTACGGCTATACGGCGCTACAATCAAGTAGCAGTAGTCTTCAACATATGGTCCATAAGTAGTGGATTCTATGCCACAGTACCACAATTAATTCTAGGTTTACCAAACCAAATCAAGTATTTGGATAACAATAAGTGGTTTCATAATAGACTTGAAACCGATCAAATTTACACAAAGCATAATACATTATATGTATCTGTACACCCAGAGAAAAAAATAACCTAAAATCAATAAAAACCACATTGATTCAATAAAAAACATTAACAATAGTCGAGTAAACATGAAAATTTTTGTTTCAATATAGAACAACCTTAATTTGATGTTGCACAATATTCATTATATTTATATGAAAACATTTTAAAAACAATATTGAATTCATATCGAATTTAAATGTTTCCAAATTGAATCAATATGAACGCATTATTGACTTAAAAGTAGGTGTAGCTGATTTAAAAGAGAAACAATATAGAATTCAAAATTAAAATTATTAATATTAAATGAAAACGTTATTGGATTTAGAACGCGCAATATAAAATATTGCAAGCTTTCAAAATTTGCAACCAAAAATGAATCAGCTGATTGATTTACACTGTATTGATTTAATAGTGTTTCTTATTGATTCAATGCATTGAAATTTTAACGTCACAGATCAATGTTGTTTCTATATTGATTAAGTGTTGTGCAATATAGATTTAATAAAATAATATTGTTCAATATTGAAATAAAGTTATTGAAACATATTTTACAAATAAATATGAAAAATCATTAAATTAAAATTGGAAATTGTTAATTTAATGTATTTCAATATTACTTTTCACCTAAGTTGAAAATTATTGAATTAATATGTCGCGTTTGTGATTTTAAAATGGAATTTTTGGCTCAGTGTATATACATATATGTACATATGTATGTATGTATATTTTAATGGCTATAATTATGGTGTAGGGTATTCAGAGGTGTGGTTGGCTTGCTGGCACGCAACGCTTGGTTTCACTTTTGTTTTTCCTTCTTATTTTTGCCAGATTTTCTTTAGCCATTTTCTTTCGACACTCATACAAGCATACGGGGAAGTTAGCGTTTCTTCTTAGTCCACTTTTTGTTGTTGTTGCTGTTGTTGTTGTTGCGTGGATTTCACTTCAAAAATATCTTTACACACACACAGACCAAAAACAGTAGCATTCCTTGCATGATTCCTGTTTGGTTTTCCTGCTTTTTTTTTTGTGTTTTGTTCTGTTTTTCTGTTGGCACACATTCCATTAAATACAATAAATACCAAAATGCGATCAAAAAAAAAGAAGCTAAGAAATTAAAAATGTTAGCCAAAGCTTCTACACACACGCACTTAAAGCTCAGCCTGCGGCTAGAAATAGTCCTGATGCTATAGATACACAACCTACACAAACCCATGTGTATAGTATACAGTCAGCACAACATGTATTCCTACGTTTTAATTAAATTTGTAAATTATTTGAAATGTGAATTATATGTAATTCCGATGTGATTCCGAGAATTTGCGCTTATTTATAGATTTTATTTGCAAAATATTTTAAGTTTTCATTTACGTACTTATTTGCTTTAGTTTTATTACTTTATTTGTATTTTCAATTTCGAGTTTTGAATAATCTAAATATTCTTGTAATTTGTTGATGCTTTGAAAACAAAGCAATTAAATGTACTACTATATTCATTAATATGTTTCATTTGTTTTGTTTTCAACACATCAAAAATTTGAAAAAAAAAACTTAGTACAATGCACGTGGCTTGCTTGAAAGTAAAGATTTTTATTGTATGACAAACTTTTATAATTATAGTCCGATGATGAAATTTTCACAATGGTTTGATATTATTTGTCTCCAAATATATGCTAAGTTACAAAACTATACGTTAAGAAATAAGTGAGCCAGCGGCATGCAAAGTTACAACGCAATTGTGCTTTTGGTGGGCGAAAGAGGCGTGGCATCCAAAAAGTGTTGATGGCATTATCTTTATATTGCATCTAGCAACCTGCATGCCAAAATTGGTATCCCTAGGTGTTATAGTTACCGATATATTCGTAAAAAACCTGTATTATTTCCGAGGTATGTCTGGTTTTTCGTTTATTGTGGGCAAATGGGGTGTGGCATTGAAAAAAAAAGATTCTTGTATTGCTTGACTGAATATGTGGTCGATACTGACTAAAACGGATATTGTAGCTCTTACCATCTCTGAGTTTTGTTTTATCATACGGACAGACAGAGGGACAGACGGACGGACGGACAAACGGACATGATGATGCTGATTAAGAATATATATATTTTATGGGGTCTGCCAAGCCTCCTTCTGCCTTTTACATACTTTTGACAAACCCAATATACCCCTCATAGGGTATAAAAATGGAACTCAAATCAATTTCTTTGATCAATTAAGTGAAAATCTCCAGTTTTAAAATTAAAATGTTCAAAATAAGAGAAGTGAATCCGTCCCACATTTTTTTTAAAGCGTACTTTAAGTTCTAAGTGCAAAAAAAATAGGTTTTTATTTTGGTTACATCGATTATTATCCGTAACAAAAATATACTTCAAATCGGGAAAGTTCAACTTATCTTTTTGTCAGGTTTTTACAGATTTTAATAAAAAATTTAAAAATATTAACTTGTCACTGTGCGAATGTTCAAAAAGTGTAATTTTTTATTGGAGGAGATGTGTGAGACGTGTATATATATTCTTGATCAACATGTACAGTCGAGTCGATATAGCCATGTCCTTGAGTTTGCGAACTAGAAACTCAGTTTTAAAGCTAAGTTGATGAAATTTGATATTAATGTGTAATTCAAATGTTAAAGATTACTATTATCATATATATACAGTTGCCATAGGAACAATCGGTTGGAAATAAAAAGTATGCAAAAATTTACTCATAATTCATATAAGGCTCTGCAAGTGTTTCAAAACTTTACAAATACTTTATATTACGAGTGTACGAGCATATGTTGGACTCACTGTACATACATATTTACGGAACTGTAGAAATACTTGCTGTGCATATATCAAATTTGTAGCTTATAAATTGCTAGATAAAATGTCAAATTGAGCACAATTCGTTTGACCCAAAAAATAAAAAAAAAATAACTCAAAGGGATAAAAAAGAAATATCACAAAAGAAAGAAACTAGAAAAACAATAAACTAACGGTCCACAAAGTGAATGCGTTTCTTATATTAGGTTATGTTGAAAATTGGAAATACAAAAACTAAAAGGAAGAGAAACAGCCAAAGTGTAAAAGCAAGAGGGAATGGCAAAAAAAAAGTCGACAAAGAGGTCAAGGGAAAACATTTGAGAAATGGCTAAAGTTTAAATGGGAAAGGGTAAAAGGGGAAGGCCACTTGGTATTTAGCAGCTCTATTTAAGTGCAAATTCGTTTTACACTTGTCGCGAGGTGAGTTCAATTGGTAATTAACACTAGAGGTGGAGATGCAAAGCCGATACGTCTCGAGTCTGCGATTTAGCATCAAACCGTTACGAAATTCCTATGTTTTCGTCTATTTAGATTAAGTTTACGATCCCACAGATAATCCCTTAGTATAATTTATTTGAAAATAAAATGAAACATAAAGCATTTTCAGTTTTAAAGTTAGCTTTAGGGCGTAACACGTTTTATGGCTTCACTCACACTGCACTTAATAAATTGATGGATATAGATTAGATTACTTTGAAATAGATTATTATACTCTAGTAACTAATAGACTTATACTCACTCAAAGCACGTACAAATTTTACTTAACTTAAAAAATGACTATGTTATGATCTTAAATTCAGTTATTCGAACCTATCGAATAATATTTTTATATGTGCACATAAATACTAGAGGTGGCACACTATCGATTGTCGACACCATCGATAGTTGGTGATGGTTTTTTTCAACTATCGATAGCGGACGATAGTGCCTCGATAGTGTCCAAGACGAAACAAATGTTTTTAAGTATTTAAAAACTTGGTTTACTCAATGCTTAAACAAAACAACTCCTCCAAAATTGCCTATAGTTAACTGAAATCCAAACAAATCAATTATAAACGAAAATTTAATGTAAAAAAATTAAAAATTTAACCACAGATTTTGATTTTTGAATAACAATATGTTGACTTTTCCTCCTTCAATCGTGTATTGCCTTCTGACACTTATTCTGACAATTTATTCAACCTTTTATACAACACAAATTTTAGTAAAACTCTTTGAAAATAGTTTAAAAGCTTCTTTCCAATTTTACGGCACTCAAAGATATTTTCATAAGTTAAATGTCGCCAAAAGTGAATATATTTTTAGTGATATGTAAACAAAACCATCGGTGACGCTATCGAAAACTATCGGTTGCGAAGCACAATCGATAGTGGGTCGACTCGATAGTGAACAACCATCGATGGTTTCGATAGTGCTATCGATTGTTTACCACCTTTAATATATACTTTATTCAAGTTAAGCTTTTAACTGGTCAATTTTAAAATTTTGGCTTTAACCAGATTGTTTTTTTTTTGCCAAATTAGTGATTTTTCGAATTATTATTATTACAAATATAAACCTTTTTTTATTAAATATAAAAAGCTTAAATCAGACTTTTCAATTAATTGTGGCATTTTGATATTATGTCCAGCGAAGTTGGCTATTTTAGCGCTGGAAATTTAGTATACATTCCTAATGGACGTTCCTTCCAAAGGATAGACCAGGGGTTCCCAAAGTGGGTGCCGCGGCACCCTGGGATAGACTCTGCCTTAGCATATGTAATACATTATTTCTATAGTATCATCATGAAAAGCCAACATCGACATCGACATCGACTTGTCACCATCATCATCATATAGCATGGTCATAAAACTTTTCTTGGTTTTCCTCTGTTGTTGTAGTTGTTGTGCTACAACTTTTTTATATTTTGTTATCTCCCTCACGCTGACACTCACCCCCTCGCTCTCTCTCTTTCTATTAGGCACAGTGTCCCTTGCTGTCCTATCTGCTGATTTTAGTTCTCACTTTCTGTATCTGTCCTTTATTCGGAGTGGCCTTTTAGTTGATTTCCGTTTGACGCGCTGACTCGGATGATGGTGATGCCATTGTTTTTATGACGCTTGTTTTAAGTATATATATATATGTGTGTGTGTGTGTGAATGGACTTTTCACTAATACAAAGCCAAGTTTTGTTTGACTTGATTGTGTCAACAAAATGTTGATGCGATGCTTTAGCGGCTGTCAATCAGCTGTAAGTAAGCAGGAAACTCGAAACGGGGGATTTCCCTTCATTGAAACCGGGTCACTGCAGTGTTGCCATTTTTGCTAACTGTTAATTAGCTGAGATACATACCTAGTTGCAAATAAAATATAATGACAATATATACGGATATGGCTATATATCAAATCGTTTATTGTTGCTAATTGGTCTGTCGATTTTTCTTTAATGCTCTGCAAAACATTTTGTCAATATTAGAAAGGGTGTTTTCATAGATTACCTTCTTAGCTTGTATGTTTTTTTAGTCATTGTAATGAAAATATTTTATGTGTGTATATATACATATTTATTGTATAAAATATAACAAAATGCGTTTATATTTCTTTGAACACAACTATAAAACTAATCGTTGAATACTACATTATACAAAAGATTGCAGATTATTTTCGCATAAACTCTGCATAGATCCATCATTCTGAAGTTAAGTAAACTCATTTGGTTTACAGTCTTCTTAATAATATACATACACATAACTTCTAGCGCAGATTGTAGCAAATCCTTTATGAAAATAATGCCATTCAAGAGCTAACTGGAAAGGGGCGGACCAGACGCATTAGCGGCTCGTTGGCTAAAAGGAGGGCAGACACTCTGTTTACCTGGTCGAAAGCGCACGCTCGCAACATATTTCCATATTATGGGGTATACTATGTACATATATATTTTGTACGTGTATATGTACTATGTAGTTAAGACCCAAGCGGTTTTGCGATGCGATTAAGTCGACGCCATCATGGAAGCGTCGGCATTTCGCTATAGTATTTTAGTTTTTTTTTTGTTTTTTAATTGGTTTGAAACACGTCGTCACGCAAATGCGACCCCAAAAAAGCATTAGAACATTGTTCGCGCCAAGTTGCCCCCAGAATGTCTCCCTCTCTCTAACTCACCCTTCCACTCGCCATTTTGTCTCTTTCACACTCTGTGCAATTAACCCAAAGGCCAGTGATGAAAATACATACATGTAGTTTAAGTAAAATCATTAAACAAACTATTGTCTATGTACATTCCTTTCATTCAACATTTTAATGGCAGGTTTATTACAATGTCGGTCGTTTGGCGTTTGTCGTTATATTGATTCTCTTGAAAAAGTTATTAAGTGCATCACTTAAGTGATAAAAAAATAAAAGCATTCCTTGGGTTGACGAACCCACTCAAAAATTGAATTAAATCATTTCCTTATGTGTTAACTAAATGGAAAAAAATTTAATTATGAAGAAATTTGTATAGCATGTTTTTAAGGCATTTAAAAATGAATTTTATTGTCAGTTTAGGTAAAGTAATGTCAATTTTAATGCAAATGTTAATGTTAATGTTAAAGTTCATGCTTATGTTCATGGTAAAGTATATTGTAATGCTAAAGCTAATGTTAATTTTAGTGTATTAACACTGAATTAAATTAATGTTAGTGTTAATGCAAATGTAAATGTTGAAGTTTATGCTTATGTTAATGTTAGTGTTACTGCTAATGTTGTTCTTAATGCTAGTGTTAATGCTAATGCTGATGCTAATGCTAATGCTAATGCTAATAATACTAATGCTAATGTTAATGTTAAAAATAATGCTAAGTATCAAACAATGTATCAAAGATCTTGTTTTTATTATTTTAAGTAAATGCTATAATTAATATTTAAGGTTAGTGTTTTTAGTAATTTAAGTATTAATATTAAAGTTAATATTAAAGTTTACCACTCAAAGTAAATCTTAAATGCAACTGTTTGTTTTAAAGTAAACAAAAATTAAATCATGAATTTAGTTGTTAGAATTAGAGGCAATATTAAAGTTATTGTTATACAAATGTTATATTACTGAACTCTGCCAAGACATAGATGATATTTTTATTCAGAACATATTAAAGTGAGTGTTGATAAATTGGTATGATGCCAAAGAAGATAACAAGGTCAGCAGATATAAATACATATATATATATATATATATATATATATATGTATTTATGTATATCGAACGATATCGTCACCTAGTTCAGCCAGTTCTTCTGGAAGGGCGCAACATTTCCAGGATTCCTGTACCCCAAATGTATAGATGGTTTCGTGAAAATACAATTCACTTGGCATTATGAAAGCGGTGGGAAAATCCAAATTATTCATAGTGTCGGGAAACTTTTCCAGTTGCACACTAAAACCTGAATATTGAAAATATCTAGCACAATCTTTGCCAATAATCGGTTCCTCGTCTCGTCTATCATCTGGAAATTGATTGGCCGTACAAAATCTCATGCCCGGTTGATTGCTATGGATTTCCATGAATCTTCCGGACTCGGGATGTAAAAATTTGCCAACAAAATGCACGATATTCGGATCGAAATCTTTATTAATTGCATAGCATACATCGAAACCGGGCACAGTTCTATGCTCAAATTGTCGCAAACGATCGCCAATAAAAGCGGGTACTCGCATATCATAAACGGTATTATTCACAACAGAAAATCGACCGGTTGGCAAGGATTCATCATTCGTTTCGATTGTATGATCCGCAGCAATGACCAAACGATGCTCCAAAATGCCCTTACGACCCGCCTTTTGACCGGCCAGATTGAAAAAGCAATGATTACTTATGTTTACGGGTGTTGTTTGATCCGATCGTGCCTCGATACGCAAATAGAAACGATTATCATCGTCCATGGTGAAGTGCAGTAGTACGGTTAAATTACCCGGATAGCCTTCATGTCCGCTTTTAGAGATATGACTTAGAGTGATGCCATCGGGTCGTATCATATGCAGATCCCATATGATTTTATCGAATCCAATATAACCGCCATCAATATGATGCTTATCGTTTAGATTCTTTGTTATTATCACCCGACGTCTGTCCATTATGAATTCAGCCTTCGCCACACAATCTGAAACACGTCCCAGCATGCAGCCAAATTTTTTATCCCGATTCGCTTCATAACCGGCCACATCATTGAATCCCAAAACAACATCCTCCACATTATGATAAGCATCGGGACAACTGATTCTCTGTATTGTCGCTCCCAGTTGAATAATGGATGCCGAAAGATGATTTGAATTGGTGATCGTGTATCGCCGTATGACCTGTGCCTTTTCCGTAAATGGATTAATGGCAATCCCGAATATATCCTCCACAACTTTAACCATTATGCAATTTATTAAATTTTTAAGTTTCCTCTATTTTTTTTGGTTTAAAATTTTTTTTCTTTGTTTTTTTGGGCCTACATCGAAACTTTTAAGTCGAATTTAAAATTTATTTTGATTGATAGATTCAAGGAAAGATGTTGTGTCTATACAGAAAAATAAATATTTGTACTAATATTAATGTTTACAATTTGAAAATTTGACTTTAAGTACAAAATTTGTACTAGTATTCGTTTAATTAATTATATTTTTGTTGGAAAGCCGTATAGACTTTATTTGTTTTATGTTCTTTTAAAGAAAATCCTAGATTATTCAAATCTTTTCATGATACTTTTAAATTTCAATATAATTTTCTATGTACTATACGAAAAAAAAAGGAACTGTCAACTCATCGTTTGGGGGCTGCCAATCGAATGACGTGTCTTTGCCACATATTGAAAATACCCAAGTGCAAATGGCTTAATAATTCGTACTTATATGTAGATAGATTGTGGGTTCAAGGTTTAACTTACATACACATTTTTATAGGTAGCAATTACGAATCAGGTACTACTGCTAAAGGTGTCAGTTTGTTGGCTTTCTTATCTAATCGAAATTATCGGTGTTCTGAATTTCAAACTGTGCAATTTTTGATATGACAGTCATGCAGTTTAGTTAACGTTTTGGGCAATTTTCAATTATTATTTTTTTTTGCCAATGAGCATGACGAATATAGTAAATACTCATTATGACAATATTCAGATAATATACCATCATTTAATATGTACATTTATCTATCCAATTGTAATTGCCTTATGCGCAAAACGTTATCAAATCTCAGGGCCTCGAGTTAATGACATTGGCTTATATACTAGGCATCTGAGCCTATGGCTCATTGGCCATAATTGCAATTCTATTACCATTTCCTACTCTCATTTCCTTTTGCAATGAGTCTCGCAATTAATTGAAGGTAGATAGTTCGAATGTTTGTTGGTTGTTATCTCAATTACGTGTCTCATTTTAATATGCATATATCGAATCAATAGTAATATTAAATATTTCGATCGATTGCAGATATTGAAGCATGTGCTTTCTTCCCCACTAATTTCCCCCATTAAAATTGCAACATTTTGTAATGTATGTACACGAAGGTTAAGAATATATTTCTCTTACTCAGTTTTTATACCCTCTGAGGGGTATATTGGGTTGGTGAAAAGTATGTAACAGGCAGAAGGTGGCGAGGCAGACTCCATAAAGTATATTTATTCTAGATCAGCATTAACAGCTGAATCGATATAGCCATGTCCGTCCGTCTGTCTGTTCGTATGAACGAAAGGATCTCAGAGATGTAAAAAGCTATAAATGCGGAGGTGGTCAGTATCGACCACGTATGTAGTCAGTCAATACAAGTTTGTTTCCTTTATTTGATGCCACGGCCCATTCGCTCACAATTAGCGAAAAATCAGACATACCTCGGAAAAAATACATGTTTTTGGCGAATATCTTAAAAACTACGGCACCTAAAGACACCAATTTTGGCATGCAGGTTGCTAGATGCAACATAAAGATAGTGCCATCAACATTTTTTGGGTGCCACGCCCCATTCGTCCGAAAAAGGCACAATTGCGTTGAAACTTCGCATGTCTCTGACTCACTTATTTTTTAACGTGTAGTTTTGTAATTTGGCGTATACTTGGAGACAAATAATATCAAACGATGTTGAAAATTGCATACAAATCGGATGATTATTAAAAAAGTTGGTCTTACAACGAAAATCGTTACTTCCAAGCAAGGCATAGCCACGTGCATTGCACTGTGCGAGTGAGACAGGCATACAAATATGCGTGCATGTTAATTTCTTGCAGCACCTACTCCAATTTGGGCTCATACAATTGAAAAGTAAGCTTAGAGGGTATTACATAGTCGGCATGTCCGACTGAAATTTTCTTTCTTGTTTTTCTATTGATATGTAATATTTTATAGGGGCTTCTGAGTCGCAAGCAAATCATTGGTTTAGTTTAAAACAAAAAGCAAATATGTTTATTTACAGAAAAACTTCCGACTATATTACGCATTCAATCATTTTGCTTATCGCTTACAACTTAACATTTTCAATTTAATGCTACAATATCATTAATTTATTCGTAATCTGTAATTAATTGCTGTGCCCAACTTTGCTTGCTGTTTGACATATGTTTCGGATCATTTATTCATAATCAAAATTATAGAGCCATAACGACGCATATCTGATTTATGATCGCAAAAATACACTAATTTTCACTTGACACACATGACCAAATTTAAAATGTTGTAGATAGGTATAATATAGGTAATATACATATGCTATATAGATTATGTGTATAAAGTAGTGCAAGTAGAAGTGAATATACGCAATAACGTTGATCATTAATAGAATACGTTTATAGATTAGACAGTTCAAAATTAGTAAACATGCTTCATGTTTTAGCAAATTCAATGTTAAGCAAATAATTTTTTTTTTAATTTAAAGGTGCTCTAAAATCGTCTGATAATGTTTGTATATCACAGCTTTTTATTTCAGAACACAATGCTTTATTTTGTAACAGATGGATTAAGCTTAAGCTCATTAACTCTATGACTAATTTGCTGTATTTTATTTTGAAAGTGGTTTTAATGCATTGAACTGCATTGTGTCTGAGTAGATTAAATGCGTACATACATTTATAGACTCTTCTTCGCACCATATAAATGCATATAGGCGAGTGTCTAAAACACCTATGTACCTAAGTAACTCCATGTGCATTTGTTATTTAACACTTGCTCTTTTTCTTTCTTTTTCTACCATTCACGCTACACTGCTACAAAAGGTAGGGGCTCTCAAATCAATTACATTCGAATTTGTGTTGTCAAATTTATGTAGTTATCATAATCAATGTGCCAAAAGTTATCTTAATCTAAAGTTCTTATTGAACCACTATAATTTTCAAGTGGGCCGGAACATATGATAAGCTTTGATCGCAAGAAATCTATAAACGATTGCATGAATTTTTTTATATCTCAGGAGTTTTAAACTGATTTTTAAAATATATCTTTTGTAGATTAAATATTTTGTGGTCCTATAGACATTAGAAGTGGTAAACTATCGATATCACTATCGAGACTAGTTGAAGGAGAAAAGGTCAACATATTGTTATTCCTAAATCAAAATCTTGAGATTAATTTTTAATTTTTTTTTTAAATTGAATTTTCGTTTATAATTGATTTGTTTGGATTTCAGTTAACTTTTGGCAATTTTAAGGAGTTGTTTTTTTCAAACATTGAATAAACCAAGTTTTTAAATACTTGAATGCAGTTGTTTCGTCTTAGGCACTATCGAGAGCACTATCGTCCACTATCGATGGTTTTCAAAAAACTATCATCGACTATAGATGGTGCCGACTATCGCTAGTTTGCCACCTCTTATAGACATAACATATGTAAAGTTGTCAGTAGCCTTTCAACTTAGACACTTTATCTTTACTCGATTTTTTTTCTGAAAAGTTTAAGGTGCAAACAAATTGATGTTTTGTTTTTCTCAGTGTATAAAGCACCCTTGGCGACTATGTTTGCAAGTTTACTTTGTTTGCCGTTGCATTTTGTTGCAAGAGACAGCTTGCAACCTTAAGCTGTCCAAGTTGCCATTGCGAGCTCAAACTTGAGCTCTTGCTTCACTTACGTACAAATGTACATACGTTTTAAAGGTTTGAGGTCTGAGGTTTTCATTCGGATTAGGTTCCGGACGAAACGAAATGAAATGAAACGGATAGAGATAAGGGGCAAGGGGCAAGGGGATAAAGTTAAGGTTGCAGTGTGTGCTGTTGTTGTTGCCGTCAACGACTGCATAGTTGCATATGGGGAAACGATTCAAAGTTGTGACATCGCCATGGGAAAACCATGCCAGACATGACATACATACTCAAATGTATGCAATTATATAGTATAGCTATATATACTTTTGTTTTTTACATTTGTACAAAGTACTTGTATATACCAAATTTAGAATTGTTAACAAACCGTAACAGTTAACAGCGTAGAACAACTTTTTCTCTAAATAAAGTTAAAGTTTTCACTTTATACATAGAACTTTAATTGTTTGATAAAAATCTTGGTTTTAAAGAGAGTTTGCTAAATTAATCACTTGAAAAGTAAGCAAACTATACACAACCTTGTTGTTATTTATAAAATCGCTTAATCGCTTGTGGTTTCAAAATGTACAAAAATTTTGCTAAATTAGTTAAAACTTATAGGGGCATATATATAGATATGTATGTATGTATATAAGCCTACTTTTAAGTACTGGATTTAATTTCATTAGCAATTCAAGTCTAGCTTAAATCCTGTTGAAGTACAGTCGGTATTTGTGGTAATTCAGTTCTATTTTTCCTAAAAATAAATACTACATTTTGTGTAGTATTTTCTTAGGACTAGTTCGAAGTATCAAAGAAGTAAGAAAATTATAGAAATAAGAGATTCGGAGGCATGCGAAGTTTTATCGAAATTGTGCTTTTTTGGCATCCAAAAAATTGATGGCATTATGTTTATGTTATATTGCATTTAGCAACCTACAAACCAAAATTAGTATCTCTAGGTGTTATAGTTTCTGAGATATTCGTCAAAAACATATATTTTCTGGGGTATATCTGGTTTTACGCTTATTGTGGACGATTGGGGCGTGGCATCAAAAAAAAGGGAAACAAACTTGTATTGACTGACTAAATATGTGGTCGATTCTGACTAAAATGAATACTGTAGCTCTTACCATCTCTGAGATCTGATTGTTCATACGGACAGAGGGACAGACGGACATGGCTATATCGACTCGGCTGTTGATGCTGATCTAGAATATATATACTTTATGGAGTCTGCCACGTTTTCTTCTGCCTATTACAAACAAACCTAATATACCCCTCAGAGGGTATAAAAATAAAAGATATGTTTTTTTCTGAGATAATATACTATAGTAAATGTACTATAGACAATCTGTGACCAATTCTAATAAATTTCCTGTTAAAAGTGTATAATCCAATGGATCCTTTTATTTTCTTCAAAGAGTTTAAGTTTATTAAAATACGAGTTGTGTTTGAAACCTATACTATGTTTTTTGTTTATTTTTTCTTTTTGGAAGGAGTCTATATGTATGTATATATGTATGTTCTTAATCAATATCGAAAACTAGATCTCACATCTTATAAGGGCTTGAGTTACCAAATTTGCCATTTTGAATCATCCATGATCAATCAGACTGTGTATATGGTATCTTTCTGTATCTTGATGGATTTTCTTTAGTATCGAATATAAATATATATATATGTATATGTCGGCTTGCTCGACTATCCCCAAGCCATACCTATTAACTTTATATATAAATTTATCTTCCCATTGTTACAGATGCCTGGACTTGTGGTCTTCAGACGTCGTTGGTCTGTCGGCTCTGATGATCTGGTGGTGCCGGGTGCATTTCTCTTGGCGCTACATTTTATATGGTACGTGTGGTTAAGATAATAAATAAATCATTGTGTTATTCAATTAGTTGAATATAATTCTCCCCCATTCTTAATTATGCAGTTTTGTGCTTGTCGCCGTCTCGTTAGTTATATTTGAGTACAATACAAGTGTTTTAAGTATAAAGCTCTTGTTCTATCATCTAATAGGCTACTTGTTAATACTATTTTGTAAGTATGAGTCTTGTTGATGTTATTTTTTTTGGGTCGATCGATTAATCATTTATCGATTGCAGTTTCAATATGTGTAGAAATAGGCATTTGTGTGATCTCGATGCGCGGCAGCATTTTGGATTCCGAAGCCCGCACATCGATAAATATATGGATATATCTCAAGAGTTGTAAGTCTTAGATACATACAGTAAATAAAAACTATCGATAAATTTCGATTAATCGATATTACTTTGTTAAAACAGTGGTGATATTGTTCGATATTGCTTGGCTGATATTGGGCTCTATTTGGCTCTCGCATTACTATATCGAAGCGCCAATCGACGAGGCCAAAAAGATATTCATTGGTGAGTAATGCGCTAAACGAATTGAAATTGTTCAATTGCAATCATTTATTGTTGAATTGAACTAGTTCATTAGTTCATTTCATCAATCAAATAGTATGTTAATTTTGAGCATTCCCATCCATGACCAATCGACAGCCATTATCATATGCAATTGGACGCTGGTGTTCATCACATTGATAACCATCTGGTGCACATTCGATGCAGCGGGTCGTTCCTGGGTCAAAATGAAGAAATACCAGAGATCCATGCGTGAGACTGAATCACGCTTCAATTACAAGCGCAGCAACAGCATGAATCGCAACTGGAGGCAACGGTAAGTGATCTATAAGTCATCAACTATCTCTATGAAACATATCGAGTTTAAATCGATAAACTACAGTAATTTAACTCCATAAAGAAGACTAATTCGAGGTCGCTAAACATGAAAAAGAATAGAATGTTATAAACATTAATAATATCTTTTAATGATATTACCCACCAAACATTTGTAATCATACTCGAATCGCTTTAGAGTCCCCTTGCTGATTAAAATAGTAATAAATGAGCTCATTTTCTGATCATAAATGACTCATTCGTCGGGAGAAAAAAATATCCTACCCGCGACTCTTCTTTAGTCTTCCTTTTCAAATCAGTTTCGACACACTTTCGAGTCATATTTTTAAACATACGCGACTCGTTTCTAAGTCTTCTAATGAAAACAATCGCGTTTCAATTCCCAGTACGATCAATTGGCGATTGCTGTGCATTTTGTTGTTATGCTTTGAGCTAATCGCATTTTGATCATAAAGGCGACTCATTTTAGACGCTTTTTTGAATCGCTCATTCAAGATGCCAAGATTAATCATTTTTTAATCTTCCCGGGGAGTTAAAAACGACTCGCCAAATTCAGTTCTTACAAAATGATCTCCCAAATGCTAGGTGGGTAAAATCTTGTCAAATGCTAGATTTATAAACTAACACCATGATATCAACTTTTATCGAATTTTTGATTTTTATAGAAAAGTAATGCGTGCATATCAGGACAGTTGGGATCATCGGTGTCGTTTGCTATTCTGTTGCATGGGCTCTTCGGAGCGTAATCGGAATTCATTTACGGATATTGCCCGACTGCTCAGTGACTTTTTCCGTGAATTGGATGTGGTGCCATCGGATGTGGTCGCCGGTTTGGTGCTATTGCGTAAATTTCAACGCCTGGAGCGTGAGGCGATTGTCAGACAGCGTAAAAACGGCACCTATGAGTTCCTCAGTGGTGTGCCCATCACGGAGCGCACACAGTTCCTAGCACTCAACGATGCCAAAAACTATGATTTCTTTCAGACCGTCATACACTATATGTACTTTGCCCAAGGTGCCTACGGTTGGCCCATGTATGTCATCATCAATCGCACCAAAATGTGGCATCTGCTGCCCGAGCTTAAGTGAGTGTTTAAGAGTATGTTATAAAAGAAATCTTAAAAAAAGCAAAGCTAAGCCAGATGTGAATAAGTAGAAATATTAGGGAAGTGGTTTGACAAATACAGAATAACTCCAGAATCCATTTCGATTGAAAAGGTTCTTACTAGAAACAATTGAACTTATTCACAGGTGCCAAACTACATTGCTGGAAAAAATGCGTTAAAATTTATTTTAAGAAAGAATAGCTCAGGAAATATGAATTTCAAGGCGAAAAAAAGAATGGTAAATAAGTGGAAATATTGGGGAAACGTATTGAACAAGAAAGAAAATGTCAGTCGGGCATGCCGACCGTGTAATACCCTCTGAGCTTCGTTTCCAATTATATGAGTTCAAATTGGAGTAGCTGCTGCAAGAACTATAAATTTATAAGTTCGATAAAACCAATCTACAGAGGGTTCTCAAGAAAAGTAACATT
Source organism: Drosophila tripunctata (assembly GCA_035047385.1). Taxonomy (NCBI): domain Eukaryota; kingdom Metazoa; phylum Arthropoda; class Insecta; order Diptera; family Drosophilidae; genus Drosophila; species Drosophila tripunctata. The sequence continues at coordinate 1,443,447 of JAWNPS010000210.1, read as the reverse complement.
GTGTTGCTTTGACATCACTATATAAAAAAGACTTATTTGTTGAATAATTTTTCGGTTCAAATTGAAAAAGACTTATTTGTTGCCTAATTTTTCGCTTCAATTTGGAGTAGCTGCTCCAAGAACTTATCACGCACACATATTTTTATGTCTATCTCGCTCGCACAGTGCAATGCACGTGGCTATGCCTTGCTTGAAAGTAACGATTTTCGTTGTATGACAAACTTTTTTAATTATAGTCCGATTTTGAAAAAATTTTCACAATCGTTTGATATTATTTGTCTGAAAGTATATGCTAAGTTACAAAACTATACGTTAAGAAATAATTGAGACAGCCGCTTGCAAAGTTACAAAGAAATTATGCTTTTGGTGGGCGAAGGAGGCGTGGCATCCAAAAATTTTTTATGACATTGTCTTTATATTGCAAAAAGCAACCTGCATGCCAAAATCCCTAGGTATCCCTAGGTGACGTAGATACCGAGATATTCGCAAAAACATCTGTATTTTTTCCGAGGTATATCTGGTTTTTCGCTTATTGTGGGTGAATGGGGGGTGGCATCAAAAAAAGGAAACAAACTTGTATTGACTGACTAAATATGTGATCAATAGTGACCAAGTTTGAACTTGTAGCTCTTACCATCTCTGAGATCCTTTCGTTCATACGGACGGACAGACGGACACACGGACATGGCTATATCGACTCGGCTGTTGATGCTGATCAAGAATATATATACTTTATGGGGTCTGCCCCACCTCCTTCTGCCTGTTACATACAAATCGCCTCTGACAAACCCAATATACCCCTCAGAGGGTATACAAATATTTCTAGAAAACAAAAGTAAAAGGTATTTTAAGCTAAACTATTCTAGAAAGCCACAAATCGAGTCGGTTCCAGCTTACATTCTATAAAATAGTCAGGGTATTCAAGATATAATGGGGATTTTGGTAGGACTCAAAACTCGAACAGATCGCATGATGTTTAAGAAACTTAGACCAAATAGCGTTTCCAAAGGCTCGAAATTCCCACTGATATTAACAAAGGTATTTTAGAAGAACGAATTTTGATGAGAAAGATGCTTAGGTGTATGCGCCAGATGTTAAAACTTTCCGAAAGGCAGTACACAAAATTTCGGAAGAAGAAACTGTTAACTAAAACTTGAAATTCCAGCGAGTGGAAAGTTTTAAAATGGCTTAAAGAGAAAAGTAAATGAAAGAGTTGGCAGCGAATGCTAAAAGTTTAGAAAAATAATTTGTAATTATTGCTATTTATTTCGTTTGACAACTTTTAATAGATGTTTTGGCTGTTGCTGCGGCAGCGGTGATAATGGAGAGGTGATACGAGACAATTGCTGCTACTGCAACTATGCGGCACTAAAGAAAACGTTGCAACTGGGCGACATTGATATCGTCTATGCCACATATCATGTGGATGTGGGCGAAACGCCCTTCTTTGTTGCCGTCGATTATACGCAAAAGAAGATTGTGATTAGCATACGAGGAACGTTGAGTATGAAAGATATTCTCACCGATCTGAATGCAGAGGGTGAGGTGTTGCCATTGCAACCGCCGCGTGATGATTGGCTGGGCCATAAGGGTATGGTGCAGGCAGCCATTTATATACGCAACAAATTGCAAGAGGAGAATCTCATTGAACGAGCACTGCAACGGAATGCGGATCGTTTGACACACACCTTTGATCTGGTATTGGTCGGACATTCGTTGGGTGCGGGCACTGCGGCGATATTGGCGATATTGCTCAAACCGGAGCATCCGACATTGCAATGCTTTAGTTATTCACCGCCCGGCGGATTGCTTAGCATGCCAGCTGTCGAATACTCCAAATCGTTTATAACCTCCGTTGTCCTTGGCAAGGATGTTGTGCCACGCATTGGCCTCAATCAAATGGAGGCTCTACGCGCCGATCTCATCAATGCAATACAGCGCAGTGTCGATCCCAAGGTGCGTATACATAATATTTATTCGAAACAATAAACTAAAGTAGAATATAGAAACATAACTTTTGAGAATCTTTGGTTGTTATCATATAATTTATTTGGTTTTTGTTTTCTGGGTTTTTTTGTGCAGTGGAAGACCATTTCGTGTTCGGTCATCTGCTGTGGTTGTGGTCCCGAGCCCACGTCTGTGGTCAATATGTCCGGCCAGGATACGCACATAAATCAGTATCAAGAGGTAAGTTTCTAGCTCAAAGACTTCTTCTCAAAACATTCTCTATAAAAATAACATCTCTTTTACTCGCTTTTACGTAGGAACGTGGCACGGCTCGTTCAACGAGTGCGCATCCGACGGACAGCTCAATAGCTTTAACACTACATCAGCCCTTATATCCGCCCGGTCGCATCATTCATATTGTGCGGCATCATCCAAAGCCAGATGAGTGAGTAAATGTGCCACCAGCTGTTTGCTATCGTTTTTTTTTTCTTTCTTTCTTTCTTTTTCTTTTTTTTTTTTTTTTGTTTCTCTTATCGCTCCATAATGTTATTTTCCGTATACCCTTTCGGCGTTGCATATTATGATTTTGTTAGGGAAAGGATTTGTTTTGCTTAACAAAAACTTATGTATATAGTTTATAAGTGGCATTGAATGTATCTTTTTTAATGGCTGTAGTAGAAATAGGTGTTTGATTTTAAGGTGCCTCATAGAGGTATTCGTTTTCTTTATTCAATTAAAATAAAGTTTGATTCACATTGAGTCTTTAATTTTTTAAGCAAGCCAGAATACATTTAAAGAATTATAGAATTGGGAAAACTTTTTAAAGTATATTTAATTGGCTTAAAGCTGCACAAGTTCAATTAGCTTTAAACGCTACAGTTTAAGAATACTTGAGTATTTATTTTACATTATTTTGCTGACTCTTAAAATAAGTTGTAACTTAATTTTCAGCAACTTTAGTCCAGATTATAAAACTACTAGACCTTTTAACATCTACAACTTCTTTTCGCAAGGGTATTACAACTTTGACTATTCGAAAATAACATAGGCGAGTTACTTCTAGAACACTGTTTTCGACTTTGACTTTAGATTTTGTTGTTTTGTTTTCGCTTTGTTTTTATTTTTTTATTTTTGTCAGAACAGACGTGAGATCCGCTTGACGCACCCATACTAATTAGTAGCTATGACTACCCACTGTGTGGCAGTGATAATGGGTATGTGTGTGTGCGTGTCTATGTAAATTATCAGCTGAACGTATTATAGTAAGCTTCAACTGTGAACCTGACAATCGCTCAACTGACTCATTGGCCAAAATGACGTCAGATAGTATGCTTGGATTGTGCGAGATTGAGATTAATGCATCGTTTGATTTATGCACAGTGGGACCACGGTTTCGCAAGGAATTTATATTAAGAAATTAATATGAAAATCTTTCTCTAGAAATCTTTTAGTCTACAAAACAGAGAACAAAAATGTATTTTGAATTTCATATAACATTTCAAACAACTTGAAATTTTTATGTTTATTTTTTTTCTATACAAATTTCTATAACTCACAATTTTAATCAATAAATGATTGAAAGCTTTATAACTTTATTTTAGTTAGAATAGTTTTCTTCATTTAGAAAACGTTAGATATGAAATCAGAAGCTAGAAAGTAGCAGTCTATACATAAGTTCCAGTGTAACATAATTAAGGTTTATACACATTCACGGAACAAATCCAATGATTTTTAAATTTTTCCGTTTTTTATTTAGTTTTGAGTTTTTTTCCATTCCCTGAAATTTTTAAATTCAACGTGTCAAGTTCATAAAATTGTTTTGGTTTCGTAAAAAAAAACCCAAACGTAATATAATTAATTTGATACTATTTTTTCAGGCAAAAATACGACAGTGGTTGGAGGTAGGCCCATTGCACAGAGAAGATCAAGATGAGAAATGATTAAGAGAATGCGATCGATATTTAACTGTCAGCCGACTCGATCTAGTCTTATCTATATCTCTATCTATATCTGTATATCTCTCTCTCTCTCTATATATATATATCTCTCTATATCTATTTCTTACACTCATTCTCTAGTTGTTCTCTCTCTCTCTCTCTCTTTTTGTAAATCGTTCATATACATGAATATATATGTATTTGGCTTAGATAGTTTTTGAAATTCATTTCTAAAGTTCTTATCGTTTGACAATTTGCATGAAGCAAAGCATGTGGCCCGCCCCAACCCCTTCCGCCCCTTCCAATCCCGCCCACATACACAGCCTCAGTCTGTGATTGTCGTCTGCGTTTCTGTCTCTCTTTGGCTCTTAAGGAACAATTAAGAGAGATTATAATAAGTTAAATGTTTAGTATATATATATTTTTGATTGCTGCATGTCCCCTCTCTATCAGTCTCTGTTTCTCTCTCTCTCTCTCTCTTCCCCTCCCTCTCTCTTTCTCTCTTGACTCTCGCTGTTTTTGGCGCTCATATCATGTCCTTATCGATAAATCGATTATTTTTGAGTTTCTGTAGTGTTGCTATATATCATTTTCAATTCTCCAACGATAAATAACTAGATTCCAATATATGATATATATTTCAAAATATAGCATTTCCTTAAGTAGTTAAACACAATATATATAAATATATGTATGTATATATATATGCATACATATCTTCATCTAATACATATGTATACACATATATACCGACATATAGTAGTGTAATTACAAAATAGAAAAAAAAAATGAAACACAAAGAGAAAAAAAAACAACAACACAATGCCCTTAACTTGTGTCTTGCAGAAATGTGCTCAAGAGTCGTGAGCCGGTCTATCAGGCAATATGGGCCGATTCAACCGATTTCGATGAGGTGCTCATATCACCTGTCATGCTCCAGGATCATATGCCCGATAAAGTTCTCGCCGCGCTCAAGAAGGTAATTGCGGATGCTGATGTTGAACGTACATCGGTCAATAGTATTTCGACAGCCAGTTGATTTACCATATATCGTACTTACTTATAATACGACAATAATTCGCATTAGCAATTATGATGATGATGATGATGGTGATGATGAATATGTGATGAAGTGATGCTCGTACTCGTCGTTTATATATTTTTATTTAATTTTGTTTACATTTTTTTGTTTTTTTTTTTTGTTTAGATATACAATATATATACAAGTATATATAGTATATAGTTTTAGCAAATATGTATTTAGCACTGATTTAGTTATGATACATAAAACAATAATTGAATGTATTTGTTTTAACGAGTAGTTGCTACGGCATCGAGTGTTAGTGTAACCACAAATTTACACACCACCCACACACACGCACACACACACACACACACACACACACACACACACACACATGCTCAGTGAAGACCACGCCCTCTTCCCCACCAGCAGATGGATTGATCAATCGCCCGCCCTCATAAACCAACGAGTACACCAACACACTTCAAACAAACAACAAAATTATGCTTAAGCCAACGAATATTAATTTTATACTTTTATCCTTAATTCATAATTTGTAAATTTTTTTTTTTTTTGTAAAAAGAAAATTATATTTGTAATTGGTTTACTTGTATTATTGCTTAATTTAAATTGCCAAGTCTTCAAATCCCTGTTCAATGCCCATATCTTAGCCTATTTAATCACTGTTCTAGCCATTTATCTATTGACTCACTGGCACTACTCACTGACTATTCGATTTTAATTTATTTGATTGTCTCTATTTATTTATTGCCCAAGTACTTGTGTTGTTTTTATAGTTAAAAGTGCCTATTTACCCGTATTTACTTTAAGTAATAGTTGTATTTTGCATTTTTACTAATGGCCTTTTGTTGTTATTTATTTTATTGAATATACACAAACTTTTAAGTATACAAATTGCATTTTTTATTTAAGTATGTTGTTGGAAATGGCGGAAATGATGTAAAGTTAACGAGTAGGGAAATGAAATGTCATATGTTAATTGCAACGATTAATGAGACAAGTCGTAGAGTAGCCGAGAACCGAAGTGGTGGGAAACCTATTTTATAAGCGAGTAAAGGGAAACTTTCAAAATAAAGCTTTCAAAAATATCAATTATTTTTTCCATCAAAATTGCAGAGATTTGTTTTTAAACAGGCGATTGTAGATGCAACTGAAGTAGCGAGATATGTTTTATTGTGACGAATAGTTAAACATATGAGTAATGTGGAAATTTATTATAACTTTGTATTACGTCTAGCAACTCAAATTATCAGAGCAAACAAAGTGAACGTATAACGAGATGCAAGCAACGTGTTTTGTAGCGAGTAACGACAGCAATTAGTAGTACATATCGCTTCTAAATGGGCGAGACATCCTTGCAAGTGAAGATAACGAGTTTTTGTCAGAGACAGATAAATTAGCGAGCAATGTGGTAATTTAATAGTAATGCTATCAACAATACAAATTATCAAAATAACTTAAGTAAACAGGTAAAGTTGCAAAGGGTAAAACTAACGAGTATCGATAAAATTAAATAGTAGAGCTTCAAAGCAAAATTCCCAAAAAAAAAATGTTAAAAATCTACTTTTTTAACGTGATAGGTAGTAAAATAGCGATCAGTAAATATAGCGTGTAACGAGATGGGTAATTTCTGCTCAAAGTAACGAGTAATGAAGGAAACTTAAAAATTTGACGACTAACGAATCAAATTTTGGTAAGATTTGGTAAAATTAACTCAATAAGGATTAACTTATTTCGTTAAGGTAGCAGAACATATTCCGATGTCAATTCGTTTAGATTTTGGATCTTCAGTTAAGTATTTTTGAATTTTTCTACGTTTTCTTTTTGTATCGATCTTTAATTTGGTAAGTTAATTTTGTTTTTTTCATTAACAACGCTTCTAGCTTATAGAATTCCTACATTTACACATACACTCACACTCAAAGATATACTACTTACATACATAAATGTATACCAGATAGTACACTCAGTGATGCATGGGAATGTTTGATTGTTGTAAAGCTTTTGTAACGCTCATGTGCCCGATAGCTCAAGTACTTAACATAGAGATATAGACCGATACATACGAAAAATGCAATGAAACAAATTTCCCCTTGTTAGATCGAAAACATTTTAAAGAGCGAATCTTTGAGAAGTCTACATAACATATGTATGTGTGTATGTAGTTAGAGCTAAGAGAGTTATAGCCCAAATCCATCCAATCAATAATACTACCATATGCTTAAATTTCTCAAAATACTAAAGTGGATCTAATGACATCGTATGTTTTTTTTTTTTTTTTGTTTGCTGTTATTTTGCGATATTTGTGTGCGGCAAACCGATAACGATTAACGATAATCGTTTGTTTTTGTGTGCAGGTCGTGACTTGTAGAGATCGTACGGTAAAGGCATGTACCACTCGTATACGTAAAGATAACACGACAATAACAACAACAACAACAATAATAACCACCACTACAACAACAAGAACAACTTCGACAACACAAAATACCGATACCAGGTACAGCTGCCTACTACTACTTTAAAAGACTATAATGTACTTTCCATTTTGATCTCTCGATCGAAACAAAAAAAAAAAAAAAAACAAAAATTACAAAAAAAACTGAAGAGTTTTATTGAAATCAATTTTATATCTGTCTTTCTCTCTCTCTCTCTCTCTATTTCTCTTTGTCTGTCTCTTTTTCTCTGTCTTCTGCTAAGCTCAACCTAACCTATAGTTATGTACAATTTTTGTTGTTTCATTGCCTTTCTCCCAAAAAAATAATAAAAAGAAAAACTTTCTAAACGTTATCGTTATCGATATTTACATAAATGTACTATGTATAAGAACCAGTGTTACCACACCTTCATATATGTATATATTTTTCTTAACTTTTTCTCTCCACTTTACAAATCACAATTTGATAAATATCCCTAGCAGGTACTTTCCATGTGTACATACGAACATTCCATATATACATACAAGTTTAAAGCTTCTTCAGTCGGCACTTAAGAATTTTACATTTTAACGGTCTACATCACCTTCACATTTCCCTTCCATTAATAAAGCTACATACTAAGCGTGTTTTTGTTGTTGTTCTCCCAAAATCATGGTGAATTTACTAAAACGAGGTGAAATACATACATACATATGTAGTATTTACCATAGTCTACCTAGTGGCAAGTAGAAACTGGAAATGTGTGCATATTTAAAGGACCCGAACTCACGAATTCGGACAGACATTCCCTATTCGCGAAATTTAGCATTCCCAGTGAAACTTCAGGCTCAAACTCAAAAGAATTTTGAGAAACCGTCAATAACGGTGTCAGTGGACAAATCAGTCCTCTGTATTCGTATTGCACAGTCAGGTTACTTCCAAAGCGAAATTCTGAAATGTTTCCTGACTTTAAAGTGGAATAATTTAGATTATAAAACGAAGTATTTCAACCAGCATATAGAACCAGTTCTGTTTGAATTTTCAAAGCAAAAGTTACTATATTTGAGAACAAAATTGATAAAGAAAAAAAAGGTTAAAAGGGTTTTGTGTCTGTTTTTGAAGACAACAAATTAAAATTAAAATTACTTATGTCAAACAGAACTGAACGGAACATGAATTCTGCATCTTAAAAAAACAAAACAATATTTCTATATCTAAACGAAAAAAAAAAAAAAAACAAATTAAAAAGAAATGTGATTTTTGTGTTTTAAAGAAAAAACAAATAAAAAAAAGAGTATAATTTTCATTATCTTAAACAAAATTTATATAATGCTGTCTAGCATAGTTGATCGGGTTTACTTATTTCGGCATATATTCAATATTCCAACTTTAATATGTTCAATTTGAACATTTTTAGATTTTTATTGCACATTGGTTTTTTTTTTTTTTTTTTTTTTGGTCTCGGCATTAAATTTCTAAGCTGACAGCTCTGTATAAAACTGACAGCATTTTCTTTGAATTGTTTTCTGTCGAACCCAAAGCCTAAAAATTTCTGTACTGCTGAACTGAATCCACTTTCCACTGGGCTACTGTGAATGTTTGGTCTAAAAAGGACAGATTTGTGCTTAAATGAAAAAAGACCGATTTAATAGCATTGATGATGGTTCCCTTATGGCATTTGGGAGATCATTTTGAAAGAACTGAATTTGGCGAGTCGTTTTTAACTCCCCGGGAAGATTAAAAAATGATTAATTCTATGAGCGATTCAAAAAATCGTCCAAAATGAGTCGCCTTTATGATCAAAATGCGACTAGTTCAAAGCATAACAACAAAATGCACAGCAATCGCCAATTGATCGTACTGGGAATTGAAACGCGATTGTTTTCATTAGAAGACTTAGAAACGAGTCGTGAATGTTTTAAAATATGACTCGAAAGTGATTCGAAACTGATTAGAAAAGGGGGTCTTAGGCGACTCCTCGAGAAGAGTCGCGGGTAGGGTATTTTTTCTTCCCCACGAAGCAGTCATTTATGATCAGAAAATGAGCTCATTTATGACTATTTTAATCAGCAAGGGGACTCTAAAGCGACTCGAGTATGATCACAAATGTTTGGTGGGTTCCTTGGAGAATGCACCCATGGGTGCGTATGTACATACGTATGTATGTACATATGTATGACACTTGGTTTTTTTTTTGTAAATTCACCACTCCGTCGTCAAAGCTTCTCGCTTGCGCTTTCGCTCTCTGTCTCTCACTCGCACTCTTGTTACTTCTGACTCACTGTCGCACTTGCACTCGCACACTGTCTATCGCTCATTTGCTTTAAAACATACTATTAGTACGTATTATATTACGTACGAACATTCATGTGTGTGTGTGTGTGTGTGCTGCAACTGTATATAATTATTGTCTATTGTCTATTATTACTATTTTAAATATATATAAACAAAAATTTGTTTTTAATAAAATGCACACAAAAGCTGTGTATTCTATAGTTAATAATGATTATGTATATTCGATTAGGTTGTAACAACGAGTGGTCCACGGAAGCCCCAACGCCAGACCTCGAATGCCTTCTCCGTTAACTCAACGGAACTGGACGCGGAACGTCATGACCACGACGGCGACGGCGACGTCAACGGCGACTGCAATATTGTTGTGCGCAATGGAAATGCTGTGCAGGATTTGTGCCTAGAAACGGAACAGCAACAGCTACAGCAGCAGCAGCAGGGTAAAAGTTCCTATACGAATCTGAGCAACTGCGTCATGCTGACGCCAGCGACACAGCATAAACTCTGTCTGGAGACATCGTTCACCAATTTGCAGCAGCAACAACAGCAAAAGCAGCAACAACAGCAGCAGCAGCATACGGTGCAACCTGGTGGCGCCTCTAGCTCGTCCATAGCTGGACGCAGCCAATTGAGTTCGATCACAACGGCGTATGACAACATATCAAGTGTACTGGATGACAGTCTGGCCACCACAACGATTAGCACAATGCGTAAAAGTCCCAGCTCGATGGTGAGTGAGGCAATTACCAACACCAACACCAGCACCACCACAGAAGCAACAGAAGTGCCACGCCTCAAGGCCGTGGCCTTTGACATGGGCCTGACGCCGACGCCGACGCCAACACCAACGCCGCCACCCATACTGCAGCCGCTGCTGCAACCGTTGTGCCGTCAACACTCGGAGAAGAAGCCACGCTCTCTGCCCCTCAATCATCAGGCACTGCGACGTGCCTCGCTAGCCGGAGGACAGGGTGCGGTGGATCTGCTGCACGATGATTGGTATGGACTTGCGCCCCTGGCCAGCCCCGAAACGCTCTCCGAAATCTCCAGTGTGTCGTCGCGCAGTCTGGCCAACAGCATCGAACGCTACTTGCAGCACATGGGCATTGTGGGAGCAGTGGGCGGAGCCACTGCCGCCGGGCCACCCAAGCTGCCGCTGGAGGACATCTTTGAGTCGCAACTGCATACGCCCAAGGTAATGAGACGTGCACCCAAATTCAGCGAGAATCTAGCCGGCTGTGCGGAAGATACACGCAATCTGGATCAGTACAAGCGTCTGGGACGTGTCTTTGTCACCTTTCCGCGCATTTTTCCCGCAGATGCCTTGTCGCAGCAGCAGCAGCATCAGCATCAGAGACAGTCGCATCAGCGTCTGGACTCCAATTCCAGTGATGATAGCTTTGAATCCGCCCAGAGTCTGCAACGATTGCAGTTGCCAGTGGGCACGGGAGTGGCCTGTGGTGCCAGCTCCAAGTCGGCGGATCAGCTGGATGAACCAGCAACCAACCAACAGCAGCAGCAGCCAGTCAAGAAGTTAACCTTTAGCGATAGCAATATACTATTAACAGACGAGCACTGTCTGCGTCTCTGTCCCCACTGTCCATGTGGCCGGAATGGCGGTGATTGCTGTACACGTGCCGCCGAACAGGATCATCAGCAGTGCCGACCCATTGGCTCCACGGACACCAACAGTAGCTTTTATTCAGCCAATTCAAGCACATCGCTCCAGCTGGCGAATGGCCTCAACGGTCCTGCTGCTCAACACGAGGACATTGACGACGAAATACTCATGCGTCCCGGCGTATTGGAATCCCATTTTCCGGTCTTGGCACCACTCAGCAATGGTGCGGGTGGAGGCGAAAGCAGGCGAGCGGATGTGGTGGGCGGACGCGTGCGCAAGCGTCTGTCCTCCGAGGAGTTTGTATTCACGCGCACCACTGAGGATCTTCCACAGCATTTAGTACAAATCGGACACGGTTACGGTTCGCCATCCGGACGTAATAAGCGCCGTAGTGGCTGTGTCTATCCACTGGGCAACAGCATACGCATTGGCAATGCCGATGTCGATGCGGCTGCAGCAGCTCCAGGCTCATCCCCGTCCCCCACGTCCATTAGCAAATTCTCCCGCACTCGTGTCGCTGCCGCCGCCTCAGCAAAAGCAGCAGCAGCAGCAGCGGCAGCAGCGGCGGCTACATCAGCAGCTGCTTTAAATAACGAAAGTAATGTTTAATATAAAAATAAATAATAAAAGAAACAAATTATATATATATCTACATTTGTAAGCGTACTTTTGAATGCAGTACCTAAGCAACATGAACAAATACAAATACAAAAAACAAAAAAACATTAATTTTATTTATTTATTTGCGTTTTGCACTTACACTAACATTTGAACAAAAATAGCAATACACATACATACATATAAATCATATATTTTTGTGCAGCCCCAGCAGTCCAAATAAATGCAAGCAAATGGTTTTAATAAAATGTTTTAAATACAAAAAATAAACGTTACGAAAAATAAACAACACAGCATTTTCCCGTTGCCAGCCAAGTGTGACCAGACGCCGCAATTGCAAAGTAGTGGTGGCCAGAACATCGATGTTGTATAGAGGTTTTAAATTCAATAAGAAACATTTATGTTGTTAAAAATGTTTCTCTTTTTCCCCATCACTTGACAATAAAAAAGAAAAATGTGCACTGCATGCCATATGATGATGATGACGATGGATGATGATGATGAGGAGCACAATAAATTCTTGCTGATCGATAACACACCTTCCTAGTCACAGTGCAGTATTTTGGTATATTTGGTATTTAATATATGGCAATTGTGTGGGCAATGCATTGAATATAATATAATATATGAAATGCGTACATTGTATTTGTTGATTTTATATTGGAAACACTAATTCTTGCACACTCAACTAAAGCGCAAATAAGGATAATAGCTGAGAGTAAACCGTGTGTCTGGGTGTGTGTGTAAGCTGACAGCCGCCTAAAGTATGTGTTACCAAATATGTATAATTTCACAACACTGGCCATTCGATACTTCTTACTGATGTAACATATATTTTGAATTTACAAGACATTTGTTTAAAAGCTTATAGTATTTTCTTAGTTTATTTATTAAAATGTAATATTTTACTCACATAGTTGTCAATAAAAATATACATATGAAAAAAGCGAATAATAAACGAAACGTAAATAATCAAAAACAACAAGCATATGTATAAACTGAGTAAAGTTTATATATAAGAACTGCAAGTAAATTTGAATGAAAGGCAGAGAGAGTGTTTGCCTATGTGTCCAATTTGTATGAGGAATGTGCGGCGAATATGAAGAAACTCGTGACATGACACTCAGTATCTATATACAAAAAAAAAATCGTTGAGAATTTTGTTTATGCGTAAATTTAAGATGATAATAACAAACTCGTCTTACCTCTGTATCTATGGTAAACTAATCTTTATGGCGTTTCTGACTTGGCGCCGGCAAGGGCGGAAAATGAGTTGTATATAGATGGGAATCGGTGCATATTGGCGCCGTCATCTGATGCTGCATTGATTCGACTGGAGTTGATGTTGTTGTTGTTGTCGCTGCTGATGTTGTTGCTACCGCTGCCGCTACTGCTGCTGCTGTTGATTGCATTGTATACTAAGCGAAACGAGATTGCTTTTTTAAGTTATGAATTTTGAGTTTTACAATATGCCAAAAACTCACCAATGACATTGGTGTTGTCTGCCAGTTGTTGAAATTTCCATTTCTGTAGTGCATATCGTTGCCGAGCGACAGCAATGGCGGTGATGTTGGATGTGGTTGCTGCAGTTGCGTTGTGGGATACAAGGTGCGTCGATAGCGACGTCCCATTGGCATCTCAAAGAAACGTTCACCATGGATTGCATACATTTGCGTGGCATCCAAATCTTCCTGCGACATATTCAACATGGACAGGTCCATGTGGCCCATGTTGTTGTTGTTGCTGTTGTTGTTGTTGTTGTTGTTGTTGTTGCTGTTGTTGTTGCTGTTGCAGTTGATGTGTGCAAAGCAGTTGTTGTTGTTGTTGATGTTGCTGCTGCTATTGTTGCTGCCGTAACGTGCATGGTAGAAGCAATGCTTGCAGCATTTGCGTGGCTCATTGCAGTTGTCGTTGCTGTTATTGTCCCTGTTATTGGTAATGTTGCTGTTGTGAGTCAAGTTGGCTTTATAGTGGCGACCAGAATAAAAATGCTGACGTGGCTTGGGTTGACGATATTGCTGCCATTGCCAGTGCTGTAGTGGAACATGCTGCTGCTGCTGCTGCTGCTGTGGTTGCTGTTGCTGCTGTGCTGCCAATTGTTGCTGCTGTTGTTGATTTACATAATTGTAGCGCAAGTGTTGCTGTAATTGCTGTGGTTGTGGCTGCACTTGTTGTTGTTGCTGCTGCTGCTGTAATAGTTGCTGCTGCTGTTGTTGCTGGTACTGCAAGCGACTGTTGCTGTCGCGTGTGCTGCAGTTACGATTTATATTACTTGCTGTGTTGCTGTTCAGCATACATTGAATGACATTGGCACCTACTGTAGATGTTGCATTGCCAGCAACTGGCAATTGTTGGCCGTGTTCTATCATTATGGTCGGCATATGGTAGCCATATAGTTTGGAGGCAGCCAATATAGCTTGACTGCGTTGATCCAAGCCGGATTCGGGCTTTGATAACCGTTGCAGCTGCTGCTGTTGCTGTTGCTGTGGCTGTTGTTGTTGTTGATGCTGCAGATTTATTTGTTGCTGCAGCTGTTGCTCTAGTTGTTTTAGCTTTTTCTGCTGCTGTTGCACCTGCAATTGTGACTCGGTAACGCTCCAAATGCTGCTTTTTTGATTGTTGCCCCAATTGATCCAATTGTCGTTGTACTCCGCCGATTGTCGACTGCGCTGTAAAATGCACTTGATGCTATCGACAATACTATTAGGATTCTCATCGATCACATGTTTCTGGCGTTGATGCAACCAAGGCAACCAGCTATATGCGCCTTCGGGACGCCAATCATTGGCATGTTGCTGCTCTAGCTGCTGTTGCTGCTGTTCCAATTGTCCAGGCACAACATTCCGATACTTGGCCTCATATCCAATGGGCTTGACGGTGCACACGTGTGTCAAAACGGTTGGTGGACCTTTCAGCTCATCTGCAGCAGTCTGGTGATTGATTTGATACGGAATTGGCCAATATTCATAGGACGGAATGTTGCCAATTGTACTGCGAGTGCCCGTTGCCAAAGGCCCAAATGCCGTATTTTGTAGCATGCTCAATGTCAAGTTACCCAACTCCGGATATGGCGTAATGACTGCAAAACCAGTCAATTGCTCATCAACCGATTTCTCCGACACGGTCTCATCTAGGTTGCTGCCGCTGCCGCTGCCGCTGCTGCTGCTGCTGCTGCTGCTGCTCGACTCAGCAACTTGTTCCTCCGATGTTGTTGTGTCCGTCAATGCCTGTACACTTTCCGTACTCCTACCCAAGCTACTTGACTCTGTCGATTCTGGCACAGTCTTCTCTAGATCGTTATCATATGATACGATACTTGAATCGGAGGATGCAGGGGATGAATTTGAGTTAGACGACTTCAAACAATTTTTGTTTACATTTCGTCCGTTCAATCGATCCAAGTCCATAAAATTACCCAAAGTCAGTGGCTCGTTACGATGATAATAACACTTCAGATCGCGATCGATGGGCGGTAAATTAAAATTTCCAAAGACAGAATGATTGCGTCGATTATCTGCGAAATTTCATAAAGTTTAACAAAAATCTTTGGATCTCAAAGTTAACCTAAAATATTGAAAAAAAAGGTAAAATTTTTTTTTTGGATTTGGATATCTTTAAATTTCAAAGTTTATTTAAAATAATTTAAAAAAAAGGTAAAGTTTTTTTTTAATTATTTTAAGTTAACTTTGAGATCTAAAGATTTTCAAATCCAAAAATGTATTAGCTATATTTATTTGTACCTTAGTTAACATAACAAAATTATTTTTATTTATTATTATTGAGCTCAGCTAAAAACAAGTTTTTGAATTTTTTTGAAAGCTCAGCAATAAACTTCTATTAAATTGTAATTTCTAAAAACCATTTTAATACTGAAATTTATTTATATATACATATGTATGTGTTCCTAATTTCAACTTTAAATTTTCTGCTGAGCTTTAGTAACGTAATAACACGATATTTGAAACGTAGACAGATTAGTTTAAGATTTGTTTTTGATTTCATCCAGACAAAATTTACAGTGTGTTTATTTTACCCGATTTTCAAACGCATTTTTTGGATTAACCTGGAAATTTAGTACGGATGATATCTAAAACTAATCTGTATTCGTTTCAGAAATCGGGCTAATCATTTTAAAATTTGTAACTTGTTTTTAAATTTTTTTTCTACAGTTGTAAATAAGATTTTTCATTTACATATTTTTTTAATTTTTGCTTTTTTATAAATGATTATTATATAGATTATTTTTACAATTACTATTTTTTTTTTTAATATTGTGGAATAACCTTAGAAACGCAATATTTGTTGGCTGCTCTGTACTTTTGGAAATTTGTATATACCAGATATTATGACCACTTAAATTAAAAAAAAAAATAGTTTACTATATATATATGTACATATATATCTATTAATAATTTTTAACTTTTGCAAATTCGATGTACATTTTATTCCATGACCCTTTTAAATTGTATCTTGCATTCAGTTATCAAAATACTAGTTTTCTAAATGCATTTTTGGAATAAGTACCTGTTAAATGCGTATACCTTTTTGGACTGTCTGTATTCTTTAGGAAAATTGTCTATAGCTTTTGCCTTACTACATAACTTTGATAATGAACGAATATATGTGTACATTTGTGTGTGGGAAGAACTTGTAGCTTGTCTCAAATCAAAGTCAATCTTAAAAGTGAAGCTCTGGATTTGTTTATATTTGTGTGCTGCACACATTTGTTTAAAAATTGTTGGTATTTGTTTATGCGGCGGCATTTGATGCGTCGCGACATCAACAATGAACAAATTACTCACCGCCCGATGTTGTAGCTGTTGCTGTTGTTGTTGTTGCTGTTGTTGTTAATGTTGTTGCTGCTGATGCTGTTGTTGTAGTTCCTTGTTCCTGTTTGGGCTTAAGTGCGCCCTTTGCAATGACCTTTGTATACGGTAGCAGCTGTGTGATGAAATTGTTATAAACCCATTTTGTTGTGTGCCAAGGAATTGCTTACCTTTTTATGGCAAGGTGCTGCTGCCGCTAAATTCAAATTATCACTTTCTACTACACAATCTGCATTTTCGCTGTCCGAGTCTGTTGAATAATAAGTCTGTCCGTTTCGATTTAATAACTGCACGTTCTTTCTTTTACGCTGTCGTTTAGTCAAATATTTCATTTTCGTAATGCTTTAGAAATATTCCAAGACGTTTGGTTTTATTGAAAAAAAAAAATTTCAGCACTGACGATACACAATGACAAATGTCAATCAAACTAAACAAATAAAATACTATTGATTGCATACACTTGGTCTACTATTGATGGTATTTTTATATAATTGTATTTTGGAGCTGATAATAGTTATGGGGACATACTGAATACTGCTATGGTATTTATTTTTTGCAGATCAAACGATATTTAAGCAATATATTCATTAAAGCGCATGGTACGATTTATGTTGATAGCAAAGTACATAAAAAGCTTTGAAATCTAAATCTTTGTTGGTATTTCAAATTTGAATATATCTTTAACGGTCTGCTAGTTAACATGCCAGTGCTGAGCATGTCTGTTAATTTCTGATGATGTTGCCAGACCGAGCAAAAATGTGACTTCACCATTGGTTTTTGTGGCTAAAGTATATGGACGCAAATAAAATGCCTTTGGAAATAAATGTGAAAAGTATTCTAGCAAAGTAGCCAAAGCTTTAATATAGTTTAATAAAGTAGACGGCATTTTAAACTTTATGCCAAAATAGCTAGTTCAACTTACATAGAAAAATAAACAGCTGATTTTCTCAAACATTTTACTATCGATAAAAAGCAAACAGCTGTGGCATAAAGTAACAAGAACCGCGAATCTGTCAATAGTTTTAAAGCGTTTTGTTGCATTATATGTATTTATCGCGCTGGTAGAAAAATAATCACTAATCACTAATGTCATCAACAGATCCAGATTATTTATTTGCGCTAAAGCTGCAGCAGCAGTTGGATGCTGAAACATCAAACGACGGAAATATCTCCTTGCCTCAAGTAAGTTGCAAAAAGAAACAACGCAAATTGAATTTTCTGTTTGGTAAATTAAGAAATTTATTAACACAGGAAATGCAGGACGATGAAGACTATCAGCTGGCTTTGAAGCTGCAAGAAAGGTTGAATAAAGATTCAGTTGAAGATTCAGCTGCCGATGAATCCATTGAAGAAGTTGCTCCCAAAGCGCTGGATTCGTATCTGGATCAGACACAAAATCTGGTGCATCCGGAATGGGAGCTGGTTGATCCCAGTCCGGATATATTCGCCATGTTTGCGCGCTTCGATGAAAAGTTTTTCCAGCGACGTCTGGGCGCCGTTTCCGTTGAGTGGAGCAAACGCATGTACTCCTGTGCCGGCATTTGCTATCAGCGTGGCAATAGATTTGTTAAGACCATCATAATACGTCTCAGTGAGCCGTTGCTGAAACTGCGACCACGCAAGGATCTGGTCGAGACATTGCTGGTAAGTTTTTGCCCAGTGTTGCTCTCCTATTCTAGAGCCACTAATAGAACTCGTTTCTTATCCATTTTGTTGCAGCACGAAATGATACACGCCTATTGCTTTGTACTAAACATAATTGAGGGCAATGGCGGACATGGTCCAAATTTTAAGCGCATTATGGAAACCATTAATAAGGTGGCCGGCACCAATATTACCGTCTATCATACATTTCACGACGAGGTCAATGCCTACAAGACGCACATTTGGCGCTGCAATGGCATCTGTCAGAATCATCATCCATTTCAGGGCTGGGTGAAGCGCACATCGAATCGGGCGCCCGGACCCAGTGATCAATGGTGGGCAAAACATCAGCGCGATTGCGGTGGCTACTTTGAGAAGAAGAGTGGTCCGCCAGAAAAGGCACCGCCACAGAAAGCACGTCAAGTCAAGCAGCAGGCTAAGCCAAAGTTGCCAGCAGTTGCAGCTAAAAATTCAGATGATATACGCAACTTTTTTGGCAAGCCAAATGTGCCAAAACAGCAGCCAAAGTTGCCAACGTTGCCATTGACTAAAGCGGTTGCCAAAGTGCCCAGTCTGCCGCCTACTTCCTATCCAGGCACATCGAGCAATCCATTTCAAGGGCTGCAACTGCCGTCGACACGCGACAATAAGAAGCGCAAGCCCAATGAGCCCAATCATATTGTTGGCTTCAAGGATTTGGCTGACAGCGATGGCGATGATGATCAAACTGAGTCTAGTAACAAATCACAAAACACTACAATGCAGGGTAAAGGCTACAGCCTAACCAATAGCAACAGTAACACATCCCTGAATAAGGATATATCGGATGATAGTAAACGCAAGCATTTGCGTGAGATGTGGTCAAAGCGTTTTCTGCCGCAGCACGACAAGCCTACTGACAACGTGCCCGTTAAGACTAAGACTAAGAAGCGTCGTCGTGACTCAAACGATGACGTTGTAATCTGGGAGAGCTATGATGATGATATAATGATATGTCAAGATTTTGTGCCAACCATAAACATATCCGACAGCGAGGATGAAGTGGAGCGAAATAAAGTTGAAAGGGATACAGATAAACCGGAGAGTCACATAATTGAAACTCCTCCAAGGGCTAGTCAGCCAAATAGCCATGAGCTGACCGTACTTATTAAACGTGAGATTATGGAGGATGAATCGATTTACGATGACGATGATATCATTATGATTGACAATGAGTATAATGATGATGCCGATGATTTGACAGTTGCCTCTGAGCTGGCTGATCAATCGATCATTGATGATCTCTTTGGTGAGGATACGTTGCTGCAGGAATTTCAGCGTGAAAACGATGTCTTTCCCGCGGGATCACAATTTGCCAACGATGCTCGCAATGATATTACCACTTGTCCCATTTGCTTTGAGAAAATGAAGCGTTCCGAATTTGAAAATCATTTGGAGGGCTGCAGCATCACCATACGCGTACCGCCGCCCACCATGAAGGGCAAGTCAAATTGGCAGTTGAAAAGCAGTCATAGCATCAACACTAGCGGAGTCGGAGGCGGAGGCGGCAGGGGTCCATCTAAACGCAACTCGAACACATCGAAAAAAAAACAAGTTCTACAGAGTGCTGGCTACACAAATGACGAAATTGATGCCCTAAATCTGAGCACATCCAGTGATTCGCCGACCACCAGCAGCGATGAGTTAACATCACGTCAGCAGCGTCAACGTAGCTTGAACAAGCAAACAACTCAGTGTCCCAGATGCGGCCGCGAGCTAGCTGGTCATCAACTGGAGGCCCATCGCAACATTTGCAAGCTCAAAAGGAAAATGTAACAGCAGAGAACAAAAGACATTTAATAGGCTAAAAGTTTTTGTTAAAAAGACCCAAATCATTTTTGTGTTAAACAAATAATTCCATTTCATTTGAATTTCCATCAAGTTGTATTACTATTTTTAATTATTTATTTATTTTGTGTTTTATGAAATAAATTAAGGTTAATCGAGTACTTTAAACTTTTTAAACTATTCAAAGCTTAATCAATATTTATTAACAATTAAATCAAGTATATGGAATTTATATTTTTAAAGTCTTATGCTTAGTGAACTCTTTGTTCTCGACTACTCACTTTCTTACTGATCATCGTGGAGTCCAAACAAAAGAGTTGCTTTTTTGAATAAACTATCTATTAAATATGTGTAGCAGTATATATACATATATTCTTGATCAGCGAAGTCCATATAGCGATA
The DNA here is from genome assembly GCA_035047385.1 of Drosophila tripunctata. Lineage (NCBI taxonomy): Eukaryota > Metazoa > Arthropoda > Insecta > Diptera > Drosophilidae > Drosophila > Drosophila tripunctata. Next base: position 1,422,871 of record JAWNPS010000210.1, on the reverse strand, counting down.
TCTGTCCGTCTGTCAGTTTGATTTAAAATGTTCCTAGAGATGGTAAGAGCGAGACATACTTTTAACAAACCCAATATACCTCTCAGTGCATAAAAAGTGAGCTTGCATGTATTTTCTGTTTTCTTTTAGATGGTAAAATTCGAATTTCTACAATCATGTAGCTGACACAAATAAGTAAACTTACTACGAGAAATTCTTTAAACACAGATTCTATGTTTTAGTGTTCAACAAAAGCCGTGATTAGAAGGCATATTTAACTCATAGTTTATGTAGGTTTATGGTATCATTTTACAAGCTTATGAACATAGCTCAAAGAACTACTTTGGTTGGTTAACTATATAATTTAACAGTTATGATAACGAATGTTTGAAAAAGTTATATATATTTAAGTTTTAATTAACAACAAAATAAAATAAAATAATTGCAACTACATAATGTAACAATTTCAGAAATGATTTCAAATTTCCCACACAGCATTTTAGGAAATTTTGTATCACATAGAAGTCTTTTATTTATTTTATTACTGAAATATAATCGAAAATTTCATATGCTGAATGAGTTCTATAAGAAGTTCGCAGGGTTATAGTATTCTACCGAAATAACGCAAGTTGCTTTTATGGCCATAACGTGCTGCAAGTTGCGGCCAATGGACAACAAACATATCAGCCAGTGGCAGCAACAGGCGTCCACTTAACGACAATGTCTCCACACGGCAATAGCTCTCCACAAACACAATCTTGGCGTGGGCAGGCAGTCGACCAAGTAGCCGCCACATGAATGCGGCATAACAGAAGGGCACGCAGGTGCCGGGGCCATTGCAGAGCACAAGTTGCGGCCTGTCGCGCCATATAAGCCAACAGCACCAGAGCAGTGCCCATAGGGTGGTAAATACGCTGCTCAGCCAGCTTTGGCCCACGCTCCGGCTGCGGGGCACGCTTATGAAGTCGCTGCTGTCCGTAAATGTTGACCCGGGCAATGCCGCGCACATTTGACGCTGCGAGGTGACATCGCTGTTGGCCACAATGTAACGCACCGGTGTGTATTTAGCGCTGTCTTCCCCCGCTTGCTGCAGCAGGGCTTGGGTAATTTTACACATTTCGGCTGTGTGGCCACCAGATCCAAGTATTATATAGGTTGGATTTGCATTTTTGTTAGCGTCTGTGCTTTCTTTTCTCATCATTTCTAAATTTGCAAATGTTCTTTTGTTTACCTTTTTAACAGACTTGCTGGCAACGCCAGATTAACTTTTAATTGTGAGGTCTGGCAGCACTCTAAACATGAATTTAGCCTAAGCTGTGCCAGTTTATTGCTCATTTAAAAATCTTAATTGTAACATACTGCTTGTAAGTCTAGTAAATGGCAAATATTCTTGCATCCCATATCTTATTTCATAGCAGCATATTTGGCAACATTGCTTGAACAAGAGCGGGTCAGTGGCCATGGCTGCTACTAGCTTGAAATAAATTGTACCATAAAAAGGTAGCATTAGATATATGCATGTGGGCAAACCATTACAAACACAAAACTAATTTATTAATGTTTATTCTACTTGCGTACCATACTTATATTGTTATTTATAAATAATTAATCAACAAAAATAAAATCTAAAGCGTACATATAATGCGCCATTAAATTCAATCGAATGTACCAATAAAAGTATCCGCTTTACTACAAATGTGCCAAAAGTGGCAGGCGTCGATCTGGCAGCATTTTAAATTGGCAGAAGATTTCGCCAAATCTGGCACCGCACATAATCAACAAATTACAAATATCTGGTCACATTAGCTTTGAGCAATTTGAACATAATTCATTTATAGCCAAACACTTGCTGCTAATTTCCTTTTTTTGAGGTAAATGTGTACAACTTAATTGCTTGTGGATAGCGGTAAATTTATTGCAACAGCATAAAGTATGTCGGAAGATCCGCGCAATGAACAGGTTGCGCAGCTTATGGAAAAACTCGTAAAGTGCATTATTGGCGACAGCGTAGGTTCAAATATAAAATACACCTTTACATTTGGTTAATTATTTTTCATTTTTTGTGCAGTTAACAGCGAGCGAAAGGCGGTCGCATCAACAGCAGGCACTCCAAAAAATACGCCATCATCGATACATGAGCACCAATGGACACCTTGTGCGGGCATCCGTCAATAATATGAGGGTTCGCTTCTTAAGCGAGGGAATGGATGAAATGGCGCAGACCATTAGCATGCTAAGCGATAGAGTAATAAATAACGGTGCCTGGCGGAGCCACTACGAGTTGGAAGTACAATATTCCGCGCTAGATTTTCTCTTCAGCATGACCTATGAGCCCATACAGAATGTGAGACGGAATTTGATTGGCATGGAGAAGCGTGTAAAGGCCATCACAGATACGCTTGAGGAACAGTCTAAAGCTACCCAGCCGCCACAAGCGGTGACGCCTCCAACTCCCACAGATTGGATAAATCTGTTAAGCGAGAATTTTGTGAGACACAGCCAAAGTTTCGAGAGCGACTCCGATTTGAGTGTAAGTTATTTATATATATTTTTGTTTTTTTTTTATAAATGCTATATGTACTTACTATTCCATATTAATCTAAGGAATGGTCTGATGACCCAAATGAGGATGATGGGTGTGTGGAATTGGTACCGGCATTGCAGCTGTCATCAAAAAATACTTGTACTTCCTCTAGCAGTGGCACAACAACCGCTCGCTCCCAGAGAGACAACGCTCTCGGCGAATCCGATTCGAATTCTATAAGACAATTCGCTGACTCCTGTAGCTCAAACTGGAACAAGCAACCAGAATTGCCAGCATTGGAGCCACCAAAAACGCAGACACAGTATAGAAAGGCCACTTTCGAACACGACCATCTGCACACGATAATTCACTCCAAATGGTGGCAACAGGACTGTAAGATTTATGCCATGATTTGTAGTAACGAGCCACCTGCAAACTTTGCCATCGCTCATGTCCAGCATTTAAATAGACAAGTGCGTAGCATGACCAAACACACGCTGCCCAAGACTACATGTGAGAGCAATTTGGTGCGTGAGATCATCATGATGTTCTTTGCACCCGTCAGTTGCGGTTTCTTCGATGTGGAGCAGTCGGCACAGCAAAAGATTAGCGTACGCAAAAACATATCCATCAGTAGTGTGATCACTGTAAGTAGCTGTAGTTTGTTAATATTATACTCTATTTCAGTTAATAGGTCCTTTTTCAATAGAATTTCGCAGAACGTAGCTTTATTCTCTTTTAGCATACATACTAAAAAACTAGCCCGCTGCCTTTGATGAGTTTTTATGTTTTAGTGACTAGAAAAGTAAGAAATTTTTTATAGGCTATCGATCTTGTGAAAAGATGAACTATGCTGATTAGAGCAAGATCTTAATTTCCACAAAACAATATAAGAGCTAAGCAATTCTTTCTTTCTTCTAAGTTTCTATAGCTTTATCGCTTTCTTGCTCTCTAACTTTCTTATTTTCCAGTTTACGAGTAAACAAACCTTTTAATAAAACTCGTATATGCTTAAACATTTGTTCGTATATTCTATTTCTATAGCATAAGTTATAGGTTTTCCAATTTTACCATAACTACTCGTGTCCATTAAATACTTTTTATAAAGAAGCTTTTCTAGTACTTATTCAATCCTTTATGAAATGACGATGCTGCGTTTTTCATCCATTTCGTTCAATAAAAAAAAGCAGACTAATTTATATTTCCATATTCTTCATTCAACAGACTACGCTACATGATCTGCTGGATGAGGAGGTGCTGCCGGCGATGCAAGCAATGCTAGAACTGCGCACCACTATCAATAAATTGACGCTGCCCACCAGCGATGAGCCGACGACTGGAACTCTGGAATGTTTTGCCTGGGGACTGCATGATCTCATTCAACCGATTAAGGAACGCCTAATGGACTTTGAGCGTCGTCTGCTCGATAAGACTAATGATGCTGATGGTGCAACTGATGATGATGATGATGATGATGATGATGATGAACAGAGCACAAGTCTGGTAACATTTTTGCGCTGGATGAAGAAACCATTCGAGCAGTTGTTGCTGCTCAAATCGCTGGCGAATTGTGCAATTATTCAGGGGTCGCCGTATCTAAGAAGTGCATACTTGTTATCACAAATCCACAAGCATACAATGATAAACGGTTGCCATCAGAAATTGGTAACAGCTTTGTTGTTGGTGTCCTTGCGTCGTTATTGCTGCATCATGGACAATTGGTGGCGACATGCAGAGTTCGATGATTGGAGCAATGAATACATTGTCGAGTGTTTGCCCGAATATATTGCACACTACGGACAACGGATGCAGGAACGTTTGCCGCGCTCCTCCGACAATGATGAAGATGATGATCATCAGCAAGGCATTATTCAGCAGCTGCGCAGTTGTCCGTTATATAAGCTGCTGCTGGACCATGCCATGGAGGCGGGCGAATCACAAGATCTGCTGGCCAGTGTGCAACTGTTGGGCGATTTGGTTTTAGCCAGCAAAGATGTTTGCAACTTGAATTTAGATCTCACCGAGCAGCTCTTCAAGGAGCTTAATTGCCCAAGCAGCGACTCAAACTCAAAATGCGTTAAGAGCAATGATGATGTCTTCGAGTCCTACAATCAAGAGGTGATTGAAAATGCCTCAAGTTTGGGCAATCAGGAGCTAATGAGCATATTTACACTGCATCTCAAAAATACTCCGAAGGAGCAGCAGCAGCAGCAGCAGCAACAACATTCACCGCAAACAAAGCCACCACATCAACGACAGCTGCTCGAGGTGTTGGATAATTTAAAACATAGTTCAAAGCTGCAGCAACCGCATTTGTTGACACGTTCACTAAACAAATTGTTGCAGCATCGTTATGCCACTGCCAATGTCCATGTGATGCGCTGGTATCGCAACGAACTACGCCTCGCGGATCATCTGCGAATGCTGCGTCATGTGATGCTGCTGCAGGCGGATTATTTGATATATCCATTCTATACGAATCTGTTTCAGCAAATCGAGGGCTATGAGGATTGGGCACGCGTCTCGTTGCTAACCTTGGAGCTGTACGATTTGTTGGAACCGCATTATGGCAGTCTTATCAATCAGTTGGAGGTGCAGCTAATCTCGACGAGTCTAGCGAAGTCGAATAAAGTCTACGAGGCATTGGATGCCATCAAAATTGTCTACTCCATGGCACCACCATTGGAGAGCATCATAACGAAATCTCAAATGCAGCAATACAATGACATTTGGCGCTTCGTACTCAATGTCAAGTGGGCTGCCTGGAAGCTGGAGAATATGCATTTTATGCGTCGCAAAGGGACAGAAGTGTATGCGCCATTGGATATACTTGGTTTAACATTGCGACGCTTAGAGATTCTGCGTTTCTGGCTCATGTCACTGGTCAACAGCTTTCATTCGCATCTCTGCACCCAAGTGATGCAGTCGATGGCTGGACATTTCGAGCAGCAATTGGAAACGACGCGTAATATTCGTGAATTGCGTGAAATGCATTCGAAATATATGGAAATGCTATACAAGCATTGTTTGCTTACGCCGGACTTTGAAGGATTACGTGATATCTTGGAGCAGACATTCCATTTAATCTTTGTACTCGACATGGAATGGAGCAGCTGTCCCAGTTATCTAAACAATTCCAATGCCCTTAGCATTGATATGAACAGAAGTGATATGTCGAAAAGTGAGAAATCCGATCAGGATAATGCATTTGAATTTTTCACATTAAAACAGATCGAGGAAATGGAAAATGCCTATATACGTTGCCATCGCTTGTTGGCCAATACACTCTCGAATCTGGTCTATAAGATGGATTACAAGTTTCGTAAGTCTTTCAAAAAGCGTTTTGTATTAAAAATTATATACATTTATATGATTTTTGCACAGTTTGTTTTTGATTTCATCATAAATGTTTATCAAATGTTTGCATTTTTGGGAAAGTGTATTTCAATATAATTTTTAATAATCAATTTATTTGCCTATTCAAAATAATTAAATAAGGGAAGATTAATATATTTTACCAAAAATCTTGAAATAATAGTTTTATGTTAATCCTTAAAGAATTAGAATGTAAAATTTCCCGCGCTTTTAAGGCTATTATAACTAACTGTTTTTGATGATATATTTTAGATAATCATTATTAAGTTATTTATTTATTTAAAGCTAAGCAAATTTATTAATACACTTGGGTAAAGTGTAAAAATCCACTTCTAATCTAATTGTTTTCACTCTCTCGTTTTCTCTTTCTAATTGCAGTAAACTCCTTGGAGGTGGCCATCAATGCCAGTATACCGCATTAACAGACGTTATGTTATTCTGCACAAATTAAAAATAATAATAATAATTATACAAATTGCAAGCTGTTGAATATTTATTTAGAATTTAATACTGAATTATGTATATATATGAAGAAAAACATTGAAATAAATTGAAAAAAAAAACTGTTACGTTTACAGCTGATGTTAATTCATCAGTTAACAGCTGTTAACCTAATATGTTGTGTTGTTTATGTTGCCAATGGCAACGTTAAAGCAGACAATTAATGCAACTACTTTTGTCCGAAACTTTTGTAGTGTAGCTTGAGAGAGATGATGAAAATGGAAATGGAAATGGATACGGAAAAGGCAACTGGTAGCAGCAGCTACTACAACTACAGTCTGGCATGTATGTAGCATGCAACTATATGCAGAGAAATGAATAACTACATATATTAAACTTTATTCGAACCAGTGGCGCCTCATGGCTCAAGTTTGTTGCTGCAGATGCTGCTGCAGCTGAATTTTTATGTGTCGTTTATTTGGAGTTGCAGCTACTTGCTGCACATCATTATATGGGTACGTATCTGGGGTATACAAGTAGCTAGTCTACTCTATTCATTCTCTCTCTTTCTATCTCTCTCTCTGTTCCTGTTTTAGTTGGATGAGCTATGGAACTACAATGGATTGGCCATGATTATAGCCTATATGCTTGCTGTTGGTGCCGAATCGTTTCGTCTTTATGCCGGCTACTCGATTAATCTTTGCACCGGTGCATCGACCATGTGGCTTCAGCTCTCCCTCACGCCGGTTGTGCTGTTGCCCTCGTTGGTGTATTTGCGATTAGCAGCCGCATCCGGTGATATGTGGCTAAGCATTATATCAAATCTGCAGTTTATATTGATACTGCTCGAGGCATTCGTGGCCCTCGTCTCTTATGCTCTGTGCACCACCCCGATGAGGCAATGGAAGTTGAAGGAATTCCAAAAGAGAACCACGTGATGTGCAATTATCAAAGTTTATGTGTGTCTTAAGTAATATTGTTATACATAAGCATAAGAACGACGTAATTTAATTAAACTAAACTAGCAAGATAAGCAATCGAATCATTTGAAAAATTCGGAATCACTTGAATAATTTAAATAATTTGGATTCAGTCATATGTTTATTTTTTTTTTTAAATCATTTGAACGACTCCGAATTAACTAAATCATTTACACTCTTTCGAATAACTTGAAGTTATGCGAATCATTCGAATAGAATCGATTATTTGCAGGTTATTATAGCATTTGAAATCATTTGCATTACCTTCGAGCATGCGAACCACTTCAAAATCACAAATGCATGACTCGAAATTACCCAAATCATTTGAAATCACTCGCATTAATATCAAATCATTCGAACAACCGTAACCGTGACTCTCTTGAATTATTTAAAATCATTCGAATCACTGAAATCATCACACTTTGCGCACATCATCCAAATTGTGCGCCTTGAGCAGCTGATCGATTCTATCCAATTGCGCTCGCATTGTCGGCAAGTATTTGGTCAGCACCTCAATATTTTCCAGCTGTGCATCACCCTGTCCCAGCAATTGACTCCGTGTGGGCACCCAGCTATAAATGATCTGTGAAATCAAAGAGATGTTATTAAACAAAAGTGTCTTTGTATCTTGCAACGTGTTGACAGATTCAAAACAAATAATGATCAGCAAATAAATAATAATATTCTGCATACATTGTGAGGATTTGGTTAAGATATCTCAAAAAAAAAAAACCCAGCGAAACGATAGAGATGTCCGATTCCAACTAAATTTAGTTGGAGTATATCAAACACTACCATACACATACTGTGTAAGTTTGATGAAGATTTTTCAAATATTTCCTGACTTATGAGTTTCTAGAAATGTGTTTCCCATTGTGAAAATGTACACAAAAGTATGTGCTGTAAGAAATGATAAATAAGTTTACCTTAATGGTGCTCTGCACGATGAAGCCGTGATAAGGTTTCAGTGTACGCTCGTAGGCATCCTGTAAATGCTGTTTGAGTGCCTCCGAATTTTGGGTATCATTGTAGATGTTCTCGAAGAAGGTGCAGATCAGTTGGAGGCCACGTTTGAGCCAGAGCAATGCATTTGCCGCAAAATCATCAACATTCACATTGAGGACTATCATATCCTCCAGATATTGATATTTAAGTACATCTGTGCCATAGACTTTTGTTAATTTCTGCGAAATGATTAATGATGTAAACAATAAATAATGCTAATGAACAATTAATAAATGTAAAAACTTACATTGATGTTGCCATTCATATCGCTGATGACGGGCGTAAAGAGTTTTCCAAAAGATTCTACATATTGCAAAAGCGATATACATATATTAAACACAATGCTGATAAATGCAATAAATCGAACAAACGATCGATCAATTCATCGATCCGCTGACTTACCGATGACAGTCACAATTTCCTTGGACGCATTTAAAAAGGTTTGCGTTTCGATTTTAACTTCGCCCTCCGGAAATCCCTTCAAGGCCTTAAATTGTATTCGTGCATCTGACATTTTTCTATGTAGTTTTTTTTTTTTTCTTTTTTGCAAGTGCTTGATTGACTATAGATATGATATATGTAGATATATTTATATTGTTTTGTATAAATTTATAAATTCAAGTTGATTTTAGTTCTAGTTGCTTTTGCCGCTGCTCCCGTAGAAGTCTGAAACACAAATGAGAGTTGACTTTTGTAATTGATATTTTGCCACAGCCTTTTTTTTTTTTGTTTTAACCAAACATCTATGAATTTATTTGCGACTATGACTCTCTATTGTTGTAGTTATTGTTGTTGTTGTTGTTGCCGTTGTCGATTTATCTTATCAGCACCTCAGCCAAATAATTAATAAGTATTTTTAGTTTTGTTGTCGCTCTCTATCTTCTATCAGAGCATTTTGCATTATCGAACCTCACTCAGAGCACTCAACGTGACGACAACACAACAAATAATATAATGATAGTAAAACCAACAACAATAACATAAATCAAGCTAAGTAAAATACGGAAAAGCATTAGAAATACAAGTTTTCTGAGACAAACAAACGCAACGTTGCACAGTGGTACACAAATAACATAGCTTAGCATAGCGAATACGTCAAGAAAAATTAAACGATTTTAAATTCATGTGTCGTCAGCTTTAATTTTATTTGCTAAATAACACTTGTTATAATTTATAATTTTTTCACATTGTAAACTATTTACTGTGTACTTAACATACTCGTATTAATCAAACGTCAGCAGTTGCTTGATTCATCAGCAAAAGCTCAGTTTATTCATTTGTGCAGTTTTTTACACTACGCACTGAATATTTATAGCCACAACTGTGAGAGAAAAAAAAACATTCGTCTGCAGTTGATTTATAATAAAAAGCTCTACCCGCAAAATTACTGAGCTTTTGTTATTATTAATCATTTAGTAATTATAGTTTTACCTTTAGCAACCCAAGTTAACTAACTAAGTGAAATCTACAAATAATTTTATTTGACTTTTTTTCTTAAGTATTGAATACTATAATATAGTTTATTTACATATAAAATAATTAACTCGTATATTTACTGAGCTTTTTACTTAGAGCCAATTAAAACTTGTTAAGCTTAAAGCTGATTAAATTTATAGGTAAGTTAACTACTATAGTGTAGGCAAGCTCGTATATTTACTGAGCTTTCTATTAAGCGTACAGTACCAATCGTTAAGCTTAAAGCTGATTAAGTGATTAATTTATCTTGGCACCGAGTACAAATTACTACAAATTACATTAAGCTGATTAATTCCATATATATGTTTATTTAATACTTTTTACTGAGCACATAGTTAAAGCTGATTAGCTTAAAGCTGATTAATTAAAATATTGTATTAATAAATTATCTGAGTTTTTTACTTAGCACTGAGTACAAAGTGCTAAGCATAAAACTGATTTATGCCATATACTCATAAATAAATAGATTTTCAAAACTTTTTCCATATTTAAGTAAACTTTAAATTTTTTAATAAGTACTTTTAAGTAAATTTGACAAGACACTGACCACTGAAAACACAAATACATGTATCAAACCTTTGACTTTGCGATCAACAACTTTGCAACACTGTGCGTTAATTCTGACAACGCAACAGCTTAACCCATTTGACATAGAAAACGATCGATGGGGCCATTCCACTGAGCGACATTTGAGCTCATTCTCAACGTCTCTCCGAGTCTCTACATAGCTCTCAGAGCGCTGAGAACTGAGCGCTAAACTGAGATCGTTGCGTGGTGCTTTGTGGTTTAGAAAAACACACACAAAACCCGTCTCTATTTTATGTATCAGAGCTGAGTGAGCACTGAGTGTATTTGAATACTCAGACATAACATGTACAAATTCACATACATATGTACATACATGTTTGTTTATGATTTTAATTTAAATTTGGTTTTAGCACTTGACAAGTCAGTTCAACATTCAACACACTCCACACACTCGACATTCGGTTTATGATCAACAAATTGGACTTGTTGATTCAACAGCTATGCAAAATGAATCATTCACAAATCATAAATAAATAGTACTCGATACCCTTTGTGTCATATCAAACACTGACTCATTAGGTAATTAACCTCAGATTTGTTTGTATTTATTGGCCCATTGAGGAAGGGCAGCATTTCCAAACATTGTACTTATCAAAATCGACCTTCTAAATGGGCACTTTATTTTAACAATTTTCTTAACAATAAACAGCAATTTGTTAAAAGAGTTTTAAATGCGTTTCTTAGCAATTTAACGATATCGTTTATTCTATAAATTTTTCCCAATTTAAATTTTTTACGTTTCGTAACAAAAAAACTTTTGAATTTAAATGTACGATTTAATATTTCCAGTTTTGAATATAGTGTATTTTGAAATTTTTTCTGAATACACATACGTAAATTGTGGTCTCTTCTAATTCGATTGATAAAAACATTCCATTTTGTCTATTTTATCAAAAATTCGTATCAGTTAATCTTTCGAACCACTTAAGTTTTGCAGCCAGGTTGCCACAGATAATGTTTGTCTGTTTGTTTGTATTTCCCCATTTATTTAGGGGCTTATGTTTCATTGATAGTAATATCAATATACGAGTTTTTCCTTTCATGGATAATTGCAAATTGATTGTAAAATTCATGAATCACCACAATCACAGGTATTCTTTGAACCCGAAAACATTCAGACAGGTCTCTTTATACAAAACTACCGTCTACGTGGTGAACAGATGGATATATAAGGGATTACTGGTAATGCTTTTAATATATATTACATTTGGGGTATAATGTACTTGTCACAACGTTTGTAACGATAGCGGGTTCGTCTGTTTGTAAACAGCAGGATTACATTAACTGCAAGAGTTAGATCTATTAAATTTATCATGGAGGTGCGCGTCTATGCTTCAGGGAGCTATTTGAAGGATTTTAAAAACAAGTAAAAAGTGTAATTGAAATTTGCAAAGTTAATAGCATTTATAGAAGCAAAGTTAAGTAAAGTTTTCTATTAAAATGAATATTTGATTGGCCGATTATGAGTATACCAGATTTGTTGTAATTTTTGGGGAAATAACAGCTAATTTGATTGTTAAGATTTGCGTCTACTTGGAATCTTAAGCGAATTGGAAGAATTTATATAAAATTCTCTTCGAAATTATTCGAATGAGGTTGGAAGCACTGATCCTTGGTAGTTAAATCAGAAATATATAGCTTCTTAAGCGAAAGTTTTATATAATAATAATCGATATGAATATGTACATATATTTTTAAATGATTTTATGAAATTTGGAGCGATTAGTGGCTAAAATTTGGGTGATTTGAATCTACCAGGGCATCTCAAAAGGTAACTGGATCTTTAATCACAAATCGATAGTTTCTTTAACGTAAACTAGTCGGCATATTTATTTTGACAACACTTTAAGTGAAATCTACTTAAAATTTAAACTTACTTCGAAAAAAGTTTGGTATCAATGGATAGGTCACCTTAATTCCGTTTTAATAATACATAATGCTTCCTAACCCATTGAGTACACGTGGAATATTTTCAATTCTTGCAATGGTCTCATTTTTAAACTTTTTCCCCCGGGCTAAAACAAAAAATGTTTGAGTGCAAAAAGAATCTCCAAAAGAATCTATTAGTGATAGAAAAAAAAATTTTCAAAAAATCATAAAAAATACATGGAATACATAACTGGAAATTTAATCTGAAATCGATAGTTTCTTTCAGATAAACTGTATATTATAATCGGTATTCGACTGGCCGATTACGTATGGGGTATTTGGATTAATAGCTAACATGATTCTTCAAATTTAGGTGATTTGGATAGTCGATAGCTTTTTAATAATCGATATTTGATTGCCCGATTATGGGTATCTATCAATTAATTGAATTTATATGGACTAATAGGGACAGCTCCACTGGATTTGGGAGCCTAGAGCAATTGGTGGCATTCAAACAATCTCCTCTTGGAATAATCCTTAATCCTTACGTATTATAATCGATATATTATTTTTTTTTTATTAGGGGTGGGCTTAGCTATTAGGACTAACAGCTCTCACCTGGTTGTTAAGATTTGGTTGAATCACAGGCCAGTCGCTTAGTGTCCCCCTCAGTGGTTAGGACAAAGGCGTAATGGGTGCGTTCGGTGGCCAACAGATGCCACAACGAATCCGGCAACTGAAAGCGATAGATTTCTGGCTGCTCCGGGAACTCCTCGTAGTGGGCAACCAGACTGTTGCGATTGCAGCGCAACTCGACGAGACGCAACGGAATGCTGGACACAATCTCTGAAGTTTCTGGCAACAATTGTATATGCGCTACGTTGGAATCCTTTAGAGCTTTCTCAGCTTGGGGACGCAACCAACGATGCTGGGCAAGAATGACGGCACAGTTGCGTGTGAAATAGAAGCTATCGTTGAGCCTCTGACCGTGATAATTGTCCAGCAATTTGCTGCCCGCTGGTTGCTTCAGCTTCAGCGGCGTAAAACGTGGACGGGATGAGGAGCAGGATGTGGACGTGGACGTGGACTTATCCTGACTGGCTACAATGCGTTGAGGCAAATGCTCTGTGGGCTGATCAACGGTAAGCACACGATTTAGGAAATCAAAGCCATGTCCCATGACACCATCGAGAGTGTGACCCAGATCAAAGCAGTGTCCCAGCTCGTGGCAGACTGCGCCCAATGTGCTAGCATAGACGCCGCCGTACGTCCGCCGATAGTTGCTCTCGTCCGGCACAAGTGCCACATCCACACGCTTGGTGCTTCTCAGACAAGTCTTGATATCGTTGAAATGTTGCGGCCAGGCATAAAAGTGTCCAGTGCCAAAGAGAGCCAATCCACCGCCACCCAATGCTGCGTGTCCGTGTAGATTACGCCGTATGTTGGCGTACGTATAATCCCCGCTTGCCACAACGGCGGCACCGTTGTAGCGCGTGCAACCGATAAATGCCACAAACTTCAAGTGCTGCTGTTGCCCCCAATCCGTGCTGGCCAATATCTCGCTGGCAAAATGTTGCCACAATTCGTCCTCGCTGCTGCCACGTGCCGCCTGGCAGCTGAGTTGCGAGTGAAAAACGCTGCAGGCTCCGTTCAAGCTAAATGTTCGATTTGCAAAACCAGCTGCATTCAATTTGTGCTCATAGATGCACTGCACCAGTCGCAAATTGAGATCGATTAATGCACAGCGTGACTGTAATTGTTGCTGCTCCTCTTCCTCCTCCTCGTTCTCCTCACGCTCCTCTTCGTTGCTGGCGCGGCACAGCAGATATAAAGGTTGCACGCGATATGCGCTACGTCGCAGCTGATAAACAAATTGCAACTGGCGCTCGCTGTTGCAGCAACTCAACAACAGTTGCACCTCCTGCTCTTGTTGCACCTCCTCGCGCTGCTCCTGCTCCTCCAGCAAGTTCAGCAGCAACTTGAACTCACCAGTGTTGGACAATGGCGTTTGTAGTTCGCTTTGTTTACTGCGCTGCTTTAGCGTCGCCCTCAATTGTTTGGCTACGACACAGTTTGGCTGCACACGTCCCTTAATCAACAGCAGACTGTGCTCCACTTTGTTCAGTTTAGTGTCCGTTTGCTGCAGTGGCTCCACTTCAATACGATGCACACGCCTGCAATCGTTGTTGCAGCTGCTCATTGCTGCCTCTCCGCTTCAGCGCTCCTGCGCCGACCCCCCGCTCAGCCAGTGCAGACATCCAACACACACACACACACCCCCTCACATATAGACGCTAGCCAAACAGCTGTTGGCTGACAAACAGCTGTTTAGCTGTTAGGGACGTGCGCGCACTCAATTTATTAGTGGTATTCCAGCAACTCAAATTTGAACTGGACAGCGAAACCAATTATGTAGCTAAAAAACTGCGTTATACCTTCTGTACTATATAATTATCTTTAAAAAAGTACACTGCGCAGAAAAAATTAAAATTTTTCTATGTGTAACTTAAATTTTGTAATATCTAATAATAAGAGATTGTCTGACGACATAACATCTTTGAATTTCAGGCGAAAAGTTCGTCGTAATGAATTACATATGTAAATTTGTATTGCTCTTCCTTATTTGCTTAAGAATCATCGTTGTTCATGGCATCGATATTTTAAATAAAGCTTAAAATCTATCTTTATCATAAAATTCCCCAACACAACAATAAAATTATGTTAATTTTAAGATACCCAAACTTTTGTGTACATATGTACATGTGTACATTAAACTAAGACAAACTATACACAAATTTATTAGTTCTACACTTAACAAAATGTATATTAGTTTTACGATTTCTAGCGTACTTAAAAATATCGACAACAAGAATGTTAGCACTAAAAGAAAATTCATAGTGGCGCCAATCAGAATCAAATTGTGAGCGTAACATGTGAATGGCAAATAGAGCTGCCAACTTGTTTGTATTTTAGTTAGCTGCGCATGATTTTTGCGCAATAATATATGTGTGTGTGCTTGGCTTTAACCGTTAGCCGGGTTGCATTTTGTCGACTCATTTGATTAGTATACTCTTTTTTTTTTAATTTTTATTTTATTTTTTTGTTAAACTACTTCTAAACTATGTTAATGTCATTGATCATATCCATATTGCTAAATTGTCTACACCAGAGTCATAGTCACAGCAACAGTGCTGCAATAGTCGGCGACTGTCCGACCCTAGAAAATGGCGACAGCATGTCACAGACACAACTGTTGGATCGCCTGACCCACGGATGCCGTTATGATCGCCTAGAGCGACCAGTGACCTACAGCGAAGATGGCGCTCGCCTGCCCGTGGACGTGTACATGCGTGCCTATATATACTTTATGCAAAATCTTGAGGCACACGATTTGCAATTCAAAATATTTGCACTACTGCAGATGCGTTATCTGGATCCGCGTCTAAACTTTCGCCATGTATCGCCAAAGAGATTGCAACCCATTTTGGGTGAACAGCAGCTGCGTGATTCCCTCTGGATGCCACATATATTCCTAGCCAACGAACGTGACTCGAGCATTCTGGGTAGGCAAAATGTGCAATATACATATATATATATATAAACTTCTATACCATATCTATGTATCATCTATATATATAGGCACCACTGAGAAGGATATACTTACGTCCATATCACCAGATGGCACTGTCATTATGTCCACGCGCATTAAGGCCACACTATATTGTTGGCTAAATTTAAAAAAATTTCCATTCGATGAACAACATTGCTCGACAATACTGGAGAGCTGGATGTATAACACATCGGAGCTAGTGCTGCATTGGGAACAAAAGCGTCCCATTACCTACGATCCGGCATTGCATTTGACCGAGTTCCTTTTAAAGCAATCCTGGTCCAATGAGACTGTGATAAATGCTGATCTCAGTGATTTGCGACACGGCGCTTTTGCTGGCAATTATAGTTCATTGAGCTTTACGGTCCATTTGACGCGTGTTGTGGGATTCTATCTAATGGATTACTTTCTGCCATCTATGTTAATTGTGGCCATATCATGGGTATCATTCTGGCTGCAAGCTGATCAGGCACCGCCTCGCATTACTCTCGGCACCAGCACTATGCTTACATTCATCACACTGGCCTCGGCACAAGGTGAGTTTTACTAAGATTAAGATATCGATTTGTGTTGTTAATGTTTTTTTTTTTTCGATTTTAAATCGATTTGCTGGTTTGATGGGCTCCTAGAAAAGTATTCGTTTATTTTCGAGTCTAAATAAATATATAAATACATGTGTAGGAAAAAATCGGGGAAGGAATCGGAGGAATCAAGATTTAGGTATTCAAAATATTTTATTGAGCAATATGTTTTCGATTTTTTTATTTATTTATTTAATAAAAAGAGTAAAAACAGAAACCATTTCTACGAATCATAAATTGCAAATTTTAGTATACATTGATGTTAACTTTTTTGATTAATCGTTGCATTGGAATTTAATTAGAATTTCTTAATAAACAAAATAAGATTTTATGCTAAGCGTATTATATACTCATCCGATAAATTCGATGTCAGCTCAACTATAAGTGTCACCTGGACAGCCTCAGGACTAAGAGACTTTGAGATCATATGTTATATTCCTATGTAGATATAGATATATATACGTTTAAGTTTAGTAAAACACTTGTCGACATTGCATTTAGTATTATTTATAGTTGCTATATATTTATCGGACATTGTCTTTTGTATTTTTTTTGCACACAGGAAAGACACTGCCAAAGGTCAGCTATATTAAGGTGTCGGAGGTGTGGTTTCTTGGCTGTACAATTTTCATATTTGGCAGCATGATTGAGTTTGCATTTGTGAACAGCATTTGGCGGCGCAAACACAATGTGCCCATCAAGAAGCTAAACAGCCGGCACATCCTTAAGTCAACATTGTCGCCGCATCTGTTGCGTCGTCGCAGTCATATGCGATCACGTTCCTTTTCGGGCAGTGGACGGCAGACGGCGGACAACAGTTCCCTTAACGCTGGCAATTTACCATTCAATAACTATTTGACGGTTAATTTGCCCATTAACAGCATTCCAGAGGGACGTGTACTTCAATCATTGTCGGCCCCCAATCGCAGGGCAAGTCTTCACATGTTGAGTAGCACCAATCGTAAGCTTGATGTTACATTTGTGGAAAGTGCATTTGGTGCGGAGGATGGTGCTACTGCTGTTCCCGATGCTAATCCAGTTCCTATTGTGAGCAGCGCTTCGAGCAACAACAACAACAACAATAATACGGAATCATCTAGTTTCAATGTCAACAACAACAATGATAACAACATCATGATTGGCGATGAGTTCAGTCACGAGGAGGAGATTGCTAACAATGGCTGGACGACACTTACGCCACAAGAGATTGCCATTTGGATTGATAGACGAGCACGTTTTGTTTTTCCCTTATCGTTTTTGGTCTTTAATTTGTTTTTCTGGACATTTGTCTATGTTATTTAAGCCATTTTATGTGTAATTATTGTTTGAGTATTTTATTTTTGTAATTGATTATAGCTTGTTTAACCTAAAATTCCATTTATTTCCATGGAGGTTTAAAATTTCAAAAATTGCGCGTATTGTCATTTGAAGCACTGGAAGTCAGTGTTGCATAACAGTGTTGTTGTGGTTGTGTACGTTCTGCAAATAGAGACGGCACCTGCGCGCATTGCATTACAGCCAATAACCCTGTGCCAGAGCAGTGCGACTAGTGTGCGGCGTCGTTTCTCTTCTTTTTTTTCGACACAGCGTACACACACACTGCCAAACAATAACATCGGGGCCCCAAAAACGACGACGACGGACCAAAAACTTCGTCGTGAATTGTAAATGAAAAACGAAAAAAAAAAACAGCGTAAAGTGCAGTTTTTACCCTACGTATAAAAAAAATACAAAAAAAAAAACGGCAAAGAAATTAAACAACAAAAACAACAGCAAAGCAGCAGCAAGTGCAAGTGGCAAACATAAACAACAGCAGCAAGAACCACAGCAACTAAACAAACGCAGATCGGTGTGACTGTGTGTGTGTGTTACAGTGTTGTTATTGCATTGGTTAAAAAAAGAACACAAGGCAATTAAAGCTTTTGGATGCGTGTAAATTCTAACCGGTAAACTTAGCCGACACCGTGCCGCCCCCCACCCCCTATCCCACTGTTTTTTTTTTGCTACTACATGTGCCACAGTAAACCACAACTACACCAACAACAACAACAACAATAATAATAATAATTCTGCAAGACGCTTTGAGCACGTTGTCCTGCCCCTGCCGCCAAACTGGAGCAGAGTCATGGACACCATTTGTAGGCTGTGTTTTCAAACAGCAACGGTAAGTGTAAAAACAGTTTTTTATTTTTTTATAAATTTTTTTTTTTTCATAAGCAACAATTATTATGCGCATACAAATACATATGTAGGTACATATGTTGTTACATACAGCTATTTTTATATGTTGATGTCTCTCGAAAGCAACAAGCAATAAATTTTTACTTTTTGTGTATTTTGTTATTTCTATTGATTTTTGTCTCTTGTTACGCGGTAACGGAGGGTAGGGAAAAAGCACAACAATTGAATTTCTAAACGGATTTTTCACTGCTGCTGCCGCTGCTGCTGCAACGTCGTCGTCTTTTCATTTGGGGGTGGGGGTTGAAAAGCGCGCGCACAAACACATCGACCCCAAAGGCAAAAGTTTGGCTCACTCACACACACACACACACATACATGCTAGAGTTGCGTCGTTTCGTTCAGCACAAGTTCAAATGAACGGTTTAGTGAAATGAACCAATGAACTTATTCAGTCATTCGTGCAGTTCATCATACCGTGGAACAAACAAAAACGTTTTTTTATTATTCAAATTTAGCTTAACTTATTGCAAATTACTATTCTACAAAATTGAGCTCATTAAAATTCCTGATAAAATTACCGAAAACAATAATAGATCATCTTCTTATTAACGCAAATCTTATTGTGATCTTTTTCGTAGCCCTGATAGAGCAAAAGTTGTAGTGACTTAAACTAAAATATTTTGAGTGTGCTAATACTTTTTGGTCTACGGTAATTAACGTCAACGATTTCCAAAAATATGTATATTCAGTTCTATTGGAAGAACAATTTTAAATTAAATATTGTTTTATAAAAAAAAGAGGCGATTTAAAACTACTTGTTTAGAATATTTGATATTTGATATTTATAAAAATAAATAATAACTGAACAACTGAATAAAGGCATTTAACCATTTTCTTTATTTCATAGTTCATAAGAAAGTGTATAAGATAACCAACTCACTTCAAGCGTTCGTCAATTGAACTTGTTCAGAAAATTGAACTAAAAATCCCAACTCTAATACCGTACATAGAAATCTAGCTGTGTGTGTGTATGTAGAAAACATAAACATCATGTATAAATGTGTTTTTTTTTCTTCTTCTCTGTGTGTGTGTGTGCGTAGCCCCCCCTTAACAATTGCT
This sequence comes from Drosophila tripunctata, assembly GCA_035047385.1. Lineage (NCBI taxonomy): Eukaryota > Metazoa > Arthropoda > Insecta > Diptera > Drosophilidae > Drosophila > Drosophila tripunctata. Next base: position 1,403,143 of record JAWNPS010000210.1, on the reverse strand, counting down.
GCCGTTTATTTTTAGCCAACTCAGCCAAAGTTGCTCAAGCCGCCAACTTGAAACTATACAACACAAAAAAAAAAACCAAAAAAAAACATTAAAACACAAAATAAAATAATATTTTTACATTTGGTTTTTGTGTTGTGTTTTGCTGCTTTTCATTTTTTTTTTTTGACTCCTTTTCAACAAGGGCACAAAACACAACACAACACAAAACGAAACGAAACGAAATAATATGAAAAAATAAAACAAAATGACAAAAAAAAAAAAATCCGGCAAAAACAGCAGCAGCAGCAGCGGCAGCGGCGGTGTGGGTAGTGTGGAATAAAGAGGGGGTGGCAGGGGAGTTTTATTTTTTAAGCTCAGCTTCACACACATGCAACATAAAGAATTGATAAAAATAAACAACAATTACTTTACAAGAGCTCAGCTTTCAGTTATGTATGCTATCCCCTTTGTAGGCGACGCCACTGCTGCACTGTCCACAGCCCAAAACAAAACAAAAACAAAAACGAAAACGAAAGAATAACAACGCTGTAGAGAAGAGAGAAAAAAAAAAACATGAAATGGAAACAACAATCCAATGCTGTAGCCGTCGACCGGTGTATGTGTGAGTGCGTTGTTGTTATTATTGTTTTGTGCTGCCAAGTGATGGCACAATTAGTCAGACGATTATCATTAATCGATAGTTCTTTTACAAACATCTTCTGAATTGTTTCGTAAATTAAAACGTTCGTCTTTTTCGCTTTAATATGGGTTTTATTGCGATAGTAATTTTGCTCAGATGTAAATTACTTTTTACGATATTTATTGAATAGCGTAACAACAAGCAATCTATCAATTCATTTTAATATTTTTATATGTGTAGTCATCATGTCATCATATTACGTGAAATCTCTCATTTTTAAAAGCGTCTGATTGGCAGCGTTTCAAAGAAGCATAGACTTAAATTTTAAAAGTGTTTGAAACAAATATGAACAATAATATTATTCGAACTACAATAATAATACCTATTTTAGTTCTGATCAAAAGAAACATAAGAAAGATATATAATAAGCGCCGCATATAATAATAAATGCAGATAATTACTTAATTTTTTTGTGGTGGGGAGCTGGCAATACTGATTGATATTGTTATTAGTTTGATTTGATTAATTTCCGTACCATGTAGGTTAATAATAATAATAATAAATAAATAAATAATTTCCGTAACCAACATACATACATATAATATCATTGCAATACATAAAGTTGGCGCTGCGGCTAGTAAAGAGAATATGAACTGAATATTAATGCCATTTTGGGGATCTTAGAAATTAAGCTTTTTTTAATTTTTACATTTTTTCAAGCATTTTTTTTAAATTAAAACGCCATCGCAAAACAGTTTGTTAGAGTTAATGGCAATATTAATTGCAGCTTACATTCATCGGCCAACGATTTGTATTGCGATAGGTGATACACGATATATGATTGATTTGCGCTGTTTCGATGTTTTCGTGTATTTTGCTTGCATCACTAATTGCGATATGTGTGTGTGTGTGTGTGTGTGTATGGGAGAGTGTAGGAGGGAGCTCCTTGGCTATTATTATGGTTATTAGGAGGAGACAAAGGTGAGGGAAACTTGGAGTAACCCCGAAAACCAAACCAGCGTTATTTATGCATGACTTTTTTTTTGTTTTTTGTTTTTTTTTTTGTTATTGTTTTGTTTGTTCTAAGTTTATTTTGACCAACACACACACTTTCTATTCTGAGTTTCATTACTGCGGTGATCTGGTGATTTGGTGATCTTGCCGTTTTTTGTGTCTGTTTATCACATGATCTTACGAGTATTTTCTATTTCTTATGCTCGATACAGTTATTTCAAGTACCCGGCTATAGCATACCCACGTGCGTTCGCTGCTCGGAACAGTTGACAAACAATTCGAGCTTCCATCAAGCAGTGCGAGTGCAGCAGGACGGCGCAGCAGCTTCTGTGGCGGCCGTTGCAGTAGCGGCGGCAGCGGCTGCCTCATCGGCGGCAGTCAGTGAAGGCGGTGATTCGGTGGCAGCGCAGCTGACAAACGGCAGCGCAGTGGCTGCGGTACTACAATTACAACAGCAGCAGCAGCAGCAACAACAACAGCAGCAGCAGCAACAACAACAACAACAACAATTGCAATCATCAAGTTCTTCCGAGAATCTACAATCGCAGGACGATTCTGAAGATGTAAGTTTGTGTGTGTGGGAAAGAGTGAGTTTTGAGTGTGAGTGAGTGAGAGTGAGTTTTGAGTGTGAGTGAGTGAGAGTGAGAGTGGGAGTGAGCGTGTGTACTAATAGAATTTTACAGCAGCAACAGTGCTGGCTAACGTAACAAACGTACTTACTGTCAGCAGCTCCTGGCGCTGCACTTGTTTGTTTTTATTTTTTTCGCTCGCTCGCTCTCTCTTTCTTCCTCTCTTTACGTATGTATGTACATAACTGCAGATTACACTCGCGTTGATATACAGACGTGTGTGTGTGTATGTATGTATTAATGTACATTCATAGTTCGTTTCCTTTTTCTTTGCTTCTTTACGCTTTGCTTGTGCCTTTCTTTTTCACACCGCTGCACTGAGAATATTGGCAACAACAGCAACAACAGCAACAACAGCAACAACAGCAACAACAGCAACAACAGCAACAACAACAACATCATAAATTCTCTACATTTTGTGCTGTTGTTGCGTTACATCAAGCAGTTGGCGTCAATACATGTCACAGAATAACTTTCAATATGAAACAAAAAAGTTAATTTGAAATATTTATGTACAAAAGATTTGGAGTTGTTTCGGTTATTTAAAAAAAAAAAGTTTTGCTCTTGTCTGTCGGTGGAATATTGAGCTTTTAGTCAAAAAATTACACTTTTAATTGTCTAAACACTTCGTTCAAACAACTAACTACAATTTTTATTGAAAAGACAATGTAGGAAAAGAAAGAGGATTTCTTCATTCAAATCATTCTATTGTAACCTTTTTAGTATTTTTAACGGCACAGTTTCAGTTTTCGGCGAAATTATCGTGCGATCGGTTTACATTAACTTAAATGAGTGTATTTTTACACATGTGAATTTACAATTGCAGTGTATTAACAAGTCAACTTTGTCGTCGCAGCTTGCACATTTTCTTTTGTTTATTTTTTTTGCTTTTATTTTTATTTTGTTCTGTGTTTTTTTTTTGTATTTTTATTTTTTTTTTTTCATTAATATCTGCGCTGTTTGCTTGCCTTTTTCTTGCTTTGCTTTTCTCGACGGCAGCAGCAACAGCAGCAGCAGCAGAAATAACAACAACGAACAAGGCAACGTCAGAGGCAACTGCGACGTCAGCGTCGACTGCACGACGTTTTGTGCGCTGTGTAAAGAGAAAAAAATTCATTTTCAGTTGACGCTTTTATGTGGGTGTGCGTGGCACGCAAAAAAAAAACAACAAAAAATTGCGATACACAATTTGAAAAAAAAATATATATATATATACATATATGTATATAAATAAATAATAATAATAATAGTAAATACAAATACAAATACTACATTTTTAAACAAATTCAAAAGAAGTGCAAAGTATTTGCGCAACTAAAATAAATCATTTAAATTTGCAACCATTTTGACCGCCAGCTTGTTGAGCGTAAGTTGAATGGTGCGTGAGTGCGTGCGTGCATGTGTGTGTGTGTGTGAGTGAGTGAAACTAGCAATTAGCAAAAGCTTTAAAGCTTTGAAATGCAACTCTAACTGTTTTACTTCTTCCTTGATCTCTCATTCTCTCTGTGTGTGTCTCTCTCTCTCTCTCGCTCTTTCTGCCGCTCTCTGACAACAAAAAAAACTGAACGCGTTCAGGTGGATCTGATATTCAATGAGGAGGGCTCTTGCCCGCTGTGCAACAAGACCTTCTCCCGCAAATCCTCGCTCATGACGCACATACGCAATCACTCAGCAGAGCGCAAATTTGTTTGCAGCTTCTGCCACAAAGGTATGTATTATATATGTATGTACATTATTATTATTATTGTGTATGATATACCATGCGAGAATTCTTATTGTCAACATATGACATATTAAAGGTGGATAACTATCGATAGTCGGCAACATCGATAGTGAATGATAGTTTTTTTTTTAAACATTAATATCATACCGATAGTTTTCGATACTGAACTTATATTAATTCTTTATAAGCCAAAAATGTTCATTGAAGAAAAGCGACATATGTATGTATGTACATACATATGTACATATTAATATGTTTTTTCCTTAAGACGAGAATCGAACAATCGATAGTAGCTCGATAGTGCCATCAATAGTTCTCCACCTCTAATACACATAGTTATTTAGAAGATTATCCTCATTATAGTTATCAACAGTTTACATAATTTAGATAAATACTATAGCGATACCCTTTCGTTTGTCCGTCTGTCTGTATAAGCACCACCATTCCATTTTATCATGTCTGTTTATGTTGGATGCAGATCAAGTTTTTTTTTTGATAACTATATTCGACACCATGAAAAACCATTTTTATGAACACATACATAACTAGGAAAGAATTTATATATATGTATCTTCAACAAATTTTCACATTAAGTGCATGGTATTATTTTTGAATATGTTCAAATCGTGCAACTATATTATATGTATATGTAGAAAAAGTTAGACCCAACTTTATGAATTATGAATATCTGGTAGGGATTAAATCGAAAACTAAATTGAAACTAAAATATGCAGTATAATTTGGTTATAACGACTTCGCTTATAGTTTTTCGTTCGGTTATTAAGACGAAAACTGAACTAACATACAAAAATGTATGAGAATTATAATAATCTTCCGGTTATAACGTCGATCCCTTGAGTGCTACTATAACCGGACTCTACTGTATTACATACTGATCAAATCTGTTTGATTCTATGCTTAATAACAATTTACAGTCATAATATAATATTAATTCTATACTCTTCTAACTTGCTCTAACTCTTTCACGCATCTCTGTGTGCTCGACAGGATTCACGCAGGCAGCTAATTTGCGGAATCACGAACGCATCCACACAAACGATCGGCCGTATCAGTGCGTTGATTGCGGTAAAACCTTTACCCAAATCACAAATCTGAACAACCATCGGCGTCTGCATACAGGCGAACGTCCGTTTGTCTGCAATGAGCCCGAATGCGGTCGCAGTTTTGCACAGGTGAGTCTAGATTAGTATGTTACTTATGTGGTATTTTAACTTGAATTTAATTCGATTGTTTTGCACAGGTGACCAATCTGAACAATCACATGAAGTCACACCACAAGGTTCAACAGTATTGCTGCAATGTGTGCAGCAAGAAGTTCACACAGGTCACATCACTGAATCAGCATCTGCAGGCACATGCCGGTGTCACCGGCTACTATTGTCCCCGGTGTCCGGAGAAGAACTTTAAACTGCAATCGCAACTGCATACGCATATGAAGACACACGGCTTGGCCTTTCCCTATGAGTGCAGCAAATGCGATGAGAAATTCTTACAGCAATCGCATCTGGATCAGCATCTCAAAATGCACGATGAGTTCAAATTTAAGTGTGACATTTGCCCCAGTAGCTTTAATCAGGAGTCGCTGCTCAAGAAGCATGTGCAGCGGCATGTCGAGGGTCGCTACTTGAACTGCCCGGTGGCTAATTGTGCTGAATCTTTTGCCGTACGTCAGCATCTATCCAAGCACTTGCTCACCAATCACTCACATCACGAGCTGCCGCCACCGAAGCGATCCAAAAAGACCGTTACACTGCAATCGCCACAACAGCCGCTGGCAATGATCGGACAGCCGCTTTCCCTGCAGCATACGACGGGGCAGCGTGAGTACATCGTGACCATCGACCATCGACCATCTTCCTTCATTTCTAATGTGTTTTACGTATTATCTTTTAGGTGGACGACCGCCCAAAAATAAAAAAGCCTCATTGGCAGCCACCGCCATCAAGATTGAGATCAATGAGCCATTGCATAGTCAGCACATTATAAGCAGTGCCAGTGGTCTTTCCATACAGCAACAGATCAATCAGCATATGCAGCAGCAGGCACAGCAACAGCAGCAGCAGGCACAGCAACAACAACAGCAGCAACAACAACAACAACAACAACAACAGCAGCAGCAGCAACATCTTCATCTGCCCATGGGTCAAACGGTCAAGGCGCGTTTTATACCCACTAAATAGAAATTAGCCAAACCGGAGACAGAGCGAGCGATAGAGAGCAAGAGTTTAAATGATAGTTAGGCAAAGACAAACGTGTAAAAGAGAGAGAGAGTGAGAGAGAGAGGAGAGAGTGAGAGAAAGAACAAGCAGCAAAATGTTTGTTTGCTCCAATTTATGTATTCAATCGGTGGGTCTGACGTAGCGTTTTCACTATCCAAATCCAAATCCATCATCATCTCTAGCAATAGTTACAAGTTTAGAACAAAAAAAAAAAAAAAAACAAACACACATCACATATCCTTTGAGCACTTACATAGACACATACTACCAATAGCAATAGCATTAACAATAACTATAACAATAGCAATACAATAACATTATTACAATTAAATGGCTAATAGCGGTTAACTGAAACGGTGCTTATTCGTTAGTTAAAATCTATAAGGAATTTAAGTGGTTTTTTGTTTTTTAACAATATGCTACTTGGCCTACTGTAAAACAATTTCCATATTATTATGCTCAAAAGTGTTAAAGGCAATTTAGAAAAACTACATTTGTTCAATTTGGCATCCTAAACAATAGCGAATGCAATTGTATTCCAAATTTTTGTATATCTTAAAGCAACAGATCATAGATTAAACTATCATTCAGTTCAATGGATCACTTCTATATGATTATTCCTAACAAATTATACAATCTAGAAACATTTCATTAGAACAACAGATCATAATTTTAAGCAGATCCAATAGCAAACTACTTTGTAGATTTTCAAGCCATTACTAAACGTTCATCTGTCTCATATAATTATTCATCTGTATATAAGTATTCTTAGCAAATTGTACAATTTAGAATCACTTTATAAAACAACAGATTATTAGTTTTTACCGATCCTTAAGCAGTTCTTAAAAACAAACTTTTTGGTAGAACTTGAAATCATTACATATTTTATACTTAGAATCCCAAACAAATTAAGTTTTCTGTTGTATTAAAAAATTTGTACATATTATAAAACAAAGTGTCATAATTATTACATTAATAGCAGTACTAAAAACAAGTTTTATGGTAGAGCTTCAAATGATTACTAAACTTGTGTCTGCTACTGTTTTTTTGAGCATATTCAGAATATTTATTTTAGAACTTGTATTATTCAACAAACCAACAATGTTGTATATAAAATGAGATTAGAAATTGAAACCCAAATAGTTTTTTTTAAGTATCGAATAAGCACTGTAACAGCTAGCTGTTAATTATGATAATATTTGAGGACAACAAGCAAACGACAGAGAGAGAGTGAGTGAGAGTAAGAGTGGGGGCTAGAACGTATTGGCGCCATCTAACGGCTGGCGGCGTCGCAACGTTGCGGGTATGAGTTCGATGAGGCTGCTGGTTCAGTTTCGTGACGTCTCACGCGTACGCGTAGCAGTGACAATGACAAAGACGTATGCTGCTGTCTGCCCAAATCATGAATCAATGAATAAACCCAATAAACCAAAATCCTAACGCGAATCTTACATAAAACAAAGAGCCGAATGGAAAACACAACACAAGAGCCAACAATCATTATAGAAAGACGAGAGCAGACTTAACGGCAAATGTAAACGTTAAACAACAACAAAACAAAACAAAACAAACAACAACAATTGTAACTTAAATCGAATTAAAGTGTAATAAGTGTAAAGTAAATAAGCAAGTAAAAACCATAAGCATAAACAAATTATACAATACAAGTAATTATACAATTAAATCCATTTTATTTGGTATTTAGTTTAAGCAATTAGTTTAAGTGTTTTTATTTTTTTTTTTTTTTAATAAAACTTAATGAAAACTATGAAAACAACAAAGAAAAATTTGTGTCAGTTTTTACATAAGGGGAGTCGTCATAATACCGAATTCTACTATAATACGTAAATGCTTGATCTGCGTCTTTCATTTACTGATATGTGTTTCTCAGAGTTCGTATAAGCTAGTAATACAAATTTTTTTTGAAATTCAACAGATACCAAGGGAACAGTGTAATGAGGCGATTCTAAAAGTTTCATGAAAATCGGGCGATAAACAAAAAAGAGAGAGCAAGTGTTAATAAGTAGATTATAGCCCCAATAGCTTCATCTCGCTTGCACACATTTGTAAGCCAGTACAGTGGTAACGGCTTATGGTATTCGGGGACGAAGGTTAAGGATCGCATTGTACTGGCACTGGGCATATAACAATTAGGTAAGTTCAACTCTACTTCTCTTTCTTGTTTATGTATTACATATATTATTAACGAATCTATCTTGAGGTCATTACAGGTAAGCTCAACAATATATAACATAATTAAAGATAGAGGAAAAACCATTTTTTTTTTGCTTTAGGAAAAAACTGATGCAATTAAGTAAGCTAAAAATAGTATAACTTTAAGTAAAAATTGTTTTTATTTCGGAAAATAATATTACGCTTTATAGTTTTGCTGTTGCGATGATCAATCAGTAAGTCGTTTGATTTATAACAAAAAAGAAAATTTCAGGCATGCCGACCGTGTAATACCCTCTGAGTTTTATTTCCAATTATATAAGTTCAAATTGGAGTAACTGGCTGTGCATTGCATAGCATTAATGTATGTCATCTTTCTTGATTATAGTCCGATTTTGATGAAATTTCTAGGATCATTTGATATTATTTGTCAACAAGTATACGCTAAGTTATAAAATTACATATTTAAAAATAAGTGAGTCAACGGCATGCAAAGTTTCAAGGCAATTGTGTTGTTTTTTTTTGGCGAAGGAGGCGTGGCATCCAAAAAATTCTGGTACCATTATCTTTACATTGCATCTAGCAACCTGCATGCCAAAATTGGTGTCTCTAGGTGTTATATTAACTGAGATTTTCGCCGAAAACATGTATTTTTTCCGAGGTATGTCTGGTTTTTCGCTTTTTGTGGGCGAATGGGGCGTGGCATCAAAAAAAGGAAACACACTTGAATTGACTGACTAAATATGTGATTGATACTGACCAACATTGAACTTGTTGCTCTTATCATCTCTGAGATCTGTTTGTTCATACGGACAAACAGACAGATGGATAGATGGACATGGGTATATCGACTCGGCTGTTGATGCTGATCAAAAATATATATATGGTGTCTTCCACGCCTCCTTCTACCTGTTACATACTTTTGACAAACCCAATATACCCCTCAGATTGTATAAAAAGTTAATTTATGGCTAAGTTAAGTTATTTTAAAATCAAAAGAAACATAAATATTGTCTGGTTCTTGTTGAAAGAAAATAAGTTAAAAGCATTTTTTTGATTACTTAATGATTCTTAAAAACTGTATTTACATTTTATTTTTAATTTAATATAAAAACGTTTCATGATATTTTTTACATCTTTCGCTATTTCTAAAAAATACCACTTTATTTTTATTAACAAAGTATTTAAACTGCTTAAATGGAATTCAGTTTAATTCGTTAAAAATCTAGCTAGACCCACTGTGAGCTTTTGAAGCTTTTACGAGCGCTAATACAATCAAATCTGTGTACGTGTATTAGGTTAAGGAACACTTTCTCAGAGTTACTTAAAAGCTACGCAAAAAAAAAACAAAACATAACAATGCAAACTTAAACTTAACTCAATTATAAAACTGTTTAAACCACACTCAAGGGTATTTTATTAAATACAAAATTATAAACTAAGACTAATTTGCATAATATAGCTAAACTGAGGTACTTAAAAAAAAAATAGAATATACTTTTAAATGCAAACTTAAACTTAACTCAATTATAAAACTGTTTGAACCACACTCTAGTGTATTTTATTAAATACAAGATTATAAACTAAGACACACTATAGCTAAAGCTGAAGTACTTAAAAAAAATAGAATATACTTTTAAATGCAATAACAATAAGTTGAATTTAACAGTCACTATGTAGCTTAAATACGTTAAAGATTTTGGAGAATTTTGTTTGTTAGCATTCCAAACTGGCTATACGCACATCGAACTCGGTCTTGTGCTCGTTTTTGAGATAGCGTCGCATTCCTTGCAGCAAATGACGCAGATGCGGTGCACCCAGCACATCCAGTAGCAGTTTCATTAGCATTTCAAAGGCATCATCTCCGCCAGTCTTATAGTCCACCAGTGCCTTACCAAAGCTACGAAACTGATCGCTATTAATCACACTGCGCACCTGTATAAAGATATAGATATAGATATATATAAATAGGTTTCAATTTGATACAATGGGTACAAACCTCTCGCAGAAAATCTGTACGTGTTTCTGGTGCCTCTTTTGACTGCTGTGTGGATGATTGTGTGGTGGTATTCACCGATAAATTCTGTAGATGTCGTTGACTTGAAGCACTTGTCGAGCTCGGCTCAATCTTGACCGCAACATCCGAGTTGACCAGCTTGTAGCGCTTTTTTGTGGTCGCTTGACTGGCTACCGTTTCACTGGCTGTGGGTGAGCTGCGCTCACGTTTGTGTATCTTCACCAGACCACTGTCCGCACAATTGAAGTCAATGCTCTGAGGATTAGAGAATTAAAATTTTTTAATGAGTTTAATATTTTGGGAATGCAAAGGCTCGGTATTTAATATACATTTTAAATCAAGGACAAGCAAAACAAGAAAGAAAATGTCAGTCGGGCATGCCGACCGTGTAATACCCTCTGAGCTTCGTTTCCAATTATATGAGTTCATTTTGGACTGCTTACAAGCAGTGAACTGCGTAAATTTTATACACACAAGCAGTGCACTGATTGAGTTTTAAATACACAAGCACTGCTTGTGCACTGCTTGTAAACACTGCAGCGTAAACGAAAGCAGTGCATTGCTATTACGATAAAAATTTAAGTTTGTATGACAAACTTTTTTAATTATAGTCCGATTTTAATGAAATTTTCACAATCATTTGATATTATTTGTCTGCAAGTAAATGCTAAGTTACAAAACTATACGTTAAGAAATAAGTGAGCCATCCGCTTGCAAAGTTACAAAAAAAAATTGTGCTTTTTGTGGGCGAAGGAGGCGTGGCATTCAAAAAATTTTGATGGCATTGTCTTTATATTGCAAATAGCAACCTGTATGCCAAAATTGGTGACCCTAGGTGTTATAATAACTGAGATATTCGCCAAAAACATGTATTTTTTACGAGGTATGTCTGGTTTTTCGCTAATTGTGGGCGAATGGGGTGTGGCATCAAAAAAAGGAAACAAACTTGTATTGACTGACTAAATATGTGGTCGCTACTGACCAAGTTTGAACTTGTAGCTCTTACCATCTCTGAGATCTGTTTGTTCATACGGACAGACGCACAGACGGACATGACTATATCGACTCGGCTGTTGATGCTGATCAAGAATATATATACTTTATGGGGTCTGCCACGCCTCCTTCTGCCTGTTACATACTTCTGACAAACCCAATATACCCCTCAGAGGGTATAAAACCACTTTGCCGATTCGTATAAACAATTTTTGGTTCATTCGTACCAAAAGGAAAGAATTTGTTAAAGACATTATAAGACAAATTTTGTTTCTTATTAATCGGATCTTAATACAATTGAAAATTGTTTTTATGTGCTATATAGAGGCTTTAAGAAGAAATCCTTATAATGAAATGACAGAAACAATCGAATATCGGAAAGTTTTTAACTAAAACTGAGCGACAAACTTGGTGATCAAGAAGATCTGTGTGAATCCTTTGCAAGGCTTTTAATATGATTTAAGCTTTTGTCTTTAATACGAGTATTCTTCAACCCCAAATCAAACAAGTACTAGAAATACCTACAGTTACATTCGAGTTTAAGCGACTCATAAAATCCATTGCGTTGGGCGCCGACTGATTCTGTTGGGCGCCACCCGAAGCATTAACATAATCCGCTGGCGTCCAGGTCTTAATCGAGTTGGTCATCTCAACTTTGCTAAAATTGGAAATTGAGCAAAAAAAAAAACTGAAACTATTGTGCTGTTGTGCATTTGCTTGGAGTTGACTTACATGGCCAGATCGGAGGCTAACTGAAATTTGGAGCTACCCGTTGAGCCGGGCTCTCGTTTGACTTGGCTGGCGGGTAGCAGTGTGGATTTCTCCTCCTTGTAGACGTGGCTCTGTAGCAGTGGCTCAACGGCACGCTCTTCTGGCTGAACCATCTGTTGAAATAAATATAAAGATATATATATATACATATATTGCTATAACCTAGCTATTTGTACAACATATGCAACTGACCGTTTCCTCCGCCTGCTTAAAGAACTGACGCAGCTCACGCACAATGGGACCAAAGGGTGAGCTCTGTGGACGTGCGCCCAAGTGTCCGCGTATCCACTTCGATAGCTGCTGCACCTGTGAGGCGTCCTGAAATCGTGAATCGCACAGCAGTATGGCGCCATAATCATTACGATGTCGTATAACACGACCGATGGCCTGATTAACTGCTCGCGTTGCATCCAAATTGTACCACTCCTGTCCGCTCAGCAATTGATTCTCTCTGGTGCGATTACTTTCCAGATAGCGACGCTTTAATATCACCTTGGGATCCTTAAGCGGCGGATATGGCAAACCGGTTATGATCACCGCTCGTCCATTTCGATCGGCAAAATCCAAACCCTCCGACACTTTGCCACGACACACGGCCATAAAGCAGGCGCCCTTCGAGTCCCTTATGGCCTGATAGAACTCCTCCATGGTGCTGGTGAACTGATCCTTGCCACGCGGCTCCAAGAATATCGGTTTGCGTGACGATATGTCTGCCCACAGACCGCTTGCCTGCCATGCATCCACACACTGATTCATCATCGGATACGAGGGAAAGAAGACCAACAAACCGTCTGGCACAATCCGGGATACATTCAGTATGGTTTGTCCCAAGGATCGTATGTATTTTGGATTGTCGCTGTTAAGAGAGAGAGAGAGAGAGGCGTGTTAATGTTTGATCAAATTAGCAGCACACAGACCATATAGGGCAGCAGTTAACCTTATGTAACTCCTTCTAAAAATCGCTAGTTTAGCGAAAAATCGCTTGAAAAGTTAAACGTTTTAATTGTTTACAGTGTTTACGTTATCCGTAAAATACTAAGCAAATGTTTTGTATTTAGAACTTTTTCGAAAAACCTCTGGTTTAGCGGGAAAAAACAATCATTTAAAAAACCGCTAGTTTAGCGGAAAATCACTAGAAACGTTAAACGTTTCAATTGTTTACAGTGTTTACGTTATCCTTAAAATACTAAGAAAATGTTTGTATTTGGAACTCTTTCGAAAAACAGCTAGTTTTAGCGGAAAATCGCTAGAAAAGTTAAACACTTCAATTGTTCACAGTTGTGTTGTTTACGTTGTCTTTAAAATACTAAGAAAATTTTTTTATTTTAGAACTTTTTTAAAAAATCTTTAGTTTAGCGGGAAAACAGAATTGTTCGTTATAAAATTGTTTTGAAACTGTCTAGCGGCAAAAACGTTAGAAAAGTCAAAAAATGGAAATTGTTCAAGATGATTATTTTTTATACCCCATAAATGGTATTACAAATATGTTGGAAATATATTTTTAAAGATAAGTCTATTATTCAAATGAATAAACTAAAACAAATAAATATCAATTTATAATAGAAAATGAAATCTTACAAATTTTAAATACACTTTTTTAACTTTCGTCACTAGCGTGGACTGGCGTCTACAATGCTGTTTCAGAAAACACAATTTTCCTTTAAGTTTTCCACACTCATCTTAGTTCCATGGCGTTTTTCTATAAACAGAGTTGCATCGCATTTATTCGAGCGAGACAGAGCCACAGTGCCGCATCTGTGATGCCATTTTGTACGTTTTATAGCTAGATTTTAACAAATTTGTTCAGTTGAGCACATAAAATTCACTAAAAGTTCAAATGAAACGCAGTAACTTATTCTAGTTAAGTGACCAGCTACTTTTCATGAAGTAAAAGTGTAAAATTACTTCACAAAATGTTTTGAAAAATGTTATTTAAAAATTGTCAAAAATAATTTCGCAACACTTGTTAAATATAATACTAGTAAACTACCTCTTTAGACATGTAGATCAATTTCACAATTGCAAATATATACAAACATATTTGAAGTGTAAAATTATTTCACAATATTTGTAAAATTTCACAATTTTTAAGATACTTTTTATACCCTCTGAGGGGTATATTGGGTTTGTCAGAAATATTTAACAGGCAGAAGGAGGCGTGGCAGACCCCATAAAGTGTATATATTCTTGATCAGCATCAACAGCCGAGTCGATATAGCCATGTCCGTCTGTCCGTATGAATAAAGGGGCTAATAAGGGCTCCAAAAACCGTTTTAGTCAGTATCGAACCTTTTTCGATGCCACGCCCCATTCGCCCACAATAAGCGAAAAACCAGACACACCTCGGAAAAAATACATGTTTTTAGCGAATATCTCAGTTATTATAACACCTAGGGACATCAATTTTGGCATGCAGGTTTATACTTGCAATATAAAGACAAGGCCATCAACATTTTTTGGATGCCACGCCTTCTTCGCCCACCAAAATCACAATTACGTTGTAATTTTGCCTGCTGCTGGCTCACTTATTTCTTAACGTTTAGTTTTGTAACTCAGCATTTACTTGCAGACAAATAATATCAAACGATTGTGAAAATTTCATCAAAATCGGACTATAATTAAAAAAGTTTGTCATACAAACTTATATTTTTATCGCAATAGCAGTGCACTGCTTTCGTTTACGCTGCAGTGTTTACAAGCAGTGCACAAGCAGTGCTTGTGTATTTAAAACTTACTCAGTGCACTGCTTGTGTGTATAAAATTTACGCAGTGCACTGCTTGTAAGCAGTGCAAAATGAACTCAAATAATTGGAAACGAAGCTCAAAGGGTATTACACGGTCGGCATGCCCGACTGACATTTTCTTTCTTGTTTTAATGTAGAAATGTTTTGTTATTTTGGAAACTATGGAAGTGTGGCAGATCATGTACTCAAATAAACTGTTCAATCCCACTGTATGTTGCAACATGAAACATGTTAAATTTTAACTACCGTCTCCATCTCATACGATTCTTACCGATTCTTGTAGTTGGATATGAGCTGCTCCCGATCGGGTCCAGTGCCAATGATCTTAACATACACCTGCGACTGATTGACAATATGTGGATTCTCCAAAAAGTGAGCTATGGGTATGGCCAGTTCGGCGATGAGCGGCTTGAGGGGTGCCAAGGTGCCGCTAGTCAATATAACACTGCGTACATGTGTATTAAGTAATTGCTCCATACCAAAGCCAGGATTAAAGCACCAGAAGTTGACAACCTTGGCAGTTTTAGTGGCTGTTGTGGTGCTGCTGCTGTTGTTGCCCTTGGAGAGCCAACCTGTATTCGTTTTGTTATTTGTGGCCTGCTGCTGCTTGGTTTGCTTCGACTCCTCGATCTCCACATGCACCTTAAAGCTGAGATGCACCTTGGCCATTACATCCTCCTTGTTGGCAAACACAATGTTCAGCAGATCGGAGAGTAGCATAAAGCTGCCACCTTTCCTTAGCATGGAATGCTGTGATGCCACCATCAAGTACTGCACCAGTTTGTCCAACAGTCCAACAATTGTGGCACAATTGCCGTATGTAAACTGTAAAAAGATGGAAGGATTAGTCGGGTATGAAACAGTCACAACAGACTTACTAAACTACCCTCGCAACAGGTATAACGATAAGGCAATACTCACATTCGCCTGAGAGAGCAGCTCATAGATGTAGGAAGCAGGATAAGTGGCTCCTTCGGCTTTGTTTTGCACCACAATGCCATCGATGGCCTTTTCCAGTTCCAGCAGCATCTCCTTGAGCAGCGTTAGATCATCCAGAGTGAAATCCTTGGGCTCATCGCCGCCAGCATCCAAGGACTCGCCGCTTGTGAAGATTTTCATAATGTGTGTGACATCCTCAATGGCCATGGCCACATCAGAGGAACGTATCTGCACCGAGGCAGACTCTTCGCAAATCTTCTCGATATTATGAGCCTCATCCAGTATGACAATAGTGTTATTCAGTTCAATTTTGTTGGCCTTGCGTGCCTTGGGATCCAGCAGATAGTTGTATGGCATGAAGGTGATATCAGCATCTTTGACCAGCTCCTTGGAGGCATAGTAGGGGCACATCTTGAGACGTTGACCCACTTTGATAAGATCCTCAATATCCATGATGGTGGGACCACGAAAATCGGGATGATCTTTTTTCGACTCTACACGCATCTGGAACGTGCATGTCTTGGCATGTACTTTGAGCTTGCACATGTTCACCTTGTTGGAATTGCCCTGTTCCCGCATCACATCCGGATGTATGCACAGCTGATCACGCGATCCAAGCACCACAGAACGCATATTGGCATACGCCGTACGTTTAAGTTCACGCATCGCCTGATTCAGCTGGGAATGTGTACGTGAGGCATATATCACCTTGGGGACTCCCCAATTATTTGCCTTGCCAATGGCAGCGGTGACTTCACCGCTCAATACGGAGGCGACACTGATTGGTTTTTGCTGCTGTTGCTCCTGTTGCAGCTTCTGCATGTTTAGGTCAACCTCAGATTGACGTGTGCGTAGCCAGGCAAGAGATGAGCACAGCAGACTCAATGTTTTACCGGTACCAGTGGGTGACTCTAGGACACCGTTGGTGCCGTCACGTAAGCACAGTATCACCTTCTCCATGTAGGCGCGCTGCACCTCGTATGGCTCAAAAGGAAAATGCACCGGTATACCGGCGATTATGTTCTCTGGCATTTTGTTATAAACAAATAAATAAATTACTGTTGCGCACTGTGTTGTTTTGTGTGTCTCATCGGCTGAACGAGCGCGCCAAAACAAAAGTAACATGTGTGCGTTAAACGACCCTGTGCACTATCGATAGCGATAACGATAACCATACGCAAGCGATTTACGTACAAGTGCAGCTTGAGTGGCACACATAAATGCTTTAAATATATTTACAAATTTTATATTAATTTCATTTAAATTTTAAAGCCACTTGCGTATTTGTAAAATTGCATATATTGTTTTATCGGTAAATATGCGCAACCAACTCTGTGCTGTTCTGTGCCATCTGCGACATCCCTGCGTGTCGTGTGTCGTGCGTGTGTGTGTGTGCTATCGATTTATCGATATCCATCAAAAATAACAACAATCGCAGCGTCTCAGTTAGTTATTCACTTTTGAACAGAGAGGTTGGTTGGCCACTGGCGCCGGAGTAAAAGAAACAGCAGCAATTTGCAATAGAAAAGAAAAGGCAGAGGCGACAATTCGAGACGCAACGAGAGTGACGGCACTGTGTGTGTGTGTGTGAAAGAAACAAACTTACCCGCCTGCCAGCCTGCTGAGATACTACAAGTAAACATACAAATAACTACATACAAACCATACAATACCATACCATACATACATACATACATGCCACCACTGGTCGTGTCGTGGTCGTGTTGCTTCGGCTGACAGTCGGTTGTTCGTTCGGTCGGTCGGTCGCTTGGTCGTTTACACGCCATCGTCATCGTAGTCGACAGTCAGTTCGTCAGTTGGCGAGTGGATTGGTTGGTTGGTTGGTTGGAGCTAGCTAGCTAGTGATAGGGGTTGAGCGGTCGGGTGGCGGGGGCGGCTGCTTGAGCGAGAGAGAGCGAACGCCAAAGAGAGCGTGAGAGAGTAAAAAACAGATTTGTTGTTGTCGGTCTGTGCTATGCACCTTAATACATCCACATATACATATGTGTGTGTGTGTAAATTCGTGAGTGCCGTATAACTGTGTGAGTGCGTGGCTGTGGTCGTCGGCCTGTGAGCGCGCGCGGCGTAGGAGGTGGTGATAAATTTTTTTTTTTTTTTTTTTTGTTGGCACAAAGTAAAAATATATCAGAATAAAAAATCGCTCAAAACAACACTGAGTAACTCCTAAGCGAAAATACTGCAACTGAATATTTCTCTGTTTGTTATAAACAATTTTATTTGTTTTTTTTTTATTTTTTATTTTTGCTTTCGTTAATTGCATTATTAAACGGCTTATGCTGCTTTCTCCCACTACCTCTCTCTCCCTCCCTCTTGCTCTAGTCCTGTAGTAAATATGTTCAGTGATTATATTTTAAATACAATTTTTAATGCTGATGGCACTGTGCGTGAATCTGTGTGTGTTGTGTGTGTTGTGTACGCATTTACTGTTATTGTTATAAAGTTATTAAAAGCACGTAAACAATCAGCTGCAAATCATAGGCACGATAACACTTGAAAGTTTGGCGCGCGCACACCGCCCAATCGAAAGCGACACTGCAAAATTTTATATCGTTCGTTCGATAGTCGATTTGCACTATTACAGGCCGATAAGCGACGAACCCACAGCCACAGGCAACCCACTGACTGCCACATGCAAATTAGTTCTTGTTCGTGTCCATGTCGCATTTAAAATTAAGGTCACTCTAATCGTTCCGTTTCTCAGATAAATAGAGAACTCCCCAACTACTCCATCCCCTGTATAAAACTCGAAAGCTTCATTGGAAGATCCTGTGGGGCAAGGTCGTTGGTTAAAAAAAATTATCAAGTCATTGCCTAACAAACTCTACAAAGCAGCAGCGAATTGTTATTGTCTTGGAATTTAAAAGAGCAGGAGAGCATGTAGTAGTAGTAGTAGTAGTAGTATGGTGTATGGTCAACCCCCCCCCCCCCCCTTTCCATGTTTTTGTGTTACCTTGTTGGCTCTTTAGGGTTGCCATGCATAGCAAATACTAATGTTATATGCTGTATTTAACAAACAATTTTTGGGTTTGCGATCGTAAACATTTTTTTTTTAAAGAACTTTATTTTTTTATAATTAAATTAAATCCACGTGCAGTTTTTAGTTACTTACCTGCTGTATGTGTATCAATTTAGTTCTGTCTATTGTGCATTATTATTTGCTATCTGGCAACGCTTTTTTTTGTGCTGCTGAGTGTGAATGTAGTACACGAATGGGTGTGTGTGCGTGTGTGCGTGTTGCGTGCTCCTATTCAAATAGAAATTGAGTGCTTTGTACTCAAAACTCAGTCAATTAGTCGCCTGAAGGCGGCGGTAGCGTTCACAACTGCAAACATGTAAGCGCATCGATAAGAATTTTGGTTATAATCCGCGCGTTAATTTTTACATTTCAATCAAAGTATATGAATTTGCGGTTAAAGCATATCTAAAAACAAGCAATACAATTCTAATCAAAAAAAAAAAAAAAAAAAACTAGTGAACTCTTTGAAAATATTTGTGCTGCATTTGGTCAGTTGTTCAGTTTCAGTTGTTGCTGCCAATTAGAGATGTGTGCGTGAGCGACAGTGAGATGCAAAGATCGTGAATGCTAATGGCAAAGAAAATATAAGAAAATCACGCACGTGCTTTTTAAGTCAGTTGTTATAGTTATGTGTAAATTATTAAAAAAGCAATGTTTGATAAAAAAAAAAAAAAAACAAGCTCTGTTTTATAAAATATTAGTAGCATGTGAACAGTTATGCACGCACGGCGATCGTGTTTCGATTTCGAACTCGTGAAGAGAACACAACAGATGCTCGTCTCCAATGCCAGTGCGATCAGTGTAGAGATTTGAATGAATAAGGTAGGCAGCAGCAGACAGCAGGCAGGGCGCATTGTGGAGTCTGGTGGTTGCTGCTCTGATATTTGAATTTGTGTCAAACCTTTTTTTTAAAAAGAGCTGCGGATGAGCAGCATATTGAGAGAGCTTAAAATGCAATCAGTAGTTTTTGTTTTTTGTTTTTGCTTTTTTTTTGAGTGAGCAAAATTAGCACATTTATTGTCAAAATTGTGCGTGTGCTTGTGTCCATGTGTTTGTGTTTGCTTGGACATTATCAGTGATTACGAAGGCGATAGATGCACAAACACACACTAGCACACACACATACATACATGCTGCAGTGCTCTCTCGCGTGCGCTCTCTCACTCTCCGCGCTCTCTTTTGTGCTCTTTGTGTGCGTGTGTGTGTGTGTTTTTATTACAAAAATTATCGAAAAGTTTTCATTTAACTTCGTCTTAGATGCATGTGTTGTTCAGTGGGTCGGGCAGGCAGGCACACAGTGCGTATGCGCAACATGCATATTAAGCTTTAACTCGTATTTTGTTCTCGTTGCAGAGTTTATTTGCCGCTACTTTTAAAACATCCAAATGTCAGCTGTTTCACGCAACATGTACTATAAAAGCAACACAGTAAAACGCAGAAAAAGAGCAAATCGCTTGAGTCCAGGACAACAAGAAGAAGAAACTTGCTGCTAGCAAGCAACAAAAAAAAAAAAAACCAAAAACAAGAAGAGTAAAAGAATAGCAGCATCAAAATCTGAAGAGAGCAGCAATAAATAAAAACCATAATATATATAGGATATATATAAAGAAAAACACAACAACAAATAATAAGAAGTACAAGAGTAAGAGGAAAAGCGAAAGACTACACTACGCAACACAAACACCAACTAAAGTCAGTTAAGCAAAACCAAAACATAATATATATTGGCTCTATCTTCATCTCGCTCACTCTTCGCTCAAAGTAACTCTCCAAGCACAATCCAAGAAAACGGTAAATTGTATTTGCTATCGCAGAACACACCGTACCAGTGTTGCCACTTTTGTCTTATATTTTTTACTTTTCGTTTGAGATAGTTTTAAGGCAAAAAAAAACAGCCCAACTAACAAAAAATATGGCTGATATACAGTGCTGTCTGGGTATTGTGACCCCTCTATATAGTGAACAGCCCTAAATAGGGATTATTATGTTTTCTTAAAAATGTCAATGATTTTTACAAACAAAAAATATATTGCAGTTTAAACAAATGAAAAGAGTTTTTGGGAGAACAAATTTGAGTCTTCTTGATACAGAGAACAGGCCGTGCAAAAATTACTTCACTATATCCAGGCAGCATTGTATATTTAAAATTTCATATAGTAAAAAAAATAAGTACGGCAGAAAAACTGACTAATATTTTTTTTTAATTCTATACTTTTATTTGTTAGTTTTTAAGTAGAAATCGTACAAATCTAATCATTGTAGTGTGACCGAAACTTATAAACAAGAAAAATTGAAAAATACATATAAGATATGGAAAGGGGTCGTATTAAATGTAAAAGAGTGTTAAAGGTAACCAACTTATTAACAGAATATTCGCGATTCTTGACTAATTATAAAATATCAGCCAAGTACGTAGACTTGATTCATTTCGTTGAGAAACATGAGAATTAAACTAACGCGCACAGTCGATTGACATAATTTCCTTAAAATAACCATAAAATTTTGGTGTAAATAACATTATTATTTAAATATGTTTGAGGTGTGTTTTTGCTTAATTTATCTTTTGTCTTTTTTTTCATATAAAATTAACTTATTTTTTCTATAAACCTGGTTTATTTGTTAACCTATTGTTATAAAATCTTAGAGTTTGGTTTTAATCTAGCTTATTTTGTCGCGCAATCTGGCAACACTGATGTGGGATAAGTGTATGTGTGTTTGTGTTGTATTTACGCGTGTTTTTTGTTTTTTTCTTTATTGTAGAGTTTGCCGAAGGAAACCGCAAGGAAAGAGAACGAATTAAGAGAAAACTACACCAGAAGTAAGAGAGAACAAGAGAGGAACAAACACAAGACAAAAGAATAAGGATAAAAGGATCGGCAGCAGCGGTAGTGTGGAAGTAAAAGCGGGAGCAGAAGCAGTAACAGGAGCAGGAACAGGAACAGTAAGAGGCAGCGTTAGCAGCCATGACCATCATACTGTTCCTGGTGGACACCTCGTCGTCCATGTGCCAGAAGGCGTATGTGAATGGTGTGCAAAAGACATATCTGGACATTGCCAAGGGGGCCGTTGAGACGTTCCTCAAGTACCGGCAGAGGACACAGGATTGTCTGGGTGATCGCTATATGCTGCTGACATTCGAGGAGCCGCCGGCAAATGTGAAGGCCGGCTGGAAGGAGAATCATGCCACATTTATGAACGAACTGAAGAATCTGCAGAGTCACGGCCTGACCTCAATGGGTGAATCGCTGCGTAATGCATTTGATTTATTGAATTTGAATCGCATGCAATCGGGCATCGATACATATGGCCAAGGGCGGTGTCCGTTCTATTTGGAGCCATCGGTGATAATTGTGATAACCGATGGCGGTCGCTATTCATATAGGAATGGTGTACATCAGGAGATCATACTGCCGCTGAGTAATCAAATACCCGGCACCAAGTTCACCAAAGAGCCATTTCGCTGGGATCAGCGATTGTTTTCGCTGGTGCTACGCATGCCCGGCAATAAAATCGATGAGCGTGTGGATGGTAAAGTGCCTCACGATGATTCACCCATTGAGCGGATGTGCGAGGTGACCGGCGGACGTTCGTATCGTGTGCGCAGTCATTATGTGCTCAATCAATGCATTGAGAGTCTTGTGCAGAAAGTTCAACCCGGTGTGGTGCTACAATTTGAGCCAATGGTGCCCAAAGAGGTGCCCGGCAGCGGAACGACGACAGCAGCGGGCGGCGGCAGTACGGGTGCGGCGAGTACAGCAACTGTGGGAACAGCTGGTGGAGGTGGAGGTGGAGGTGGAGGAGGAGGAGGAGCCGCCGCAAGTGGAGCTGGCAGTAGTGGAACTAGTGGCGCCACAACAACAGCAAATGCAAATGCCAATGAACCCACACCCGACATTGTCTTCCAGCCGATCAAAAAGATGATCTATGTACAAAAGCATATAACACAAAAGACCTTCCCCATTGGCTACTGGCCACTGCCGGAGCCCTATTGGCCGGACTCAAAGGCCATAACATTGCCGCCACGCGATGCGCATCCAAAGCTAAAGATCCTAACACCCGCCGTGGATGAGCCGCAGCTGGTGCGCAGTTTTCCCGTCGATAAATACGAAATTGAGGGTTGCCCGCTCACACTGCAGATCCTCAATAAACGGGAGATGAACAAATGCTGGCAGGTGATTGTTACCAATGGCATGCACGGATTTGAATTGCCATTTGGCTATTTGAAGGCAGCACCAAATTTTACGC